>JAPSGF010000001.1:17133568-17264132 GCA_035772895.1 Perdix hodgsoniae
TTTTCACAGGATTGTATGGGGAGCTCCCCAATACATTTCAATCCCTGCCCCAACGCCGCATCCTGCAGGCCCCCATCTGGCTCAACACGGTCCGCCCGGCCCGGCCCGATGGCTCACTCCTGCCCGGCCACCGGCGGACGCGGGTCAGGGATGGAGGAGGTGGCTCGAGCTCCCCATACAATCCTGTGAAAAACGTCCAGCCCGAGGTTAGCAGCATTGAAAGTCTGTAAGTACAGAGCACAGACACTTCCGGAACTGCGGAGCTTTCAGATAAGGATTGCATTTAATACACGTACGCAGCATAGCTTGCCAAATTTGATCAAGTCATTATAGGAAAGCTAATATGTATATGTATATATACACACATTCATAGTTCATATAGCTTCACTTATCATACAGTCGGAATAACGCCTTTCGGATGGATAATTCTTTCAGATCATACCAAAGATTGCAAAAAAAAAAAAAAAAAAAAAAAAGAAAGAAAAAAAAACCAAACAAAAAAAACCACCAACAACAAAAAAAGAACCATGTTCTTAAGAAATGAACCATGTTCCTGTACTTTTTCCTAGCGCGTTACATATATATGTATGAATATATATGTACATATCTACATACATTCGCAGTGTTAAGCGCGCTCAGTGTCAGACCGCTCAGCATGACCCCCGCCTTGCACTGCCATGCTCAGGCCCTGCACCTCGCGTGGGGCTGTGGGGTATCGCTAAAACCCGCTCCTTTCTGTCCCCGAACATTGTGGTTAAACACGAGGTGATGTGGGGGTTGGAGAAGGAGCTTGTGAAAAATGGAGGGCCGCTGGGCTAGGCAGCGTGCTGACCTCCCCGTAACTTTAAAGCCTCAGGAATTTTAATTTTAGTTAATAAAAGAGACAAAAAAAACTATCAAGTATATATGAATTTAGCCTATTTTTTTTTTTTTTTATTTCTGTGTGTTCATAGTAAACATTTTTGTAAGTGACAAACACGGGCATATGACCACAGTATCACAATCAAGAAATTTTAAGACAACATTAACAATCACTCAAATTTATGCGGCATTTGCGCAACACAGGTTACATATTTGCAAGGTTTACCTATAAGTACAATAGGTATTAACATTTCACTACATTTAGGAAAAAAAAAAAAAAAAAAAAAAAAAAAAAGGTGACCTGTTAGTGACCACATACATCAAAATATACACAACACAAACTGAAGGCAATCAGTAATTTTGTCCCCTTCGGAATCATTGTAACGGGCAGTGCTGAGAACTGAAAGAATGCGGCTGTTTTTAAATTACTCCGTACACTGAGTGCATTTTCTAAAACCCAATCTTTGGTCTAAAAGTAAACAAACAAACAAACAGGAAAAAATAATAATAATAAAAAAGAATTAAAAAAGAAGAAGAAGAAGAATGAGAAGAAGAAATAAAAATAATAATAATAAAAAAGTAGTTAGGTAAAGAAAAAGATAAAATTATGAATGGCCAAAACATAGTTTTTGGGCATCTCTCAGTATGAATCTGCTTAAATACAAATTACACTTTCTTTCTTATAATTTTCATAAATCTAGTGGCTTTTTTCAAGGTCTGCACCCACCGACATATCCATGATAACTTATAATACTGCAAACATGGAGAATCTGGCGGCTTTAGAGATGGACTTTTCATGTTAGAATAGGAATCGCAAAAGCAGTCACTATTAGATACACATTCTACTAGAAATTTGTCTTCCAAACTCCATAGTCTACAATGTAATCTCCCCACATTGCACCTCGCTGACACTCCTCACCCTGGTGGCATAATAAACAACCCTAAAGACTGAACAAACGTACAGAAAATGGGGGACTTAATAAAAAATACCTGGGCTTTTTTGTTTTTCTTTTTTTCTTTTTTTTCTTTTTTTCTCTTTTCAATCATCATTTACAACGCGAACGTGTGTAAAATGTTCACTTACAGTCTGATCCCATGGACGTTAATGTATTAAAGGGTTGGAAGAAGACCCCTGATTTTGATGTGTGAAATAATCGGAGAGTCCTCCGGACAGTCCCGTCGTGAAACTCGGCAAAGAGGGTCTTAGGGACTCGCACGGCAGGGTGGAGGGTGCCTGCGGCGATGTGGACGAAGAGGCGGCCCTGGCCGTCATCGAAGTGCTGCTCTGAGAAGTCATTGAGGGGTGAGGGACGTGGGGGAAAAAGTAACTCGTCTGTCCCGCCAGGAGGTTCACGGAGCAGGGGTTTAGGGAGTAGGTGCCGGAGCAGGGGACAGACAAGCCACACGGCACCGAGGCGGCCAGGGCGGCGGCCGTGAGGTGGTGAGTGGCGTAGGGGATCTCCCCGTTGACGAGTCTATCGACGCTCAACCCGTTGGACGTGGAAAAGGAGTGATTGTTCCCCAGGGAGTTCTGAGTCAACACCGAGCTGTAGGGCATGGGGTGGCTGGGGTAGGCGGACGCAGTCCCGTTGTAGCTCAGCGTGCTGCTGGCCCGCGGGTGGTGCAGGGACAGAAAGGGGGACATGGGCCAGTAGAGGGACCCCGCCCGGTCCATGAAGGTGAGGCCGGTGGAGGTGAGGCGGGCGCCGCGCTTGAAGGCCAGCTTGGCCCGCGAAGTGGTGGAGCGCCGGCGCAGCTTGCCGGTGGTGCCTCCGATGAAGACGTCGTCGCTGGACGGGTCCAGCATCCAGTAGTTCCCTTTGCCCGGGTCGTCGTAGTGGCGGGGCACCTTGACGAAGCACTTATTCAGAGAGAGGTTGTGGCGGATGGAGTTCTGCCAGCCCTGCTTGTTTTCCCGGTAGTATGGGAAGTTTTTCATGATGAACTCGTAGATGCCGTTGAGCGTCAGGCGCTTCTCGGGGCTCTGCCGGATAGCCATCATGATGAGTGCGTTGTAGCTGAACGGCGGTTTCTCGTACTTGCCGTTCTTCTTCTCCCCCTCCTTGCCGCCCTCCCCGTCCTTGCCTCCCTCGGCCGCCCCCTTCTTCTCCTCGGCCGCCTTCTCCTTCTCCTCCAGCTCCGCCGCCGCCGAGCCCGCCTCGCCCTTCCCCGCCAGCGCCTCGGCCTTGGCCGCCTCCAGGGCGCCGGCGGCGGGCGGCGGCAGCAGCAACGGCGCCTTCTCCTCGTCCTCGTCTTCGGCCGCGGCGGCGCGCTGGGGCTGTTGAGGCGGCGGCGGGTGGTGGTGGTGGTGGTGGTGGTGATGGTGAGGATGGTGGCTGTTGTGGTGGCTGTGGCCGCTGTGGTTGTCGCTCTGCACGGCTTCGGGCACCAGGCTGTTGATGCTGAAAGAGGACTTGGGCAGCATTTTCACTTCCTTCCTATCTCCCATGTCCAACATCACACGCTGCGCCGAGGGGGCGGCTGGCGGCGGCCGGGGCCGGGCGGGTGGGGGCCGGGCGGGCGGCGGCACCACCGGCGGCAGCGGCGGCGCGGCGGGAGCGCAGCGTCAGGCGCTGGCACGGCATGTAGCACGGGCGGGGGACGGCGGCAGCGGTCACCGAGCGGAGAGAGCCGGAACGAAGGGGAAAAAAGAGGAGGAAAAAGGAGTAAAAGAGCCCTCTAAAAACCAAACAACAACAACAACAACAACAAAAAACCAACACGGCACGCACACGCATACAAAAAAAAAAAAAAAAAAAAAAAAAAAAGCTACTTCATGGTGCCGGTTCCCCCGGTAAACCGGTATAGGGGGGAGGACGCGCCGCGGGTCGGAGAGGAGCCGGCTATACGGAGCGCCCCGGCCGCAATTAATTTCAGAGCTGCAGACACGCACCGTGGCTGTAAAAAATTTTTTGGTTTAACCTTTCCCACCGGGCGCCCAATCAGAGGCGGCGGCGTGCCGGAGCGTCCTGCCTCCCGCCGGCCAATGGCTGCGCGCCGCCACGCCCACACCCCCCCGTGGCCCCGCCCCCCTCGCCGCCGCGGCTCCCGCGGCGCAGGGATACCGGTGCGGGGCGCATCACCGGCCGTGCCCCTCCGCGCAACGGCACTAATCCCCCCGTGCCCAACCAACGGCGCTTGGCTCCGGGGTTCCGCTCGGTAACTTCTCCGGTGGAGCAAAGTTGCCCCGTCCCTCCGTGCCACCGGGGCAGGAGGAGGACGGGAGCCGGGGGGGGGGGGGCGCGAAATCCGCGCGGTGCCGGAGCGGAGGTACTACTTGGCGGATCCCGACGGCGCCCGTCGGCAGTGTGTTGCCGAGCCCCGCCGCGCTGTTGTTATTTATTTAACCAACGGGGAGCAACGAAACTCAGCCGGAGGGGTCGGGACGGCGGGGCAGGAGCTGCAGCCGGGGTCGGGCCGGGGCTGTGAGGTGGAAGGGCTCGGGCCCGATGTGGCGGCGGCAGCGCCGGGCGGGTAGAGGCCTCTGGCCGAGGCCTGCGGAGCAGCAGCACCGCCGAACGAATTAAGCGCCCCCGTACCACCCCGAGTCCCGCGGGCTCCGGCGCAGCGCCCCGCGCAGGGCCTCCGTCGGCCCCGGCGGGGCTCAGTGTGGGCCGCGGGAAAGGGAACGGAGGCTCCATTCCGCTGGTAGCGTTGGTTCAGGGGCTCGCGGAGCGGTTTCGGCGCTGCTCGACCGCATCACGGCGTTACCGCTGTGAGTACGGGCAGAAACGAGAATCGGCCCCGAAACAAAGCGAGATGAGCCCCGCGGCTTCCTCGCGCTGAAAGGAGAAGGGGAAATGTGAGTGATAGAGCGTTGGTCACGTTTAAAATGAACGCTGTGCAACACGGCGTACAGCCGGTGCCTGTCGCTGCGTTCAACTACCCAAAGTTTACGGTTGTCCCGCTGGAGAAATGGTTCCGTTGAAATGACACCCGCAGCCCTGCCCCAGCAGTGTGTCCCGGGAAACCCAGTGCAGATTCCAGTGCAACCACCACGGCTCTGTGCCTTTTCTGTATGCGTTTGTGGGTATGTGCGTGTGTGCGAGAGAGCGGCTGTGAGAAAGAGAGTAAATCCCCACAACAATTGCCGTGGATGGGCAATAAACAATTGCAGTTGGGCATGGCACGAACTATGTGCGTTGGATTAACCTCGCTTGACCTCACCACAATTGTATTTATTTATCCAGTTCTGTAACAGGTTGCTACTGACCGAAAAGAAGTAGAAGTCAATGATCAACTCCCTTCGTTTTTTATTTTATTTTTTATTTTTTTAGAATTGCTGTTGTTTAAAAAAAAAAAAAAAATCATGACAATTTGTATTTATTTCCTTGCACAACACTGAAGCCAATAGATGGGAACTCCCGAGGAAGAGCGCAGTGTGGAGGATGACTTAGCTCTGCAGTGCTAGGGGTAAGAGGAAAGGTAAGCTCTGTGCATATTGTTATGGTTCTGATCGGTATTAACCAATCTGTGTCAGTGCGGTGCAGCAAGATCCCATCGGGGTGGCTGGGCCCTGTGCGTTTTCCTACTCGGTCTAGCATGTAATGATTCGGTGTAACCGGATTCTTGAGAAAGGACAGGTTACGTAAACATTTACTGCTGTGGAGTAACTATACTATTTGTACTCTGATATGCAGGAAGGAAAGTGTTGATTAACACAGAAGAAAAAAAAAAGCGAAATTAGCTGATTGCATGCTCATAAGTGCAAGCTGTCATTGAACTGCTTTTAAAATAGACACAGCTGGGTGTTTGTGTTGAAAAATTTCTTGTGTTTTTGCTAATACTGAAATAAGCATGATTTTGTATACCAAACATTTTCAGATCATTAAAATTTGTAATCTGCGCTGGTTTTAAACACAAAGAAAAGAAACGGATTCATTTCGCTGTAAAATTTGCTGATATTATATTAACTCAATCAGGTCTGTACAAACGGGGTATTGTGCCTTATCAAATCCCTTTGATCCATTTAATACACAAAGTGCCAAACGTGTGTATTGTTTGTTAACATTGAGCGTTTTATTCAAATCCCAGCTCTGCAGCAAACCGGAGGAGCTCTCGTTTAATGTAACACTGACATCGCCTGCTGAAATTTTAATGCTCTGAGGTGTTCCTTAGGTCAAAGCTGAGTCTGCTTAGCTCTGCATTCAGAGATGAGAATGTAGCAGAGAAGGAAAGAAAACCTTCGTCCTTTTGCATTTCTGAGCAAAGATCCAATACGGACAGCAATGTGTTTTTACATGTTTTTACAGCCTTTGTTCTGGGCTTAGTGTTCGGTCATATATCACGACAGCAGAATAAAGTACTGTGCAGAAATTTAGGATTTAATGATTTTTTTTATTATTATTTTATTTTTTTTTTAGCTCTATGGATATACAGTTCGACCAAAAAAGGTAATGTTGTGTTCAATATGTAGTGCGTATTGTTCCAAGTCCGTGAGATTAATTCGCTGTTTATAGGACAGAAAAGGATATGGAGGAAAAGCACGTCAATTATTTCTGCTGTACTTTAGAGTCTGATTTTTTTCTTTCCTTTTCTTGTCTTAAAAAAAAACAAAACACTCCTGAAAATTCTCCATGTATAAAAGCGGGACTATTGGCTTTGAACAGTCGAAGTCCTGCTCTAACGCCAGTTCTTCTGTTAGCTCTGACCTGGCCACAGCTCCCCGACACTTCAGCGGTAGTTTCGTATATAGTGGCCCTGAATAAGCGAATGGTTTGACCCTCTCAGCTCCGTCTGCACTCGAATTCCTGTGAGAAGGTCCAGAAATCTAGCATTTTCTTGCATGAAAATTTTGGTGGAGTGACTGGCGAAACAGCTTGAGCAGAGAAGGGAATGCACGGCCCCAACCCGGCGGGGCACGGCCAGTGCGAGGAGGGGCAGATCTGTGCTCCCCACCCTCAGGGACCCGTGGCACTATGAGGCCGAGAGAGTCCTGCTCCGGGGTGAGGGTGGGACCCCCGGCTCATAGTGCCATCCACAGGGTTGCCGTGCGGTTTGAATACAGATTCTGGATGTAACTCTTAAGTGATAATGTTTCACTGCAGATTCTTCCCTGCGTGTTTTTTAAAAATTAAGGCCGAAGGAAAAGTGTACCATTGCCAGCTCGATGGATGCAGATATGCTGTGGCCCCCCCACCCCCCGCGGCTCCAGCCTCCAGTCCCCCTTCATGCGAATACAGCGGCTCTGCACTCCCAGGCTCTTCCAAGGGGTTAAGCTGCTAAAATGTCCTGACAGCTTAAGGAATGAATGAGGGTTTTTTCAGCCATGAAGAAAGAGTATTTAATAACCACGCTTCGATGGCATCATGTGTCCACAAAACGAGTCGGGACACCTTAGATTAACAGCCTCTAATATCACGTTGGGTACAGTAAATGCCTGGATGTGCGCATTTATAACTCTATCCCCCGGATTCTAAGCTTGTCTTATTTATTCCAGGTTACCTGGGCAATTAAGGTAAGAGCAGCTCAGCAGACAGCGATATCCCGCTGCTCAGGCAGGGCGAATGGGGTCGGAACGCAGCGCTAACAAAGGCGAGAGGTGGTCATACAGATTGGAGAGGGGTGAATGGGACTGGAGGTGAAGGAATGAATGGAGGCAAAGAGAGAGAGGAAGAAGTATTCAGCGGTCCACCCTTACATCCCCGTTTGTATATTTAAGTTTAGGTGTCTGTCTCTAACCGATTTTCAGTTAATCCCTAACAGCTGGTCGTGGTGCTAACGTTTAGTGATTAGAAGGTACTCTATTTAGCGTGCTGTATCCTTTTTGCCTGGGTTTTGGTTACAGGTTATACGATTAGCATTGCGAGAACAGTAGTGAACTAAACTTCCCAGTGAGAGGTCTTCACACCAGGGAAGTGTTACTTTGCGGCAGCAGCCCTGCCTCGTCAGTCATTAGGAAGCTGCAGGTTGTCAGAGCCTTCTCTTGCGCGCACACACGCGCAGACACACACGCGCGCACACAAAACCACAGCACTAAAACTAAATTAAGAAGCCGATGATTAAGACAAGCGTCTACGAGGCCTGTCATTTCAGCATCCTTCCATCATAACATTATGGCACCGAGAAATTTGCTTTAAAACCCTGGAAAAAATGTCTATGGGAGAGCCTGGTATTTGAGATAGTGTAAATGTTAACATCGAGTGTAGGTTGGAAGCTGCCGCGGATGCAAGATGGTATTCCACTGAGGACACGGGTGCTGCAGGGACCTCTGGGCTGTCCGCGCACTCGGGTGAGTATCGCTCCATTCTATTGAAGCAGGTATGCAGGCACTGCGCGAATCGAAGTGGACCGCGTTTGAAATCCGCAGCTCCGTTCCTTGCGGAGACTTCGGGGAACTCCCCCTAAAGATAGATCTATAATGAAAAGTCCCTGCCGGATGACTAATGGTTATTGGCACTCGGTGCCCCTTTAAGGAAAGCGGCACATATTGTGCAGAAGACCTTGCCAGCACCCTTTAAATACAAACATTTTAAGCCCCCCTCCTATGCGTCCCCACCCCTGTTGTTTTCGGGCTCGTTGTGTTGTAGCTCCTCTTCTCCCCCCTCCTTTAAGCTCTCTCGTCTTCCCTCCCCCACCCCATTCAGAACTAATTGCTCAGTTGCTGAAATGTTTCAAGAAGAGCTAAATTTCCCCATCCGATGATCTTTTGAGAAGCGGCACTGTACCATAAAGACCAGCCAGCGGGGTACTGCTGGAGGAGAGGTAGCGTTCACACAGTGACGCTCGGCACTAGGTGTAAAGAGTCCCCCCTCACGCTGAACTTCAAGAGCTGTCTCTCACGGGCAGGGTTTGGAACAACGGGGAAATGGGGAACGATTGCTGTGGGGAACAGAAACCTTCGGTGGTGCCGTAAGCGCCGGGACAGAACGGTGACATAAGGGCACCCCAGGAGCATCGCACTGCGCCTTTCCTCCTGCAGCTGCAGCGGGGTGGGAAGGGATGAATGTCTTCGCCTTTGTTACACGGGAAAGGTTTTATTTATTTATTCCTATACCTTTAGAATCCCATCCATGGAAAGCCTAGCTGTAGACGTCGAGCTTCCGTTACAATTTTTCTGTTCTTTTGCCACTGCCAGAATTTTTCAAAACAGAACGTTCTGACACTCGCTGCCAACCCGAAGGCTCGGAGGTGCTTTTTTGCAAAACCCGAGATGTCTCCCTTCTGTTGCACAGCGGTGTGTTTGAGTGTCACCTCCGTCTGTGTAATGCGTATCCTCGCGAAACAAACAAAAAAAAGCCACTAAGGGTCAGAATGGAAATTAAAATATCCCTGAAGAATTACTCACAGAGCGATGATGATGATAATAAAATGTAGGGGGCAATCGGCCACTTAGAAGTCGTATATGGTTCTCGAGCTTTCAATACACCATTTTATTTTCTTCTGTTTCCTGGTAAAATATTCTTTGCCAATGCGATGCTTTTTATTTTTTATTTTATTTTATTTTATTTTATTTTTGGTCGGAGTTTTGTGGTTGAATTCAAGAATCGGGAAAAATAAGCAGGGTTTTGATAGGCTTGGAGCTCCTCTTTGACTCCCAGAATATTTTCGTAGTGCCCCTCTAAAGCCCCTTAGCCTCTTATAAATGTAATATTGAGCAAACGATACACGTATATCTGGGACTGCAGTTTTTCGTAAAAGTAAAAAAGATGATTTCCTCCCGCCCTTCTCCCCAGTCCTGCCCCCCTCCCCCAGCACAGAGTCAGACCCGTCTCTCCCCGGGCATTATTCCCCAGGCGCTCGGAGCAGCCAGAGAGCATACGCCCACCCACCCTACCTGGCCTCCCCGCTCCGTGCATCCATCGCAGCCCTCGGCTTAGCGGGATCCGAGCTCGACGCGATGAGCCGCGGGTCCCATTCTAGGGCCTACAAAAGTACGACGTCTTCCCCTCTCCCCGCCGTACCCCCCCTGCATCCCCCATGTAACCACAGCAAAATGCTGGAGGTAGCACAAAAGCCATACACAACTGTACACCCGCGTAGGCAAGGCGCCTGACGAGCCCCTGAGTAAAACCTCTTTTCACTTTCTCCGTGCCCGGGGCTCGTGCGGGAGGAGGCGGTGCGCGGCGCGGAGTTGTGCGCGGATGCGGAGCTGCGCTCGGTGCGGCACCCGCAGTCGGGACGGGCGAGGGGCGAACGTCGCTGCTTCCGCAGTGCCCCGGTCGCAGGGGACGGCTCTCACTGTGGGGTGTTCTGAGCACTTTATATTGGCGGGGTGGTCTCCATGTTTTCTTTTTTCTTTCTTTCGCGGAGGGAGGGGAGAGAGATGGTAAGGGGGTTGTTGGATGATTATAACTGCTACCACTTATAAATAAGTTTCTTGGGGAAGGACTGATAGCGTACCCTTGATAACTGTGGGTGTGTTCATACATTATTTTCATATGATATGTCTTTTAGACAGAGCTTGTTTTCCTCCTCCCTCTCTCCCCAGCCCACCCTCCACCCCCCGCTTTTTTTTTTTTTCTTTCTTTTTTTTTTTTTTTTCTGGAGTTTGTTTCGCTTTTAAAGCAGCAGCACAAACAAACAAACACACAAAACCGACTGGCAACAAGTTAAATCTCGTCCGCGTCCCTCCCACCGCGCGCGGACCGTGCCTCGCTACAGCCTGGGGTGGTGGTTTTGCCTCAGCAGAAATCTGACCGAGAAGCGGCTGCACACCGACTTCTGAGCGGTGACATTATGGAGCGGAAAGATGTTGAAAGAAGCACTTCTTCCGGGATGCACCGTCTCCTTTGTGTGTTTGCTCCTCTCCGTCTTTCAGATGGGGCGCTCCATAGGCTTGCACGCACACACACACACACACACACGCACACGCACACACACGCACACGCACACACTGGGGCTGTTTCCCCGGGGAGTTTTCAAAAAAACAATGAGAATTGATCTATAAACTCCACCTGAACAATGAAATCATGCCGTAGCTCGGAAAACTCCAACAAATAAATATTTTGCACAAGTGAGAGGATGGCATTGCACTTTATTTGCCTGCTCGTTGCAAAACGTCAGTAACAAAAGTGTAGATAAAAGGCTCATAGCGCTTGTCCACGTTGGGCTGGACAGAACCATACCCATTTAGGAACAGACTGGGTTTGTTTTCGCTCCCAAGGCGACTATAAACTAGTTTTGCAGCTGTATTAAGTACCGAATCCACAAGAAAGCATCTTCTCTCTGAGGGTCCTGCTCATGTCTCACTGAGGCTTCAGCAAGAGCCGCTTACGAGAGCCGCCTGCATCCCACGCCTCAGCTTCTCTCTGCCTTCAGTGCAAAGAACTGCAGACAGACCGTGTTTGCCTGCGCTTAGCGTACCTAGCAGATACCTCTTCACGCAACCGCACAGTTCTCAAATGATAGTTTAACTTTCTCTGTTGTGGTGGGCACGTGTTTTGTCATCTGAAATTAACTTGTGAAAGCCTTTGTATCATTTTTTGATTTGTGTTTGGCGACAACGCAGATCATATCTTACCGCGTTGATGGTTGGTACAATTGCTAAATTAAAGGCATGTTTTCGGCTTTGAGAAACAGCAACAAAAAAACAGCCCTCTGAGAGCTCATCCTCAACAAAACAACCCAAAGAGCGCCGTAATAACAAAGCGCAATATTTCCTGCGTGTGCGGTGCCAATGTCATTCGATATCTCTATTGTCTCTGCCTAGGGATACTCAAGGATCTCTCAGACTCTTTACCTATGACCATCACCTAATGGAATATACGAACAGAATATGGATAATCGCTCCAATTGCTTGGAGGAATGCAATTGGAGTCATATATATATATTTCTTTTTCTGTGTCCTTACCTGTCCTCCCATGTAAACATTAGGAACTGAACTCGTCTTGACGTGCTTTGGTGCCTGAGCCACAATGGAGCGCGACGAACCACTACGATAAAGAGAGCGAACCCCGTTGTGTGCGGTGCGGTGTTGTTCCCTCTGCTGGGGCTCCGCATCCCCGCGGAGGGCGTCCCGCCGCGCCCAGCGCTGAACGCCGGCGCTTCCCCGGACACCCGGATTTACGTGTAAAGCCTTTAGCGCGTTAGGGCTGAAATTATGATTTTCCACGTTTCCAAAGGGACGGGGCTCTATTTATAAATGTTGCAGGAGGTTTCGTTACTTCAGGAACAACAAAACAGGAACAGAGCTGTAATTTTCAAGAAAATAGGATTTCAAAATACAGAAATAAAAAAGTAGAGAAGACGACGTATAATTCAATCAAATTACAGACAATTGCTTTAAAATTCAGAATAGTAGCGATCCATTATGTCTCTGTTTTATTAGTGACAAGTACAATTACTCTAAAATAAAGAACACTGGTGAATATATAATTGGCTGTAATCACGTTAGTGTTGGAATAAAAATGACGGGGACATTTAACACTTTGACAACAAAATGCTCAGAAACAACTTATTTATTCAAACAGTTTTTATTTGTATCCACGTGAGGCAGAAACACGCTTTTGCTTACGATAAATCAATGTAGGTTTTTTTTCCCCACTATCTATATACATATAACTAAAGAAAGATTATTAATTATTTTGTTATCTGCAGCTTAATGAAGTCTCCCGAGCGCGGCTGCATTGCCGCTAATCGCTCGGTACCCAGAGAACGCCATCTACAGGAAAAGGGCTTCAGACTGAGCACAAATCTATACACTATTGGTTAAGGGGGAAAAAAAAAAATCAGAGTTAATATTCCTCTTTAAATCCAACTCCGATGTTACCCACCGCACCGATCACAATATTTGCTTTGTAATTGCTTTTCGCGATTCAGTTTGCTATAGTTTGACACAATGTAGGAATCTGTTACGAGGCCTTTTCTCTGAGATGCGGCATTGCAGAAATACACTGAACTCCACGAAGAAGCACTTTTTCTCCCCCTAAAGCAGCTCTTTTCTCTCGGGAGTGACATGATGGTCCCTGAACAGCCCAGGCGCTCTATCCCTTCAAACGAAATGTGGAAGACGCCTGCAAAAGAAACCCGAAAACAAAATCACTTGATTGAAGGCATTTTGTGCAACAGTTGCGTCGTGGAATAAGACACGACATTTCTTTATCTTTACTTTCACTTATTTCCCTTTGGATAACGCCTATAAATACCCTAGGCATGCTCTCCTCTGTTCGTGTAGAACATCCTTTGCCCCGTTGCGTAGTCCCTAAAGGTGCAGCTCAGCTGTGCTGTTCATTTCTGAGTCTTTGACGGAACCTCATCGAAGTAGAAAGATTGCCCCTTAATATTTCGGTCAGATAACGGTAGACCCGTGGAGACAGCGTATATCCTCCGTGGTGCGAATCCAGCACCCCAGTCAAGCCATAGAAAAAAAAAAAAAAAGAGAAAATAAAGAAAATAGAGAAAACTTTCCACACTCATCTATTCGCATTTATTTTCTCTTTTTCTCCCGGGTTTGTTTCAATCCCGAACGAATATTTCTTCTATTTCTTTATTCCTTTATTTACTCTTTACCTCCCACTAGGAGGTAAAGGTGCCCGTTTGGGTATGTGTCTCTACTCGGAACCGGATCCCACCCTCTCCCGCTCCGTGCCGCCGCAGCGCCCTGTTGGTGTCGGCCCCGAGCGTCCCCCGCTCACGGCTCCCACAGCACTTCTCTACCTTCTCCCTCCTTAACCCGAGCCACGAATTCGGACGGGCTCAGAGAGTTTCAGGTGTGCATTAATCTGTGCAGCGCGGCACCAAAAGCAGCGGTTAGTTGACATAATTGCTGAGAAAAACTACCAACGGTGCGCACTCGATGTAACGTGTTAGTTTGAAAACCAAGGACAAAAGCCGGGAAACTTTATTATTGTTATTCATGCTCCAACTGGGATCAGACTCAAAGTTAATGCCCGAGGTCTCCTATCTTCTCGCCTCGGGGCACTGACAGCGAATGTCCCAAATCGAGAGCTTGTGCTACATCCCCACTTCTAAACCTCGCTTAATGCTAGGAGAGCTCCTCACCTCCCCCTCACCCCATCGGCTTGCCGCTCCCGCAGAGCTGAGGGGCACTCTGTCCCTCCCCTCGGGCCGGGCTCTGCCGTTTCTAGGGTGCCTCGCACCAAACCGCAGATGTCAGCCTTCCCCCTACGTGTTCGGGCTGTTAATGCGGGCACTTCACACAACAGAAATGTTCATCTCTGGAGCCTTTCCCAGGGCCAGCCGCAGATTTCGTGTGTCGCCTCCGTCGCAGGCGGTCCTGAAGCCGCCGGCGGGGAGACGGGGGCTCCCTCGCTTCACGGCAGCCACCTTGTCCCGGGGTGCCGCTTGTATTCGGCTGCAAAGCCCAGCTCCACAAATCCTCGCGGGTGCGCGGTACCACGCTCTCAGCTCGATACCTCCCTTGATTTTTTCGCCGTAATTAACACCGACCCTTGTCCCACAGTCACCAACTGAGGAAGGCCGGGCAGGGGTCTCAGAAAGCATCATTGCCCCTGGACACCCCGGGCTGCTCCTTCGCACCCCGCTGAACGGGTCCCCTCGGTTCCGTCGGGTTGGGCTGGGCCGGGCCAGAAGCGCAGCCACCCTCCCGCTGGTAGAACGGAGAGCGATGTGAACGGCGCCGGCGACATCTAGCGGCTTTAGACCGGCACTGCAGCCCGAGCCTAGCAGCCAGGCTTAGGAAAAGGGGGACGAGGCTCTGCCTGAGCCAGGGGCTGTTCTTGTCCTCGAGGGGCTCGCCCTGCTACCTGCCCGCCCGAGGAAAGTTGATGCCGGCGGCCCGGCCTCTTGCATAGGAGCTGCATGGGAGCTGCAGAGAGGGCTTTAAGTGCATACGCTGAAAGAGGCCGAAGGAAAATAGTTTCAGCGCGCTTGGCTCAGCTCGGCTGGTGCACTGCCTACAAGGAACTATGGGTGTTTGCACCCAAGTGAGGCCCGGCCCAGCCTGGTGCAGGGCACAGCACAGCGCAGGGATAGCAGGAAAGTCCGACCCGAGAGTGGGGAGTGCATCTGCTTTCTGCGGGAGGAGATGGTTCTGAAGAGCTGCAGATCTTTCACAAATGTATTTCAATCCCTCCATTAAGCAGTGAGGTTTTTTTTTTTCTTTTTTTTTTTTTTTTTTCCTCAGACAATGGAGGGGGGCCGGTTAAGGTGTTCAAATGGAAGAAATTATTTCTCACACGGCAAAAGCAGGAGAGGTCCGGTCTGTAGGAGTGCCTCCCTGAGTGGAAGAGGGTGCTGGGACCCGAAGTGAACCATTTTGCCCCGTTCATGAGGACGCTGGGTGCTAAGTGATGCACTCCTCTGATCACGGGACACTTTAACCCAACAACAAACGATGGAAACGAGCTGTCTTAATGCGCTTTACTATCTTTGCTTAACGCTCTTTTATTTCCCCAGAAGATCCTTTCTAGCCTCTGCAGCTGACCACATCATTTATCCCCCTGCACATTTTGGAGGCTGCCGAAGCGAGTCGGGGCCGAACGGCTCCGTCCCGACGGCTCCGCGAAGCGACCACGGCCCCGACCTTTCCCAGCTCTGTTCGCTGCCCTGTGCGGAGCTCTCAGCAGCGCCACAGTGACAGCGGCTGTAGAGTAGGGCTGACCTGCACTTCTCCACAACGCCGACAGCTCCTCAGTTCCATCTCCGAAGGGAATCTGCAATTATGAGCTCGCCTTGTCCCCTCTCGCTCACATTCTCTTGTTTGAGACATTCGCTGAGGAAGTTTATTTGGATTGCGAGTGAAATCAAACAGGGAGGGGAAGGAATAGAAAGCACAAACCAACACCCGAGCGAACCCCTCCATTTGTTATTTACAATGCTAATTGTCATGTTTCACTTCGACTGTCTGCTGAGCTCGGGGAAATAACTGCGACTGCACCGAAGACAAAGCCGAAGCAGCTGTATTTGAATCTATCAAACCCTATCAAATGTGATCCTGCTTCACAGCTCTCGGGGCTGTTGTGAGGCGCATTGGTCCCAGTGCAGCCAAGACCGAGGTGTGCGCGGCGGCACAGGGACCTTGCTCTGGTCGGGGGAAGCATAGGGATTCCTTTAGCAAGAAGCCAGGCGCTCCTCCTCCCTCTGTTCGGAGCTCTGTACGCTTGCCGGGCCCGGGAAAGGCACACCCGACGGCCCCGCTCCGTCCCTGCGGCCCTGCACGGGCTGCTCCGCCTCACACCTCCTGGCGGTGCCTGCAAACAGTACTTTAGCACTCCGCGGTCCGGGGGCTGTGGGGCGCTGCCATCCACGCCTCCGTAGAGCTCTGAGCGTGTCCCGGCCCTCCCCACTTTCCCCTCGCCCCTCCAGCACACAGCTCTTCCCCAGTGGCACCAGCGGTTTTGGTGTGCCGTGTCCTTCAGGAAATGGAAGCAGGGAAATGAAAAGTAATGCGATCAATTATTATTTTTAAAGCGTATTTATGGACGGGTGGAAGTAATAACTGTTATTTGCTTTGTCGAAGCATTTATTTCACACTTGGTATATTTCCTTACTACTGGAGAATCAACGTGGGAAAAATAAGCACAAATAAAGTGACAAAAATACATTTTTAGCAAAAAGGCTATCCTCCTCCTGTTTAATTTTCCTGGGTGTTTTTCTCCCACCTGACATTAACTCAAGCCAACAATACGGCCCATGCAGTTTGCTCCCAGCCCATCAGATGGGCAAGGAGCAAAACAATCATTTGCCTATCTGGACCTTCATAACACGCTACTTAGTTTTCTGCTTGGGGATAGGGAACAATATTTGGATAGGAATCCTAGAGGGGCTCTCATAGTCTCTGCTGCTGCTCCTGGCCCCTTGGTTCCCCTGTCTCCCTTAACCCATTTTCTGGATGTCAACTCCTTTCCTTTTTGATGGCGTCAAGGAAGGGCAGCGGAGAGGGGAAATTTAAAAAGTACACTTACTTTGTGTGTGTCAGGGATTTCAAGCCTGATGCCAAGCACTTGAGCACTGGGCAACCCCACATTGGTGCTGCACAGACTGCTGGGTCCCTGGCTCTGCCCTTCACTTTTCCCAAGCCCATTGAGCTGGATTGGCAGGAGTTTCTCTCAAGAAAGATGGTCCAGTATGGGACAAAGAAGGCAGAGGCTTGTTCTTTAGAGACACAGTTCTAGGGCTCATTTGGGATGGGGTATGAGGAGGAGCTCCAAAAACAGTGCTTGGCACTTACATAAAATGCTTCCCATTTGTAAGCCAGCTAATTCTCCTGTTAGCTGCCTGAGATTACAGCCCTATCTTCTAGACAAAGGCAGACAAGTTAAACCTCCATAAAGTTTATAATGACAAATTACTTCTTTCTTTCTTTCTCTCTCTCTCTCTCTCTCTTTTTTTTTCTTTTTTTTTCCCTCAAGTGAACTATTTTAGTTGAGGTAGACAGATTACTTTTTATAATAATAAACCATCTGAAAGCTACTGGGAAGTTTCCAACACATAAAAAGTGGCAATCTTGTTTAAACTCTGGGAAATATAATTGTCTGCCCTTCCTGTATGTTTTGCATTCTTGAAGTGTACCATTTGAGGCATAATATACATTTTGAAATCCCATATATGCATCTTTACAATAGTAATGGCTTTCCACAAGCTCTGTGGGAGGTGACATTTCAGCAAGACACTTCCCCTTGACTTTGTTTATTCCAGCAGCTTAAATTCTACCTCTGGTGATAGCTGTTAACTTGGCAATGTGAGAAGTGCTACATGATGTGTACTGTGCTCAGTCAGCTCATCAGAAGCTCACCAATTATGACTGCAGAGCCCATTCTTCCTGCCACAGCATGCCACCCACCATGTGTGCCTGGGACAGTCGATCTTCGCATGTGCATAAATCTGAAAGTATGCACACACTTACACAGAGCTCAAACAAAGCAGGCACAATGGGGCCGGTGCTTCCTTGAAGCCCTTTTGTTTCTTGCACAGTTCATACAGGGGCTGTTGTATCACCTCCAGCTCCCTGCCTGCTTTGGAAATGTTGAGAGAGTACCTTGTGTAGTGTCACTCTGCGCAGAGATCCACTTCGTACATAACAGGTAGTTGGGATGCCTGTGTTTGGGCAGGGGACCACAGTAAAACAGGAGGCTGCTGCTTTCAACATTGTCCATCTAACCCATGGCTTGTTCCTCACCCACGTCTGGGAGTAAACTATGGGCTTATATTATTGAAGTACACCCATGGACTGGGCGTTTACACATTATGAAAAGAAGAACTTTGTTAACAGACGCCTTTGTAAGCTTGCTTCCTCAGGATGAAACCTGATCTCTCCTTAAGGTCTCTCTCTTAATGTCATCAGTGAGGTAAGATTTAATTCTAGACAGAATTTGCTATTTGTCCATCATGGAGTGGTGCTTAAGCTACAAAAATAATGCTACCTTTGAGTATTATTTTTTGTTTGGAATATCCCTCTGAACTTGCAAAATCCAGACTGGGCTTTTTTGTTAAACTGCAATCTGCATTTCTCCAAATACATATTTTTCTTATTTTTGAAGCAACTATTTACAAAGCAATTTAGTGCCAGACTCTGTCACCTTTCACTGTAGTCTCTTTGCGTCAGCTAAAATAGAAGTAACTGTTCAAGTAAGCAGAGTAACACTAGTGAAAAAAAACCAGAATAAATAATCAGAGAATCAAGCCCTTTGAATAGCAAATGAGTCCATAAATAGTCCCATTGATTTCAGTAGTATTTCATGGCATAAGTAGCTACATTAATGGAAGCAGCATATAGAACTCTTAGTGCATGGGCAGACAAAAAAAAAAAAAAAAAGAACTTAAATTTATTTTGAAAAAATTATTTCACAGAGCATTGTTTAGTTGACACAATGTTTGCTTGTTGCATGATTTACCAGAGGCAAAACCACATGAACTGACTACAGCAAAGGCTCCTGGTAGCTGCTAAGACAATTCAAAGTACCTGGTGACAAGAGCACTGTGACCCTTTCTTAACACACGGAAAAGAAGTAAATTCACTTCAGCGGAATGCTTTCCACTGTGTATTACAAATGCTTCTTTCGACATGAAAGGAAACATTTTAATTGCCTCATTTTTAGAGGTGTACAGGCGCCAAAGAAACATGGGAATGTCATAGTGTGGCCTCCTCTGTTGCTCTGGAGGACTTGGAAAAATACTTCAGCTTGCTTTTCCTTGAAATCTACTTGAAAAAAAACATAAGTAAAGACCAATTATGCTTTCTTAATTATGTTTCTCTTGTGAGTTGGACTTGATGATCCTTACGGGTTCCTTCTAACTCAAGATATTCTATGATTCTTTGAAAAGTATTAAAAAAAAATAAATAGATAAGTGTTCCCTGGAAAGATTTTGTGGCATCTTTAAACCTGAATATGAGAATCGTGTTGATCCTGAGAGCAGTGAAGCAGCCATCTAACTTTTCTGGAGTTTTCTGGAGTCAAGAAGGCTACTGCTGGGATCTAATTGCCTTGCTGTGGGCCCAGTCTTGAGTAAGATTTTGGGTGGTTTGGTTCCCCTTACAGAACTGGAACAAGGTGAGTAAGAGCAGGAAAAGCAGCTGTGGTGATCAAAGGAGTATCACAGTGACGGCATTGGCACTGGGTCCCCATACCATCCTGCCTGCACTGAACTGCTGTCTGCATGCCCAGGGGTGCAGGTGGTTTATTTCAAGTATTTAACAGGGAACTCTGCACATATACTGTACTGAAAACTTTTGTAATTACAGTTATTCTGATGAAGCCGCATCAGTTCTGTACTTGCCTTCCTCTCATTGCCTTTCTTTGTACCTCTTCTTGATGTATCACATAGTAACTATAAAAAATGCTTTGTACAAAACACAAACTCCCTGTTCTGAGTATTGCTCTACTATCAGCAGGAACAGCATTTCAAATAAGCTGCTGGGCATTTGCCTCTATGAATAGCTGCTTCTTTGCTCATGCTAGATTGTAAAGAGCTCATATGTATCTTTTGAGTGCACATTTTTCATTAAAAACCTCCAGAGCACAAAAGGAGTGGGTCATGAAAGGAGGAAAAAGGAGATCTTTTGCTTTCTTGCAAACAGTTCTCTGCTGCGTTTCCCGTTATGACCAAGCTATAGCTATTTTCTGTTGTGTGTGGAACATTTGTATTCCTAGGAAGTTTTTAAAGGAAGGACTTTGAATGAAGTCTTACAGCAGTGATTTTTAAGTACTAACTGAAATAGTCTGCCATTTTTTCTCTTTCCATGTAACTTTGAAATGACACAAAATGAATAAAATGTCTCTTTTCTAGAAGGCTGGAAGATGGTTGTGTCCCAGCCCAGCTATGTTGCCCTCACTGTTATCCCATGACTGAGGGGAGAAAGGGCTGCCTGGGCCTCCAGGTCTGGGGGAAGGACATTCTTTTCCCAATCACAGTGTATGTTGAAACAGTGGATAGAGTAGGATAGCTGTCTGTAGTTGATTTCCCCAACTGTTTGGGTTAGGAATAAGGTCTTGCTGTTACAGGTTCTACTGATTTATTGCTGACCTCAAAACAGAGAGAAAAAAGATAGTACCAGCCCAGGAGCTTAGTAGCCCAATATTTGCTCATTACTCACAAACCTACCTCTGCAATATCAGTGTAACTTGATCTCACTGCATCAATAACATAGCATCCGTTTTTATGAGCTTGACAGTGGTGGCATGAGAAGGAGTGAAAATTGACAGCAAGTTGACAGAATACTACTGGGACCACTATGGGGTCCATCACACAGTCATCTTATCCTTATGCCACTAAAAAAAAAAAAAAAAATTGCCAGATTATCTGTAACAGGGAAATGACTTAAAGATAACATTTTTTACCCATTTGTTGTGAATGAGTTTTTCCTCTTCAGCCATTAGAATTACTCTTATGTATATGTACAAGGAGATATAAAAGAAGATGAGTGAAAATAAAATCACATGAGACCTGGAAAATATTTGTTTTCTCTGTATGCATGCCTTGTGCTAAGTGCAATGAGGTGCTGTATCTCCTCAGATGTTATCACACTGACTGCAGTATCAAGTAGCTCTGTATCTCCTTCAGGCTCCTCTGCAAAATTCTGTACTGTGATCCCTTAGCTGGCTGATTTCAGTCTATACAATCTAAAATGGGAACACACATTTTATTTCAGATGAGTTCATTTTATGTTCCTACTGGTGGTCAAAACTGATTGTAACAAGGAGTTTGTATTTTGGTTTCTGTTGTCTTAATGCAAATTGTTTTGTGACAGAACTAATGAAATGACCTCTTGAGGATTTATATTTGATCTTATTACAGCCTTTCCTGTGCCACAGCGTGGCAGATTCATCCATTTATGCTGAGCTTGAGCTTTATGCCAACTCCATTAGACTTCTTTTCCCAGTCTACTCAGCTGTCTTTCACTTCTGCAGATATCAGCTAGGCAGAAGACACTGTATATTCTCAGTAGTTCAGAGATACATTTGCCCTGATGTGCCAGAAGAATACTTGCTAAATGGACAGCAAGAAAGAGATCAGTGTTAAAAACAAAAACAAAAACAGACAACTACTGAGCTATGACTGATGTTCTATTCCAAGTGAGATATCAATCTAAGTCTGTGTTGTCCAACTGTATTTGATTGAAGTTGTGACTTCTTTTTAAGGTTTTGATCTCCTTCTGATCTTTGGTTGAAATTGACCAACAGTTTTGGAAATTACGAGGAGTGAGAAACAGACAAAGAATAAAGCTGAGGGAACTGGGCTCATTCAGCTCGGAGAAGAGAAAACCCTGGGGAACTTCTGGGTCAACCTCATTGCAGCTTTCTAGTACTTGGGGAGAGCTGATAAACAAGAGAGCGGCAGACTTTTTACACAGCCTGATAAGTGGTAGGACAAGGGGGAATGGCTTTAAACTAAAAGAAGGGAGATTTAAGTTAGATATTAGGAAGAAATTCTTTACTCAGGGAGTGGTGAGATGCTGGAACAAGTTGCCTAGAGAAAGTGTGGATGTGCATCCCTGGAGGTGTTCAAGGCCAGGTTGGATGGAGCCCTGTAAATTTGATGTACTGGGTTGCAAACCTGCCTATGGCAGGGGCTTGGAACTGGATGGTATTTAGAGTCCCTTCCAACCCAAGTCATTCTATAGTCCTATGAATCAGACCAGGATCAATAATGCACTATCTGTAAGGGCTAATTTTCAAAGGTATGTAAATATCCCAAAGAAATCGTCTGTCAGAATAAATTTTATGGAACTCATTTTTCTAATTCATATATGTAATTTTAAAAATTCAACTAAAAACATTTTTGATAGGGCTGGAATGAGAGAAAAACACATCTTTTAAAGGCACGATAACAAAATATGCTAGCTATGAGTCCATCCTGGCTGAGAAAAGAACATTTGAATCATGGCACTGACACTGAAATGCTTTCTTTATTTTAAATTTGCGTCTGGCTCAGAACTTTGCATGCTTGCTGCGTGATTTTGACTATCTGTTAGCGCATTCAAGCTGTATCATAAATAGCAGTATTGAAAACATATGCCACAGGGGAAAGAAATCTGTAATAATACCAGCTGCCATTATATGATAATGAATTTCAGTCACTACTAACCTGGATAAGTGTTTTTCATAGGGAAGCAAGTGGCAATTTTACAAAAGAAAATTTTGTACAAAACTTTCAAGATTTTTAAGCCAGCTCTGGAAAAAAAAAATAATATGCTTTGATCAATGGTAAAAATCAACTGGGAATAATTTTGAAGCTGAATACATCTAGTTTGATTAAACAAGCAGTAATAGCAATATGGCAGCAGTTTTCACATATGTAGGTGGGTGATCCTTTTAAGGCAGCATTTTTAGGGTACATATTCATAAGAAAAAAAATCAAATACAGGCAAATTTAAACTGAATGTTTAAAACACTTCTAATGGCTAGAATATAATGGCTAGACAGCAATGTCATTTGAAAAACAACAATACAGATTTTATTATCTGAGAAATCCAAGAAAACTCTGGCTGAATTATCAGATATATCTATGAAAGATAAGTAATACCAAACTTTGGAGTGAGATACTTTAGATGATCTTATTAGTAATTCACAGTTTTAATTTTGATGATTCATTGTCTGAATCTCATGATGAGATTACTTTCCTTTTTTGGAAATAGATAGCAGATAAACTAACTGTGTCTGTAGGAGCAAATAAGCAGCCAGGCTAGTGTTTGCATTTTATAGCCACTGAGTGTTTTGCTATTAGGACAACAGACTGTATGTTCTTTCAAAATCTTTATTTAAAGTAGGTTGTATTCTAGCTGGTGACTATTATGTCCTGAAGTGGCGATTATCTCCAAGGGAAATCTGCAAGAGCTCAACTACCTCAGGAATCTTTTGTCAAGGACAAAGTCCATACACACACCCACGCAACTCTGTATATGTACAGAAATCTCCCTTAATGTAGAATTATAATTAGAAATTGTATTTTGGTATAACTGAAAGTGAATTATTTCTCTTTAGAAGGATACAGGTTCAGTTGCAGGATATATGAGCCAACACAACAAAAACAAAGCTTCAGGTTTCTAAGCATTCAATATATTAATTAAATCTACACATCTAAGTTTGCTTAATTCAGAGATGTTTGCAGGATACAAGAAATGAAAAAGTGTCAGCTCATAATATAAAGAACAAGACTTTAGAATCAGATTTAATTTAGCTCAAAAAGCGTACACGAGGTGTTAAGTCTTAACTGACTTTTCAAAGTGAAAATGTGTTTGTACTGTGAGAGATTTCATTTGAAAATAGACTCAAACAAACAGGTAGGATGCATATGTACTTTTTGGCCAGAATTATCATATAATGATAGAATCATAGGATCATGGAATGGCCTGGTTTCAAAAGGACAACAACGATCATCTGGTTTCAACATCCCTGCTATGTGTAGGGTCACCAACCAGCAGACCAGGATGCCTGGAGTCACATCCAGACTTGCCTTGAATGCCTCCAGGCATGGGGCATCCACAGCCTCCTTGGGCAACCTGTTCCAGTGCGTCACCACCCTCTGTGTGAAGAATTTCCTCCTAATATCTAACCTAAACCTCTCCTGTCTCAGTTTAAGACCATTTCCCTTTGTCCTATCACTATCCACCCTCATAAACAGCCATTCCCCTTCCTGTTTATATACTCCTGTTTATATGTTCCTGTTTATATGTAGGTAGCTTGGCACAATGTCACATAACTAGTTGCACAGAAGGCACTGTCTTCATTAGTGTCCATTGGATTTCTGTTCCTGCCTTTAACAGGGACAAAACTTTCATAAATCATATTTGGAAATGCTCCAAAATTCACAGATATTTTTGATTGAAATTTGGCCTCTGGCATTTGAGGAAGTAAGCAGAGCTGATAGGTTTGATCAAGCACAGCATTCTTTCTGTGTTGTATAGGTGACCCTGATAGGCCAGTACAGGATTAAAAACAATCTGCAGCAGGGCTTTTTGGTCCTGAAGAACCAGTAGGGCTGATACATGGAGAAGGTGAAAACTTTTATTTTCAGATGCACTAGGCTGCTGTATTAAGGTGGTTGGGAGGTATGGGCTTAGCCAGGGCTGTCTACATAGTGCCTAGTCTAAGTAGAAAGGCCTTTTTCCTTAGATAAAGCTCAAGCTGATGTCTGACAGATTCATGTCAATCAGTCATAGCACAGATACTATACTGTTAGTAAACATAACACAGCAATATTCAGCTAACATATATTTATTTCAGGAATTAGCTTACTTGGCAACATTCAGAGCAGTTCCAACACTTTAACCTCTTCTAAGATGAAGGATTGTATAGTTCTGTTTTGCTAAACTCACCTATGACAAAACAGAAATTCTTAGACATCTGCATGCAATACAGAGAACTGTTTCTTACTGATTTTTTTTTTTTCCATCACAAATAAGGGTCAATCAACATTTTCAAATAAAAAATGAAAGTACCAGTTTTATTAGAATTTCTCGTTAACACTTGTGCGATGGTCCAAGAAAATCAACCCAAGTTAATAGGAGGAATAATTGATCAAAGAATAGCAGTTTCTTTAATCAAGCGAACATGATGATTAAATCAAAAGATTTATATCTGTGGATATCATCAATGGTCTTTTGTCTATTAATAACAATATGTCTGAATGAATTTTAAAAAGGTAGTTACTAGAGGGTAAAATATCTACATCTAGATGGAGAAAGGTCAGAACAGCATCATTTGCAATTAAATCTATTAACTGTACTGTGGACAGTTTTTCAAGAGATTTAGATTATAACACATTACTGAAGCACAGCAGTAGTTATAAAGAAAGATGTTCAAATCCTGCAGTTTCTTAACATTTATGTACACTTTTTGGACTCCTTATAATTCTAAGTGAGATTCAGACTCTAATATTTTAATTTAAACAAATGACAACAAAAACAGAACAACAAAGTTTTTCTAATGAAAGGCTTGGTTTGCTTTAGAAACACTGACAGAAATATATCACTTTACTAAAGCTTGAGAGACATCAGAAGTTCCTATTCCTGTTCAGTAGCCACAGGGAAAGTGAGCATAGTTCTACAGTTTTTATGCATACCGAATCTCTTTTGGACAAGAAGACATGAAAGCTTGAAGGAAACTCATTAATTCAGGAACAGTAGCCACTGTGTGAAAGCAAGAGGAAGCATACGCTGAGTGTTAGCATGGTCTGCTAGAGGGTAATACTTTTAGAACTCAAGCTGTATCTTTGCATCAAACACTATTGCACAATGAAAATATATTTCATATATATTAGTACATTAAAAGGTGTAGTAAAGTACTGTTCATGCATACAAAGGACATGAGAAAGTATAGTTCCCTCCTGAGCCTGGAGGGAATGCAGATTGCCATTTTCTATAGCAATATTTAGTGGCCTTAACTCTTAAATTCTCCCTTCACTTATCCTTCTCAGCATTCTTGTGGACAAACTGTCCAACAGTGAGATAAATAGGTTCATGTAACGCTATGTGATGAAATGGCTTGATGGTAGAGCTCAAACAGTTGTAGTAAGTGGGACTACATCTATCTCATAGCTGGTCAATAATGGTGTCCCTCAAGGCCCATTTCTAGGGCCAGTCCAGTTCGACATTTTTATCAATGACCTGGAAGCAGGACTGGAATGCATTCTCAGTAATTTTCCTAGCGTTGCTAAACTGGAACTTGCAGCTGACTCCCCAGAGGAATGAGAATCCTTGCAAAAAGAATCTAGACGGATGAGAATATTGGACAATCATAAATAGAAATTTACCAAGGATAAATGCCAGGTTCCGTACCTGGGATTGAATAATGCCAGACATAGGTGCAGAAGACAAATTGCTAGAAAGCAGCTCCGCAGAAAGGGACCTGGATGTACTGATGACAGCAGGCTTAATATGAACCACCAGAATGCCCTGGAGCCAAGGGGGAAACCATATTTTGGGGTGCATTAAACATAGTATGACCAGCAGACCTCTACAAGGGTGCTTGAAAACATCCAGAGGAGATCAGTAAAGCTGGTAACAGGGTTCAAAGTCTGAAGTATTTAGACAGTTGGACTTGATGATCTCTGTAGGACTTTTCCAACTGAGCTGTTCTCTATTCTGTCCCATCCTGTTCTGTTCTGTCGTTGATCTATCGTTGTAACGTGAAAAGATTTTTGTAGGCAATGGCATATTAATATTTTATCTGTTCTTTGTATTACTCAGCTAGAAATCCTATGAGAAGCAGAGATTTTCTAATTAATGGTAGTATCAAAACATATTCACAAAGAGACCTCATGAATGTTTTATAAGCATCCCAAATCTTACACTTAATTACTGAATACAACCACTAACTTTTTAGCTCTCCAGATTGTCTAATTAAAATCAATACTTCCTAGTATTGATTGATTAACTCAGAAAACATTTTATCAGTGCTCGTAGAAAAATGTGTATAAAGCACTTTGATGCCATGTAGACATAAATCTTGGGTTTGAGAGACAGTACACATTCATCAGATGGAAATGTGACACTGTACTCTTACTTCTAAACTGGGAAAGTCTGTAGGGACAATATGAATAGCAGGGGGGCAATAATGACCAACAGTGGCCAATTAACAGCAAACCAGCAAACATTTTAGCTGCATGAAAACCAAGACTGAAAAACAAATGAAGTCCAATTGCCATGGCCTGAATGTAGCCACATTCAGCAATAGAAAACCTATGGCTACCTGTGTAATTCATATAGAGTGAGATTGAGCAGGAGAGGTGGAAGGAAGAATGGCTGTCCACACAAGTGCTCAAAGGCACTCTAAGAATATGTTAAACAGTTTAATCTCATCCACTGCTTTTGAGCTTTTAGTCACAAATAGGCAGAAAGGGAGAGGAGAGGTGAGAAATATTATGGTATAAACAAAGCACAAATGAACATAAAGTATGTATAAAATATTTAAAACATCTATTGAATTATTTATCTCTAACTGTGAAATCTTTACACTTGTTTTGTTAATTACCAGTCCTTTAAACTCAATTACAGTTTCCAGCTATTTTGGTCTTTTAATATATTTTAGCCCTCAATAATTCTTGCTCTTTTCTACCAGAATCTGTCATTTTCATTTTTAAGTGCTCATATACTGTTAAACTTTTTTCCTATCCTGAACATTTCTGGTGTATCTATTTCTCTACTTTTTATAGAACCATTTCCTCTAATACCAACAGCTCTTCTGTACGTCTTTCTGACTGCAGCACATTTGTTGAAATTTCAAGTACATCTTCTAGAATATACTGATAATTTTAACTTTTTTTTTTTTTTTTTTTTTAATGTGAAGGGATCCTAGCTTATCACAAATTGCCATAAATTCAAAAGTACAATGTGCTGTAGACAAGTTGGAAGTATCCAATATGTACTATTCTTTCATTTTTCCGATCATCTCTATTTAGTTCTGTTAGCACTTTCTCCGAACAGAAAGTAGTCCATTTAGAAATGATTGGATCACCTGTTTTACCCTCAACCAAGTAATATTCATTCACCCTTTCATAGTCCTTTTTTCCCATCCATATGTCACCAAGAAATAATTTTTCTATTAAAAAAACAACACAAGTAAACCAACACAAGAAGATTAATGGGAAATAAGCAATTTTAACTAATTATTTCATAATGTAACATGTTTTCAATTTTCAATAATATCAGAACTTAAAAAAAAAAGGAAGAGAAGGAAGAACACTAAAAAAATTACGTACAAGTAAATTACTACAGCCATTTCCATCAGGAAAACGTGCATCCTCAGGTTATAGCTCTACATCAGAGAGTCTAATATAGACCAATAATTTCTACATAGTTACAATTGCAATCAGTCTTCAATTTTGAGGTACATTTTTACTCTTTATTCATTCCAGAGACAATTTTTATTCTTTCATAACAGTAAAGTTCCAGACAGTGAAGACCCACCTCATGGAAGGAAATTTAATTAATCTTTTTTTTTTTTTTAATGAAAAAGAAGAAGAAGAAAACTTCTTTAAGAATGTGAAATGGGCAATGTGTATAGGTGTTTGGTTCACGTGTGAATCATCTCTTCAGTCCTTGCCAATGTTTCTCTGTGAGGAAACCAACCCCCTATTCAATGCTGTTTTCTTTTCTGTCTCAGGTCATGGCCTAGTTGATGCTTTTCATGGTGTTGTTACTGGTAATATAATATAGTTTAGCATATAAAAATGATATACTTTGTTTTTGGAAAACGATGAACTTTGTAACACATTGTTATCACAAACAGGACTAAATTTTTTGTGCTGTGTTTATCTTTAGAATGGAAGGGTAAGCTCAATCTAGTCTGATGGTTCTGTTTTGGTGTCCTTTCTCCAAGGGAAATAACTTTGTGCATCACAATGTTTTGATTCATGGACAATAAACACTCATGTAATAAAAATCACTGTACAATGATGCTAGGGAACTGATCTGCAAGAAGATGGATTTGGTAGTGATGAACATGGATTTGTTCCTTAGAATCATTTTCTTGAGGTAGGTGCTGAAAAAATTCTGTTTCTTGTACACAGTATTATAAAAAAACCCATTGTCTCAGACAGGGACATTTTCCAGGATTATTCAGTTATCTTTGAGGCACACCAAATATTCTGAGTACACTGAAAACAAAAAATCCACTGAAGGAAATAGGTTTTAGAAAGTCAAGAATGAAGACTTCTGTCTTTGACCAGTTAGACTTTTCATAGAGTGAATGAGGAGGAAGAGTTGGGCACCTCAGCAGAGAGTACCACGATTCATAATATGCAAAATAATTTAAGACCACGGACTCTCCCATGCAGCACTACGTAAGAAATGTTGAAGAATGAAAGTAGCAACAACTGTGAATAGATCCTGCTGTTTATATGGACTTAGGACAAACCGGTATATGCTTGTAGATGTAAGTCAGATAGCATACACACAATGGATCCAACGCATCCTTCATACTAGATGATCTTTAAGGTCAAACCTAAGACCTTCTGTGACAAGATTATAGATCCACTGTGACTGCAATGAAATCTATCATCAAGAAAAGTGCCCAATTGTCTCTAAAAAATGAAAACAAAAATTCATGTTCACATGCTTTTCACAAGAGAAGAAGGAGATGAGTGCAGGAAATCCTTTAATATACAGGATATCAAACAATTCTAGTGCTGGTTGATAGGTTCTTGCAGACTGGAGATTAGATTGCTGTCTTAGGATGATATTTTTTCCAAGTTAACAAAACATTTGCCTTTCTGTGGCTTTCTAAATGAGCATGTTCTGTTATAGAATATACTAATTCACAAATGGATTAGAAGCTAAGCCTTTATCTTATGGAAAAATTCTAACATAAAAACAATGATTTTGTTTTTGCCAAACAAGGACTTGTTATTTTATTGTTAAGAACAATTTACATTCTTACAATTTACTAAAACAATGTATTAGACAAGTGAAACAGTATAACTATTTTGTCCTTGATATTAATAGTTGTCCAGCTTAATTTAAGTCAGTCATGCGCAGGAATCTGATCTATTACACATGAGCCCCCAAACCAGATGGCATAAAATACTCAGAAGCATCTTAATTTTTGTATTATACATAAATATTGATGTGTCTGTGACCTTACAGCACACTGGTTACATTGAAGCTGAGTGTCAGGATCTGTAGAACTGTATTAAAGAGAGATGGAGTAATTCTTTGAGGCACTGGAATCAGTTTTGAAATTTCTTGTTCACTGTAGATGAAATTGTTAAATTCGTTATACAGGAATGAGTAATTTTTAGATAAGTGTATTAAGTCTCCCAAGTGATTTGCATGTATTATCAAATGAAAAGTCCTCTGAAATATTGAAACTTCAGATGAGAAAAGTGAAATTCTATTAAGAAAGAAAGAACCTTTGCATTTACAGCATATTCAGAGAGCATATCAGAGTAAAAATTTAATGCAATGCAGCAATGCTCATCTTACTTTAAAGGTAATTATATAGAAAAAGGGGCATTTAAAATGTATAAGTAGAGGCTTTTTTGCACTCATACAGCATATAATTAACAAAGTTCTTTAAACCTATTCATAAAAGAAAGTAATAAACCACTTGTAAATAATGGCAGTCTCATATTCTTTACAGTTAAATGTCAATAATCTGAATGTCTTTTTTATGCTCAGTTATAGAAGTACATTTTTGACATATTAAGTAGAAACAGGTATTACTAGTGTGACATTTCAATTTTCTAGAGATTTAGACATATTAATATAAAAAGGATACAAAATGAAGAACTGTAGCTGGAGAAAACTGGAATGCTTATAAATTACATCAATACTCTGCCTGCAGAACACAAAACGATAGCAGAAAAATGAAGTTGCAGAACATTTCATAGCAAAATTAAAAGGTGTGGGTGTTGAGACCTTAAAATACTAAACTGTAGGTGCAGAACAAGAGAACAAGAGAACTGCAAAGGGAAGTACCAGATCTTGTAGTATCTCATGAATCAATGAACAATGATTTGTTTTGCAGCAATTACTGAATCCTCACAAGATTCATTTGAAAAACAAATCTATTTTTCTTCAAAGCTCAGGTGTTACACATTGTTTTAGAAGTGAGCACTTCTCGGAAATGACAAAGGGAAAAATATGGAGAGATTAAAGAAAATATACAGTAGTAAGCAAAAAGTATACATCATAAGTGATTTTGGACTTTTTGGTTTGATTTAATGATCTCCTACCTCAGCTTATTCCTTGAGAGCTTAAACTGCACGGCAGGTCCCGCCTCTGACATATGCTACCTTGAACAGAGTGCATGATGCTTCCAACACATTTTCACTTTTGAATTTGCTATGAGTTTGTGGGTTCCCAGTTAGGGGGTATACAGCTGGCTGTGAGAAGGGAATTATTAGGTGCCAAGTTCTACTACAGCGAAAGATAGATGGAGTTGGACTGATGATTACCAACCTGGAATGTGCTCAGGTTAAATTCATTAGGGTTGGATTTTTTTTTCCCCTTTGATCTGATTACATATTTTTTAATTGCTATGTTTAGTAACTTCTAAGATTTCTTCTGTGTTTACCACTGACCATCAAAAGACATAGCGCTTTGCCAGTTTGTAGCAAGAAGTGAGAAAAAACAGCACTTCTGTGAAATTAAGGTTGAGTTTTCGTTCCTATTATTCAGAGACTGCATTTGAGAAGACACAGTTTATATAGCACCAAACTGGATTTTCAGATTGGTTAGTTTTTCTGAAAAGAAGCCAAATATGCAAATTCTCATTAGAATAATTAAAACACTTTAAAACATATCTGGGTTTTATTTTAAATATGTAAGTCTGTTGTTTGCATGAGGGAAATGTTTAATGACAAAAATATGCTATCACAGGTATAGTTGTCCAAAGGTCTTTGCTGGAACCTTCAGAATTTCCTCTTTATCTAGGGGTTACTGTTGTCTGAACAGTCCTCTGTATTCTATTTAGGATACGGTATGTTTCTATGGTTATACAGCTTAATCTATTTATCCATCTATATCTATAAAAACATAGGTAGATCACTAGGAAATTAATGCCTCCTAGTTATATCCATGGATATGACAGCAAATACAAAGAGTAGAATAACACTATTTGGTAGAGCAAATACTGAGCTAGAAAACACTCTTTTTTTTACACAGTCACCATCATTAGCTTTACATTTTCTCTAGCAATGAACAAGAACCTGCATACTAGTAAAAATCTTCATGGCCACCCACAACATGGCTTATCTTTCATGTCACTGTCACGACTGTTGAAATGCATCATTCACTTCCTCACTGTGCTCACATACACTGTTTGGTCTTCATAAACATTCACAAACATCAATGGATGTCAATGGGTGCATTTTTTTCCACATGGAGGAATTCAGTAAGGCACCTTTTCTTCATCTACACTTCTACATCAGACACCATTATGTCAGACTGCCCTTCTGTTGCCATCTATTGCACAGCAACAAAATGTAACAGAATATTCATGAGAAGTTTCAACTTCTACTGCCATATCACCAGCATCCACCTCTAACACCATGGACAAAAATAATAAAATATGAGGCATTACTTTTGGAGCAGAGACATACATATGCAAATGTATATTTTTCAAAGGTACATTATAAAATATTGGCATAGTTATGGATTTTTTTCTCTAATTTGTTTTTATTTTATAATGAAAGAATTCACTACCTGTTTTGCTTCAGTGTAGCAATCATTTTTCACTTTTTCCAAGAACTGAATCAGATTAGATCAGAAGGGCTCTTCTGGGTACTCTTCCATGGGCTATGAAGGGAGACTAGATTAAGTGAAGATATACCCAAAATGTAGAGCAAGTGGATACTGTGAGATATCCCAAGATCTTGACCTTTCATACACTCAGCTTAGTGCCCTGACTAGATGTCACCATCTTTCCCTCCTGCCTACATACTCACTTGTGCTCTCCACACAAATCCAGGAGCGAGGGGAGCCCCAATGAACCCCAGAGAAGAGAGCTTTCTGCAGTAGAGTGCTGGTTCAACCACATTTCACTGTTTAGACACAGCCTAAATTCATGTTAGGAGCCTCACTTGAAGTTTTAACATTAGGTGGAATCAATTTAAACTTCTAACACAGAAATGACAGTGACATGTGCTGCTAGACTGGTTTTATTTTGGGGTATTACACAGTTACTCCTGCCCTATGCACACCTCAAGAGAATGTTCCACGGGCACAATATCCTCCCTAAAAGGAGAGAAGTAAATTGCCTTTATGCCTGTATGTAGCTCAAGTTCACAACATTACTCCTTCAGATCCTTCAGATGTGTCATTGCCTGTGCTGAGAGGGTGGAAAGTGAGCAATCGGGTGGCAACTGTGGTCTGGCAAGAAATCATTTAAGAAAACATTTAACTAAGGTTTTTGAAACTTAAAATTCCAGATCAATATGGAATCAGCACTAGAAAATTCTTCCCCGTGGCAAAATCTGCTGGTACATCTGAGCCCTTTTTTGATTCATTTCCATTCTGGAATGAAAAAAAAAACACACCCTGAAACAAATGAACAAATTCCCTTTGGATGCCAAAGTAGAATCACTGCAGTGTGGGGAGAATCAGAAAAAAAATCCAGTCTGAGAAGATTCAGACTTCTCTAGCACCCAGCTAGATCAGACTTCCTAAATAAAGTTCCCCTGTTTTTGCTGGTGAAACTACACAATACGTCAGGAGACTGAAGATGTAACTACTACAAACATACAAATAAATATTGACTAGTGCATTTTTGATTAGTATCTGAAAATATGTGATAAGGAGTACCTCTGTGATTAATATGTTTCTATTTGGTTTATTATTTATTATTTTATTATTTATAAATTTGATTTATATGTTTCTATTTGTTTCTTTATCTAAAAATATCAAACATATTTGGAACTGTAATAATTAGTGATCCCGTAACAAAAGTGCATTTGTATTTGAAAGACACCCCTACTACTTTCTTACTTAAAACACAATGGCCTGATATGGGGTTATTGAACTGGCCACCCAGTGATCATTCCTCTTCTTTCTTCAGTTCCAAATAGTAATTTATTAATGGGTTGGGAACATTTGTCTGCTTTTTGAACTCAACCTTGACACTGTGAAGTAAGCTGCTATGTTGATATTCATGATTTGGGAATTGAAAGATGTTTGCCTTTCCAATCTCATAAATTTGAATTTAATATTTTATTAAATGTACCGTAGTTATTCCCTTGTTCATGCAGTGAGCAAACAGTAAAGAAAAATGACACAAAAAATATTGGGTACAAAGACTGAAGAAAATATACAGAGGTAAAAAAGGGAAAAATAGGAAAAACAATCTAAGCCATTTAAATGTTTTTTTCCACTTCACTTGGATGTAAAACTACTTAAGAAAGTTACTTAACACTTCACTATTGTGCAGTATAACACTATTTCTGTGAAAATCACCATTTCAATAACTTGTCTCAGCAGAAATCCAATGACCTAAATATCTTCAATTACTCATTTTTACCCCTTTATCACTATGATGTGAATTTCTTGAACCTTGCTTAAAAGTTCTCTTTCATCCTTGCAGGGCTCTTGGAAGCCCATCAAATCAAGGCTATTTTGAGCTGTGAGTGGGTGGGAGATAGGAAAATGAGGAGTAGAGTCTCATGTTTGATGGATTATTGTGATGGTGAGGAAGATCCAGCTAATCACAACATAATCACTGTCCTGAGCAGATTGAAAAGGCAAGTACAGTTTGATAAGTTAAATTGTTAGCAGTAGCAGCATAGAGTAGCAGCATAGAGAGAGTTGTTTAAATATAAGGAACAGACACCAGTAGGTTTGAAGAGCTGAAACATTTACTGTCCTGTGTTTACTGGACAGTAAAGAATAAGAGAAGATGATAGAGCCTATTTATCAATAAGAAAACCAAGCAGTGATTTTTAGTGTAAATAATTTCACAGGGTGAAGGGAAATCTTGGAAAAGAATGGTAGAATCAGCTATTAGAAGCTGAAGTCAAACAAATTTGATTCAGAAAGGAGAAGATATATTTAACAGTGAGGATGATTCATGCAAATTGTTGCAGGGAATCATCTAATTACAAAAGTAATTGCCTCAATGCAAATGTACCTTTAATGGGCTGTGAGGTACAAAGAACAGAAGAAGTGACCTGTTGGTCCTTTTTGACCTTAAACATTGTCAATATATTGCAAAATCTAAAAGAAAACTTTGCCGTTCATTTCAAGTTGCTTATCTGATAATTCCTGAGAAGCTGTTAAAACAAGGAGTAGATTTTTATTTTCATTACTTTCTAAAAGTTTCTAAAAGTAATGAAAAGAATTCTGTCTGTAGATCTGATGGTTCATTTGAGGGCTCAGAACTGGTGCTCTGCCTTGGTCAAAGAAAGAGTCTCCATAGCATGTTGCTGTTTCATGCTGCATGTTGCAAATGCAGGAAGACAGCTGCAGTTTTGTTACCTTTATGTGAAGAGTTAGGGGAAGATACCTATATAAAATACAGTAAAATTATACAGGTGCTGGTTTAATACCAATAGCACTAGTGCTCACAATTAAACTAGTGGAGCCTATTATGGAAATCAAATTGGAAGTGTCTGATAAGTCATAAGTGCACCTATGAAACTGAAAATATGCCTCCATAGGAGATATACACGAGTTTTTAGAAGAACTTGTGTATAAGATAGTAATTGCAAGCAGGATACCTGTTTAAAGCTCTGAGATAACAGGCTTATTTTTACAAGACCTGAAATTAAGAACTAACTCTGATATAAAAGTTCACATCTTAGAAAAGAAGTAGGCAGTGCTTTGGGGGGAAGGGATGCTGTTGTAGAAGCAAGCCAAAAAAGAAGGAAACTGTCTTTCCTTAACAGTTGTAGGCAGAATTTGTATCAGAGCCACGATACTAAGGCTGAATCACTAGAGGATGTGTTTAAAACAGCTTGGTCTATTCAAGTTTTAGAAGAACGGATGAACGGCAGTTTTAGTTGGAAGAGAAAAATGAAAAAAAAAAAAAATAAAAAGAGGAAAGCAGAATTATAACATGTCTAGGGCAAAAAGCCCATATGCTGAGTTTGTGAGTAGCCATTTCTGTGATAGCAAAGGTAAGAAGTTCTGCCACTTATTTTTTTTGCTGCACTTTCATTACATGCGGAAAGAAGGCAGAATGGTATTAAACTGACATCCTGCCCCAACTGCCAAAATGTCTTGTTATGTCTTCAAAGCCTAGATTCACACAGCAGAAGGCTCTGTCTGCTTTAGTCACTTGCTCACTAGTAAGGGATTTCATACAGCCTGTGGGAAACCTGGGCTCAAATCCCTCTTCTGCTGTTGGAAGGCTAGAAAATATAAGTCTTTTTCATTTCATTGGTAAGAAGAAACTCAACTGCCAGACTGCAGAATATTTTGAAACTGAGAAATTCTCAGTCTCTTCTGTTAGTTCTTTTTCATTTCACGTCATACTTAAATGTTCTTTGAGTCAGAGCAGAAATAGCTATCTAGTGCCTAGAACACCTTCCTGAAAGGTGGAGAACCTCAGCTTTTGGTTCTGCTTGACTTAATGATAGATACAAGGAGGATTCTGTGTCAAATTTCTCACACTCCTCCAAGTAGTAGGCCACTGTGCTGTTCTCACCAGGGCTGTTGCTCAAGGCAGTAAAGTTCCCAAAGAAAGAACATATTGGTGGCATACGAGGGTGAAACCACTTCATGGGATTGAAACTACAGCTCTGTCAAAGTTTCTATTTTCTTTTTTCACCTTATAGGTCACATTTTGGACTTTGGTTTGCAGATGTCAGCTGCGGTCCCAGCTGCTTAGCTCCTGTGTGTCTGTCTTATTGTCCATTCTTTCTCAACCCTAACTCAAACTGTTAACAGAATTCTTCTGCAAGTAAAATTCCAGCTTTTTCTGATCCTATGTTGTTCTGTTTTCCTCAGAATTATTGGAATTTGTTTCTAACTGTGATTCTGTTTGCAGTACAAGTCTGCAGGAAATCAGCAGACTCTAAAACTCCCAGTACTATTTTTGATATACAAATCCCCCATGTTGATGGAATGATCCAGGGGTAATTGATGAGAAAATATCTCCAAGTATTGAAGTCTATTTCATATGTTTTTCTTTGAAGTAACTATCAATTCCTAGGTTGCAAAAATTTTATTACAAAAATTCTGGACAGCCTGTGCCATTCTAATAAACTATTCCCATTCCATCTTTCTCTTTATGCAGATATCAAATTGCAGATCTTTGTCAGAAATGAGTTATAACAGCAGGGTGCAGAGCAATAATTATTCATGCCAGGACTGCGGTGATAGACATTACTCATAACGACTGAAATTAATCATAAGGCATATGATTGATGATGAGTACATCAAATTATGTGTTTTGGACGAATGAAGATTGTGGATATCGTTAAACATGTCTTTGATCCAAAATCAGAGGTGATTTTTTTTGAGAGAGCTCAAATCATCTGGCTATTTTATTTAGTCATTAATATGAATCCACATAGCAAATAAAGGCAATCAAAGGCTCTTCAGTTGCCACTGGCAACTTTAAAATCTGTGAAAGAAGAGTCTATAAACATTCATGCTTCTCCATAGAATATTATAACTGACAGGCATGTCAACATAACACTGCATGCTTATGGATACCTATGCTTAAGGCTCATATGTAGGCCTTAAGGTTTTATAGGGTTAAAACATGTGGTATCTCAAGTCAAAGATAAATTAAAAAGCATAAAACATAACAAAAGAAAACCAACAAAGCAAAATTGCATTTAGTGTTATTTTGATTAGGTAAAAGGATATCATCTTTCCTCTTTTGGAGATTTTGTTTTCTTAGTTACATTCTGTTAAATGATAATGAAGAGTCATATGGATGCCTATGTTTGTCGGCCCTTACTGGAGCGCTATTTGTATGTGTGCCCTCCAAAGATTTTGAGTTTACCACAAGATAAAGTATTTTCTCTTAGAACTCTTTTCTTTTTTATGTCCTCTGCACACAAGTAGGGTGTGAATGCAATCTTGGCTTTCACCCCTCAACATGGCAACCAGCTGAGCTGAGCTGGCGGGGGTGGCAAATAGTCTATACTGAAGAGCATTTACAGGTTACTTTCTTTCTGGAGCAAGTAGGCAGCTGAAACCGAAGAAGGGGTTGGAAGTTTCTGAGTCACAATTTCTTCCCCAAGTTGCTCTGGAGGTGCTGTAACTACTTGCTGTCCCAGACATGGGCAATTGAACACAGGATCAATTTGGCCCTTGATAAAGAAGAAATCATGAGTCTGAGAAAAATTGTTCCATTTCATGAACCAATTTTCTCATACGAAGACATAGCACATCCACAGAATTTCTGCAAACAGCATAGGAGGCAGATGTATATTATCTGTGATGAGAGGAAATGGCTGAATTGCTTATTGGGAAAAAATTAGATTCCTTGGTGATTCATTATTTCAAAAATTGCCTGTTAAGTTAATAGGCAGTCTTTATTTTTATTATAGTTTATTATTTCTATTACACTAGCACTCAGGACCTGCTGTCAAAAACTGGGGTCGTGCTGTGCTTGGCTCTATGTACAAATAAAATCTTCTGATGTTCTCTGCCCCAAGAAGCTTACTGATTTAAATGCTGAGAATGGGCATATCTCTTCAAGTCTCTGGGTAAGTATTTTAAAATCTCTTCAGGTGGTACAAAACAATGAGGAGCTTTCTGCAAACAAATTGTTAACGTTCTTTCTTTTCTGAAGAATTTTTCCATAGCAGAGGAAATAGCTTGGAATGGTAGAACATTCAAAGAAACCCAAATTTATGTTTGTCTTTAGTAAAGAATAGGATAAGAAAAGGCATGATGAACTCTGATGAAGAAGCCTGAACAAGTATTAAAAATACTGGCTTGTGGATTTAGTTAGCTCCAAACCTTCAAGAGATGCTTAAGTATATATATTTTAAAATAATCATTTTAGGCTGACAACAGACATAGAGTCAGTATACACATGCATATGATACTATTTGTGAAACAGTAAGTTACCAAACAATAAATGTCTTAATACTATTACACTGAAAACTCAACATTAAATGAGGTGATGTAGTACAGGAATCAGTGGGAAAAAATTACCAACCATTACTTCTCAGAAACAAAGAGAATATAAATTCTTAAAAAGCTGGCATTTTAAACGATGCTGAATAATAAGCAAATCATTAGGTACTGTGTCATGATGCCTTTACAGCTTTGCCTGTATTTTTAGTATATCTGTATCTCTGTAACTCCCACCTCCATATCTTGTCCATTATTTTTTCTTACTTAATTTGGCAACTCTAATTGATGATAATTTCACAGTCACTGTATCTTCATAAAGTAATTAATATCACATTCACCTAGCAGAACAAGCTGCCCACTCCTTGTATTTCAATGGAAATTTTCAAAGAGAACATTCTGTGAGCAGTGTGCTCACCACCTATTTAGTGTGCTCAGAAATGATCTCGATAGTCTATAAAAATAACAGTACACCAGTTTCAAAACGGTCTATTGGCAGAAATGGAACCAGTCTCATTTGCTTCAAGCTTTTGAGTTTGTCTTGTGATATCTGTCTAATTCATATAAACTTGATACGGGGAAAATTGTTTCTCAAAAATGAAGACTTGAAAATCAGAGGCAGAAGTTACTCAGTGCTTTTCCCTAAAGTGCAAAAGTGTGAGTTTTTAAAGAAAGGGTCAAGCACTACTCGTATATCCAATTTACATTCCTGTGTAGTACACTATAAAATCTTCTTCTGTGGCATTTCCTAAGTGCAAATAAGAAAATTCCAAAGACTAGTAGTTAGACTTTTCCACTCAATTGCATAATGTAATATATTTTTAATTGGCTTTTCTTACTGAAGTGTAGTTTATTTACAAACTTAATTGCAGTGCCCCCAAAAGTTCAGGCAATACAACATAGTGTGTATTAAAAATATGTGCAAAGTAATGCAAGAGATTAAACTTTAACGTAGCTGAGATACATTAAGCATTTCATGCCAATATCTGAGTGTCTAAACATCATCTCCAGAGTATATTTTTATAAACATATCAATGAAAATGCTCATGAATCTATTAAGAAACTAAGAATTAGTTCTGATCCATAGTGTCCCTCCAGTATACATTAGCTGCACATTTTATATATTCATTAAAACTTCAAGATATAGTGAGTGGCCTGATCTCTGAAGGGCAACTATATCACCCCAACATTCCTTTAGAAAATTATTTTCTACGATTTTTTTCCAGAAAGGGGATTCCCCTACTCCGTAGTATTGACTGCTTGTCTATCTGTACTTCTCAATTAATTCTGAAGAATGTCATTGAGTACTCTGAGTCTGGGAAGTGGAGTAATCAGGTAATATTCAGAATCACTGGACCATTTAATCTGGTTATGAGTGTTTACCTTGTGATTCTGCAGTAGAGAAAAATAAAAGCAGTGGGAAGGACACATTGAGAACAATTCAAAAATGAGCTCCAAGGAGGTTATCTTCCTGAAATGAATATTCTTAAATGCAAATCCCATTTGCAACAATGGATTAAAATAACAACTAATACTCTTTTTTTATTTTACAACAAAACTTTTCTCTTAATAAAACAGGTAGTAGTTTCTGTATCTTTTCTAGATATAATCTGCACAAGCTTTCTCAAGCTAATCGTATCAGTAGATGTGAGGCTACTATGGAGAGAAATCAAAGGATTTTGGAAGAAATTTGTTGGTCAAATCTTTTGGACAAGTGGGTGCTGATAATGCAAGGAGCTCTTTGAAGCACTGGTGTTCCTGATGCTTCACAGCAGTAGCAAAGATATGTTAGATTTACAGATGCCTTGTTTGTGTTCACAGTCGCTCTTAAGAGGGAAAGACTAGAGAAAATTTAGAAAAAGAAAAGAAAAAATAAAGTTTCAGAGTCACTGAGAAACAGAAAGCAGCCTAAGGACCTCAGAAAACCCACAGGTTAGGTAAGGATTGGGATGAGATGAAAAGTCTAAGAATGGTATGGAAATTTGGTGGAAAAAAACATCTTCAGAGATATGAGCTCCTAAAGTTCTTCTGTAGATTATCCTGAAAGCATGACTGTGAGGAGGTCATTTCAGATCCTAAAAATATCTTGAAATGTGCCAATTCATGAAAAATTGTATGCACATGAATAATACTGGGAACATAGATTTAGAAAAAAAAAAAAAAGACAACTATTAGGGTTTATAGGCTACAAATTCTCGTACCTACAGATATCAGTGATGATTCAGTCTCCCTCTTACACATACACAATTTACGAGGTTCTATTTTTGTCCACAGAACCTGACGGTATTCTTACAGGGTAGCTATGATTCAAGAAATTACGCATCTCCCCATCATCAAATGAAGGCAAAGTGGGTGGGAGAGAGGAAGGAAGAGAACGGGAAGAGACATAATTCATTTCTGAATTAACTGTGTAGCACACAGGGCAAGAGAGAACCAGGGAAGGAATTGTGTTTCTGTGACGTGAGTTCAGTCCCAGAAACTTCTGGGACTGCTCCTGGTGTGCTGTAAGATGCACTAAGATTTATCAAATTTAGCAGTAAGACCCTACCTCACTCCTGTCTAAAAACTTACAAAATCTGTGCCAGGGATATACAGTACCCTAAGTATCCTGGCTGTGGTTTCGAGTTAGTTACATGATCCAAAACCACCAGGAAAGCTGGGTATTACTAGGAATTACTAGGAATATAGAAGAAAGAAATATTCAGACTGTGCAGCACCTGTGTTGACCCATACATAACTGGTTCAGGTTGTATCACAATCACTACTGAGAAACACCTTGTAGCCCATACAATCTGGGTCAAATCTATATGACTAGCAAATCTAAATAGAGTTCATCTTTCCCTGTTTATTGCAAAAAAACCCTCACAGCTATTTATTTCCATTAACCCTAATGACCGACAAACGTTATGTTTACTCCAAGACTGTGCCTTCCTCCTCAAGAACAGAGCACAGCTGAAAACAGCTCAGGCTTCCTTTGCTTGGAATCATTTCATGCTTTTCTTCTCTGCTATCTGATTTCTTAATGCCTGCAAATATGATTCTCTTATGGAAGCATAACTGGTAACATTAAAAAAAAAAACCTGTGAACACAAACATACAAACTCAGCTTCCAGTGGGAAGTAACTTCTGCTCTTAAATAGTATAAGGTGTTGACTTATTTTCTTTATCAGTCCCTACTGTTAGTTGACACACCTCCTATGAAATATCTTTACTTCTATTAAGTATAATACATTACAACATGCTGAATGTGACATTTGATTAAGGTGTATCATTTAAATTATTACCTTTTATAAATTGTTGAATATATGAATGCATAACTACCAAAAATAAAGTGAGTTCTCTTATAGAATAGATATTATAGAATTTATTAAACTAATTTGATTTTTGAGTTGATGAGGTTTAGAGTATTACACAGTTGCATCAATAAAAAGAAGCCACCAGCGCAGAGAGGCTGGATCAACCAAAGAAAATGTGGGTGCTTGGAGATGTAGCCAAAATTTTGAACAGAAATCACCAAGAAAAAATTGCTTTGCCATGTGTCTCTTACATTAGGGAAAAGTGAAATAGGTGACTTGAAAAGCAAAATTCCTAGCCTTTTTTAAAGATGTGACTAAATATGAGAACACTAATCACTGCAGAAATAAAATAACCTAAAAAACAACACATGAACTTACCAGAAATGTTAAGATGCTGTTAACATTCTGTGAGCAGCAGACTGATTCATGTTGATCTTGTAAAAAGCACAAACACCACAATTTTCTGTTAGTAGGTCTTCCACCTAGGCAGTTAGTTACATGCTTAAATTTTGTCACAACACTTTCTCATTGTAATGAATTGGGGTTTAAATTTTTTATTTCTCTCTCTCTCTTTAAAACTGGCTGCTATTCAAAGGAATTGACTTGATTTTAAATTCACAATTGAATGTTTTTTAAGTTCTTAAGGGCCTTGATTGATGTTTTTTCTGTATAATCTTTTTTATCTTTACTTCAGTACCATTAATCTCACACTGATGTCATCACTGTGTTTTAGGTTGGCAAAAGATAGTGTCTTCTTTTTCATTTATCTCCTTACTTTCTCATTTATCTCCTTACTTTCTCATTTATCTCCTTACATTTACACAACACTGATAGTTTCTTTTGGTGAATGTACTTTTGGAATTCTCTTTTTATGACCCCAATATTTTTTAATTTGGACCTGTCTGTAAAAGATAACATGGAGAGGGAAGTTTGTTTTGCAGCTATGGGCGATGACTTCACTTGAAACCATTTAATTATTATCCACTTCAATCATATAAGCTGCTTCAAGAGTGCTAATACAGACTTCATTGCTTACTGTTGTGGGTTACTAGTTGGAGTTGTTTCAGGAAAGATCAAGTAGACACAGCATATTTGGTTATAGGGAAACTTATTTTCTCTCCTCAGAAAACCTCACAGCATGCCTAATACTGATCTCTGTTGGGTGATTTTCTTGTTACAGAGGTCACTTGACATTTGGTTGGCTTTTTTACCACTTGGCTACTTGTTGCATGTGACACCCTCTGTTGGTATGCCTCTGCATTTTCCACCTGCTTAGTCCTTACCCGGGCTTGGTGCTGTATTCAGTATTTTCAAACTAACACAATGTCAAACATCTCAGTAGTTGAAGTCTATCTTACCACTATAGCTTTAACCGGACACTTCGGATTTCCTTGCATGCAGTCTGTTCCCACCACTAAGCCAGTTAACTCACAATTCATTTTACTTTGCTATTTAAAAGTGCCAGATTAAATTGAAGGACATTATATTTGCCTTAGAAGAAGACATCTAGCATCCCTTTGAATGATTTATTTGAATTACCATTGTTTAATTTTTTTTTTATTACAGATTTGAATGCAAGGGAGCTCAATGGCTGTTCATCTTTTGCACCAAGATACTCTGATGAAACAATTTTGTACTGCCCCCCAGTAAAACATCTAGTTCTACCAATGTGTACTATGATATATTCCTTTCCTTCTGCTCTTCTGCCTTCCCAAGCTTAAGTTTCCTTTGGATTTCTTGAGCATCGATAGCAAGTCCAACTGCAAATAGACCTTCACCCTCCAAATGACTCAATCCTTCTGTCATACAGTTCGCCTATTGGTGTAACATCTGCTATACAGAACAGATATATCCTATACTTAGTAGCTTTAAGCTACTCTGACACAGAAACCTCTTCATTTCATCTGTAGCAAACTGGGGAGTCAAATTGTGTTTCTGTGTGTAAGAGGCAATTTCAGTATTCTCTGCCTGTTCAGGAATTTCTGATCACCTGGAATGAATCCCAGCTTGAGCAAATAAAGCCAAGACGAATGTTTCGTTTAGGACCAGTTGAAGTTAACTATTCTGCTGATAATTTCATATGTTTGATGCTATGAATCCATGCAATGCTGATGGAAGAACTTGCACATTCACTGTCTTCATCTTATGTGCTGTGATAATAAAATCTGCACGAAACAAAACAAAGCACTGAAACATTAAATAGCTGATACTCATTTCACCATCTAGAACAACATACTCTGAACTCTTCAGTCCATGGTCTAGCACCCTCCTTTTTCTCTCAGTCTGGAATAAATACACTGAATCATGGGGAATCCAGGCTGACTGGAATTCTAGCTTGGTCTCTTGCCCAACTAAAATCTCATCTGCAGCTCTTCTTGGGTTCTGTCAAATTCAACAGTCAAATAGTATATGCTTCATTCTTTTCTTCTGTATTTTTTAAAAAAGAATTTAATGGTTTTGAAAGTATATTTTCCCTTAGTCTTTAGTGTATGCTTCATTCTTTTTTTCTTAGAGATCATTTCTATTATTGTTTCTTTCAACATTGTTTTGTCATTTATAAGCAGTAATGATCAGAAACAGAAGATGCCTTTGTGAAAGAACTAGTTTTAAAATAAGGTAGAAAAAAAATACAGAGATAAGAAGTGCAGTGACAGAGAACTTTTAGTTCAAAATATTTCAGATTTTGTGCATCACAACTTTCTCAATTTTTTTGTCTTCTTATTTACTCACAGACACACCACCTTTTCATTGCAACTAAAAATGCGAGATATCTGATAAGCTACAGACTTGTGACTTAGGTCTTTAAAATCACAGTTTAATCACAGTCTTTTTGTTTAAGTCTGGGAAATGTATTCTTTATTTTTGTGCTGACATTTATCATATCCTTAACATTTTTTTGTGCGTTAACGTTGTTTACAGGTGTACTACTGATGATTTATAGCAGTGTTACTGAGGAGATTTGAGTGTCACTAGTTTTAGAGGAATTTCTCATCTTTTCACAGAATAAAACATTCACGTGCAGAGTAGAACATAATTTTAATTAATAAAACAGGCAAGAACCTTATTTTCCGGTGTAGCTCCTGTGGTATCAATAAAAGTAGATTATAGTTTGATGCCAATATGATGCCAAGTCAGGCTGCATGTACAGCAGTAGGTCTACCAACCCTTATTTACACCAGCTGAAAATTTAGCCCAGTATTCTGGGACAAATAAATGCTAGTTTTGTAACTAGTTTTATTTTCAGGTTGTTGTTCAATCTCTTGCGGATTTGCTCAGAGGTTTTTACCTATTTTATCTATCTGCTTTGCTTGCTGTGAGTCTGTTCCTCAAAAAATGTCTAAGGCAGGGCAGCAGCCCACACATAAGCAGAAGCAAGACAGAAGGAGAAAGAACGAAAACAAGAAGTCAGTAGAGCAGTGCCAGGTTTCAGTAGCTGGATCTGCTCAGAAAAATGTTCAGTGCTTCTTTCAGTCTTGCTAATGATGGTGTGTAACTTCAGTCTTTGGTTTGAGTCCTTTGGGAAATACACTAGCAATAAGAATAGAAAAGCAATTTAGGTGGCATCTTTGATCATCATTGCTGTCAATCAAGCTGGGGCTTGGCATTAACATATGCTCTTCTGAGGAAAAACTAATCTATTCCATTTGGTAACATATTAGAATTGTTAGTATTACAAAAATGAGATTGAAAACCTGAACTTTTTCATTGGAAGCCTGGAAAAGAGCGGAAGAAAACTTTATTTATTGTTCTTTTGTTAGAAAACAGAAAACAAAGAGATTTGCTGAAACAAGATACTATTCATAGGAAAAGCTTTAAAAAAATATACTCTTTATTTTCAGCTTCCAGGAATAAGACTAGTGTTAGTGAAATGGTCTGTATTAATTCTTGTAGATTAAGATCTCATTTCCAATTTTAAGAGAGGTTTTATTAATAATGTTAAGCTAAATATGGTAAGAAGAGAAAACAAACTGAAATACAAATAAAGCAATCAAATACTGCAGAATTATGCTGAGTTCTCCCCTCCTCCTGCCCCTTATTTTTTTCATCCTGAGTCGGGCTAATATTTTTTTACTAAATCTCAACTTTCTTCCAGGAATGAAAGAAATATTTGGTATCTGGTTCTAATCAATTTCATTATAATTTTTAAGGCTGAAAAGTACTATGATATCTGTAATGAAATTTCTTAGATTAACCAAGGTTACGGGCACCAGAATGAAAAATAACTTATTTTACATTTTTTTTCATAATTTAATTTTGTAATTCTGACAGTGATCTCTCTGCATTAATCTGTATGTGTTCTTAAAAATTTTGATTGATCACATCTGCACATTACAATGCTGTGTGTTATAACATAGGTGACTCAGATGACCCATATATAATGTGTACTAGCTTCACCAAAAAGAAAACTGCAAGAAAACCAGTACTGGTTTTAGCTGAGTTTCTCATGTAGGCATAGCTTTTACAGAAATCTAGGGTCACAAGAAGAAAAAAAGAGTGTTCATGGCAATCAGATTCTTTATTCAGTATGTGCTGTGATAAAGATGCTTAGTCTGCAGAATAGGATTTCAGTTTATTTTGTTTTGAATTAAATGTAGTGCAGACTGAATGAAAAAAAGGTTTCATTGTTGTATTCATTAGTTTCAAATCTGGATTAAAGTTATTAAAATAAACTGGATCTCAAGAGTAACATTTCTCCCAAAAACTTTCAAGAAAAAAACCCTGAAAATCTGTCAGTACAGAATTGGTGAAAATGAAAGAATCTGAAATTCTGTACTGAAAAGGAAACAACATAAAATAAAATGTTATCATTATTTTGCTTGACTGCAAAATTTAGATAATTATCAAACAAAATCATAGAATCATAGAATCATAGAAAGGACTGGGTTGGAAGGGACCTCAAGGATCATCAAGTTCCATCCTCCCTGCTGCAGGCAGGGTTGCCAGCTCAAATAGTAGATCTGTTTGCCCTGTGCCCCATCCAACTTGGCCTTAAACACTTCCAGGGATTGGGAATCTACAAACTCTCTGGGCAGTCTGTTGCAGCACCTCACCACTCTCTCAGTAAAAACTTCCTCCTGACATCTAATCTAAATCTCCCTTCCTTTATCTTAAAGCTATTACCTCTTGTCCTGTCATTATCTACCCATGCAAAAAGTTGATTTCCCTCATGTTTATAAACTCCCTTTAAAAACTGAAAGGCCATGATGAGGTCTTCCCAGAAGCCTTCTCTTTTCCAGGCTGAACAGCATAGTTCCTTCAGCCTATTTTCATAGGAGGTGGTGCTCCAATCCTTGGGTCATCTTTATGAACCACTCTCTGGACCCTCTCCTCTTCATCTTTCCTGTGTTCGGGGCCCCAGACTTGGACACAGTAATCCATCTGGGGCCATACAAGGGCAGAGTAGAGAGGGACAATCACCACTCTATCCCTGCTGGCCACCCTTCTTCTGATGCAGCCTAGGATACCCTTGGCCTTCTGGGCTACAAGTACATACATACTGCTGTCTCATGTTAAGCTTTTCATCAAACAAGACCCCTAAGTTCTCCTCAGCAGGGCTACTCTCAAAGAGTTCTCCTGGTTTGCATACGTATCTGGGATTAGCTCAACCCAAGCGCAAAAAAACCCTCACATTTTGCTTTCTTGAACCACATTGGGTTCACAAGTGCCCACCTTTTGAAATTTTCAAGGTCTCTCTTAATGACATCCCTTTCCTCTGCTGTAACAATCATATTGATCAGCTTGGTGTCATCAGCAAACTTGCTGAGATTGCATAAGCAATCCAATCTTTGTAAGTTTTGCTTAATTGCTTAAAAATAGAAAAAAATGTTTTTAGTCACAGTCAATAATCATCAGAACATATCATGTTCTGCAATATACAATCTTGAAAGCAACATGGTGCATTTCTTTGAAAGGTATAGCTTAGGTAGAGAGAAATGGGAAAAACATACTGTGCTTCACTCTGGAACAGGTCCAATAGGGCAGTCAAAGCAAACTCTTCTAGGTTTAAATTTGGGGAAACTGTGAGTCACACTTTATTCCCCTCAAACGATAATTCTTGTATCTCATGGTTAGACACTCTTGTGTTATATTATTTCCATGGCAGAATAAAACTGAAAGTGTTGCATGACACGCACTAAACAGAATGTGTTAAGATGTCTGTCTTAGTTACCCAGAAAAAAATCTGGAGTAACTCAAGATTTTGGCTCATTGATTTTAGTCTTTACACTTAGCAAAATGTAAAGGCAAGTGTAACTGAAGAAGTATCAAAGTCACTTGGAGTTAATCTGTTTTAGGTAAACTGATACAATGCTGTTAAGTCATGTTTATAAAAAATACAAAGGGCTCAAGTGAATTAGTAGAGAGAGCTTAACAGCACGTTTTTTTTTTTTTGTTTTTTGTTTTTTTTTTTAAAATGAGTCAGAAGAAGAGCTGTCCTTTCTAACTATTCTGTTGCTTCCAACTGCCTAGTTTAGTGCCTACTGACGTGATACAGAGATCTGGCAGAGCACAAATATTTTTTAAAGCTTACTCATTAACACTTTGGGCCCATCCATCAGCATGATTGACATCAAGAGACAAAGCAATTATTTTTTATAGGACACAACATGTATGGAAGGCTTTCTGCAGGCTAATGCAGTACACCTGACAGATGTGTGAGTCATTTGACACAATGGGTGGTACTCATGCACATTCTATCACCTTTCAGTCAACTCAGTATAGCATTCCTCCTTATTTTCTGAATCCATCTTTCCTCAAAGTAAAGAGAATTTAGGAATAACTGCACATGAATCAATGAAAAATCTTTTACATACTCTGTCTCTGAGATGTTACTAATAATGTTGTTCATGACATTATTTGATATGTTTTTAGGAAAATAATAAGGACTTCCTGATCTGTGCCTAAGAGATATGCATCATGTGTTCTATGCTATGCACTTTGTATTGCACCAAATGAATCTGGTAAAGACTAATTGGCATTGGTGAGTAATATAAAAGTTCAATAAAGATGACTTGTCACCTTTTGCTTGCCTGCTCAATATTGTCTCTAAAAAGTAATAGGCTTCAATACATTCTGCTGTATGCAAAAGTGAGAGTCGCAGTGGATTTTAAAGTAATATTACTATTATGAGGAAAGAGAAACAATTAAAAGCTCCAAGGAAAACATCTTCTGGTTGAGAAATTGGTCTATGAGAAACAGGCATTATAATGTGGAAACTTTTAAAAGTTTCAGTTTTCTTTTAACTGATCTGAAAATCATTTGCCAAATGTTTCAGAGGGCTTCTCTGCCTATCTATAGAAGCAAGGGTGGCTGTACTCTGTGGCTTGCCCTGTGAATTCACACTGCAAGCCAGACTGATCCACATTCATTCATCATATGTGTCAAGCTCAGCTTCCCATCTTCCGTCATATGCTTTCTGGATTTCATCCACAGAGCTTGAATCTTATCTTGGATCTTATTTTGATTCAAATAGAATCATAAAATGGCTTGGGTTGAAAGGGACCTCAAAAATCATCTGGTTCCAACCACCTCCAAGGGGAACAGTTGTCAACCACTAAATAAGGCACTAGATCAGACCCAGGGCTGTATCCAGTCTGAACTCAAATACTTCCAGGGATAGGGCATCTACAGCTTCTTTGGGCAGGGTTGGGCTCACTCCACAGAGACAGGCTCTGCTGGAGTCACCCACCCCTGTTAATGGGGGAAGTTATTTGTTTCCCACTGCAAAACCCCACGAACAACAAGGTAAAGTCAAGATGATCATATTTTGTGATGGGGAATGGGGCTGGATGCTTCGCCAGCCCTCAAAGAGAGACTTTCTATAGGAAGAAGCTCTGAGACAACCCTCACTTGTAATGAGAAGCCACAATTTATTTTGAAGGATTGAGCTCTTGTCTGCCATGGCTGATGAAACCGTGTCTGGACAATCTGGATATGACTGCCTGGAACACTCATTTGTACTTGGAGCAATTGAGGAATGAGAATGAAGAATTTATCTGAAAGACTGAAGATTGGAGTACACTGCAAATTATTTAGCTATCAGTCTTGCAAAACACTGGTGACTGGTGCTGGCTGTGTTCTGTGAAGGTTCTCGAAGTGGAGTTGAGATACTGATGAAATCTTCAATCAGTTTGCAAAACTAGAAAGTATCTATGCAGGTGATATAACCCCCAAAGTCCAAGGAAGGTATGGAAATTAGGAAATAATGATATCTCACGTCCATAGTAATCACAATAAAAAGACATAAATAGAATGGCATAAAAATGGTGTTTTGTTTAGCAGAGATTCCAAGTAGAGTCAAAAGGGCAAAACAACACTGTAATAGAAACATAAAATTTAAAAATCAGCAGAGAAGGTGGCAGACCACATCTATAGATACAATATCTGAAACCTCATTTGCTCTCTTGATCTCCTTTCTTTTCCTAAGTATCTCATTAAGTGCAAAATGATCCAGGAATGAGTGGCAACTACATAGATATTTAACATTTCTTAGCTGTTGAATTTCCAGTTCAATAATCTGTACTGTCTGGTAACTGTAATAACTCTACAGACAAGTTTGAGAAAATAATGGCACAAATAACTCTTAGTTCTTCATTTTGTAGCTGAATATTCAACATGATGACAGGATAAGAACAAAGGAAACTTAGTCCCCAAGGATTGTATGGAAACTGCTGAGTCATGGCCTGAAAAACTGATGGAGCACCTGGAGAAAGGACCCAATCAGCCCTGGAAGCACAGGTGAAGGCAATTCATCTGTGTGATCTTAGACCTCATTTAAGGGCTAACTGCTCCTTTGTGGAGCTTTTTCTGTAAGCTTTGATCTTCAGAGATGGGTGAGTGTACTTTTTAATAGTATTTTCTCATTGCTGCCGGCATAGAGAAAAATCAGTGTGCAGTGGTTCCTGCTAGCAACTCTAGAGGAATCAGGCCATACTGATTGTTTCTAGGGGGGTGGGGAAAACCTTTATACTTCAGAGTCTCTTGCTAGCTGGCGTTTCAAAAATATTAGTACATGTTCCATGGTATTTTTTTCACTGAAACTCTGGGTGTTGCTGTTCCCTTCTCAAAAACTATGAATTATTCCACCCAACTTTGCTTTCTGATCTGTATTTCCTTCTAGTACAATGTTACTAATGGAGGGGTGGTATCCTGTGTACTGAGAAGAATGATGATAGCGGGTTAGGAACACAGCGTTTCTTAGCTTCCTTCAAATCGCATCCATACCTCTTCAGTCAAAAGTTTCACAAAACTGTGAGATAACTTTTTTTTTTTTTTTTTTTAGAAATTGATGTGTAGGAAAGAACATAGTAAGAGGGATCAGCTGCAAGAGAATTTGATTCAGTTAGAGGTGGAAAAGCTAGGCTTTGGACTTTTAGCAGTGAAATAAGGCCTTTAAAGCCTCATGTTGTTTTTGGCAGACGTCCTCTTCCTCCCCATCTTATTTACACTCTCTGTTCACGTCGGCTTCTCTTTGCAGCCTGTTATTTGCAGAGCAGAGCTTTTTTGCACTTCCTTCTGCCAGCCTCCAGCTGATCATGAGCTATAGAACAGTCACCCAGAAACCTGTCACCACTGGAATGGTGCACAGGAACGGGGGATATAAGTTGGATGGCAAACCCTCTGCGACAGGCTGTGGAAGAGGCTGAGTCAGCCTCTTGCTCAAAAGGCCATTACAGTATTCAGTTACTGATCTACTTGCCATGTGTGATTGCACATTGCTGTTAAAAAGGCATATTGGCCCTAATCCTGAAAAGCTTTCAGGCATGTATGCATTCAGTGATATAAAGGACTATAGGGAGATGTCTACATTTCCTACAGGAACATCATACTGTTAAAAACAATATATAGGTGCAGTGATCTAGAATTACTTCGTGAGATTAAAGTGTGGGCTAAAACATATGTACATATATGTGATCTGCCCATATATATAGTACATCTCTGCCTCTGAGTGACATTACCACAAGAATAATAAGGCCTAGAAATAGCATAGTGAAAAATTTAGATTGCTATTTTAGAGTCTTTCATTTGTGAACTGCCAAGGAGTAGATTGCTACATCCTCAAATTTATCTTCGAAAATTATCTACAAATAACTTGCTTGTGAAACTTGTTTGACAGGGTGCCTTGAGTGATCACCTCTCTACAGATTCACTGAGGCTGTGTTTGTTTGTCTTTAAACTACCAGGATTAGTTCTTTATCTCGGCTTGTAGCAGTTTGTCTTCTCAGCTCCAAAAATTGAGAGTTCACTCAGCACTATTGCCTCTGTGTGAAAGTCTTATAAACATAAAAATTATTTTTCTGCATCTACCTGGGATATTGACATTGAACTTCATAGAATATCACACAATCCATGCTGCTTAAAATGTAGTAAAGGATAAGGACAAAGATCAGGAATTCTAGACTCCTTCATAGTCCAATAAGTGTGTTAACTATACTTGTGCCCCTCTTGCAGATATTACTGTCAAGAATCAAGAGTTTCAGTGATAGACTTGCACAACGACAGGACCCAAATCATATAAACATAAATGAATTACATGTTCCTGTCTACCATGTGTGAATGTCTATCTACACATACATAGATTTACTGGCAACAACATCTTTTAATTTACTAGATTATCAGTTCTTCAACTAATTCAAAACTCAAATACTAATATTTTCTTGGATCCTCTCTCTCTCTCTTTCCTCTCAATTCAAACCACTTCACTGAAAAAGAGAGAATTCCAAGGCAGGAGTTTACATGAGGTGTTTTTTTTTTTTCTTCAGTCTAATAAGTCTTAGTTGCTGATTGAGACAAAGCAGTGTTTTCTGGAGGAGAGGGACCAAAGGCTTTTACCTGGTTATTTTTGTCTTGGCAGCAGTTGATACAGTATGTTCATTACAGTCTGCTTTTTCTCCATTGCAAACATGCTATGGTACAGCTGATAGACTGTGCCTTCCTACTCTGAATCTAGTTTGTCTGTCTTGTTAAAAATTATGTACCTATTGGCAGAAGGGCTGTGTGTATAGATGTTACCCTGGGCCCTATGGTTTGTCCTGGTTCAAGTGTGTCTATTCTGTTTGCATGTGAGTGAGTAGCACTCTAAACCAGATTCAGTGGTGGAAACACCAACCTTCTGAACTCACAAACTACAAAGAAGCCTGAGGTGACAGAATTAGCACAGACTTGAAGATGATGTGGTGTGTTGAAACATCCTCCAGTCCACATAGAAGGTGGCCACTGCCTAATGCTTAGGCTGTGATTCTTTTAGCTGCAGGCCCATGTCTGCACTGATCCATTACAAAATCATAGTCACAACGGGTTAATTGCTACTTGCATTTAGTTCTACGCTTAGATAATTGGTTTGAGTATTAAAGAAAAATATCATCTGTTTTAGTTTAGAAATAGGCATTACCATTTGACATTCCATTATTTGTAGTTGGAAAACTAAAATACACATTGCTTGATTTAATAACTACAAGTATATTTTTCATGTTTAGAAATTTCTTTATTGTAGTGAAATCCTTTTTCTCTAACACAGAAAAGGTGCACAGAAAATTGTCTTTAGGAAGATGTTGGTTGCAAACACGCTGTGTTGTATAATAAGAGTATCTCATCACCAGAGACAAAGGAGACTTTCTGAACATCCCAGACTGTTTTTCCTCTATACATGTTTTATAGCTTGACATATGTTGGTTTCACACATGTAAGAATAAACAGCTTGCATTTTCTTAAATCAGAACAGCAATATATATTCATAAAACTACAAAGTACCTAAAAATAAATAAGAAAAATTGAATTGGGAATGAAAAATCAGTGATGGAGAGGAAAAAAAATCCCACAAACCTTAGAATCGTGCACGTGTATATAAACATATTCTTAGCACACCAGGTTTCACGAAGAGGTTTTTCAGGACAAGTTAATGAATTGAAAAGGTCTTGGAACACTCAAGTTCAGTTCTCGGACGCGTTTCCTCCGGGAGCTGTGACCCTGCCCTGGTCGGCCCCGCAGAGCTGCCCACGCGCGAGGTGCCGCTGCAGTTTGCATTGCGGCCACGAGATGGCGCCACGAGCCCTTGTACCGCGCCGCGCACCTGCGCCGCGCACCGGTCCGAGCAGCTGTCGCTGTCCTTCCTATTCCGCGACTCCAAAATTCAGGCATTGACGGGCAGAAAAAAGACAAAAAATACAGTTGTTGGTTGAATGATGTTTTGCTGCTATGTAGCTTAGACGTTGTACGGGCCATGACAACAGGTACCCGGAGGAGAGGGAGGCAGCAGGCGCCGGGCTTAACGCGAGGGGAGGGGAAGAGAGGGGCGCGGAGCTGAGTGCCGCAGTGCCGCCGTCGGAGGGGCCGGAGGTGCGTGCACCTCCACGGAACCGAGACAGCTTTGCTTCTGGTTGTTGGTCCTTTCTGGGATAAGTGCAAACTTCAAACCGTTCAGTTTCAAAGGTTTCTCTCCATTTAGCCCTGCTCAGATCCGAAGTGGGTGTTTTTGTCAGAGGATGGCTGTCTGTGTGAACGAGGCTGGCAATGAGGGCAATGTTCCCAAGCCTGGTGGCACAGCTGGCAGTGTGTGGTTGGTCTCTGTGCTGTGCCGTATCACATTCTACAAACTCATGGAAATGAATCCATTATGACGGCTTGGTAACAGTCAATAGAGGTGAAACTTCAGAGTCCAGTTCCTGACTTAGTGTTCCTGTATCAAGAAAGCTTACTGTATGGGAGCTGCTGAATCACAGCCTGAACCTTTGATTAGTTATCTGAGGCAAGCAATATGTCAGCCCTGGGAGCACAGGTGAAAGCAATTCACCTGTGCTGCAGGAAGGGGTGGTGCCAGGCTCCACCTCTCCTAGACCCATTTAAGTGCTGACTGCCAGGGAGGAAGGATCTCTTCTGAGAGATCCACTCCTTTGGAGACCTTTACTGCGAGCCCTCTGCACGGGTAAGCGTTCCACCTATTTTCTCTTTGTTCCCCTTGTGCCTAACTCTTTATTGGGTTATTTTTGATTATACATCTATTTGACTGTACTTTTCAATTATATTATTTTTTCCTTGATTGTACACTTACCATCAGGCATGTTTCCTCATCTTGTGCCCTCACACTGATCTCTTGCCTGTGTGGTCTGACTCAGCATACATACAGCTCAGAGTATGGGTCGTCTGCATAGTAATACATCTGCACAATATGTGCGAAATGCATGGTACACATACTTGCTTTTACATCATAAAGCATGCAGTATTAGTTATAAGTATGTCTAATAGGCAAAATGAGATTAAAATTATTAGTTTTATGTGCTGGGCTCAATAGTGGACTCTAATTGTATTCTTTGAACATGAAACTTGAGGAATGTGAATTTAGCAAAGGATTTCAATTGGCAGTTTGTTTTGTTTTATATGGCTTAGACAGCAAACTGTTGGAACAAACTCTGTAAACTGGACAAGTGAGTGCTTATGTAATGCTTCAGGACCTGGTGTCAGAGATTGAAATGTCACTTTGAGTGGTTTATATACACAGTAATACCTGGAAGTGGCACCTCTTCAGGATGACTGCTTGAGGATGAATGTTGGCAAAAATATTGTGAGGACCCCTTCCTTGTCCCCATTTTTCTAGAAGTTCTTGGCTTTTTTTGGAGATGTGACTTCTCAAAATGAGATTAATGTAATTCTCTGTGGAGCTGCTTGGAAGATTCAAGTGATGCCTATTATTATATGAGTGTTCGTACTAGATTAAGGGAAATATGGTTCAGACATTTTGTTCTTTTCTGCTTAAGCAGGACATAAGAACTTTGAGAAAGAACACTTGAAAAAAGGCATTTCCCTCCCATTCTCTTTTTCTCAGGGGATCATTCCTTTGGCATCCAGCCAATTCATTTCCTCTAGAGCCAGATCATTTATTCTGAATAAACATTTTTGTCCTGTATATGTATACTCCTACATATCCACACATGCAATTTTTACAATCTAGAAAAGAAGCTAAAGAACTTATGCAAACATCTGAGAGTGGGAGGCATTGATTATTAAATGAAGCAATTGAGTCCAGAGTACAAGTAATTGTGTAGAAACATCCATTTTTATAAGAGTTGGATGACACACTGAGCTTGGCTCATGAAAAACATTCTAAAGTCATTTATTTTCTCTCTTTAAAAGATGAATACTTGTTTCAAAGTTCTGCTGGTAGTAGGAGGTCTGTTCTAGCCTGGATCCACTACTGATGTGGAGATTGACTGTTGGTTGTTGCTCAACCAGCAACAGAATAGAGGCGACTTGGTAGAAGTGGGTTTGCTTCAGAGATTTACACAAGTCTGATTTTTTTTTTTAAATGCTTCTTTATGTGTGCGTGTACATTATATTATTTAGAAGCAGTGAACAATTTTACAGGGAAGACTTTAATCAGTGATGTGCCACCTCAAGAAAAGGTATTTTTGTTTCATTATTATAATAATCTCTGTATTTGCTGGAACAAGATTCCAGCCATCATAAATTCCCAGAAGTCGATCTGAGTCTAGGCTCTATCCTTGTGTATAGGCCTTGGAATACAAGCTGGAAGCTGGGGGGAGGGGGATGGTGATAGATAGAGGTAGTGGTCTTTCCCTGATGTAGGGAAAGATGCTGGAAAGATTTCCTGATGCTGTAGGGTCAGCCTCAGTCCCCAGTTTTCTTCTTCACAAATGGCCTTCAAGCTGCCCTCCAACAGCAGGTGAATTCAGCCTGCTGGAGCACGCTTGATGTGTTTGAGCACTGGAATTCTGGACCAAAACTAAGAAAGCCTAGGTGCCCCCTGGGAAGGCTTAATCTGTGAATAACATTACTTCAGACCTCAATAGTGAAGATCAAGCCTTTTTTTTGTGTGTGTTACAACTTACATTTTATTTATTTATAATCATTATTTTTCTTAGATTTAATATGAAAATCACTGCTTCAAAAAAAAGCCTTCTGTTGTTTTTTGACTACTAATTTTAAGCAGCACTTCAGTGTCTGACAAGGGGATTGCTTTATGTTAATTATTTTTTGATGTGAGCATAATCATGTACAAAATTTGCTTTCATGCACAGTCTTCCATGTGAGTTTGTTTTTGAAATCTGAACCTTAGAGGGGAACAATATGAATCATTACTATATTCAGAGTTGTTATAATCTGATTGTCATAGAACAAAATATCTTGTCATCTCCCCCTATGTGGCTCTTCCATATAAGTGTTGCTTTGCATCATTTATTCTGTTATACTTCATTGATTATGTTGCTTCAAAATTGTTATTTATCCAGCCTCACAGTCATTTGAACAAGAAAAGGTAAATATTACGGGCTAAGCTCTATTTTAGATTCTTATAAACAAAGCCCTTAAAGCTGTAATTCTAAACTCAAACATTTGGTTACACTGATGACCTCTGGAACAAAATAGATCTGGTTTCTGAATCAAGGAAGAGGAATAAAGTTGAATTTAAAAAATGTATCCACCATAGGCTGCAGCTCTGACTACCCATATCTGGTGGAAACTTAGTGAACTGCATTTGTTCTCTCTGGATTAGTTTTGACAAATATCCGAAGAGATATTTAGCCTGTAGTTGGAGGTTATACACATCTGTCATCTAAATCAAAGATTCAAAGGCTAAATCTGCCATTTGGAGAAACATGTAGATCCATCTAGATGCTGATAAACAGTTTCTTACAAATGCTTAAACTGTACATAATTGTTCTGCTAGTGGTAGCTTTCAGAAAATTACCATTAGAAGGATGGAAGAAATGTTTTATACAGTGATCTTAAAATTGCATTACAGGGGTTTTTAAGTAATTGTGCCATGAGTATCTCTTGTGAGATGACATGGGGAAAAAAGGCATTTTACAAGAAAAGAAAGTCATAGATTTAAAAAAAAAAGACACCCCCATTCTTCTGTAAATTCAGTGCAGGTCATAATGCTAGCTTTACTGCATTGTTATTCTTTGTGTATTTTCTCATTTCAAATCTGTTAAGAGCTGACAGGAGAAGCAAGAGCTGTACCTATGTGTGTTATTTAGACAGCATGTGCACACATGCATATACATATATGTACATGCTTGCATGTATGTATGTGTATATATATTTAAATAGATGCTTTTCAGTTCAGTAATATGAAATACGACAGAGGAATTGTAAACCTACAAGTAGTTTACAGCTATTGTAATTCTGGTTAATACATTCTGAAACAATTTTTTTCTGGCACAGATGGCAACATCATAACTTCAGATCTCATTCCTAACCATTGCTGGCTGTTCTTGGGTGTGGGAAGAGGTGATAATTAGGCAAAACTAGCTGTTCACAACATCTTCTTGGAGCTTTGTTGTTATTGATGATAAAAATGGCTTTGGAATAAATTAAAGGTTTTCATTGCAAAATGCCTGTTTTTGTCACGGCATTTTTTAAAGTAATCAGTACACACTATTATATAATTGATGCTTTCAGTACCATATACAAAGGGTACTCCAAAAGTAATGCCTCCTATTTTGGTATCCATTGACATTCACCAGTGCTTGCTGAATGTTTATGGGAACCAAACAGTGGGTGTGAGTGCAGTGAGGTGGTAGATGGTGTGTTTCTGTAGTGGCAAGAGTGGGTTACTTCTGCTTGTGTGGGGAGTTGACAACTTTAAGCCAAGTAATAAATATTAGGCACGTCTTGCTATGAGTGCAAGCAGGCATTTGTCTTTGCAGTATCTGTAATTCATTCTGCCCGTAAAAGGGGAACAGGGCTAGTGAGGGTATTGGAGCACAAATTTTATGAGAAAGGGCTGAGGAAACTGGGATTATTTAGTGTGGAGAAGAGGAAATTCAGGGGAGATGTTATTGCCCTCTCCATCTACCTGAAAGGAGGTTGTGGTGAGTTGTCCTTTCCTCCCACATAAGTAGTGATAGAACAAAAGGGAATGGCCTCAAGTTGCAACAGATAATGTTCAATTTGGATATTAGGAAAAACTTGTTCTGGTAGGTGGATGGTTGAACTAGAGGGTCTTAGAGGTCTTTTCAACCTTAATGATTTTATTATTCTGTGATTTCCTATGCTTCCAAAATCAATTACTGCTAGTAGAACTTTGCTACTTCTGTTTTTTTTTGTTTAAGTTTTATTTAGAATGGGGTAAGGATCCGTTATGCAGGAGAGGGTACAAACACATAGGAATACCAAAAAGGATCATAGGTGGAATAAATTAGAATGGTGGATTTATCTTGCCATGTGTTGGAAATGTTGTCAAATATACTGTTGTGATTACTTCTACTTCAGTAGATCCCTCTTGCCCATATTATTTGCTCTTAATTTTCCAAATCTTATCAGCTCCTCAGTGACTTTGCAGCATCCTTCCCTGTCGCTTTGCCTGACAAATTAATTGATGGCTGTTAATGTGTGTTTTGAGGTAAACCTATCCTCTACGTTCTCATTGATCTCATGTTGGCAAGGAAAAGGAGAGCAGTTCTGAAAGGATTTGGGTCTGGGAGCAACAGGAATATCAGCTAATACTTTTCCAAATCCTTTTGTAATAGTGTGAAAATGTCCAAAAGGTCTTGTTCACAGCTAACATAGACAAGAGGATTTGAAAATGAAAAGCAACTCCAGCATACTCACTATCAATTACTGTGTAAGTTCAGTAGCCTAATCCTTTGGACATTCAGCTTTGCATTTGGTTGTATCCTTAGCATCTACACTGTGTGTGTAATGCAGGGTGCTTATGACCCTGTTTTTCAAGGTTTTTGAGCTCTCTTTGTAAAAATATCAAACTTCAAAGTGCTTGCTGTTATCAATATTTCTACAAAGGCTGAAGATTTATAGGAGTATAACAGTGATTTTTTTCCACACCAACTAGCAATTGAAATTTTTTATGATGCTTTCCACACAGATTTTTTTCGCTGACCCATTTTACCTGTGTTTTTCTGTTTCAGTTCACTCAGTGGCCCAAGGTTCTTGTTTTTGCTGGCCTCGTCACTCAAGTCTGCCTTGAGTTCTTCCCTCTGGTAAGCTTCTGTGAAATTCCTCTTATAGCCTGTCACAGCCCTGGCAGTGTGACTAGCTGCTTTTTGCTCTCATTGATGTTGCTTCTTTAATTGGTCAAGCATTCTGCATGCTCCCTTTAGAGCTGCTGCAGGTTGGTTTTGGTGGGTGCAATGAGTGGGATGAATTCGCTAACATCTCTGGAGGCAAAGACCATTTTATCTGAGCAGCAGCTTCTGTTTCTAAACCCACAGGATATAAGTAGGATTTTTTTCATCATGTCAGTAGGGTCTTTCCATCCTTAGCCTGTGCAATTCTGATGATTCTTTGTAAGTGTTAGAGCTGGACTGATTCTGCATGCTGATGTATCAGCCTCTCAAATTTTCACTAATATGCAATCCATTTTGCTGGTTCTGTGCTGGGTTTGTCAGCTGGCTGGCTTTGATTTAGGCCGTTCAAGTTCTAGGGCATTTTCATGCATACAGCTTGAAGTGCGGTAGGACTTGTTTACAAGCAAGATGCATTGTTGTGAAGCTCTCTATATGGGTTTCTCGCTGTAGACCTAAAAGAATTTGCAGTGCGCAAAGGGTATTCCTGTGCACATGTAGGTCTTGCAATCTGCTAAAAAGAATGCTGCAAAAAAGAATGCTACCAATGAATTTTCAATGATTTTTTTGGAAAAAAATAAGTGTTATGACTATGCTGGAGTGATTAGAAATGTTCTGTCCCAAAAGCTAAACTTAGGACTTTTAAGACTGCAGCATGTTTCCCAGGAGTCCAACATTCTCTGATTCTATGTAGCTTTTTCATTGTTATTTATCAGACACACTCATTTGCAATAACATGCAATACTTCACCTATAATTTGGAAGGGTAACAGAATTTGCTTATGTGGCCAATATTGAGCTGGTAATATTGTGATCACATTTTTTTCCCCTCCCCAAACTATTATTTGAAGAAATTAGAACTTAATGTCCGGAATCAGTTTCAATGAATTTCCCGACAGGAGGAGTTATTAGAAAAACAGATGCTTTTAAATAGTCCAAATACATACTGACATCTCTAAAGTTAAGAAATTGTAGTGTTTTTTATTAATCCACTTTCTTTTTTTTTAGTGAATTTAGATTAAAAAGATTAAAAGAGAAAATTTAGCTAAAATGCAATTATTTTTACCTAGAAAGTACTATTTATATGCATTGATAATCAGTTCAAGCAAACACTGAAGTTTTTACTGGCATTCTATTCATGGCAGTCACCAAAATGTTCACAGAGATTGTCTCTACTATTCATCTGTACAAACATTTCATTGCAGTGCTCCCAGGCTGATGTCAGCCCTCCTGCTTGTAGCAGACAAGGTTCACTGGCACACGTGTTTGGCATGGTGGCCCCTTTATGCTCCCTTCTACAGAGGTTGCATGGTAGCATTAAAATTTTGCTAAAATACTTCACATAGACAGGATGTGGCAGTCAGAGTCCTTCAGACAATACGCAGATTGAGCTCTTGGCCTCGGCAGTGAAACTGCTAGCAGAGTGTTAGTTGATGGAGTTTGCTCTGGTGTATTGTGAGAAGATGCTCTGTACTAATGGACAGATGGGACTGTGGCCAAATGTAGGATGCATGGGAGCTGGCAGAAGTCCTTGGTCACTTACCAATACTAAGTAGTTTCAGACTAGTTCTGAGTTCATTACTAACCTGCTTGACCATGTTCCTTGCTTTCTGAAAGTTTCAGACCAAAGAACAGCTCAGCACAAGAGCAGTGTCTTTTCATTAGATCTGTTTGATTTATTGGCTGCCTTTGGAACTGTCAGCCAAAGCCATGGCCTTGAGCACCTGTCAGGCCTCTTGGGCTTGCTCAGGACCTGAGATGTGGATGTTTACATTCCCTAAGCAGTACTGGCTGCTCTTAGCAGTCCTCTGACCTTATTTATTTAAGTCTTCTGAGTCCTCTGGAAAGTTTCTAGATTTTCAGATGTGGTTAGACTGCAGTATTTCCAGTGAATTGATAGTGATAAACAAAGGATTTACAGTCTTACTCTTTTCTGCTTGCTTAAGACTCTGTTCTCACGTACAAATGCTTGTCCTCTTCATTTCAGCATTTCTCTAAACAGATTTTGTGTTAATTTGCTCTCCCATTTCTCATTGTGAAGAATTTTTGAGGAAAACCTCAGTGTTTTTTAGTGTATGTGATTAAAATTCTCAAGCTGCTTTCCTATTGGCTGTTATCTCTGCAGCAAGGATTAATAGGAAAATAGAAGATATTTGCTACCAACTCAGAATGTCACTCAGAAGAAGGAGTTTTGAACTTGTGATCGGCATCAGACCCCAGCTTCCTGCAAGTGATGTGGGAGCTGCTGCTGCTACACATATTGTGCTGCTGCATGAGTGGGAGGAGATGAAACTTCTGCCATTTCTATGGCATCACTCAGCAAGGTGTAAATGAAGAATGAAATAAAAACTCTCAGCCCACTCAGTGCACAGACAGTAAGAAGACTGTGCTTTATACGTGCTGCTGTGATGAGCTATTTGCTGTAATATTAAACTTACGTAGTACCAGAATGTTTCCTAAGTTTTAATCTCAAGTCAGAAGAAAAAAATGATTACTTGTAGGTTTCCTCCTCTTTCCCTCTTTCCACCAGCATACTACTGCATGTCAAAGCTGGTGATGCCGTGCAGAGTAGGAATGAGGTAAAAAAGGCTGACGAGGAGATCCTCTTCTTGTAGAAATTCTAACAATCTGTAGGCATAGTTTGCAGTGAACTTCAGGGTAAAATGATAAAACAATACACAATGGATGCAGCTCCAGAAATAAAAGCATTTGTTTTCTTCATTTTATTGAGCTCAGCCAGGTAGGAAGGAGCCATAGGTGGTAGTTTATCTGTGCTGTTTAAATTCATTAGCATCAAGGAGCCTGTGTTGCTAGGTAGCTTATTTGGTATAGTAGCAATCTTTGGATGGAAATGCTTTTCGGCTCTGGATTTGCCCCTAGGTCTTGCCCTCATAGCTTAACAAATTGCTACCTAGAACTTTGTGAGATCCCATTCATTGTTTTTAGGCCATAAAGAAGTGTGTGACAGCCTTCTTTTTATTTTGCTGAAAGTGCTGAGGTTCTGAAACCTCTGAGCTATATTCTAAGCTGGTGTAAATAATGTAACTTCACTGATGTCAATAAAATGGAGCCAGTTTATACAAGTTGAAACTCAGTCTTTTCGGAAGCAAGTCAGCCCCTAATCTCTATGCCGTTCACACAGAGGCATATATTTCTCTGTGTTTTTTTAATCCTCACATGTCCTTTGTAGAAGTAAGTGACCTGTGCTGCAGACAGTGTTGAGAGAGAGAGAGAAAGAAATGAGGAGGATGCTGATTTGAAATGCTGAACCCTCCCTTGTTCTGCCAAAAACTTCCGTGTGGCAGTACTGTTATTTCTGTGTTCTACTCTTTTCTTTTTATTCCCATCTTAAAAAAGCAGGAGAATAAAGGCAGCAAACACTGAAGTATATACTGCAGTAATGGGACCTGCAGTGTAGGTTGGTAGGTGACATCTCAAAGTCTAATGGTAGTTGGGGGGCATTCAGTACCACCACTATAGGAGAAGCACAAACAGAAACAGCTGCTGGGCAGTGGCCAGAACCTCTGTGGTTCCTGGACTGCTGCACAAAGGAAAGGTCATGTAGGAAGGGACACATGGGGTTGGACTTGTGTGCAGATTGGAGTCCCTGCTGATTACACTGACTACCACAGTGGTGTGGACTCATACCAGTGATGAGCTTTCTGCTGGACTGTGCAGGAGGTAAAGAGATGCACTTCAACCTTGCACTGCATTCAGAGTGAATCAGCCTATAGATCAGAGATCTTTGGAAAGACAGGATAAATTCTTGTAGGAGAGGTTTATATAAATGCCATTCTGATTAAAGAAGGGAGCATAAAGGTAAGAAATTACGACCTGCTCCATCCTGCAGCGCTTGCAGGTGATAACGTGTCTGTAGGGAAGGCTTTGTGATAAGAAATGAAAACAGCAAGATTCAAAGAAAGCGAGACACCTTTGTAATGGCCTGAAGGAAATTGGGTCATTAAAACAGTCTCCAACTTTTCTTAGGGGTATGGAGAGGACCAGAATAGTGCTCATGCAATGTTTGTATTAAGTGTTAAGAAGGCCAGTCACCCTTTTGGTACACAGAAGTGAATGTCATCCACCTGGAAAAAAGTCTGCAACACAATTGAATGAGCAGAAAATTGGAGGGATGCTTGGAAACAGGACAGCAGAGGTCTTGGGCTGGTTGGTGGAGCTGTACGTGTTCCTTAATGCAATTTATTACTCAATTTGGTGGGCAATTGTTGGAGAGTGTACTTCCTCTATTTCTGTCCTTTGATAAATTCCAAATAGAAGAAAGCTTCCTCACTGTTACAAATAGAGAGGGTGGTGAAAATAAGACTTGCACTGCTGCAAATGAAAGTCAGACACGGGAGCAGTGTGTTAGGTGGGTTAAAAAAAAAATCTCAGTCTAATCAGAGACTAGGTGCCACAATAAAAATTGCTTCCTCTAGAATAAAAATGTCTGTGAAAGCATATTTTAAAGATACCTCATGTGGGATGAATATAGAGCAGGACTTAGATTTGTTGTATCTGTTTGATCACAAAAATAATGCACTGAAATATGCAAGTCCTGGTCAGATGTACATTTATGAAATAAGGCTACATTGCACTTGTTCTAAATCCATATACATTTTGCATAAGAATGAGCCCATGATGATCTTACTCTTTATTTATGGATTCTAATTGCTGACTTAAAAAAAAGCAAGAGATATGTGTTCACTATTAATTTGTAGCTGACTATTTTACTTCAGAATTGTCTGTGAAATTATTACATAGAAATTAAATTCTAAGTATACCTTTTAGTTACTAATGAAAAACAGCCTTCTGATTTATTCTAGGGAAGAGTGGATAACAAGCAGAAATTTGTAGAAACCTCTTAAAAAATAAATTTTATATACTGTAAAATAAATATTATAAAAAATTGCATATGTATTTGTTTTTTGAGGAAATAAAACAGGTGGTAGGAACAAAACTGAACACAGAAAATTCTGGATCATTTAAGCAGTGCTCTGCCAGATAGAAAATGCAGCTTAATGTAGAAAAATGTTAAACAATTCATCTGGGAGGAAGGAATCAGTCTGAGGAATATGTACTAAATACGCAGCCATCCTGCATACTGGTTAGGAAAGAGACGGTATAGTGATGGAATGAACACTGAAAACACGAATTCCAGTGCGCTGCATTAAGAATTTTGAACGATATATTAGGAAGAGAAGGTAGCACAGCCATAATAGAGTGTGGATTGAAATTTCTTTTAGAACAGGGTTATAGATTTTTCACATTTTTTTCCTCAGAAGTTGAAAAATAAGGATAATTGCTTACAGCATTTTTTTATTTTGAAACATTCCCTTTAACTTTTGTAAGGAGACAACCGCTTCTAGAGAATATGCTCTCCTCAGGTACTGCTTTGCTTGGAAAACAAACAGCAAGCCATAAATTCTGGGTTGCAGATACAAGTCTGCACACAAGATGCAGGTATCGATGGTATCTATGAAACTGCAGTGTGATGCCGAGTGCTGTGCTGAGTTGCTAACTGCTGCACATCTGAATTAATGAACAGAGTGATTTCTGGTTTTTGATTCTTGCAGCCTGCCCTGCAGCTCCTCTGCGGAGAGCAGTGCTGAGCAGGAGGGCAGCTGGGTGGTGGGGCTGTGTGATCTGCTTGCAGGAACCTTGGAGTCAGGAGCTGTTCCTGCATACAGTGTGTTTCCAGACCTAGCTAGTTAATGCTAATTCTGCAGAGAAAAGTGCTGCTGTGTGTGTATAGCCATTCACATGTTATTCTCCCTTTTTCAGATTCTTTTCAAGCTAAGTATTTTTTTTATGTGATTCCGCTGTAGCCACCCTTATGTATGAGGCTCTGTATTCTATTGAAATGCTTCTGTGCTGTCTCAAGACAGTGCATGAGTATAGTATATCTGTGTGAGGCTCTGTGAGACTGCAGGGAGAGAAGCAGGTTGCTGCACCTTTCTTAGCTTCTGCCTGGTCTCTGAGAAATGCCCTGCAGCTCACTGCTGTGGGTGACTTCGGTGTTGCTGTGCTCTCTGCCTGACCAGCAAGAAGCCCTGTGTGAAGCTGCTAGGATGGAATGTGTGCCTGTGTTGGCTGTCGCTGTTCGCAGTGCAGTTTTTGCACTGTCCTCATTTACATAGGCAATTTAATCTCTGAGGCAGGGTGCAGGAGTCCTCACCTTTGTCAGCACTGTGTGAAAGACACTGTGCCCAATTGAAGAGTTAGCTGAGCAGTTTTGAGCAGGGATATCTCACGCCGGAGTGTGATGGATGCTATGAGGGTTTGTATGCATCGCTGCCTTAGGATGGAAACACCACAGCATGGAGTGATCATGCTGCAGTGCACAGGGCACCAGCTGCCTAAAGCTGTGCTAAAGCTGTGGGGAGGAATTCTGGGGGGGAGGAGGGGGTGTGTGCAGAGATGTTCAAAGTCTGTGCTCTGTTGTATGTCCAAAGGCTGCCTGTGCCGTGCTGCTCCCCAGCACTTACAGCTGTCTGATACAAGTCCACTGTACTCCCACTCAGAATCACATTTTGGAGGACTGTATGATGCCCACACATGTATCAGAATCTCTACAGTGTTATTCCACTGTCATGTATCCTCAACTTTTAAATAACAAAACTTTGCCACCTACCATCTAATGTACCAAGACACAGCTAGACAAAATAGATGACCAAACAGTCTTGCTTCATTTCCAAATAAATGTTTTTTTTATGCTAATCTGTGCTTTCAGCATGCCTACTGAATGAACTGAAGAAAAATATTTTCTTCAAATAAAGCCGCTGCAGAGATCCTCGCTGAAATCCCCTTTGTCTGACTTAAGGTACAGACCAGTGACCAGCAGATGGCAATCTGTGCCTGTCACAGAATGCAGGTTTTAATGCGGGAGCACTTGTGTACAGCTTCCCTTGCTTATTACAGTTTACTTGAAGGGCGAAAAGACCTGGAAATCGTGGGAAGCCTTTGTTAGGCTCAGAATGTCAGAATCTGGAAGAGCACAGCTGAAGTTCTGTTTTATGCAAATCTCAGCTAGCAGGATCTGTGAGAAGCAAGCTAACCTAATGGAAAGAATTTGTGCTACTCTTTTTCATTTTTAAGCACAGGACAGATAATTATTTTACATCATTGTTGTGATTTTGCTTCTGTGTGCTGGTAATCTTTTAATGCACTCTTTAGGAAAAAAGAAAATGTCTGTTCTCCCTGCACCCCACGTTTTTCCCCTGCGCCTAAAATGGAATGCAATAATGTGATCTTCAGCTGACTTAAAAAGGAGTCAAGATGCACAAAAAAAGCATTTTTGCTGCTATAGTGACAAATCTGCCGTGCTAGAGTAATGTGTCCAAGCAACACAGAGAGAGTCTAGTTTAGCATTTGAATTGGAATGCAGATGGCATTAAGGCTATTGCTGAGCAATTTTGATGCACATTTTTTTTTATTGCAGAAGGGAAGATTAATGCTACTAATTTCACTTACGTGAAAACTGTGAGCTGGTAAAGGACCTGGATGCTTTTTAAAGCAAATATTAATAGCAGAAAGAGGAATATTCCTATGCTGTGGTGGAAATAATTGTGTAAGTAATCTCACATACTGCTTTAAATGAGTTTGCATCATTTTTGTGCAGTATCATACTGCAGGCATTTGATCATCTGTAACTTCATGATGGAATGATGAAAATGGCTGAATTAATACCCTGGATATGCTGACACTGTTATCAATATAAGAAGGCTTTTGCTGGAAATATAAGATTTTCTGGACTACTGTTAAATGTAATTCTTGCACTGCAGTCCATCTGGTAGCCTCTAATAGTGTATTGCAGTACTGATGCACTCTATATGCTGGATGCCAGCTGAGTAGCACAGGCATACTTTTTTGACTAGCATTCATTAAGGAGAGAGATTAAATGTAAAGTGGTTCAGTACATTGTGCTACAGGACAAAATAGTGGAGAAATTACTATGTTAGCTGTGCAAAACCTGAGTGTTTGGGAGATAGTGCTTTCAGTGTGGAGCGGCAGACCCGGAGGTTCGTGTCAGCATGCAGTTCAAGGTGGCTAAAGTAAGGGGACATGGCTTAATGTGAGTACTGAGGCCAATACAGGTTCTTGTACTTTGTTTTACCCTATTGAAATACTGTTTATTTGATGATAAGGATGGTGGTATTAACTGTAAAAGGTAGCATGGAAAGGTTTTATGGAAAAGCTTGGCTACAGGCACTACAGAATGTATAGTCTATTCCAGCATACAGGTACTCCTCCATTTTACAGTCCACTTGTCTTTATATAAGAAAACAAAAGGGGGAGGAATCCAAGTGGTGCCCATAGCAACAGTATGCTTTGAGTGAATGGTAAGCGATAGAAGTACCATAGCAGAAGAAAAGAACACTTATATTTTGTGAGATGAAATGAGAAAGGATAAGCGTGTCTTGTGGGTAGAAGGGACTGATTTATAAGGAAAGATTATAAAAACAAAGTTTCTAAGTGGTAACTTCTACAGGTGGTAGAGTACACACAAATATATTTTGGGAAATTGAGGCACAATTACAAGTACAACAGAAATTGCTGGAATTGATTTTCATGACAGAAAGGACTATCTTTTGCAGTTACATTATGTAAGGAAAATTTAGATTAAAATCTCCTTTGTGCAAATACATTTGTGTTGTAAAACAACTTCCAAAAAAAAGAAAAACCCCAAAAAAACACTTTCACTGCTTGAAACAGATAAAAGTTCATTTAATAATAGGGGGAATGTATAAGCATATTCCATCTCTAGTAAGTGTGGTTAAAAGACAAAAACAACAACAGCAAATGACTGTACGAGTCATGAATTTTTATGAATTATAAATTGTTTTTGTTGTTGTTCAGAGTGGGCTGAATGTGTATTTAAACTATAGTGGCAGAGGGTCAGAGGTGTTTTCAGTAGAAAGAGTAGAACAGTAGAAGCCTGTTCAGGTGCCTACATAGCACCTTAGTTGCGTACATTCTTGGTGGAAGACTGGGTACATCCTGTGGGTGATGTGGCTAAGTACCCAGATGGCACCCCTATGGTGTAGCTATGTTTAACTGCAGTGTTCTCAACCACTCTCTAGAACTTGCACTCTTCTGAGACCTAAGTTATAGGTAGCACTTCATTGTTTCTGAGATTATACACGTTTTTGAAGCATTTGAACTTGTCTCCCAAGGCCGTCACAGGCTCTTATTTGATTCATAATCAATAAGCAAGACTAAATTAATAATTATTTTTCCGCAGCTGTTGGGGTGATTTTGCACCATGCTGTGTTCATGCAAATGACTACAATAGGTGCAAAGATTTAAAAAAAAAAATCTACAAAAAAAACAAGAAAATGAACAAAAACCCACAAACTTTTGACTTATTTTCTTCTAAAATTGTGAATTGTGAAGATAGTGATTTGTGTACTCTTTTTTAACCTCTGTTTAGCAGGGACAGAGAGCTCCAAGGCTCCCATACTGGTCTCAGTGCTGACTCTGGACTTTACAGCTGCAGGGGTTTCCATCAGCTGTCCTTGTTTCTGGATTTTTGAAATGCTACCAAAATGAAGCTTCTCTTTTCTGACAAAGAGCTTGGGATGGCACTGCATGCTAATCACTTTTGGATTTCAATACACAGTGATAAGAATTTGCCCAGCAGGATAAAAGTAGTCCATGGATTGCTTAATTCCATCAGCCCTGTCATGCATGCTGTGACATAAATGTTATCAGAGCACTTTTGTGGGGATTTTCTTTGCTAGAACATTTGGTCCAGAAGAAAGTACTACAAACCACATTATCACTGACATTTGTGGAAGAATTCTCAGAACTGCAGTTCTTCATGTTTTGATATAAAAAACATTTTATGGGATTTCCATTCAGTTACTGATATTTTGGTGCAGCAAAATAAGCTAAGCTGGTTAGGAGTCATTGTGTTACTGCCAAATTTACAAAAGCTTAAATATCCACTGAAAGGAGAATGAAAAGATTTTAATAAAGTATATAGAGAGGAAAAGAGCTACCATCCAACTTCAGTATGCCCGGGTTTTAAAATTTATCTGTAGTTTGTGTTTATGCAGGACAAAGTTATTCTGAATTTCTACTCCTTTACCCACAGAAATCAACAGCACTTTCAAAACCAAACACATCATCCTCAAAGAAAAGAGTCATATTAATAGGCTTTCTAACATGCTTTCACCCCTTGTTCTTTCTTTGTTGGTCAGTGCTGCATCAATAAGTTGCTAGATATGCATTTTACATGCATTATTTCTTTGTTCTTTTTGTTATCAATAAGCTCAATTTTGGCCATTGCCAGGTCTGTATTTCTTAAAGGACTGCTGTGGGGCCACCATTGCTAGTCTGTGCCCATTTTTTTTTATCATCCCATGCCTGTAACTCGTCTGCTCCTAATTCTATGTCTTCAGCCCTAAGGAACTTTATTCACATAACAGGCTTGTGTTTTCTATGCTGCTTTATTATGATAGTTTTGTAAAATCTCTGGTGATAACGCATAATGCTAAATAAGAAGTATATCAAATTGCCCACAGACACCTCAACAATTAGAGAAGGCTGTTTCTGCTAAACAACGTGAAATAAAGCTGCAAGCAGGTCAAGGAAGTTCAGACAGAGCAGCCTTTGCAAACTTCAGTCCTGACACTTGGCAAATTCAGTAGATAGCTTATGGCATCCTACCAGCAGTGATAATAGTGCATTACAAATCTCTATGGCTATAGGAGGTGCTGAGCAGATTTCTTACACTGATATCCCCAAATGTTGGGCAGTAATGTTCTGTGTTAGATTTATTTAAAGCAATTTTCTGACAAAAGACTGCACAGCTGATGACCTGATACACTCAAAACATAAAAAAAAAATACAGGAAATAGGGTTATGGCAGTATGACAGTGACAAAACGTCTTCACACAATGCGTTCACACTCCAAAGGAGAACTGGCTGGTGTTTTCCTGTTCACTGATCAGGAAGAGACCTCCACAGCAGGTGTGGGAGGGAAAATACCAAAAAGAAAGTTGGAATTTTCCAGTTGGAAAAATAAGGATCAGCTACAATTACCAGAAGTTCTGTGTGATTTAATTCACAATAGATATTCACATGTATTGTTATGAATAAGATGCTTCCTATTTTGATCTGGTGGAATTTTGATTTTTAATTGCGCCCTCAAACTCTATTCCTTATGATCTACTTACTTGCTGTCAGCTCAGGGTTTGTAGGGAAGGATGATGACACTGCATGTTACCTTTGCAATGTGGGAAAAGAAAGCTGTAGTGGCAAGCAAGAAAGAGAGTCAGTTCTAAAAGCTATGATCTTGTCTGTGCTGGATCGGGGGAACCTTAATTCTGATACTTTTTCCCAGCACAACTCTTTATTTTAAACTGATCTTATTCTTTGACTACTGATTGGAATACTACATTACACTGCAGAAACACGCATTCTGCTTTCCTCTTATTATTTTTAACACCATAATATATTGTTTTTATCTTGTTTTTTTCTTTCTTTTTTTTGGCACAGGGTCAGTAACAAGGGGTCCATGTCCATGTTGTCACAAAGGTAAACTCCATTACTTAGAAACTGAGCTTTTCTGTGGAAGGTGAGAAATGCGGTTGTAGCAATCACAAACGATTCTTTTTCTCCAGGGTTCAATGAAGTGATGAGCCTATCTTTTCTCTTTCTGAGCAAGCTCTTCGAGTGCAGTCATATTTTGTAAATGTCACTCCCAAGTGTTTTGAAGAAAACCCAAAGTTATCCTGATATCTGCATTTTGTCTGAAATTATTATGTACTTCCTGAAACATGGATAAGACCTTTTAGAGGATGTCGATGAAAGAAACCTCATTGCTGATCTTAAGTGCTGGTCAAATTTGAACAATTTTTTTCCTGCCTAGAAGTGTAGCTCTTGGTGTCTAAATAAATTTAAACTCAAAGTAACATAATGTATTGGCAGTAGGAGGGGTGGCCAGCAGGGACAGGGAGGTGATTGTCCCCTTCTACTCTGCTCTTGTGAGGCCCCATCTGGAGTGCTGTGTCCAAGTGTGGAGCTCCCAGAACAAGAAAGACAGAGAGCTGTTAGAGAGGGTCCAGAGGAGGGCCACAGAGATGATCAGGGGGCTGGAGCACCTCCCCTACAAAGATAGGCTGAGGGAGCTGAGCTTGTTCAGACTGGAGAAAAGAAGGCTGTGGGGTGACGTAATTGCAGCTTTTCAGTACCTAAAGGGAGCCTACAAACACGAGGGGAGTCAACACTTTGAAAGGGTAGATTATGGCAGGACAAGGGGAAATGGTTTTAAGTTGAGGAAGGAAAGATTTAGGTTGGATGTCAGAAGGAAGCTCTTCATTATAAGAGTGCTGAGGTGCTGGAACAGGCTGCTCAGAGAGGTTGTGGATGCCCTATCCCTAGAAGTGTTTGAGGCCAGACTGGATGGGGCCCTGGGCAGCCTGTTCTAGTATTAAATGTGGAGGTTGGTGGCCCTGCGTGTGGCAGGGGGTTGGAGATCCATGATCCTTGAGGTCCCTTCCAACCAGGGCCATTCTGTAATTATGTATAAATGTTTTTTAAAGACTGACATCTCAGAGAAGACTGAATTTACAAGATAAAGTATTATATCCCACTATGCAAAGCTCCTTGTAGCCTTAAAGAAGTCTTGTTGTATCATACTGATAAAGAGACAGACTTGTAAAAGCAGCTAGGTAAAAATGAAACATCAAACTAGCTGTTTCCTAGCAGTTTTTCCTACCTGTTATGGGTAGAGGTACAGAAAGCAGTAGAAAACAATTAGAGTACACCAGTCTACTCTAGCAGAGGGTTAGCTTTGGCTACAGTGTGTCCTGCTGCATTGCGGGTTGTGCAAAGGGAAGCACATGCAAGTTCCTCAGGCTAAAATTCATCCATTTAATTTTTTTTTTTTTCCTCCAGAGGAAAGGGTAACAGCAGTTGGTAGGAGCAATACAGGAAGCAAGTTAAGAAGCTGTGGTGTGTAGAGAACAGTTTTTATTAAATATTGACAGGCTTGAAAACAAGCCTTTAAAAAGTGTTTTTATATGTGAGATTATCATGCTGAAAATGCGTTTGTTGGCATGGAGGTCATTAAATATTTCCTCTGCTTCATATGTAAACCAAAGGTGAAATGATGATGTCTCTTGGACCTCAGATGATAACAAAATAAAAAAGGTTCACAACACTTAAAGGGCAGGAGTGTTTTACATTGCACCAGTACTTTTCAGGATGAAAGAAATACACGTTTATTGCATTGCATAGTTGTACTGTGTTGAGTTCCATTTCTTCTCTTTCGGACTATCTCTCTTTTCTTTTAACAAACTAAGTGTTGAGTTAGACTGTTTCATGTGGGTATTACATTGGTATCATCTTATGGGTTTTAAGTGTGATATGTACGAGTGACATTTTGTTCCTTGCTTAACTGTCACTATTATATCCATAACTCAAAAGTTATAATTAAAGTGCAGCTATTATTTAGCTCTATTGCTACCTCCTCAGAAAAACAGAAGCGTTATATATGCATGTATGTACATATCAATTTGATTTTCACTTTATTTTACCTGAAAACTATCCAAAGGGGCTCAGTTCTTTACACAGCGAGAAACACACATTTTGAGGACTGGACTTCTAAGGTTGTTTATAAATATTAAGGTGTAGATTTTCAGCAGTATCCAGTTGTGCGTGTGTATCTCAGCAAAAATACTTGCATTTTTGGCAATTTAATACTTTGTAAAGAGGGGATGGGATAAAGCCAGAAAACTTTGCAGCAAGCAGGCCCCAGGGGATTCTTTCTTAAGAGTTTTTTTCTCTTAGGGAATTCCTCCACCTAAGTGCTTTCTTTTCTCAGGGAGTTCCTCTACCAAGTACTTAGTTTAGTGGGAGTGTTTTATACCCCTCTTCTCAGTTTATTTTTTTTCTTCTTTTCTCTCTTAGTGTGACGCACCTGGCCCAACAGATAAGTCAGCAGGGAGTGGTGCCTTCACTGCATATTGCATTTTGTAGTGGTAGGCTCCTTCAAGCTGCACAGTACCTTCCCACCCTAACCTTCCCACCCCCCCTCGGAAAAAGACTGCTTGTCTCACTTCTGCTTTACAGTCATAAGCAGGAGTATTGTGGCACGGTGTCACCTACCACTTGCCCCCTAGATAATTTACACTTGCCAACTTTATCACCAAAAAGGCCTCATGAAATGACATTTGAGCCAAGGAAAAAAAAGAAAAGGAATTCAGAAAATAGTCTTTCACACTCATTGCAGCCTTCCAGTTCTTGAGGAGAGCTTATAAACAAGACAGACCAACTTTTTATATGGCCTGATGAACTAAAAGAGGGGAACTTTAGGTTAGATTTTAGGAAGAAATTCTTTACTCAGAGTGTTGAGACAGTGGTACAGGTTGCCTAGAGAAGTTTTGAATGCCCTGTCCATGGAAGTGTTTTAAGACCAGGTTGGATTGGGTCCTAGGAAGCCCGATCTGCTGGTTGGAAACCCTCTTCATAGCAGGGGAGCTGGAATTAGATGAACTGATTGGTCCCTTCCATCTTAAACCACTCGAAGATTCTAGGATTCTGTAATCTGTCCTGATTTTCGCATTTTGCAGTATTAACTCATGCATCATACTCTCTAACCTCTTAATCTAACCTTCTTTTGACTTTTTAGTTCTATATTGGCAAAATTGTGTCATGTAGCTACTGTTAGCTTAAATTTAAGGAAGAAATAGATATGGAAAAGAGTGCAGCAGATTGCAATTTAAAACCATAGAAGTTCAGGCTTAGGGTGGTGTTGTAGATATTTGTTTTCATTTAGTATTACCAAAGTTATAAAATTGTTTAAAAACATAAGGATAGTACTGTGAATAAATCATGTCCAAATGTATTTTTTTTTTTGGTACAGAAAGCCACCTGGGATCTCAGAACTGATTGAAATTCTTGGAAAATCGTGTTAGTCTTTAAAAACTGTATAGATATGACAAGGTACGTGTGGCATGAGAAAACTCTCTCTGGTATAAGGGAGAATTGCACTGTTTTTTTTTTCCTAGTTCTTAGGACATACTTGAATTTTATGTTATTTGTAGTGTTGACTTAGAAATAGACAAAAATATGTACTATGCTATCTTTTCCATGAAGAAAAGGGAAGAATGGAGACAAGGAGGAGAGCTGGGGATCACTGAAAACACATACATTTAGAGTTCTAATGTTAAGAATATTAAAATAAGTCTTTTTGAATTGCCATCTTTGGAGATATACAGTCTTAAAGCCAGAAGGCTATTATGATTAACTTTTAATCTGACCTTATGAGTGAAGCAGATCATCGAACTTCATCCAATGATTCCTCAGTGCTGTGAATTATTCTTTCCAGATTTATAAATTAATTTCTTCCCCTCATTTGTAAGCCTTGAAAATATTTACAGATTTTGATCTTGTCCTTCCCTGCTTACTGCTTTCTTTGCTTTTCAACAGTATAAAAATTGAGTTTTCATATAATTTTGTTCTCCTATCTTTATGTTATCCATAAGAGTTTTTCACTGGATTCGTGAAAGAAATGAGACTGCCTTTTTTTTTTAGTTCAGGAAATATATTTATTTTCCTCTGTTTAAAATATTAAAATAGATAATGCAGTATAAATGCTCATTTTTATAATTTAAAGCAGTTACAGACAAAGAAAAATTATAGCATTCAAAATGAGTGAAGAGATTGTTTCCTCAGAAGTAATGTGTCAATGATGCGAAATTTTACATAATACTAATTTATTCATATCCAACAAATCTCAAAGGAGCAATGAGAAGATATGTACAATAATTACATGACCTCCTCTTTGGAAAAAAAAGGAGCAATTATCCAGCAGCAGTAAAGAAAAACACAGGATTACAGTTTTAATATGTCTCTGATCTAATCAAGACCTCACATAAGTTTCAATTTGAATTCAACATGCACACAGTTGTGCTAGGAGTTATTTTCATTTTGAGTTTTCTTCCCCAGTACTTTTTCCAAATTTATAATAAATATTATTCTGAATTCATATTGTAAACTCTATAGTTACTGAATGAAACTTAGTTTTCATTATCTGGTATTCTCTACACTCAATTCATCATGTTTTTAAGTGAGAGTAGAAGCTCCCTGGGACTCAAGACAAGTCTTCATAGTCAAAGATAGGCAATGAAGTGTCTAGTACACTCTGTATATGAATTTAAATAAAATTTCTTGAGATGGGAATGTTACTGTTTGTACAGCTGTTGCCAGATCCTACTCATTTTCAGTGAGTTAAAGCAGAGATATGGCTTGCCTAAGGCTTTCTGCTGCTGATTGGTCTAATCCATACATTCAAGCAACAGAATCTTTGTATTTTTATGAATTTGAATGATACTTTTCATTTCTATAATCATAATAAATTATAATCTAAGCTAGAAGTTAGTTGTTACAATAAATTCTTATATTACTTTATCATTTTCCCTGCAAGAGACTGCAAAAGCATGGCATTTCTGTAAGAAAATGTTTGTTTTTGTTTTGAATGCAGACATATGCCCATAATGTATCCTTGGAGATAATGCTGTGTGACGTAGTGAGGAAATGAATAATATCAGCTGTTTTTCCCCTATTAAGAAGTAAGTTCAAAAGTTTAAATTTTAGTTGTCCAGGGAACTGTTGTACTTATTATTTTCTGTCTGATGCAAACACAAGGACATTTTGTCAAAAGTGCAACAACAGAAATGATCTGAAATTAGGAACTTACCTTGATTCCCTGTCTCACTCCAATTTATAGGAGGGAGAGCAGGTTCTTTTTAAAATATACCTGGCATGAGACTAAGAAACAACGGCTCAAATGTTGGTCTGACCAGTTTATTAAAGATGTTAATCATGGAGATGGGGAAGGGGAGGACAGAGTACTATGGTTTAGGGTAACGGGGAAAGGAAGGTGGGCGATAGGAAGGTTAGGAAAGAAGAAGCAAGGAGTATTTATAGGAAGTAAGAGCGAGATAGTCACCATGGATCCAGCGTGGTTCATAGTTCAATTGTTGATCTTTTATAGTGGTGTGTTGTCGGGCATTGTTGTTCTGTTGACAACAGTGATGGCAATGATGCCCCCTTTTCAATGGTTCAAAAGTGGTCCAATCAGCTCTCTTTGGAGTGACAGCTCAAATCCCAAGTAGTTGAGCCAGCTCTCCTTGGAGTGGTAGCTTCTGGCTCTGGGATCTCATCAGGAAACTTCTTTGTTCCTATCTTCCTGGCCTTGCTGGCAGATAAGAGGGAGTCGGGAGGCGCTAACTTGTATCTATCTTGCCTTCACAGGATACAATGGCATCATCCCCCAGTCTCCCATAGCAAGCTCAAGTTATTTGGTCACAGGCCAGATCTTCTGCCAGTAAACAGTCCTGAGTACTTACAAAGGTAAACAGCTCCAAGGAAATGCTTTCAAATGTAAAATTGTCCACACAGTGATGTTGATTACCACACAGCAAAACCCATCACTCATCTCCTAGATAAGTCAGATTTAGCACAAGAAATACCACAGGAAGCAAGCTTTGAGGGGGAAAAAAAAAAGGATTCATACATACCCATGTTGGAAAGCTAGATGAAACACAGCTGAAATTAAGGACATGCAACACATTCTGTTGATATGTTCAGTTTGAATAGCCTCCACATACGTCATAGATCATAAAAACAAGATAATCTATCATTAGGTAAGTTATAAGACTAAAGTATTTTTTTTATATTTCTTTTCAACAATACATATTTTATTTCTGTCAGAAGTGTGCTCTCCTACAAACACCATACTTAATTTGGTTTTCTTCTTTTTGCCTTCCCACATGCACTTTTTACTGTGCCACCAGAAATTAGCAAAAAGTGGTCTGGAGGAGGAGGCAAGAGGACAATCAAGTCTTGTGCAGCAGGTGATTGAATGTACAATGAAAATTTGGAACAGGGCAGAATGAAGGTTGTGGTGTCTGGTCTGTGGTTGTACTCGTTTGTTTCTGCTTCATTTTGAAAATAAGAAAGCTTGTCCTTGCTGCAGTTAGATATATTAGATGCAAATTAGATGTTTGTTCTGGAAGATAATGTTGCTGGTGTCCCTGGATGGCATGCCTGCAATAAGAATACCATGATGAGATCAGCTAGGGATGATATGCAGTTGGTGGTTTCCAAACAGTTCAGTGCTGAGGCCTCTGGAGGATTCAGAAGTCTCAGAGTTGTTCTTTGAGGTTCTGCTAGACAGTGATGAAACATGAGGTAGAGGAAGGAAAAAAGATGATGCATTGGATCTGATGGAATGAAGTTGCCTATTCTTTTTCCCAAAAGTGTTCTTTCATTTTCTGGAATATGTCATGCATTCTGAGGATTGCAGTCTGAGAATCACATGGAGTTTAACTTCATAACAGACGCCACTTTGAGCCTCCTGCTCATAGTAGGAATATTAGAAAAGCTGGAAGGAGTGTGGACACTGAAAGCAGAATAGGGCAAAAGAGGGAAATTGAGGTTGGAAAAAAAACTCAGTGACTTTAACCTGTGGAGATTAGTATGTGTTAAATAGTTGAGGATCAGGGGACTAGGGGAAATGGAGAGAAGGGAGTTCATTAAAGTGTTGATTAGTTTACATGTGAAAGGCTGGAAAAGATTTTGTAGTTTGTCACCTGTTATTTGCAACATTCGTCATTGCTTGGCAAATTATTTAGAGCACTATAAAGTGTTTGCAGTGTTCTCAAATTGCAGTCACAAGCTCTTTTTTGTATCCTTTTGCAGTCACATGCATTCCTAGTGAAAGTTTGTTCGAGCAAAAATACAGTTGTTTGTACCTTTCAGTAAGTGCCATTCAGTAAACGCCTGATAAGCATTTGCTACTTCTTTTGCTCATTTTGTAAAGTTCCTCAAATTTACTAAGTTGACATTTTTGTGCATTCATAAATTGCTTTGGGATCTATGCTTATCAGTACATTTGAGTCATATTGTATGCTACTTATAACTTGCCACGTGTGTGTAGTTTTTGTACCCAAACACAAATTTTCCATTAGTATGTAATACAGACCTAGTCTTCTGAAGAGCTCATAGAACAACAACCAAAAAAAAAGCGTTTGTAAATTTTACATTTTTGGCTGGCACCCAGGCTAGCAGCTTAAAGTAACAAAAAGAGGTTTAATATATTTGAAATTTATATTGTCATAGATACAATTGCATAATTTGCTAGCCATTTCTGCATAATGATGCCATAATTCCTGTTGTTAAAATCTGCTGCTGAGTTTAGTCATCATTATAACTAAATTCTCCTGCAGACTATAGCAGCAGGAAACACTGGAACAATGTATTAATCACAATAAATTAAATTAGCAAATAGTTTCCAAGATTGTGAGACAGTTAAGATAGAAAAGATACAGCCACTTTTAGGTTTCTGCTGATCTGAGGTTATTCCCTGCCATGTTTGAGATCTGCTGTCTGAAGGTACCTGCAAGGAATGCATGGACAGCTAACCCTTTCAGTACTGCTCACTTGTATTTGAGTTCCCAGATGGGAAGACAAATATCTGGGAATTCAGAATTGGAAAACAGAATTCTGCTTACTGAAAATTCAAAGTCGTCGTAAAATTGACTAATCTTCAGCCTACGTTAAAGCAAGCACCTACAAATGAATGTCCTTGTTTCCGTTGTGAACCTCATTCCCATCAAAAGTCATTCATAGCAGAAGTAACAAGAATGACTCTAAGAAATAAGGAAATAACAAAACTTCTGATTCAGTACAAGAAATATGTTGCTGTACATTTCTAAAATATGTTCTTCAGCAATGGGCAAACAAAAGTCACTAACAACATTGTCCAGAGTGTTTCATGGGAAAGTTTTATTTCTCTTAATTCTCTTGGTAGAATAGGCCACAATAGTAGAAGAATCTCATGTTCAGAATGTTTTTCAGAATGCTAAATTCAGAACTTTTCCCAGTTTATTTCAAGCATTATGAGTTCATTCTAAAATGTCTATTTTATGTCCTTCCATCTTTCAAATAACTGAACCTAGACAATAATTGCTTGCTTTTTCACTGCTGCTGAGGTATCCCAGTGATTCAAACACCACACAGTACTTCTTTACTTTCTCCCTGGAAAGGCGGAGAGGTGAAGTAGGTCTGTAATTGAATTTGCACCAGGAGTTAAATTCCTTTTACCTGTTTTTGCTTCAATAGAAAATTATTGTAGAAAATTCTAAGTTTATCTGGTGCATTTCAGGCTGCATCAGATCCCATAATAAAATAAGTTGTTAAAGAAATGGGTCCACATAGTTCCATGGCAGCTTGTTCAGGCTTTGCACACTGCTTTAGGCATCTTGGGAATTTAAGAGAAAATGGATGTTTGACTTCAGCAGGTAAGGCAAAAAGCAGTAGATAAAATGGAGCCTTCTGTTGGTTTTTGAAAAGCTTACAGGAAACTTTTTACTTTCTCCTTACTCTCACTTAGGGTATGCAACACATTTCATATCACTGTGCCAGAGACATCAGTGGCGATAGTTCAGCTTTTTTGATACTAAACTAGAGTGATAAAATGCAATGGATATCAGTTACATTTTATATATTTAATAGAAAATCATGGAGGTATGAGTATAAGGAGAAAATGATTTGTTTACTATGTAAACTGGATGTAAGCTTGATATTAACTGCATTTCTTTTTTAAAATCCTATATGGACATGTACTCCCTCATCTTTGGCATGATTTTGGCAGGAAAAATGAAAAAAATTAATTTGTATTGGGAACTGTTTTATACAAATGGTTCATATCAGTTTATTAGTTCCTTATTCAGGATGTTGTTTGTGTGAAAGGGTATAATTTCTTTGTGCAACGTGTAACGAAATGTACCACAACTTGTTATAGACTTTATGTGTGTATAAATGCATGGAATTTCAATGCTGATGTTTAAATGAACCACAATTACAACACAGAAGGAAAGGGCTTGGATTATAGGATTGTGAACCTTGCACTGGAATGGAAAACCATTGGACTGTGAAGAAGAAAAAAAGACACACTTGCAGCCACCTGGAGCCAACTTATTCAGCTAGACAACTTCCTGGGGACTCTTGTGCTAATAGGGCAGCCTGGCCACGATTCCTTTGCTTTATGCAGACATCAGTTTAGTTCTGTTTTTCATTAGAAAATTATAACTCCGGAGTGTTGGTCTTTAAATTAAATAGTGTAATGGATAAACTCAGCTGAAGTAGCAGATGAAAGTCCAGGTGGCTGAAAGAGTACATAGTATAAATTTTTCTGACAACTTAGGGGAAGCAACTTCTGGAGATCCAGAGGAAATGAAATGAACTTATTTAAACCCTCCCAAATACGCTTCAAATTTAGAAGACTGAAGTATTCTGAATACCAAAACCTTCTGGGAAAACATAATGATTTTGGCAAAAGCAAAACAAAAAAGAACCATAAAACGAAGATTCTCCAGTCTATGAAAAAGAGGAAATGTGGCATGTCAACCTCACATTTTTTTCTTCTTAAACCCAGATATATCTGTTTAACTTAGAAGTAAAAAATTACCTGGAATTCTGCTTCAGATCTGTATTCAGAATTTGAGAGAGCACTCACAATTTATCCACTGCAGAGTAAAGCCCTTCCCTGATAGCATCCTTAATGAGCTAGTTCTTGGTCTTGCCTGAAATGTTTTCCAGATAGTTTGATTTCCAAGTTGGGTTGGGAGGCCCTTGAGAATTTTGTGCCAAGTGTAATTCAAGTGGCACTGAAGAATGGAGAAGATTCACACTAGAATGAATCTGTATTTAAGGTCAGAATATTGTAGACCTTTGAGTATTATTTGAGTTTATATGTGTGTTTGGTAGTTCAGATTTGAAAGTAAAATTGGACCTCAGCTATATAAGAAAGATCGGATCTTGTTAATAATTAAATCATTTTCTAACACTGAGTTTTAATCAGGAGAGAATTCTTTAAAGCTAGGGGTATGCGTAATTTTTGTGTATAGATTGTGACATGCTTCAAAGATAAAAATGTATTTGATTAGAGAACTTAGTAATTAAGAAACTGATTGAAATGACAGTTGACAATAGGACTGTAGGATCTTGTTAATATTTCCCCTAAGACACATCTACCTCAGTGAGATATCTGACTCCCTGATATCATCAGATATACAGCTTGATGTGTTACTTAGCAGAAAAGCCAGCATTCTGGAAAAAATATTTATGAAATGGTTGCAGAGTGAGCAGTCTTGTACATCTTGTCTCTTTCTAGATGTAAAGAGATTTCAAGCTTTCTCCTTTGAACTTTGAAATCTACCACTCATAGTCCTTTCCATGAAAGTGTTGCAGCTGGCATAAAGAGCCATATTTTTTCATAATTGCTATTTTCCTTAATTGCATAACATTATAGTTAGATATCTATTTTATACACTGCTAGATAGGAATTTTATAGTTGTGTTACTTTGTATTATTTCACGCATTGTTTCAATGAGAGAAATTGACTCTGTCACTGAAGAGCCTTGGAAATTATTTGGGCAAGTTTCCAGAATTTTGGATTAAAGGAATGAGCTCTCTAAAATAAGGGGTATTTTATGCCAGATATAATCTTTTAGATGAGGCTTTCCTAATAAGACAAATAGAGAAGTGTTTAGTTTGCAGAGTTGAATAGAATTTGAATAGCAGACACCCAGCCTTGAGAAAATGAGGACACTCTTGGGCAAATACAGAATTTTGTTGCTGAAGTCTTAAGTGCCCAGAGATTTGAAGTGCTCCAGAGTACAGGAAGAGTAAAAGCAGTATTTCTTAGGTCCTCAGTTCTTTATCTGTGTGTATAAAATGACAGGTTGGTATAACACACAAATTCTTCTGTGCATTTAATTCTACCTGATCTCCAAAGTAATAATTGACCTGTATGAGCCTTCCTGGTGAATCAAACTTATGCTCTTAATAAACTTGGGATAGGAACCTGATAAAACCCACAGATTTGAGTTTCCACAGATTTTTCATGCTATTCTCAGAAGGTATTTTCAAAATATCTGGGAAGAAGCATGGAATTAACAAATTACTGCTATAATATTAAGTCATCCCCAGTTATTACAAAGAACAACAACAAAATGCATCTCTCTCCAAGTATTCCTATAAAATATCTTTTTTCACTGGAGACCTTGATAAGTACCTTCCAAATTACTCTTCACACTCTCCACAATATTTAGTTAGATAACCGTATACATCCTCTTTAGCAAACCATGTTTCTCTGCATACTGTATACTTCTATGATTTTAGAAAAAATAGAATACATAGGATAATTTCTCAATGACTATAGCAAAACTAATGGTCAGGAAACGTAGGTCTCTCAAAATATTCTAAATATATATTGTACAGCTACTGCAAAATATACAGGTATCTCTTTTTATTTAAGTAAACCATAATTACAAAGCATACTGGATATGAACAGATGCACAGAGTATTTGGAATAAGCTATGCAAATATTTCAAAGCACAGTCACCATAAGTTGAGTTTGGCAGAGCAGAACAGATGTGTCCACCTGTTAAGAGACTAGGCAGTCATCACTGGGGATGCAAAATGAGGTTGAAGTCCATAATGGGAGCTCTTTAGGAATGCATCCAGGCTAGCAGGAGGTAGCTGAGATTCTGATTACTGTATTATTCCACTTTTCCCCAAAGTGATCAAAGAGTTGAATTAGGCAAACAGAATGGTACACTGAGGACTACTGAAGGGGGATAAATGTTCTAAACTATGTGAAAACTGTGCAGAATTTTCCCTGTTTTTCAATAATGACTACAGAGAGAGAGAGAGAACAAAAGGTTCTACAAAGACTGTAGAATACAGTGGACTTAGAAATCTTTATTCTGTTGAAAGCTGACATCCTGAAAAGCAAGAAAAACCATTGATTCAACTACCATAGCACCTTTAGTAACAGATTAATTTATCATCTGGCCACTTCAGTTAGTTGTGACAATAATTATTCAAAAGCATACCCAATGTAAAGCATTAATTTTAATGTGAATTTTGTTCAGCCTGAATTAGAAATTACTTCTGCTTCCATGTATTTCTTAATAAAGAGCAGACATGTAGCATGAAAGAGATAAAGATCAAAACTTTAAGCAGTGTAAAATGCAAAGAGAATGGGACAGATATTGTGCTGGGTTTGTATTTTCTTCAGACAAGAATGATTTCAAATTTTTTTTGGTAACAAGGAAAAATCTCACTAATAGAATTTCTTACCACTTTTGTTTGCCTGATCGTATCTCCTGAGTTTACTGACATCTTCATACTGTTAGTAGTGTCCTTACCGTAGACCAATATATCTGTGAAAGAATACATTTTTACATTTTCATATTATGTTCAAATTTTATATCACTGATTTAAATGTTTACATCAATTTTATAACAAATTCTGCATCAACTTTATATCGATTACGAGATATGAAGCTGAAGAGGCATGGCTTGATGTTAAATGCTGGTTTTGTGTGATAAATGTAACATCAATGATAAGTCCAATTTTGATTTTTCTAAGTAGAAAAGAAAAGTTATTTAGGTACTTGTGAGGAATAATTCACGTAGCAGTGCATTATTTTTAATTCAATTGCTGGAAAATGGAATTCCATTATTTACATATTTTCTTATTAAAATTCATATTGTGTGGTTCACCTTCTAAAGTCCAAATGGACACGCATGAGATTGGAAAGGTTACAGATCTGAAGCAAATTAATTTCATATATGTTAACAGTCAAATGAAGTTAATCATGAATCACCAAACACTTGAAATCCTCAGACATTAGTCAGTGCTTATAGACATTTATAAATCATTAGAAGAATACTTCAAAGTACTATGTGACTATGGGTATATATGTATTTATCATAGAGTTGTTGAGTTGGCACTGAACGATGAGGAATACAAATAATTTTGTGGATTGCTAGAGCTACAGATAGTGTATCATTCTGATCTATCATATTTTTTTCTTTGGATTTAAAGAGACTAGGAAGAGGTCAAACCAAAATATGGAGATATGCAAAGAAAAAGGAAGGAGGTATATGGGAGAAATTTTCCAAGATGTTTCTTTAACTTAATTGTCTGTGTGTGTGTGTTTATGTGTGAGCAACCAACCGTTATCCCCCGTCATGCTACTAATCTATATAAATTTTTTCACATGTAATACTTTGGTCAGTTTTCAATAAATTATTTAGCATAAGCTTATACATTTCTACTTCTGCTTTTAGTAGATGGTAAAAAATTTCTTATTGGAAGCCAGGATTTAAATTTGACAATTCTATGATCAGTTGCTGTTATTTGACTTAAGCTGTCTTTTACCTTCTGGTTCATGCAGAATTGCTTCAGTTTTCCAGAAATTTTGCAGTAAATTTTAGTAAGGGAAAAGTTTGATAGTTCTTGCATAGCAGTTGTTGATTTTGATTTTTCATGCAATGACCACTTTTTAGCATGGTTTATAGTATACTCAGATGAATTACGTACGTTCTCTGAAGGGATATGCATATAACAGCAATTATCAGCCCAATTTTCAGAACACTGTCATAATCAAGGGCTATCTGATAAAGAATGATTGCTTTTAATCTCAATGTTTTACATATTTATTCGACTAATCAAGAGAGTTTTTAAGGAAACTGTACTAAAAAGACATATGTAAGTCTTTATACTCTAAGAAATAATCAGTTTTCTTGGGAAGATGAGGTCAGGCAGCATGCAATTACTATTGAAAGTACATTTCCCAAGCTTTGTTAATAGTTTGTATTTAGATTTACTAAGAATCTTTTCATACTAATCAGAATCCAAACCCAAGTACAAGGATAAAAATTAATGGCATAAATCAGTAATTTTTATTGTCAGAGCATAGCATAAAAAGTGGATAATATAAAGAGCTGGTAAAGGTTTTGGCTAGTCATTTCAATCAGAATAATTGAAAGGCTTTTGAGTCAGAACAACAAACACACTGCAATAGTGTGGCCCCAAAATGATGCCTTTCTGCTGTTAACAAGTGGGTAAACAAGCTGTTTTTAGTCATGTTTGTCTACTGTCAGAATGAATAAAGCTGTGGTTGTAAACACAGATGAAAGATGGGATAGATTTTAAATGATACTTTTGTTCCTGCTGAGTCACTACCAACACCTGCAGTTAAAATAATTATTTCAAATGTTTTTCTTTTTAAAAGGAGTAGTTTGCAGTAGACCTGTCTTGTTATGGTAAATTAACATCTGCAGTTAATGTGATTCCCCTTGGTTGTAAACATCCTGAATTAAAGCTTGTTATCTCCTTTAGAAGGTATATTTTGTGATTTTGCTTGTTTTGAAGAGAGATAATTAAACATTTCACTAAAGTACAGGTTAGATGACTATGATCTTATTTTAGCCACCACAGAAATTATGGAATGTTTTTACAGCAAATATTGTGAATATTTAATTAAAAACTTGCCCTGAAGTAAAGCAGCATAACTTATGAGAATTGTGAAAAATGATTTAGAGGTTGTGAGATTGAAAAGAAGGCAAGAAGTGAGTAGTAGCTGTAGATATCATGCTTTTTTTAAAAAAGAAAATCTTATGTTAATCTTTAAAAAATGCCATGAATACATATTACATTCTAGGGGAAATAGGAAAAAAAGAGGAATAGCTGTGGACTAAATAGGTCAGCTTTGGGCCTTATTTGACCTAGTTTGTACTGTAACTAATGGAGCCCCTTTTGGTTTATATAAGCATCAAAAGGGCAAAGAAGGGCTTTGATTCTAAATGTAAATTAAAAAAGTGTTGTTGAATTGTTTTTAGAATGTTATAAATTCTAGATGTTTATATATGTTCTGTCTTTGACCATTCACAGTAACTGGACGGAGTAGGTCTTCTGTCTGGAAATCAGGAAGCTCTTTACTGCATGGGTTGTGGAGTAACTGGTTTAGGCTGCTCAGAGAGGATGTGGAGTCTCCTCCTTCAGGATCTCCAAAAGCTGCCTGGACATGGGCCTGTTCCTGCTTTGGGTGTCCTTGCTTAGGCAGGTGTTGCACCACTTAGAGATTCCAGCCAACTTCAACCTTTCTGGGATTCTATTATCAGAACTGGTTGAGCTCTCAGTTCAGTGGTGTTTTCCGATTCTCAAAAAGAATTAAGAATGACATCTCAGAATAAGATCTGAAACTCTGAAGCTAGAGTGATTTACATCAGTGGAAAGAACTGCCCTATATTTTAAATTGGCTCCTAGGTTTCATGACTTTTTTGTAGAATTCATAAACAAAACTTTCAGAACTTTTGTTTGCTTATGACCATGTTCTACAATATCCTGCTACTCATTCTTGTTCCCATACTATCATATTTCATTTCTTTGTTTGTGACTTGCATAGGTATTTAGGAGTCAGGGCATGAACAAAAGAACCAGTCTGTTGTAAAACACAACAAACACATGTGGGGAAGAATATCTTAAGAGACACTTTTTCTGAAGCATTGTATCATGCAGTTATGACTTCAGTACCTGTTTATCTTGCTTTCCTGAAACATTCAAATCCACAAAAAAATATTTTATAAAATCTTACCAATTCTGTGAACATTCTCACCATTAGACTAATGTATTTGTGTTCTGAGGATGGCTAAGTCTCAAGTCCTATGGCTAAGAGTCAAGTGCAACATGAAAAGTGAAGATGCGTAAAAAATTGAACATTCAGGGTCTATTGGTCTAGCACAGATAGATATTTTCCTCTAATGGAGTGCTTAAAGCTTCTCTGTTTTGGAAGGAATAAGATGTGAGAGAATTGATAGAAACAGATTAATATCCATATGTTTTTCTCTTCTACAAACTTGATTTAGAAAATGTCACCAGCAGAGCATAGACAATATTATAAGAAATGAAATGAAGAAGAACATTTGTAAGCACTGCTGTTTTCTTTCTTATCTTTTTTCTGTTTTTAAATGAAAGAGATGTTTCTGGTAATAGGGGGAATTTGGAATCAGTATATAGGCAAGTTTCTTTTCCAAGCATGGAGGACTTTACTTATTTCTCCAGCATCAGTCATCTCTGAAGCACAGACTTTCCTGATCACTGCATGTAGCTGCCATCCTCCCATATTTAATCCCCCTTTTTTTATTTTTTTGTCCATTCATCTAGATTATTCAAGCTTGTCTTGCCTTTGCAGAAGTTTTTTAGTTTTCTTTAGAATCAGAGTAGCATTGTATATTTGCTCCCAGAAATTGATTGTTAGTGATACCACACACATCCCTTCCTCAGAGATTGAGGGCAACAACCCTATTACAAACCAACGACTGTTGGTTGGCTTTAATCGCTTGTTGGGTCTCCCACACCATGCTGCGAATACAGAATTGTCAAGACCTGGGGCAGATATATGCTTTTCATGCCTAATTTTGTGCTCTCCCTCTTTTCCTTTCTTAGTGAATTCTAAGTTGTGATTCTTTGAATAAGAGGTGCTGCAGAGTTGCTGTGCAGGCAGCCAAGCTCTTTTAGTGTCAACTATAGGAAAGGTCAGTATTTTCTCATAAAGTAAAAAGCACAGAAATTATAATAATTAGGTAGACTGTATTTCATGGGTAAAGGAAAGCGGTTCTTAAACTATAGCACTAATTTAAATGCTGAGGTTGGCTTTTTTTTCCCCCTCATCTCATATAAAAAGTGTCTGGAGAGTAATGGAGGAGGTTTTTAAAAGAAACTAGTTAAAAGTTCAAGCTATTAGGATTTACATTCCTTCTGCTCTGGGAAAGCATTTATTTCTGATTTTAAGTACTGTTTCAGCCAATTGTCAGTCTGATAATGTATTGAGTTTTGGAGAACTTTTGTGATGCTTTATATCAAAGTGGATAGACATTTAATGCTTTATTCAGCTTGTGTAATAAAACTGCTCTCTTTAGCTCACCAGTGATTTAAGTGATATGTGAAGGAACTTTAACTCCTATTGCCCTCTGTAACCACTTCAAAAGAGAAAAACCAACAAACAACAAAAGAGAAAGAAGAGCCTGCAATGTGATCGCTTGGAAAAGACTGGCTTTTTTGGGAGCTTCAGTTTAGAATTAGAATACAAACTAAGCTAACATTATTTTAAAAAACAAAGTAAAATTTATCATTAATAGCCAAAATTTTTCATTGAGTCTTACTTTGAGGTGTATCCAAAGGTTATCCAAAGTGGTACAGCTCTGTTAATTTTGCAGTGAGTACAGACACGTTCCAGATTTATACCAACATAACTGAATATAGTAAATTAGAACTGGAACCCAGATAGGATGAGAAAGAAGTCACGTGAAACACCTGTGTAGATGTGTGTGCCCTGCTTCACTGGAATATTTACAGGTGATGTAGTTTTGTTTTATTTGGATTTCAATTTATTCATTATTTTCCAAAAATGTCAGTTGAAGAAATTCAGATATTGATTGTTTCCAAGATGGTTAAGTAGAAATCAAGAATTCTGGTAATATTGAGTGTTTTGAGAATGCTACCAATATTTCTTAGGTATACTAAATGTTTTAAGTCAGTGTTATTGAGGAAGTGATCATTGTGGAAGATTTACCTTGAAGTTTTTGTGCTGTTACAAAACAGTGACACTTGTTTAGTATCAAAAACTTGTTTTCTTGTTCCATGAATGCTATAAAATATTCAATAAAGCCTTGGCAAAGAGGAAGAAACTTGTGATCAGACGTAATCCAACTGTATCTTAATCCCCAACAGATTCAACTTTTATAGCATCGTTTTAATTAGATATTATTAGCAGCTTCAGAATTGTTTTATTAGAATGTGGGCATGATCCTTAGGCCAAATAAAGGATTTTGATCACATCAGTGGTGTGTTTTTTTTGCTAATTTTTAATAAACATCCTTAAATCATGGCTTTGTGTAGACTGTTAGAGTGTTGTTGCATTAAGTGTAACTTAAGTATAACTTATAATACGTATATTAATATGTATGTTATGTATCTTTTATGAAGAATAGCTCCATGGAATCTTTTTCCTTTAGGGAGACCTTTGTTATGATTACCTATGTGCATATATACCATGGCATGTACGTATGGTATGGGTATGTTTTCTGACTGAGAGCAATTGAATCAGAGGTCACTTTTTACAACCTTTCATGTTAATGAAAATGTAAACGTTATTTTTGTATAATTCTCAGTGTATTTTTTAAAAAATGTGATTCAAGATTGGAATTATGTGTGATAAGATTTTGCTGATGCCTTACAAACCAGATAGCGCTGCTGAATGTGCCCAGAGTATTTCAGTAAAGCAGTAGTGGTCGTGTATTATTCTGTCATTGATTACTAAAAGTACACTAAATTGTTCCACTTGTTATTCTGACTTTAAAGAGATGGGAGAAGTTCCTGTCCTGACTAACCCCAATTCATTCTTTACTTGGCACTGTATTAAAAAGGTTGCAGCTGAGTCTTTTTGTGCTGTCAGGAAATCAATTATCCTGTCATGGTTTCATACCTTATCTACGTAGGTATGTCATCTTGGCTGATAGCCCCAACCTTCTCCACTACCTTTATTACAGTTCTTTTATAGACCTATATTAATTCCATCATTTGCCCTCAGTTAACAGGCGGCATGCAGAGATATTTGTTAAAAAGCTCAATATGGTGATGCATGGTTGCCATACTGAAAGTAGCATATGCCTGAAACGTACTGATCTGCAGTCTTTTGGCTCATCCTGCATGGTCTCATGTAAACTTTGTAGATGTCAAGAACAGCCTGTAGGAAAAGTTTTGTACCCTGTTTTGTAATGCTTTTTTTTTCTTCCTGGTTGCAAATATTGAAGTAAAGATAGGAAACACTATGAATTTTAATTTCCTTCTGGTTCTAGTACTCTTCTGCTCAGACATATGGAGGAGGTTATTGAATTTCTGATTCTGCAAGTTTATCTTGTCATCACTTGAAAATGTTGTTAGTAATGGAAAAGCCCTGTTAGTTGCAGGACATACTGCCCAGATCTTTACCTAAGCAAGATGAATTTCCTTCATGCACATTACAAATGTTCTTACAAGTTTAATTCATAAATATTTAAAACAGTGCCACTCTGTTAGTTTCCAGGAGATAGTGTCCCATAACAGGGCATTTGCAGAAACATTTTTTTCAGGATTATTTTTCCATAAAGTATTGTGTCTGCACTAGAATCTAGAGTTCAGTCCTTCTAAAATGAAGCTGGAATCAAATCCTTGATCTCTTCTTTATGAACTGGATAATACATAGGTTCCCTAGTGAAGCACAAATAGTTAAACCTCTCTTCTACTTTCTATGCAAGAAGAAAGAAATGTCGTAAATTCTTTTTTTTTGCAAGTACTTAGTTTGATACAAACTGTCTTGCCGGTAATTCTTTTCTTACCTTCCTTTACTCTTCCAACATGGCAATGCCTGATTTTCAGCTAAATCTCAACCTATTCACCATTTCCAAAGAACATATGTAGCTATTCAAGCATTAAATAGCAAAACAAAACACCCCAAAAACTCAAAACAAAACAAAAACCAACAAAACAAAAAAAGCCTAAAGAAGATGCTTTCTCTATAGTTTTAAATCATCTTTTCCAATCAGGCAGAACCATATCTATCCATAACTAGTAGTAATTTTATGTTAACACTTTTACTGACTTCAGAGGTAGCGTAACTAAAATAATTTTCCTTTTTTAATTTTTCCAGCCATCTCAGGTTTCCTAATTTCAATATCTCAGATAGCAGTCTACTAGCACATCAATTAGTTAAACAGTAGCAATTAGGAAACGCCCTTCACTTGTAGGTTAGGGATGATAATCCAGAGCTTTGGAAAAACGTGACTGAAGTTTGTTGAAAGTAATACAAGTCTAGAAGCTAGAAAAAAACATTTTTGGGGGATAACAAAAAAGATAAAGAATAGTTATCTAACATATACAATGCACTGTACAATCAAAGTTGGCTGGACATGAAGTTACAGATAATGAAAAAAGAGCAAGATCTAAAATGCACTAAAAACCCTTGGAATTGCTCATGTCTCCATCATTAAGATCACCCTTCCGGTTGTAGATTCTAGGACTCTGCCACTTTTCCAAATCTTTGATGTGATCTTAAGATGGGAGAAGCAGTGAAATGTGAGAATAATGTGCACTGAAAAAAGGTAATAGCAGGAGATTTTACTGGCTAAATACTTTTAATTGTAGTACTGTTAATCACATTGTTATGTGTTTAGACTGTTACTAACTCTGTAATTGGATTAATAGTAGTTGTCTTTTGCATTTTGGTTGTATTTTTGATTTTTTTAAATTAATAATTTAAATTCTTCATTTGACATTTACATTGTGCTCCACTTTTTCTGCATAACAGGATATCTAGTTTAACAAAAGTTGTAAGACAGCTGGATTCTTTAGGTACTGGATTAGAGAAATGCAAAATGTTAATACCAAGCATTTGGCCATAGACTGTGTGTAGACCCACCATAAAAGATTATTTTATCCTTTTGCTGAGGTACGATGACTTTGTATCAGCATCACCATGTATAAAGTTTCTCTCTGTTTAGTTCTCCTAAACATGTACTTACAAACTTCATTTACAAATTTAACCAGTGTTAGTGCATGTTTTAACAGGTGTATTTAAATTCTTTGAGAGTTAGTAGTAGGATGAGCAAATATAGAGAAATCTAGAAGTCTTGCTAAACCGATTTGTCTGTAGTTTTCTTTATTATCCTGCTAACTTTCATGAATAATAACTGATTATCTCTTACTGTTAAAACAGTAAGAGACATCAATCTTTTATTTACAACGCTGCCACTTCCAAAAAGCAATTAATGAAGCTTAGATTAAACCTGTATAAGCCAATCCTAAGGTCACTAGCGTGGTTAACTGAACTGTAAAAAGACATCTGTCTTTCTGCCTTCATCTGAGCAAATATTTGCAGAAACACAAAATAATGAGGTTATCAAGCTGTCAAGGTCTTAAAATTGTTACATTTTATTAATTTGAAGGGGGGAAAGTTGTTGTTTATGATACTACAAGATGTGGCATTTCCATGTTTCATGACTGTTTCAGAGTTTTATAAAAGAAGCCCTTTGCATTCTTGGAATGCTGAACACCTGCTTTTTGTATTTAAATCTGTGGCCTGCTGTTTCAATTCTGTATGATATGTTATGTGTCATGGTCAGATTCAACACGTACCCTCACAAATTCAGAGATTTTTAAGCAGTAGGGATAATCAGAGTGCTTTATTTGACAGAAACAATCTTTTAAGTAGTATAACCCAGAGTATTTGCTCAGGTGATCTGTTACTAAACTTTAGTGGCATAATTAATATGTATAAAATTATGCAAGTAATCTATATAAGAAGTAGAAGAGTATCTAGTAAAACAAAAATATATATTCTAATGATTTTAATAAATGAAAGAGCACAGTTATTTAAATTGCCATTATTAGAAAATGCTGAACAGAAATAAAGAAAAATTTGAAAAATAGCTAAGTAAGTTTTTTAAAGAATAATTTTTTCAAAGGAAATTTAAGAAAAACTGTTGTTTTCAGTGTCTGAAGTGGAAAACCTTCTGCTGTTTGTTAAGAGTGATTGACTTTCACATTTATCAATGAAGTAGAAAGGCTCACTTCTAAGTTGAATTTATCTGGTCTGATCTTTCTGACATGTTAGTGTTTCTACTTTTTTTTTTTCTTCTTCAATCAAGAAAGACTCTTAAGCATCTATTTAATAGGAGAACCAGCTGTTTTTTTTTTTCAGGAGAGCTTTCTCTCAGGGCTCTTCAGAACTCCCCCCAGCTTTCCAATATTTTAAAATCATAACAGGCAGGAATGGATATAAAGTTCCAGTATCTATCTTACCTGCTCCATGCATGGAAGTAAAGTCTTATTTGTTTGCCTACTACCTAGTTTCTTGTTTATTTACCTGTGGGTTGTGTTAATCCCTTGGTTGGTTATAACATCAAAAGATGTCCAGTTATTCACCACCAACTCCAAATCTTGGAATGGTTTTACCAGGGTATAGTCTCTCTATTCTGTCATGTGAGTACTTCTGTTTTCTGTAGGGAGATTTTTTTCACCTTGACATTATTTTTAGTGTGTGATTATGTCTACCAAGTACCTGAAGAATTTTCTATTTCAGTTTTCAGTTTTTTCATGCAGTTCATTTATGAAGTAATATTTTTTGATGTCTTAAGTTAAATTAATATCTTACTGCAGGATTGTATCAGCATTAAGATGGTGCAATTAGGAAGTATCAAGCAAAATAAATGTCTTATATGACCTTGACTTTTTCTTTTCTTTATAGGGTTTGGTGGCCTAGTTTTGGACTTCAGCGTATGACAAAAATTTGTTTTACTGTGCGTCATAGTGAAGTAGCACTTTTTTTTTTTCTTTTTAGTTCATATTTTTAATAAAACTTTTTCACTTTCTTTCTGTGGCCCAGTCTTCCAGAAACATGCAGGTAGGCTGAATTTTTGCACATCGTGAGTAGTTCCCTTAATATGCTTGCATTGTGCTGACTTTACATGGTGGCAGTTTTGGCTAACTAAGTGTATGCTTAGAGACAGAATTTATTTAAAAATTTCAGTGTCTTCATTTTGTTTACTTTTTTTTTTCTGCTGAAGTTGGGTTTATAAAAAAGATGTGATACCTCATGCACCTATGAGACTCTAATTTTACTTCTCTTCTTGTACAGCTGATTTTGCAATAAACGACACAGGCTCTCCTCCCTTCTACTCATCCTGACTGAACATCTTGCCTCCGCATTAGTGTAAGGCCTTCAGTTTTCAGACACTCTCTCATTTTATTTGATTTATTAGCTCCAGTTCTAATCATGTTGTAGTATAGTGCGTTATCTTGCATTCCGATATCTTATTTAGTAAATTAATTTGTTTCTTCTCAGATTATTGCTGCTGTTTTGTTTTGGGGCTGATCTCTCTACCCTTTTTCCCTTATCCCCTTTTCCGGAGGCGCAGATCTGTGGGTCCCTCTGCACCACTAGTCATGGAACTGGGACAAATCAGCCCATAAACCATTGGCACCCATCTTCTCATTTGTGGAAGGAAATTCTTCGAAGGTACAAATCAAGCTTCAGACAGGATATCAATTTATAATTCTTAGTGTGTCTCAGAAATGTTCGTTCTAAAAGATTATTTAAGCTAGGTAATATTTGTCAAAAAAAAACAGAGCAAGATTATGTAGGTATCTTTATACGTCCGTCATAAAAGTGATAGTTTAGATTGTGCTACCTTCAATCAGTGCAAGCAACTGTATTTTGGGGAGTTAATGGAAGACTCAGGAGGGGGGAGGGGAGAAGCAAGGTCTGGGCATAGCTTTGCCCTCATATTCGATAATTGCTTTGCTACTGAGCTGTAGCCTGGCTTCTCCCATCTTACAGGCCTTAGATCCCTGTCTGCCTGGGCTCAGGCTGACTTGCTTAAAATCCATCCTGTCTCAGGTTGTGACCCATATTGTGTCTCCACTTTTACAGAGCTGGAATTGGTAGAGATGTGACAAGGTAACCATCCATTGTCATCTCACTGTGAATTCATAATGAAGGTCGCACCTCTACGGTCTTCTCTGTAATATAGCTGATGTCAACACTTCTTCTCACCACTGGTTTAGCTCATTTAAAACTGCAGTGTCTGGCCTCCCTGGGGAATTGAGGCAAGGCAGCTAATGCATGTATTATAGTATAATCTCACTTTTTTGACAGCAGAGAGAAAGCTTGGAAAGTATCTATTTAAGAGACTAGAAGACACTTGAACTTCTGTTCTTTCTGGGAGTTCTAACTAAAGTAGAGGATCATTCATTTTGTTAAGAATTCAACAGTAAAGGCTGCCAAGAAGTTACTTTTCATCTAGTGGGCAAATTCTGTCTAGCAAAAGTTCGTAGTGAATCTGTCCCTGTAATTGCAAACTACTCTTACCATTTCTGTTACTTTTTTTCTTTCAGGCAAGAATCATGACACGCAATTCAGCGTGCCATTAATGTACAGAAAGAAATGTAAGGAGATATTGGTTGGCTTGGAATGGGGTGTAAAATGCACCAGTATTTCTCTTCAAATTTGCTCCTGTAAGAAATGCTTTTCAGCATTTGAATCATTTTGTAAGTTATACAAATTAATACTATATTTTATGTTTTTACTTTTTATTATAGTTTTTTTCATGTTAACTTGTATTAACTTTATGATAATAGAGTTTAACCCAAACTAAGTTTACTCAGAGCAGTAATTAACACTGTTTAAATTCGTGTAATTCAATACTACAAAAATCTTAGTGAAAAAAATGTTTTTAAAGGAAGAGGCGAATGTTAGGGGGAATTGTATTTTCTTTTTCTTTCTTTTTTTCCCCAGAAATCTTTTAAAGAAGTGCTTCCTGATGTTTACATGGATACCTTTATATTTGAGTTGGTGTCCTTTCCCTACTGTCCTGTGAGTGGGCACCACTGTAAAGAGGCTGGCTCCATCTTCATTACATCCTACCTTCAGGTAGTTACATGTATTGATGAGATTCTCCCCAAGTCTTTTCTTCTGACTCTGAACATTTCCAAGTTTCTCAGCCCTTACTTATGGGAAAAGTGTTTTAGAACCTTCATGATCTTAGCAGCCATGTGTTGGACTCATTCTAGTATGTCTATGCCTCTCATGAACTTGTGAACCTAGAACTGAACACAGAACAGGACTGCAGTCTCAACAGTGCTGCAGAATAGAAGGATCAACTCTCTTAAACTACTTGCAAAAGCAAAGAACTGTAACACGTTAGGGCCACAAATGTATAGATGATTGTTCTGCTACATAAGTGGCATAATATGATGTCTTAAAGATAGAAAGATAGGTTTCTATCACTTACGTCAAGTTGAGGCGATACAAATTCTTGGGATTAGCATAAAAATACATAGTTTGTCAGATTAAACTCAGGTTTATGAGGAGTGGTTTATTACAAGTGATTTACTTTCCCCCCTTCCTGGTACCACATCTATGTTCTTTGAGAGTGGATGCCTTATTTTACAGGATAACACTGGACTGTGAAATTTTACTTTCCTGAACAAAACAGTAATTGTTGAGAAAATGGATCTTGCTAATTCTGACTTTGTAGTAATTTTCAAGTACTTTTTTCAGCATAAATGATCCAGATAGTTTTATTTCAATTAACTTTAATGGGAGGTGAGATTTGGCAGATTGTAGCCAGTTTTAATGTTTAAATATTTGCTTAAAATGCATGGTAGCTGTTCAATTCTGTGTTGATCTGGCAATACATCCTGAGAATGTTCCTCTCACTGTTTCTAGGTAATGTGAAACATTATGGCCACTATGTAATGTGAAACAAAATTCCTGCATAATTTTAAAAATGCCATAGCTCTGGTAGTGATGCATCTATCTTTTCTCCAGAGTGGCTGCCCACTCTTATGAGTACTTGAAAATATTTTTGGCTTAAGGTTATTACTCAGTATTTCTAGGTTATACTTTCCTATAATGAAAAGGGAACGGAGCATGTCTTGAGGCTGTTTGCAGAAAAAACTGCCTTCAAACAGTATCTACCAAATGTTGAACATGTGTTCTAAGTGTAATTAGTAAGAAGGAGAGTAGAAGGAAAGTGACATTTTTCTTTGAGTGTAAATTACTTATAGACATTCTGTTTTGGAATCCTAGGGTTCTGTGATCTTTCTTTTTTTTTCTTTCTTTCTTTCTTTTTTTTTTTTTTTTCTTTTTTATTACCCTCTTGCTATTCATTAGCTAATGTGCCAATATTTGTTACAATTTACCCTGTGGGACAGTGGTTTCTTAATATTTTAGCAACAACACAGCAATGCAATTATCTGTAAAGCTTTTAGCATGTATTTCATTCTTGTGGAAGCTATCCAATCAAAGAAAAAAGCCTAAGCATTTCATATCAAACTTTGAGCCTTCTGCAATACACTCTTTGTTATCTCAACTTTTTCACCTTATTAGGTATATTCTTTGAAAAATATTTGGAACATTGTTGGAGTTACCAATGAATGACTCCTTAGAAATTTGTGAAGTTCACCCGCATACAACCTGAGTGTTGTGGACCTTGTTAAAATTTTCCTCCTATATTCATGAAGAACATATGCAACTATTAATTAAAAGTTTAAGGTTATTAATTTTGCTGGTCTTATTTTCTGATCAAGCAAACATTCAAAAATTCATTTTCATTTATTTCTTTAGTTTCTTATTCTTCACACTTCACTGTGAGACTTTCTTGAATGAGAAAAATAAGTATGTTTCACCAAATGGAATTCCAAAGGGGGAGGGGTTTAGTTCAGCTGAAGTTGACTTTCATGGATTTCAAAGTGCTGGATCAGGTCTGTGCTGAATATTAGTACTAGTTTATTCACACATTTGTTATACTCAGATCTGATTCTGGCTTGCTGAGATTCTAAACTATTCTGCCTAAAAATAATTGAGTATGTGCGTAATCCCAAGGAACATAAAAACATTGCTTCTCTTTAGGAAGATTGCTATATATGTAGTTCTTCCTAGGACAAAGGTTAGGATATAACCCTATGAATGGAGGTATCATTGTCTTGTACACAGACAGTCTGGCATTCTCTCTGTATTATCTGTATGTATAAATCACGTTTCATTCATATTTGACACATCTGACATACTTGACATGAGACGTTTATGGCAAATATTTTCATTTTGAAATGGGGACTTCACAGCTTTTTGAATGAGACTGCAGGTTTCATTTTGACTTGTGTAATAATGTATCTTTACTGGAATATGTGTGTGTACAGGACTATTTATGTATAATCTCTCTTCACACTGTGTCCTCAAAAGTCTACCTGTGGTTTTGAAGTCAGAATGACAGATGAATAATAGCCTCTGCAGTCCTCATAGTGAAAATCTTTTCCTATGCAAGTGGCTGTAACAAGGTTAGTCATTACCTAGGGATGACATAAACCATGAAAATGTATGCTTAGACATACATGCTTGACACAGTGTAAGTCTTACGCACCCTTGTCTGGGGATAAATGACTAAAGAGATATCATCATGTTTAAACATCCGCGTTCCACTCACATCAAGTGAGATGGGAACAATAAACATGAAAATATTTATCTGCAATCTGCATTTTGTATTTGCAGTCTGTCAAAAGTGTGAAGTATTCAAAATCAAGCTTTCTTGTTGGTGATATGTGAGCACTATTACTAATTATTTAAGGAGTTTGATCTGATTTTCTGATTTGTTATCTTGCTATGGGAAAAAGTGCTTTCAGCAATCAAATGAGAGATATATTGAATTATCTTAAATGTAATAAAATATTTTTCTGAATGATTGGAAGATAGAGAGCAAAATCTTGCAGTGAAGTGTCAACCATCTGGCTGTGAAGAATGATAACCTAAAAAGTGAAAGGAACGGTAAGAGTAAGGATTCAGAAGGAGATGAATGTAGTCCTGCAAACATCACATGAGACTTGTTGCCATAGTTTGTGCAGGGTATTTTTTGGATGTTTGAATAATATTTGTGAATAATATTGGAAATATTTTTTCCCAGTGAATCATCAAATACATCGTTAACAAACATGCATTATTCAGTCCACTTCTTAAAAGTTCATTTAATACTGTTTATGTATGTTAATCTGCATTTTTCCTTTTCTCTGTTGTTTCCTTTAAGATAACTTCTACTGAAAAGAATTCACTCAGATGTGTTTTATTATATCATTAATATACATTCCTAATAACCACGTGGAAGATTAGTGTGGGGTAGTTAGTGTGCTGTAAATTCACACCTGAAGTTAAATTGTAGTCATGAGGCTGAGAAAAAGGCCAGTAAGTACATATGTTAGTTTCATATAAGTTTAAAATTTAAACTATGGATAATTTTCTTGTTACTGTGCTCAAAATAGCTTTTCTGCTGTAAACATAGGTTTTAATTTAGCAGTCAAGTGGGTTATGATTGTAAACAAAATGTGACTGTCAAAGTAAATAGACTTTTATGGATTTTTTAAAAAAATTATTTTACTTTAGCAACTCACAGTATGTACTAGCAGGTAGTCTACAATAAAAAATAATTTGTTGCTTAAGTATATAGCCTATAAAAATATGCATTTTGAGCTAGTGTTTTATGGATATATAACTTGTCATGTGGTAAATGAAGACTTAATGAGGAACATAGATTATTACTATTTTTTAAAAATATAATTCAGGCAGCATTTCCTCTTGTTTATTATGATGTATACAGATTTTAGGATTTTTGAGATTAGAAGACATGTTTTCTTCCTCTGGATATACCAACAAGTGCAGAGTCCTGTTAACTGATATGCTCCCAATAGTCTATTCTAATTGACATTTTGAACATTTTTTAATTTCATCATGATTGGCCATATTACTGAGGGCTGCTAACTGATAAAAACACATTTCCACAGTTTAACTGGAGTAACTGCTCTCTACCCTGGAGTACACTCTGAAAGGAAGAACATCTTACCAAATGGTGAAATTTTGAAGCTCTGCTACTGTCATTAGAGAGTACAGAATGAATTACAGGTGAGGTTATGTCATTTACAGGTGTTTCTGCAATTGTGGTGTCCTTTTTAAATACATCTCCAAAGAAAAGCAGTTTCCGTTAATCCACTCAAAAAGCTGCAGTAATAATGAAGCCTGATTCCTCTTAATGAATGTCTTTAACTCTCATTCATTGCTAAATTTTGACTTCTCACAGTGGAAGTAGGAGCACCCTAGAATAATGTGTCTACTTTTGTTTAACATGGTCATAGATAAATAATGCTGCAAAATGAAATTAAGCTACATAATTATATATAAAAAAAAAAAGTTAAAAAAAAAAAGACAGGTCACATATATCCACCTGATTCCAAATAGTGAACATTGCCTTTATGTTGCACACACATTCCAGATATGCTTTATTCTAGTAATTGTATTATTCAGTGTATTTTGGACTGGAATAGTTCTAGCATATTTTGTGAAATTGCTTTTCTCTTTAAATCTATTTAAAAATCACAGGCAGAGTGCTGTGAGGATTCAGCAGAGCTTCTTGTAGAAAAAATACTTACAGACCACACAACCTTGGACATTACACTTGTTTCATACATCTTGTTTACATCTTGTCTATGTCCCCTACCAAAGTCAGAGCCCACTGAAGCCAAAATTGCCATGGACGTTAACAGAAGTAGAATAACTGCTATACTGAAAAGTTTATATTTCATGCATTAAAAAAAAAAGAAGTCATTCAATGAAACATTCAACTCACGAAAGTGAGTTTCAATCAGAAAAATAAACTGGGGTAATGTGTTTTTGAAAATCCCATTCTCAGCAACTAGTAAATGAAAAAAGATTTAAAACTGACCTCTATAAATTACATTTACTGGGAATAAAAAATATATTGTCAAAACCTAATTAAATAGGAAGAATAATGGGAATATATGTGTAACATGCAGCTGATGAGAATTAGGTATGTCTATGCAGTGAAAAGGTATAGACTTTTCCAGTCTTTATTTACTTCAGTGTTAACTTGCTTTTAAAGTTAGGGAGTAAATCTGAATTAAAAAAAAAAATCTGAATTTTTTAAAGAATGATATAATTAAAGTTTGAAAATAAAAGAATCCCAATAAAATCACTGAAAAGAAGTCTTCATAGAAGCAAAATCTAGGGGAAAAGTACTATAGTAAAGTTGTCAGTCAATGTTAACAACCTTATTAAGAGAGTAACAGTGAACTTTCCTAGTGATGAGTATACACAGAAAATAGAGTAAGTGATCTATGTGTCTGTATCAGATCTCTTTTCGGAATGAAACAAAAAAATCACACAGTTAAAAAGAAGAGAATGTAAGGAGGAAGCAGGCTAAGAACAGTAGAACAATCAGAATAAGTAACAAAAATTAGTTTCAAGGCAATCAAAGTAATAATAAAATTTGTATAAATAAATGGAAAGACCAAGAAAGAAAATACTGTATGCACAGTAAAGACTAGTGTATGCAGGTCTTTTCCTTTGTAAAAGAGAAAATACCGTGATAAATTTTAAGATAGTACATTTGAAGGGTGTACTAAGTTTAATAGAAGAAGAGTAGGTTACATAAAATGTAGGTAAGTAAAATGAAGGTGAAAGGTAAGGTGAAACCTTCTTCTTATCACTGATTTGTAGAAGTCTACCTTCTGTCTGAACTAATTTTGGATCTGCAAATTCCATATGGATCATATAACTGGTGATATCTAAGAATAGGTCAAATAATATATAACTTGTTTTTAAAGATGGGTAACTGTAGGATTGGAGGAACAATTTTCTTCTAATCTTGATCTCTTGGTCTTCCCTGAAGACCAATTTCTAGTTTGTAAGGCATGCTAGTTTATCATGTCAGTGGTGGGGATTTTCATCCTAAGTGAGCTCACCACAAGTGGGGAAAATAAATAAAGAATAGAACTTAGTCTTTTCATATGTGATGCTATGTCTCATGACAATAAACGTTACTTAGTAGATAACCTTTTTTTTTTCTGACATTTCTGTGAATATTTTCTGAATATATTTAGAAAAAAACATAGAGAACAAAATGAAGTAATGTCTGTTTGATCTGATAAAAGTAGGAATGAAACTGTAAAATCTTTGTTTGAAAAAGGAGACAGAAAAAAAATAATGTACTTTTCTTAGAAGGAAAAATGTCATTTACAGCTTGATGCTTTTAAACTGTGAACAGATTTTGTCTTGTATCTCACATTTTAGGTTTAACAATATTCCATTTGCTTGTAAGCTAATGCTTTGAGTTATCTCAGGTATTCAAACACATGACAGAATTCACTTCTGATCTTTGAACTCCATCTGTCTGACCAGTCCTTTATGTTTGCAGTAGTCCATTTTATGAATAATAATCTAACTTCCTTTTTAAGTATGCTGCTTAGAACAATTTGTTCATCTATAGTTATCTCATTTGACTACTACAGTCTGATAGAAAGTTGTCTGCTAATATCATTTAAATATGCAGAAAACATGTTCAATTTGTATAATCAGTCTACAATCCAGAAGAATAACGATACTATATTAAATGGAACAGTTGTTATTATCACTGTTACTATCGCTATTGCTATAAATTATATGCTATAAAAAATTTAAAAATGGTCACCGTAATCTTTAATCTGGTTTGAACATCATTGCTAATTTCCCCAAAGTAATGATATTCAGTTTTAGGTCTACAGTCAGGAAACATTTATCTATTTATCAAAGCATTTCTTGAGGAATGAACCAGCAATTAAATTCTACTGTATATACTATATTTTACTATGTAGGTATAAAATTTACTTTATATACTCACCCATTATTTTCTGAATGTATGAACTTAGGTAAATACTTCAGGTATTTCAAATACTGGATCTAGATAAATGTTCTTATACCACTGTATTAAAACTAAGCTATTACTGATTATCAAATAAAGAAAAAGACTGACTGCCTTCCTCAGCTCCTATGTAGGTGTATAGTCAGCAGTTGTCACATCCTTTTCTACATAAGAAACAGTACTATTGTTCTTTTTCCCCAGTGTCATAATGCTATTCCTTATTCTTCATTTGCTTCCCCACAGTAATTTTTTCTTGTTTTAAAGAGCCAGTTGAAAAGGATCTTACTTGTATTCAGTGGTTTGTAATTGCCACCTGAATTTTGGTATTATTTTGATACTTTCCTTCACAATTTCCTTATAATACTCTTTTATTTTATTATTTCTTTTTTTTTCTATAGCACATAGTAACTCTCCCAGGGAAACAGTTTCTCTTATTGTCTATCTCCCCTCATGATACTTACTTTGTAACATCATGCTGATATGATACAGAGATCATTTGATAGGTAATGTTTATTAAAGACAACAACTATGTCTACAAACTGGGCTAAGCCTCTAAATCGGACCACTTGATCTTGATTTCAGGTTATGAAATGAAGATCAAAGTACTATTAGCCCAGATAATGGAGAATTTTTTTTATGGTCAGTGAAGAGTGAAGTAAACCTAGATAAAGAAAGAAGGTAAGATTCCCCTGCATGCTCTTCAAAATTGTATATGATTGCTGTTATTAAGTTCTTATATCACACAGTAGTCTAATGTAAATGTATGTATAGCAATACAGCTGTTACTGTATCTGTTCCCCAAAGACAGAATAAAGACATATATGCTTCTAAATATACTTTGGAATGTGATGACTTTAGTATTTCCACATGTATGTTATACCAGAGAAAAAAATCTGATCAGTCATAGTCATAAACTGATACCTTAGAAGAACCATGAAAAGAAATGTTAAAAAAATATCTATCTGGAACATAACTTCTTATATATCTGTACTACCTTACCCTATACTTAGTGACTGAACACTCAGATCTATTGCAGTAATGCAATAAACTATGCTTTTTCCTCTTCACTGCAGCTATACCTAGATCTTTTGACCAAATTTCAGAAAGAAATCAACCTTGTAGTGAGTTCATTCCCAATCCCTTACAGATACTTAATTGATCGTTTTGTCTGTTCATACTAATTCTGATACACTGATAATATTTGTTTAGTGAGATAATTTCAGGTTTGATCATTTTAAGTAAAAATCATGAGGAAAATGTCAGCTCAAACCTTTGTTCTGTCACTGATGTGGTATCTAAATGCATAATGCCCCTTTTAATTATTTCATCCAGCTGTCTTTTGCTTTATTTGACATCAATATGTGTGCACAAATGTTTTTCCCACTCCATTATTTTATTTATTTTTTATTCTTCTTTGGTAAATGTTCCACATATGTTCTTATCTTGTCTCATGTTACATCATGTGGGAGTTCATACTTGTGTATTATTCTGTGGTAAAGAATTGATATTTAGAGGAAATCTATTCAAGAGAATTTTTTAGTGACAGCAAAAAGTAATTGAATGTGGAATTGTTATTATCCTCTTTTCTACTGTAATGCTTTAGAGTAAACTGGAGTATTTACTTGCATCTGCTTCTGGTGTATAATCAAAGGAAATCATTTATAAGCAGCTAAGATAAAATTTGGATGCAAATACTGTATACTTAAATAGTAGAGATAAAGACTTCTCAGTTACTATTCTGTAGCTTAGCAGCCTTTAAACACACAAAACTGTCACAGTAACCAAGAACTACTTAAGAAATTCTTTTTGGCCATTTAACAGACAAGCAGATGAAGTCTTTCAGTGATTACAGTGAAAACTGCTGTAAGTCTGTCAAATCAAGAGTCCAGAAGAGCCATCTTACCTGCACACTTACTATATCAAATTTTGAATGTATACATATACAGAACAGAAAGCTTAAGGTAGCTCAGCCTCTGTGGGAATCATTTTTTTGCTCATTACAAGTGGTCTTTTAAGTTGATTGAACCTCAAAGGAAGAGTAGAGATTTTAATGGTAATTTCTTTGTAGTTGTTATCAAAGATACTGTAATACAGTTTACCATGCAATTCAGAGACTGACAAAATGTGAGGCAGATTATATTGAGTGTATAGAGAACTTAATGAAATACGATGTGAAACTTCAGCTGTTTTTCTGTTTTGTATTTTCATTTTGTATATTTCCCTCTTTTATTTTTTTCTTCTTTTTTTCTTTTTAAACTCAGCATATTAAGTTCTCAGGGGGTCACCCTGTTAGCCTCACTTCTATAGCCTGGATTTAGTTGAATCAATCCTAATTGAAATTCTGCACAGGTCTGATGTTCTGTGGGGATTGCAGATGAATGACAGTGCAGTGGCATGAAAGATAAATATGCTGGCAAATGAGATCCAGGCTCTCCACAGAGGATGGAATAAATTACTTTAGCAATACAGTGGAGGTAATATGCTGGAGAAAAAAGTGAAATTGAAGCTAGATTTGTTAAAGAAAAAAAACCAATGCAGTTAAGATTTACTTAAAATACAGATTGCAGTATGTACTGCATTTAGACCACTTCTTCATTTCTTTTGTATTGTGAATAACAATCACTGCATACACTTTAATTTCATTTATGCAAATGGTTGCTTGCACAATTTGAATTCATGTAGCATTCAGAGTTTAGCTCGAGGCCCAGTTGTAATTCTGGTATAGCATATTGATTAGTATTTGATAAACATATAAATTGCACACTAAGTTTAAGGTACTTCGTGCAAAATGTATTTAAATGACCTTGGACAATTGGCATAAATAGCTCTGAGGCACTATTGCCTGAATGAGGTGCATTTTTTGAGTCCAGAGATTTAAGAATTTTCATGACTGAATGAGCAAACTTAAACTGAAAAGAGCAAACATTAAATTTCATAGAAAGGTAAATTAGATGATCTGATAGCGCTTTCTTCATTTTTCTTGCCGGTATAGTACCATTTCTCTCAGACTGTCTGTTATATCTTCCAGTCTAATTGCTAAATTTCTTAACCAGCCAGAATTTCAGTGCTCTCCTCAGAAAAATGAATTAGAATCTAGTGGATCAGAAAGTATTTTCCTAGTATGCTTCTGAAATTTTCATTCTCTTAGGGTCAGCTGTGATATCTTCAGGAAATTATCCTTTACCTTCCTCTGTGCTACAGTATGTAGTTACTGTATTTTACATCTTGTACAGAAAAATCACTTAGCAAAATTACATGAATTTCTCTCTTTTCATTTCCTCAGAGCAGTCAGTTTTTTCAATTGCCTATCAATAGCAATTATATTTTCTTAGGTTATTTTGGACATTTTAGTGATGTGTCATGGTACTCCAGCTTGGAGTAGTATTCCAGGCTAGATATTAAACCCTACCTTCTATAAACTCTGACATCCACAGTCAATTTTCACTGTTTATTTCTTATCTGGTGTTTTATTCTGTAGCTGAATTTGTTTTCTCTGATCACACTTTAGGAGTTCATATAACACTAGTGCTTTCTTCCCAATGGTTTTTAATCCTTATTTTCTTAGAATGCACTAGCTCGTGCTTCTCAGATGTCATTCTTACCTAATTTTCAGGCCATGTTATAAAAAAGAAATTTAGAGATAATTTATAATAAATCTAAGTGTGCAATACTTATTGAAATCACTGGAGGTTCCTTGCTAATAATGGTAGTACATTTTTCTTAGTAAGTAGAAGAATGGTGTCTTGAATGGAACTGAAAATGGTAACTGTGACTTGAGGAAAGATGTCCTAATGGAGGAAATAAAATATGCCTGGTGGCTGGCTAGTTAATACATGCTATCTTCTATTCTCTGAAACTGACTAGTTGGTAGATCAGTGTGGTTATTATTTAGGGTTGTCTGACAACAAGAACTCTATGAGGAGCAAGCACTTTGATTTAGTCTTTAATTCTATCTGCCTAAATGATATTTTCATTCATGCTAAGTGGTACTAATTATTCTGTTTAGGAAGATCTGAGCTAGTTTGGGGGTTTTAGTTCTTGTTCAATATCATTCAATTTCTACTGCTTCATTATTGTGATAATGGTTGAAACTATCAATGCAACCTGTCTGTGGGATAAACATCTAGCAATGTTTTTATTCTAATTTGCAGTCGCAGTTTCTACATAATTTTTTTTTTTTTAATGTATTGCTTTCTGACATCAAGACAAGCTTTGTGATTCCAATGATGCTTCTAGCTTCTAAATTGCTAGAGAACAAGATGTATACTTCCACAGATCTTAACCTGACAGAGGACTGGGTTTGGTTGGATATCTGAAATATGGTGTATTAGTGCTTAGCATAACATTGCTCTGGACCTGGATTCAAGTTGCAATGTTATTCTTGAAAAAGGGGTTTGCATATTAAAGTTTCTGTTGCTGTTAAACTAAAAGCAATTACTATGCAAACAAACCCCCCAAATGAAAACAAACAAAAAACCAAAGCAAAACAGACAAAAAAACAACTAATATCCTATTTAGCAGCTTTAGTTAAAATATTCCAGTGAGAATATTTCAGTGTATGAATTTGTTTTGCTTATTAGTTAGTTATGTTCAAATTTTAAAAAATCATCCAACCAAAAAGGATTTGAGTTCTAAAATTATATCTAAGATAATTTTAAAAACTCACTAATGCATTGTATGAATATTAAACTAAAGCACAGAAACAGAGGACACAGTATTCATTGGGATACTTCATAGACTAACCTTAGTATGTAACTTAAGAGTATGAGTAAATTATTCACTTTTGCCATTTCAACAATTACTGTACATTTATATATTTAATATATATATTTCAACAGATACTGTATAATTCATATATTGCAGGAGCCATATGTTTGTACACACATTCTAGAGTTTTTTTTTTCCAGGAATTAAAAAAGAGCAAAAACGGTAAAAAAAATATGTACTTCACACACATATGTTAGCATACCAGTAGAGTAAAAAAATTCTATGCTTGTTCTACAAATAACTTCCTGAAAATAGGAGAACTGAAGTTGCTTCAACTTAATTTGGAAGTGGTGCTATGAGAGCCACAAATTTTGAAGGATTTTTCATCTTATTATTGGTTCAAATGAATGCAGTGTGAGATCTTTTGTATTTTTGTTCAGAAAGAGTCTGCACTTACAATAGTAATCTTCTATTTCAGAAAATAATAATCTGCAAAGTAGCAGAAACAAAAGGTCAGTCTCAAGAATGAATACAGGTTGGGAGGAGAATGACTTGAGAGCAGCTCTGAGGAGAAGGATTTCAGGCTGTCAGTAGATGAAAGATTCAACATGATCTGACAATGTGTGCTTGCTGCCCAGAAGGTCAACTGTATGCTGGGTTGCATCATGAGAAGCATGACCAGCAGGTTGAGGGAGATGATTATGCTCCTCTACTCTGCTCTCATGAGACCCTATCTGGAATACTGCATCCAGTTCTGGGGCCCCCAACACAAGACACAGGGCTGTTGGAGTTGTTCCAGAGGAGGGCCATGAAGGTGGTCAGAGGGCTGGAGCACCTCTTCTATGAGAATAGGGTGAGAGAGCTGGGGCTTTTCAGCCTGGAGAAGAGTAGATTCTGGAGGGACCTTACTGCAGCCTTCCAGTACTTTAAGAAGGCATACAGGAAAACTGGGGAGGGACTTTTTAGAAGGACATGTAGCAATAGAACAAGGGGAAATGGTTTTAAGCAGGAAGAGGGTAGATTTAGACTAGATATTAGAAAGAAATTCTTCACTGTGAGGATGGTAAGACACTGGAACAGGTTGCCCAGAGAGGTTGTAAATTCCACTCTCTCCCTGTAAACATTCAAGGACAGGCTGGATGGAGTTTTGAGCAACCTGATCTAGAGGGAGGTGTCCCTGCCTATAGCAGGGGGGTTGCAACTAGATGATCTTAAAGGTCCCTTCCAACCTAAACCATTCTATGATTCTGTGAAAAGCTGTTATTTTAGTGGAGACTTCTTCAGAATCTGAAAATGCCATAAATGAGCTACAGATTGAAAGATTCAACATCTACATTAACAGATAGGTTAATGGTAAGATGTGTAACCATACACAACACATACTGTTTTTAAGAGTATCTGATGGGAAAAAGAGAGTGTACATATCACACAGTATACTTAGGCAGATCTTCACCAAAAAACTGCTCATTGCATATATTAATGATCTTGTATAAAGGTCTATAAATTGAGTGCTACAGTTTGAAAATATATTTGGGAACAAGTTTGAACGGCTCATGACATCAAAGAGACACTGCCAGAATTTGTAATGTCCTGAAGAGGAGCTATTAACTTTTACTGAGAAATAAGCTGGCCAAATAAGCTTTCCCTATTCTAGCTTTTGTGCCATGTGGCAATGATGTGACCAACCTGTGAGCAGGCAGCATGCCATCTCAACAGATGGGCATGAATACAAGTAGCTAGGGATATTGTTATTCTGTGTATAGCAGATGTACGCGCCTATTAAGACTGTTGCTCCCAGCTGTGAGAGTCAAAGCAGCAGTTTGCCTTGACCCTCTTTTTTAGAGTTGGGAATATCTGGCACCACTAACCCAGTTCTGAACTTGATTGACGTGGAGTACCATGAAATCCTGGAAGGGGAAGGCGGGAATTTGAGGTAGTTTCCTATACTGCCACAATTTTAGTATTTTTTTAGGACATGATGTTAACAATACCTGACACAGAAGCAATAGAAGTAAGAGCATGCCCTCTGTGGATAAATCTTTCTAATTTGCAAGCTGTACCCACAAAACTATGAATGATAGACATCATTTACAAAATAATATTTGCTTGCCAGATGAGAATTAATTACTGTCATTACTTTAATGATCAAAGTGCACAAGGGACAACAGAAGCAGAACCTATCACTGTATAAGTAACTGAACATTTGAATGTCATCGCTAATCACATTCTTTTAGCTAGAGTAATATTCTAGTGGAAATACTAGCAATTTTTTTCAGAATCAGTTTTACTTATCCATAGGTCAGTATACTAATTAGTGTCTTTCAGATGGTAGCTTTTTGAGTACATCTAAATTTTTGATTTCTAGAAAACCAGAAAGTTAAGAAACACCAATTCATGTTGTTTTGGATGCCCATATTCCCAAGAGCACAGTCCTTCGTAGAGCTTATTTTTTAAAATGTGTTAGTGCTTTTAGTTGGAAAGTTGCTTTGAAACAACATGTTGAGTAGTGGGATGAAATGAGACGTTATCTACATTGTAGTGCTTTGCCCAAATCTCTGTAATCCTCAATCTTTTGTAAGCCTGCAGGAACAGTATTTTAAGGAACAGAACAGAAAATGAAAATGTATTGCCAATAAGATGTATCCTATAATATTGGCAGAGTATACAAGGTGTTGTCACCCTAAATTCAGGATTGGTGGAAAAAAGGGAAATATTTCAGTCATTTCAAAATACCTCTTCTAGGAAAAAAGCAGTTTACAGAAATTTTGCTCTAGAGTTTGAGTTTATGATACTCAATTACTGCTGAATGAAAAATTTGTAGCCTGGCTCACACTTAGTACACAGCTAGGAATTAGGGCATGAAATATACATTCTTTGCATCTCTGGGAACTGCCTACTTCTCAGGTAATGCCACCTTCTTGTAAGTAAGAACAAAGAAACCTCTCAACATAATGCTATTTTCTAAAAACCTGGAGTGTCAGTTTAATGTTGCTTGTTATCAGCTCATGTATTCTATAACTGTTACAGCTTCTAAACCTGATAATAGTTACCAGTGCCACATAGTCATTTCATAACTTGTCTAGTGCTATGAAAAATCTTTTATGGTAGCAAAACTAAGATAGATTATTTGTTATCAAAGTGATGAGAGTTTGAGATACTGCAGTAGACTCAGATGTTCATTTTTAATGTGTTCTTTAAAGCCTGCATTTTCAGTGTTTTCCCCTCTTGCACACTGATTATGCTCAGTTCTTAGATTTTGCCCAGATATTATCTGACAGAAAACTGAGTGAAACCCCTCTATTCAGCCTAAAAATTGCATCTATGCAGCACAAAAATAGATATTTTTATCTTCTGAACCCTTTTTCTTGATGTTTTTGATCCTTTCCAGAAGAATTATTAGACTTTTCTTCTATATAGAAACAGATACCTTATTTAAACAGCCATCCATATCTTCTCTTTATTATTTCTTCCCTTCTGGGGGCTATGGAGATTAAAAAAAAAAAAAAAAAAAAAAAAAGCCAAATACTTGCCCTTATACTAAAGAGTTATGAAAGACTAGCTAAAATTTCTTGCTCCAGATCCATTTATGCGCATGTAGGTATTTTATCTTTAACCTTTGTAATATTTTGTTTGTTTCTGTTGTTGATTCTTCATTTTCTTTTGTTTTGTTTTCAAGTCAAATTCTCTGACAGCAGAAATACAGCTTCTTATTTTAAGGGAATACGATACTGACTAATGATTTACACTGTGACTGTTGAAACCATGTGTTTCCATACTGTGATTTTTGTTTTAAAATATCATCACTGCTTTGAAAAGCTTAAAAACAAAATATTTGGAACGTATCACTATAGTAGGATGAAGTAAATATTTTGAAGAGAAGTACCTGAAACAAAACAAAACAAAAGTGGCTGGCTGTACACTCTAGAAAAGAACAGGCTTTTGTTACTCTCTTAGGCTGTTTTGAACTATTCTCGTTTTCATCTTGTTTTCTTAAGAGAATAAAGTAACCAGTAATTTTCTATGTATTTATACTCGCAGGTATCTAGGTCTTTCAACATATATTTTTTATTTTTATTTATTTATTTATTTATTATTATTTATTTATTATTATTTCATTATTAGCAAGTTTGCTGCTGATACGAAGTTGGGAGGATTCGCTGACACGCCTGAAGGCTGTGCTGCCATTCAGCAAGACCTGGACAGGCTGGAGAGCTGGGCAGTAAGAAACTGGATGAGGTTTAACAAAAGCAAGTGTAGAGTCTTGCGCCTAGGAAGAAATAATTGCAAGCACCAGTACAGGCTAGGGGAAGACCTGCTGGAGAGGAGCTCTGCAGAGGGGGACCTGGGTGGATGACAGGTTGGCCATGAGCCAGCAGTGTGCTCTTGTGGCCAAAAAGGCCAATGGCATTCTGGGCTGCATTAAAAAGAGCGTTGCCAGCAGGTTAAGGGAGGTGATCCTCCCCCTCTACTCTGACCTGGTAAGGCCTCACCTGGAGTACTTTGTCCAGTTCTGGGCTCCCCAGTACAAAAAAGATAGGGGTCTCTTAGAGAGGGTCCAGCGGAGGGCTACAAAGATGGTGAAGGGCCTGGAGCATCTCTCCTGTGAGGAGAGACTGGGTGAGCTGGGTCTGTTTAACCTTGAGAAAAGAAGGCTGAGAGGGGATTTGATCCACATTTATAAATACCTGAGGTGTGGGGACCATAGAGGCGAGGCCGGACTCTTTTCAGTAGTGCGCGGGGACAGGACAGGGGGAAATGGACAGAAACTAGAGCATAGGAAGTTCCGCATGAATGTGCGCAAGAACTTCTTTATGGTGAGGGTGACGGAGCACTGGAACAGGCTGCCCAGGGGGGTTGTGGAGTCTCCTTCTCTGGAGATATTCAAGACCCACCTGGACGCCTACTTGTGCTTGGACTTGATGATCTCTAGAGGTCCCTTCCAGCCCCTATGATTCTGTGATTCTGTGATTATTTTTACATGTGGGCTCAATCAAATGTAGTAAGTAGCTGAAAAGATAGAGAGTTCCTACATACAGCATACACCAAATGCACTGCCTCCTTTGCAACAAGATAGGTGGTAGTCCAAGAAGTTCAGTTTTCAAAGATCTCAGAAGAAAACTTTCAGTGATATGACCTTATGTAGGAACTCAATAATGGATAATTTGGTATTGAAAATGATGCTGAGTTCTAGGTCAAGTCAAAGACTACATTCATGGCAAGTTGGATTTTTATGTAGTTTCAGATAGAGCTGAAGACATTACATTCGGACTGCTCAACTGCTAGGGAAAATCACTCATTTGTTCTGTAAATGATGAAATGGAATTTTAAAAATTTCACTTAAAATACCATATGTTCTTTCTAAACAAAGTAATCTTGCATTTGCACTTTTTTTAATCCAAATTTGTCTTTCTTGATTACTATATGATCCAACATTTTAGGCAGTTCCTGAGGTAACTGTGGCTATTTTCTAGCTAAAAAAAAATTACTTCCTAGGTCATTGTTTAATTCACAAAGAGAACATGGCTGAAGTAATGGTGTATTTACTGGTAATATTTGAACATACTACTTTTACGGAAAAAAAAAAGTTAATAAGGCATTCCTGAAACATATTTTACTAAACTTTTATACTACAATGGAATATTAGTCTAGGTATGCTTTATAGCCCTGTGGCTGCAGAGTGAGTAAGATTCCAAAACAGGGTATTTGTTTCATAGGTTTACATAAAATGAGACCGCTTATCCATGCAATTTGACTTCAGTCCACTAGAATGATTTTGTTCATTACATACTGAAGTTAATGCATCTAAATGAATGAACTGTTTTTATGTTATAGACCAGTTTAGTATGCTAAAAGCTCCTTGATTATATCCCTTACATGATGAAGGAAAGGGATGTCCTACTTTTCATTTGGCCTAAGAGGTGTACGTGGTCACAATAAATGGTGAAAATATCCACATGTATGTGTGTGCAGTGATATTTGTCTTTTAGTTGAAGCAGCGAAGTGTGAAAAGATGTGACAGAATGAAATTAAAGCGCAGGAAAAATGGATGAAGTTTCTTTTCTCTGTCTTTGCTTTTATGTCTTTCTGTAGTAGGTCACTACTGGAAAATAAGAACTCGGGTGTGAGTTGTCACTCTGAAATTTCTGTGACATATGAGGACTAGTTACTAGCTCCTGTGAGAAGGAGGTATATTGTGCCAACAGTGTGGTTACAAATTAAGTTTAGAAGAAGTATATTTGAAATATAGTAGGTTTAAGGAGACTAGAAGAAGAGCTTGCGTGCTCAAAATTTCATTTTATTTTTCTAGCTGCCAGCTAACTGAATGGATAAAATTTCTTCCCTTTATTATTATATTTTTTTTTCTGATTAGTATGTTGACCATTATTACTAAAATGATACTGTTATTAAAGGTATTAAATTATAGTAAACAGGGCAAGTAATACCAGTAATACTCTTTCACTTGGTGCAAGCATCATTTTCATGATTTGTTCATGCCTCTGAGCAAAATAATGAATAATATGAAAGGCCCATACTATGTAGAACTGAGGACTGGGTATGTGAATGAAATCTGCTTTTACCTGTATTTCATCATAGTGTAAACTCAAGCATGACTAGAAACATACTATAGGAAAGGAAGGAAACGGGTATCTTATGGCTATACCATATATATTTCTATATACCATATATATTTCTATAGAGAAGCTATAATATTCGCATGTTGTATGTGTATTATAAACCTTTCAGGAAAAAAATGTTTAGAATTGTCTGGTTGTTGCTGTAGCAACAATTCCTGTCTGTGGCTTTATTCATGTAAATTCTTGCATAATGTCTAGTAGCTCTTTCCTTCCCTTTGCACTCCAGCACAAATATGAACAAACATTACCTGTTAGCACAGATTAAATAAAGTGCATTCTCAGCAGAAGCCTAAAGCTGTTGTGAATTTCTTCCTTATTCTTATAGACGCACCAAAAAAATAATATGGACAAATGAAAGACGATTAAGGAAATTAATACAAGTAAAAATTGATAAGTTGAAGATATATGCCTGTACATATAAACTGGTGTAGGTTCATTAAATCAAATAAAGTTACATTGATTGGCCTGTACTGAGTATCTGACCAAAGATTTCAACAAATTCTCACTACTGCAGGAGCATTTTCCTTTACTTGTTTTGACTTAATACTCACCTTCTATCTTGGTTTATTATGCACAGCAGAGAGACTTAAAATTGCTTAAATATGTTTGTGAGAATTAAAAAAAATCATAAATTATTTGTTGCTGACTCAATATAATTTTTGGCACTGAGGTGTTTGGTGTTTCCACTTATTTAAGTATTCCCAGACAAATATGCAAGACTGTATAATCTATCCTTGAGCTTCACAAGCATCCTAAGGCTGTCAGACACAGTGAAGCCTGGAAATGCATAACACTTTTTCTGCTGGGCAAATATTTTATATTTTACTTATATTATATTGCAGGATTATGCTAATAGTAATGTTATCATCGCATATATATTATAAGACTTTTTGTAATTTACATTTTTATTTTTCATAATTTTAAGTGTCCCTTGCATTTCTTTAAAGACAGCAGATAATCCTTATGTCCTGTCTATATTTAAAAAATTACTGAATTAAAAGCACATCTGTGATAAACCTTGCAACTCAAAAGCATGTGTAGTTCTAGAGGAACAAGTGAAGAGTGACTGAATGTAATAATATTCCCCTCTTCCAGAGAAGGAAAGAACAAAAATCCTGGGCAAGCAAAATTGTAGAGCTTATCTTCAGGAAATATTTGTTTTTGTTTGCATACCAAATATACTAGCCTAATCCAGACTTAAGTATGCTATTTAAAATAGTATGGAGTAAAGACCTCTGAAAGCACTATCCACATGGGCTATTCTGTTTTGCTTAGTTACTACTTGATACATTGTGCTAGATCCAAAGGCAAAAGAGTTGCCCTTCAAATGTTTTTAAATAGCACTAGTGATAAAACCGTATGGAATAAATTAATATAATTCAAAAATGTCTACTTTAATTGGTAGCAAGGTTTAAACCAGGGTTCTGAGAGGCTTCTCAGGTACATCCTTCTTATATGAGAGTGATACTGTTCTGTAATCCCTGCAAAGGAGCAGCCCTGGAGCATGACAGTTGGTTTACTTCTATGACATTATCTTTTTCAGTTCATACTTGGAGAAACCTAAAAGGGATGTCTTACAGATCAGAGGGAAGTGACTTCTGCTGAGAAAAAATGAGCGCTGCATAATGGATGAAGACAAGTTAATTGAGCCTGTTGTCTGCTTTGCTTGTCTGCCTTTAGATTGCCCTGCTCCATGACTAGACCACATCCCAAAGAATATAAGATACATCTTACTTAATCAGCATAGGTCAGTTCCTTAAACCTAGCTGTGCCCGCTGGATGCTGGTGAAAAGATTATGTGACCAAGGTTGGAGATATAGGATGCAAAATAGACGGTAATTAGACTAGATTAGATAGTTCAGATTTGCGCAGCCTGTGGCTGGGCTTAAGTTTGCATTGTCCTTATTGTCCTCTTAATTTTCTAGTACACTGCACAGATATGTTAATTTAGTGCTCATGCTGAATGTAAGGTCATAGTGTCTCACTTTTGTCTGTAGTTGATTGCTTATCACCTTTTCAGACTGCCATTCTATTTGCCATGTGTGTTTGATGATTGGTCTTCAGTAAATCCCTCTGCAAGAATACTGATCATGTTTTCTTTTTTTCTCTTAACAGCTGCTCAGTAATTTCACATGACATAATGTAAATGTATTCATGAAGTAAAGTGAGTCTCTCTCAGCTCGCGTTGATTGTGCTCATAGAGGTGTTTGCCAGTCTGTTGAACACATTCTGCAGTTACTATTTTTTTTAAACAGACAGAATGAAAACAGAAGACCATAAAAAGAAAGACTTGAAGCATTTTGTCTGTTTCTGAATCTTTATCTCCTACACACAATAAACATGTTCATTCCAACAGACAATGTGCAGTTAAATCCCCTGTCTATTTGAAAATTTCAAGAGATAATTTTGTAAAACATCATTTATGTTCTGGCCCAGTACACTGCTCCTCCCTGGCCGTTATCTTCAGAAAGCAGTTGGTAAAATACTGAAATAAATTACAGATGCAGATCTCAGATTTAAAGTGTTGCTTTTTTTCATAAAATATTCTGTAAAAGGCTTTGAGCTCTTATGTGAGAAAACAAAAGTGATGATTTAGAACTTTAAAACATACTTTATTTTTATGACTTATAAAATAACAAGTGAGAGAGAATGCCAAATGGACCATTTGTCTTAAAGTTCTAAAAAAATGGAAACACAGGATGACAATACAAATATCATTGCATCAATTAAAGTTCCAACACTAGCTTTATTTAAGAGTTGAAATAGTCATATCATAGGTCTGCAAACATTCAAAATCAGTAGGAAGTAACAATTTCTACTACAGAAAGCATACATTATTTCTCTAAACCTTTGTTCCATGGAGGCTATGGCTGTGTGGTAATATTGTGCACTGAATGAAACGGTTACAAGATTTGTTAGACTAGTGTCAACAGTTTATGGGCTGGTTCGGCCCAGTTCCGTGACTAGCAGGGCCAAGGGATTTCACAAAATCCGCACCTCCGGAAAAGGGAAACATGGGACCCCAAAATAATTAAAAACAGCGGCAACGATCTGAGGAGTAAGAAACTAATTTACTAAAGATAGTATGGAATGCAAGAAAACACTAATTGAAGCTAATAAATCAAATACAATGAGAATGTCCGAAAGGCGGATAGGCCTCACTGTAACACTGAGGTGAGATGTGCAGTCTAGTTGAGCAGCAGGGAGATGGGAGAAGAGCCGATAAAGAAGAGCACATCAGGTGACCTTGCCAGGAGTTCTATCTCCTCTCTGACCGCGAAGTCCCCTGGGGAATGTGGTTCTTCATCTCTTCCATACAGGTTCTCAGAACTTGAACATTAACAGTTAAACTCCCAGTGTGCTACATGATGTTATGATGTGGAATACTGATAACCAAAAATGACAAAACCACGACGACTAGAGAGACAGAATATGCAATAGTTTGTGGCTAGCATAATAGTAAAGTGATTAACATACTCACTTTGGAGTAAGAACACCTTTGTTTTTGTTCACTTAAATATCTTTTATCACTGGAGCATATCTGATGTTGCAATCCTGAGGAATTTGTCTTGAATCTTCTGGAAGAAAGGGGACCCTCCATTCAGAGGAACCTGAGAGATGGGCCTGGATGAACCTACTGAGGTTCAACATAGCAAAGTGCAAGGTTTTGCACTTGGGCCAGAGAAATCCCAGGCATTTATACAGACTTTTTTTTTTAATCTATTTTTGTTATTTTTTAATTTCCCTTTGGTCCTTAGATTTTTTTATCTGCTGTCTTTTACCTGATAGGTGGGGATGCACAAACTTAGAAGTAAAAAAGAGGAAGAAAGTGTTGAAAAAGTTTGATTTATAGCTGCAATCAATTAACTGCTTGCTAGGGAACCATCAGCTATCCAATCAAAAATAGCAATCAGCCAACTGGAATCATCAGGATAAAAAAACAACTGAAAAAGCATTGTACTTTCCCCTACTTATTTATTTATTTATTTATTTATTTATTTATTTATTATTATTTTTTTTTCCCCTTCTTCTTCACAAAGCAGGACAGAAAGGAATTTTGATACCGAGGGGTTTTGTTTTTAATTTAGGTACTTAAGGGAGGGCCTGGCAGCAGGAGTTTGGGTTTATATTTGGTTATCTTTGTGTTTACTGGTGGTAATGAAAATGAAGGGTAGTAACTCAGCGTGTGGTAGTAGTAAAGAAGGCTTAATTTGAATGGACCAGGTAAGCCTAATGTTGCCTGAGCTGGCTGTGATTTTAAAGCTCTAGTCTTTTTGTGTAATAGTTAATTAAAGCTTAATGAACTTCCATGTATGGATAATAATTGGCAGGGATAAGTGATAACCCCAGGTAATACATATGACAGCAGAAGATTACATTTCACTCTCTTAGAGCTTGTTCAGGTATGCTAAGGACTGCAGAAAGAATTCACCAACTGAAGTTCAAGTGTGATTTTTAGTGCTGGTCAAGCATCTGTTTCAGGTTGTGTTGTAGTTGTTTTCTCTGTTAGTGAAAGGCTTGCTTTAAAATGGTTTTTGTAGCTTTTTGTAGTGTGTTTACCTTGACATTTTTAAAGAAAAGTTAGAATAGGAAAACAGAATCTGTATGCTGATAGTTTTACGTTATTATTCTTTAAGTATGTTATTTTTTGTCATTTTGATAATTATCGTTTTCAATTTCAAAGGCTAAAACAAAGGACTGCTCTCTTTCTTAAAAGGACATTAATTACAAACAAACAAAAAAAAACCTAATAACAGAATCCGCAAAATCTATTTTTTGATAGTGATCTAAGGCAAAAATAGTTTAGTTTTTCCTGAACAGTAGTCTTGTGTAACTTTTATATGCTCAGGATAAAAATCAAGGGTAATATTTGGGGTTTTCCTTTATTCCTATTATCTTGATTCTTATTTTTGTATTCAGATGTATTGATACATCAGAGGAGTCTGAAAGAGAAGGAGGCTTGTTTTTCATCCTTCACCTATCCAGCCAGCTGTGGTGTCTTGCATATCAGTCCTACTATTGCTAAGAATCCCAGAAAAACTTCAGAAGTTTTTCTGAAGTATTAATAGTTAATTCACATTTGTGTATTAGCCTGATTAAAAAGAAGAAGTCATCCTTCTTCTCCAGTCTGTCCTAGTGAGACCATGGCTGGAGTACTGTGTCTAGTTCTGAGCTCCTCAGTTGAAGAAAGACAGCAAACTTGAGAGAGTCCAACAGAGGGCTACAAAGATTATTAGAGTCCTGGAGCTTCTCCCTTACAAGGAGAGGCTGGGAGACCTGGCTCTATTCAGTCTAGAGAAGAAAAGGCTGAGAGGGGATCTTATCAATTCTTATGAATATCTAATGGGTGGGAGTCAAGTGGAGGGTGTCAGGCTCTTTTCAACAATGATGGAACAGAAGATAATGAATACACAAGAAGTTCTGTAAGAACATTAGGGAAAACTTCTGAGGGTAACAGAGCACTGGAGCAGGCTGTATAGAGAAGTTGTGGAATCTGTTCTCTAGAGATACTCACAACTCACCTGTATGCTTTCCTGTGTAACCTACTTCAGCAGAGGAGTTGAGCTAGGGGATCTCCAGAAATCCTTTCCAACTCCTATGATTCTGTGATTTTGTGAATAGAGGCTGTAGCAGCCTCTATTGTGTAGCAGCATAACATGGCTTTGCTGTTGGCATTAAAAAAAGAAAAGAGAAGTGCTCTGAACTCACAATCTTGAATCTCTTTCTTTGTTGAGGTGGTTTGTAAATGTCTGTTCTCAGCAGAGAGGCATGGAACAGCGGAGTGCAGGACTGTTGCTATGGCTGCTTACTCCTAGTGTTTCACTGTGTATGGATTCAGTATCATGAAGCACCAAGGTAAGAAGAGAAGATCAGCAACTGCATTTCTGAGTGACTTTTATAATTATTATTACCTAAGGCTTTGGATTTTAAACATTAATCCATTTATACTCTGGGCAAGCTCTCTATTTTGTCTCTGCTTCAAGTCACCTTTTGGTCTGTATTCCACCTGATGTGAGGTACAAAGATTTGGGTACACCTAAGGATATAAAAATAGGAGAATAAAGGTTTAAACGGGAACCTAATTTCTGTACATATTAGGGATTTAAGCAGTTTCAATGCTATCATTGTAATGTAGCAGCTCATGTCTGCGGAATGGATACACTTCTGAAGTTTGAGAGCTGAATATTAAATGACTGTGGTAATATTCAGATTTATTAAGTCAATGACTATATCTTCTGTAGTTTCACTCTTGAAGTCTCTATTCAATTTTTAAGTTTTTCTACTTAATATGAATACAGAACTCTTTTGTGGGATGGTGCACTGATAAGGAAAAGAGTGTGAAATCTCAAAATGTATGGAAAAAAACAGTGCACTTCATGTCCTCAGTAGTGGCTGGTCAGTCTTACATGGATCCCTGAGAAGGTTTTGGAGCAGATAATCCTGGCAGATATTTCCAAACGTGAAGAATGAGAAAATAATTGGGTATACTTATTGTAGATTTAGAAAGGATGAATCAGGTTTGGCCAACCTGATAGCCTCCTACAATGCAATGACTATTTTGAAGGAACAGTAGATGATGTATATCTTCAGCAAGGCTTTCAACAATCTTCCATAACCCTCATTAAGAAAATGATGAAATAAGAGTTAGAAAAATAGGCAGTGAGGTGAGTTGATAACTGGCTGAACTTCAGAGCTCTGTGTATTGAGATCAGTGGTATAATCCGGCTGCTGGTCACCAGTAGTTTATCTTGGGAATTAGTGCTTGGGCGAAAACTATTTTATTAATGATGATACAGAGTACAGTCATCAAATTTTCACCAAGTACAGTGTTGATGCACCAGATAATTGTGGTACACTGCAGATGAACTTTGACAGGCTTGACGAGTGGGAACATCATGAAATTCAGCAAAGGAGAGGCACAAAGTCCCATACCTGGGGTGGAATGAACCCATGAAGCTGTATAGGCTTGAGGCTGACAGTCTGGAAAGCAACTTTGCAGAAGAGGGTGGAATGTACCCATGAAGCTGTATAGGCTTGAGGCTGACAGTCTGGAAAGCAACTTTGCAAAAGGGGGCCTGGGTGTTGTCATAGTCATTCTCTTATGTCATGGTTTTATGATTTTTGGTCATCAGTATTCCACACCATAACATCATGTAATGCATTGGGGGTGGGGTTTGATTTCTGCCGAATGTTCGTCCGTCGGAGAAGAACTACATTTCCCCAGGAGACTTTGCGGTCAGCAAGGGGATATAACTCCAAGCAAGGTCACCTGATCCTTCTTCAGTCACCCAACTGGACTGCACTTCTCACCCCAGCATTGTGGTGAGGTCTATACAATTCAAACAGACTCTCTCTCTCTCTACTATATTTAGTAAAATCATTTGTTCCACCTCAGATCAGTGCTGTTATTTTCAAGTATTTTGGGGTCCCCTGCTTCCCCTTTCCCAGAGGCGCGGATCCGCAGATCCCTCCGCCCTGCTGGTCACGGAACTGGGCCGGACCAGCCCATAAACCGTTGACATCTTAGATGACAAGTTAAGTGTGAACCAGCCGAAGAAAGTCAACAGCATCTTGAGCTGCAGTAGGAAGGCTATCACCAGTATATAAAGGGTGATACTCTTTCACCCCTACTGGAGGGGGGCTGGAGAGATTCTGTATCTAGTTTTGTATATAGAAACATGAGAGACACTAGCATTCTCAAGCAAGTTCAATGAAGGGCTAGTGAGGAATGGCTTGAAGCATGTGTTAGAGAAGCTGAGAGAGCAGACTCTGTATAAACTGGAGAGGGTGCCTTGAGGATCTTTTCAGTTTTTATAAATTTCTAAAGGGAGGGAGTAAAGAAGATAAGACCCAGGCTTTTCTCAATGGTTGTTGAGGGATGAAGCAAGAAAAACTGGGTGGAGACTGAAATGTAGAAAATTGTTTAAATATAAGCAACAGCTTTGTAACTTTCAGTTAAGACTGAAATAGCTTGATGAGAGGTGATGGAGTCTCTATGTGTGCAGGTAGTCTAAATCTGACAGCATGGTCATGAGCGCTTTTCACAGATGATCTCCAGAGGTCCCTTCCTGCTTCAATGTGGAAACAAGTTAACATGTTTTACTTAATCATGTAACGAATCAGTAGGGAACATGACTTGTTCCCTTGGTGTGTTTTTTTCTTTTTCCATAGAACTTTAGAATTATTTGGGTTGGAAGAGACCTTTTATCTAGTTCCAGATCCCCTGCTATAGGCAGAGACTCCCCCCTCTAGACCATGTTCCTCAAAGCCTTGTCCAGCCTGGCCTTGAATGCCTCCAGGGAGGGGGCATCTACAACCTCACTGGGCAACTTGTTCCAGTGTCTTACCACCCTTGCAATAAATAATTTCTTTCCTGATATCTAGTCTAACTCATCCAGTTTAAAGCCATTTCCCTTCATTCTTATAAAAAAGTAAAAAGCTGTTTTTTTTTTTTGTTTGTTTTTTGTAGACTGATGTTAAAAGACTGAATTTTTACTTTAAAACTCAGCTGATCTGAATGATTTCTGTCTTGATAGGTGGCAATTAGTGCCATGAGATGCTGTGAGAAACTTGGGTTATGCATCTGTTTGGCCTTTTCTTCCTTCATTGTACTGGTTAAGATGGAGAATATTTTTTGAATTGAAAATAGAAGGCAAGTACTCTCCAAATGTGCGAATAGCTGCAAACATGGACTTCAGTGCTATAAGAAAATAACTTATGTAGCACAGAAACTAATGTTGATGTTGAGAGAGAGGTTGGGGGAATCATTATCTGCAATGATACTTATATAGTTGTTTTCTTTTATCCTTTTCTCTAAAACTATTTTACTAGGATAACATGCCTAAAAGTAGATTTCTTTTTTGTGTATGTTCATCAATGGAATCCACATCAAGTTTTATTTCAGTGACTATTGAGTAGAGTTTATCTTTCAGTGGGAGTTGCAACAACTAGCACAGTGAACTGGGTAAGTCAAGGGTACTCAGGAAAGAAGTGTGTTCTAGTATCCTTAGCAAGGGTAAAACTTAAATATCTCCCTTAGGTACAACAAAATATGTAGCAAACATCATTAAAAAAAATAAATAAATGAAATTATGAGTCTGAACTTGGAGGGCCACAGGGATTTCATGGTATCTGAACATACATGCTGAATCACCTATGTATGCAGCCCCCAAATCACTGATTTGGAAACTTAGATAACATGATAGCAAGTAATTATCAACCGTCTTCTATATTCAGTGTAATACAGAATGCATTTATTAACTTATGCCTTTACAGTGAGAGAATAACTGACTCTTTCAGCTGTATAAGCAAACTCTTGATTGCAGCATGAAAATATTGGAAGTATCAGTAAATGACTGTAAAGTACCAATTAAAAACAGTGTTTAACTTTTGATTTCTTTTGATATTCTAAAAAAAAAAATCTAGAGTTCTCACAAAGGAAGTTAAATATGTTTTTGAATTTGATTTTTAGAAGGAATGTAGAAAGTCTAATCACCAAATGTACTATTTTCAGAATAAACAATAATGCCCTCCTTTTGTAGATCTGGATACTTCCTCATTGCAGTAATGCTAAGTTTCATGGGCAAGCAGAAGCACATACAGTTTCTCATCTTGAGCAATGTGTATGTTAAATGACTGGCAAGTAGGTTCACAATGTTTGGCCATCCAGCTGATGCCAAACTAATATCAAAGAGTTCTGTCTGATTTTTTTCTCTGTAAAAGCATTAATTTGATCTCTCTTTTGCTATTCATAGAATTTTCATAAAAAACAATAACACTTGTGGAAATGAACTGTGTCTTTGAATTGGTTGAGATGAAAAATTGAGTAGGATTAAAAGATTTGAGGTGAAGATGGAAAGACAGGAACTGTGATCTCAAATGGCTTCTTTTGGAAACCAGAGGAAAAAAAATAAGCAATTTCTGACAGTTGTTTTCGTTGTAGTGATGAATAGTAAGTCAGATAATACTGTTGACATTTTTACGGGTGGTGAGTTTACTGGTGAGTTGTTTACTGTTCAAAAACTATGGTAGAGCCCTGTAGACATTAAATCATAGGTTCTCTAAAAGAATGGGGCACACTCAAAATAACTATTAACAAATAGTTATATAGCTGCAAATAACTAAAGGAAGCAAACCAAAAGCAATGGTAAAAAAATTTTACCTTAGTATTTGAAAGAGGATTGCAGTTATAGTTCTGAGTGAAACAGAAGATGATCGATAATATTCTTGACCCCTTAAAAGTACATACTATAAATGAACACTAAAGGCTCTAGTTCTTAAAATGGGCTGATGCCTAAATTCTTCAGAAGTTTTGATATGAGATATTTATCTGGATTACTGTTTAAATATGTGGGCTGACTTACAAAATAGCAGAGAAAATCTCAGCATCCAAAACATCAGAATGCAGTCACCTAAAGGCAGTGAACAAGAAAGCACCAGCTAAACTGGAGGAGTTATCTACTAGTACCTGTCAACTGAAAAAATAAACTATTTTAAAAAAATGTGAGGAAAACCAAGAATGTAGATGCGCTTTTTCTTTTCTCCTGTGATGAAAATGTATTGCTGAACTGACGCGATAATCATAAATGTGACAAAGAATTCATTGTTAGAAATAAGTGACAAGAAATTAAAAGATGATAGTGTTCATTTTGTGTTATACCAGTGACTGGAGGTTCTGCCAGAGGTCAGAATTTTATTGGTCTTTAATTATTTCTGCAGTATCAGATATAATGAGCCTATGGTCTTTAAGAAGCCCGTATGGGCCTAGAGGAAACAGAAATAAAAAAAAAAAGGCTATATATATATATATATATTTTGGTTATGTAACAACAGCAGTAAAACTGATAAGTGCTGTGCTTCTGATCCTTAAATGAACACTGAAATAATAAATAGTTGAAGTAGACAACTCCACCAGTGGTAATTAAACTGGGAAGTTTTAATTCAATGTGATGTTTTTATTGTAATGCATTTATTCTTCCCAAGCGTTATTCAAACACTGCTTCACAATTCTTTGCCCTGGCTATGATCAGTCTTTGTAGTCTGAAGAACTGCTAAGAACTCACTCTTCATCTGAACATCATTGCTCCTGTTCTCAAAATAAATAAATAAATATAAAAGTATGTTTAGTAGTGGTTCCCAAAGTACTTTTTGATAACACTTTTGTGGGAAGATACCTGTGCTTTAATAGTTCTTCACTTTTGAAATATATTGATTTGTCTAAGAATAGATTGCAGAATTTAAACTTCTCTGTGTTAAATGTGGGTAAACAAATGAGCAGTTAATCAGTTCAGTTTCTTAAAAAAAAGTTTGGCAAATTTGTAAGAATTTTGTAGTACATTCAGTAGATTAGATAAGCATGAAACAGATCTGAAATCAAAGAGCAGATAGTACTAACTTTTTTTTTTTTTTTTTTTTGAACAGTCTGCCAGAGACTAATTTCTATTGTGAAAACTACAATAAGGAAGAATTGGGGATATTTTACTGTGACCACTAATTTTTTTTTAAACACAGGAAAAAAAATAAATGTTAATATCTACCATTTCACTTTATCCTTGTTTTGGGACTATAGCACTACCTGTTCCTTTAAAGAAAAAGAATGAGAGCTGCCAAGCTTGATTATTAGATGAAAATCTGCTAATACCAATGAATAAGCCTTAGAAAATGCTTTTTAAAAAAATTTTATTTTCTGGAATCTGAATTGTTCTTTTGGGCAATTGAGATGCTTCAGTATTAGCAGCAGGTATTGCATCATGAATTACTCAGCTTTGATGAATTTATCATCATATATAACCTAAATAAAATTTTGGTGCTATTTCAGCACTGTAGTAATGATTGGAGCTACCATTTCTACTCTGAAATGACAGCAGAGATGGTTATTTTTTTCTGAATGTAAATTTATGCTGTTATGTTTCTGTTAGTAACAGGTTGAATGTTATTCCAGCATACTTTGGAAAAGTGCAGTCCCTCTTTGCCTGGTAGGTACTAACCTCTTATACATAGTATATTCTATACTTAAAAGGAAAACTTTCCTATGATGGTAAAAAGAAGACCAGCTTTAACCAGGTTTGTTGACTAGAGGACTATTTCTAAATTGAACATAAACAAAACCAAAGAATGAGCTGGAATTGAGTTTTTTTTTGTTACAGAGAATATAACTTGGCAAGGGTAGCTGAATTCTAAAAACCTTTTGGACAAGTCTACCATGATAATTTGTGTGTTATTAATTTTCCCGTGAGTGTAATTGTAAAGAATGCTGTGCTAAGGCATGTTGGTGCAATACACCAGTGCTTCTCAGTTTCTTGAATAAAAACAGGTGAAGTATAATGTTTGATCTTTGTACTTATCAATGCACTACTGAAGGCATATCACTTTCTTGTATCTTTTGGGCCATTTTCTTGCAAATAAGTGCTTGAGAATATGTTAGCTCTGGTGGGATTAGAATTTCTCATAATAGACCTGATGGCTTATTCTAAAGCACTGATCATTTATTTCCAAGGCTGCTGTTTTAGATTAGGAGTGAAGAGAGAAGAGGAGGAATAAAAGTAATTAAATCATGACTGGAGGCATTTTAAGAAGTGCTGGAGAAAGACAGTCATCTCTATAACCGGCCTGTCAAAATGAGGGAATGCAGATTCAAGTCTGGGGAATAAGTAATATTAATGAAAATGACACGATTTTACCTTGTATCAGTCAAGATTAAAGGGTGTCTAGAACATGTGCTTGATATTTACATTCAATTGCTTACTTCAGTATTTTAAGATAGCAAACAGTGACCAGTGAAATTCATTCTTGGGATTATGATAGAGATTTCTTATTATAATTTAGGAATATTTAAATTCATAAATCACACTAAAATGTGCATGACTGAGATCTTTCAAAATAAACTTCATATGCAGGCCTAAGAAAAACTGTAATTAGACTATCACTAATGAATCTCTTGTAGTTAATTTTGTGTTAAACAGAAATACAAAACAAATTGACCATGTAATTTAATATGTATGTGATTTGAATTTCTGAGACAGTTCAGTTCAAAAAGTCTTACCGCTAGGTGCATGTAGCTGCATAAAATGTATTTCAGGCCATGGGAGTGTACACTGAGAATGTGTATTATTAAGGACAATTAAGAAGAACAGGTGTGCATTCCTCTTTTAAATAAATGACTGTTCACTTGCAGTCTCACAGCTGCAGTAACTGTCCACTGGAGGGGGATATTATGCACACTTGTTGCTTTATAAATACTGATCCCAGTTTGCTCCCTGAAATGTACTATTACATGATAACCTGAGTAGAAATTTCTAAATGTTGACATGCTTTAGTCAAATCTTGGTGTAGCTCCAAGCATGAAATATTTACTGGAGCTGACTTACTGAAACATCCAATTCTTGAGAGAAAGCAAACCTCCAGAGTAGAATACGGTGGATAATCTGTTCTGTGTTCTCTGAGCAACATGGCCTGCAGTCTTAACTGTTGGCAATCACCAGGGGAGTCTGGTATGCTGACTTAAAACAAACAAACAACAAACAAAAACAAAACAAAAACAAAAAAAAAATCATGGAGTATGGAGTAGGGTAGAGGTCCCATGGTCAAACCCTGTGATCATCCTGTTGGAGGAGTACTTACTATTCTATTGGAACTGATAAGCTGTCTTGTTTTTCTGCTCCAAGACAGTATTTTTCCACTGTTGTATGAAAAAACAAAACAAAAACACAACAACAACAAAACCACCATATTTTTGAGTAAACTTTGCAATGCAATATTATGTTTGACAAGAGTCACTCAAGCTCCTCCCGAAAGTAAGAAAATAGTATGAAAATGGCTTAAGAGAGAAAGGTTGGGTTATAGACAAAGTCAACTAGGGGAGATATATCATCACAGACAAGTGAGGTTGCCACTGAATTTCAGGATACATCAATGGGCTGAACCTTTCTTCCTACCTGCCATAGAGTTATTTTTGAAGTAAGACTTACATGCTTGTCTCTACCAAATGCTTCCCCAGGAAACTTAGGAATCCATAGGGTTATTCCATGATTTAATATGATTGTAATCAGTCATTAATATTAATCTTAACTGTTTTGCAGACACTCTCACCTGCAATCCAAAAGAATCTGTAATACATTGTTTTAATTCACTAATCCAGCCATGAGAATTTTCTTTGAGTGAGACCAAATTCCTTAAGGGTGGCCATGAGAGCTCATTTGATTTGAGTAGATGAATTGGGCACAGGTTGTGTTATGTGTGAATCTGTTATAATGATGATTCATATATTGAAGTGAATGGATTTATGGAACTGAATTGGATATCACTCAGAATCTAAGTTCAGCCCCTTCCCCAGCCTGAGGATATCTGAGGACAGATATCTGGACTGCAAGGGAGCTTATCTTCTGCCCAACTTTTCTGCCCAACTTTTCTGCCCATTTCATGCAACACAGGGTTACTGCTGAAGTGTCGTGGAGGAAGGGATTATTTTGGGTTGCTCACACCTCTATTGTGACAGTCTTTCACAAGTGTGAACAGAAATAGATAAAGCATAAAACACCTCTGTCTGAAAAGGTAAGATTGCCTTTTTTTGTTTTTTAATGAGACTGGAAAGTATAAAAGTGAGATGACAAAAAAGTACATGTATCTGCACAAGCAAATCATTCAGGAAGCATCATCAGGAAATTTTATGTGTATTTTCATTAATTTGCTGCTGTTATTGAGGCAATATACAAAATATATAAAATTACTTCTCTGATTTATCAGTGCAAACCATACATGTGATACCAAGACTGAAATGGAAAGTTTATTATTTGGTTATGTTGCAAACAAATTCTTTTTTTCTTAAAATTCTTGCACTACTTTTAAGTTGTGGATCTTTATGAATTAGGGAGTTCTTTAGGGAGCAAAGGAGAAGTTAAGTAACTGGTTTATTGTTGTAACTCTATGTAACTCCTGTTGTAGCTGTCTGCTCAAGGCTATGTATCCAATCAGGCATATACTCTGAAGGCTGATTGGAAGGTTATACCTACTATTTTATTAAGTTGGCTGTGACGTCAAAGGTGAACGTTGTATGGCAGTAGAGACTGAACCTTCCTGCTAATATTCTATTAGTTTTTTGTTACTGTGTGACAAACAGCAGCAGCGGGGCAGTCTGACAAAATGATGTCTGACATGTAAGGGTATATAAAGGTGTGTTATTGAATTCTTCCATGCAGAAAAAAATAGAACCAATTGACATTCATCAATGTTTGCTGAATGTTTCTGGAGGACAGTCAGTGGATGAAAGCACAGTGAGCTAGTAGGTGGTATGTTTCAGCAGTGGTGACAGTGATGTGAAAGATAAACTGTGTTCTGGATGGAAATGCACAGCTGTCACATCATGAAATGAAGAACATCTCAATCAGCTCATCCACTCAAAACAATGGGTTAAGAACAGGGAACTGCATACAGAGCTGAGTATTGGGTTCAATGCAATAGGAATGATGGTGGTAGTAGTGGAATATTGCAAAGTTTGGGTCACATGTGTGGCATAGAGAAGGGGGAGATGTGGGTGGTACTCGGGGTGGGTGGTAGATACGGGGGTGGCTCTGGGTGGTGCTTAATGGGTCAAGGGTTCACGGGGCGGTTGTGTGTCATGGTATATGAGCGGATGTTGTGCAGCAATAAATTGGCACTTGAGCTACACCCAATGAGTGAGTCTCTCATGTCCCTGTACTGGGTTGAGGTGCAGACGGTAGGGGTGCTGATGTGGTGCTGCTGACTGGAGAGGGTTGCAAGGATGTTAGCAATAACATGGATCCTATAAATGCTCACACAAACGTAGAAAGAATACCATATACAAGTTTGTCAGGACCTATTGAATCAATACAAGGCTGAAGGTGACAATTACTTTGATCACATTGTTACTGGTGATGAGATGTTGTGTCACTACTATGAGCTGGAGTCAAAATGGCAACATATGAATTTCCCATTGAAGAACGCACTCAAGATGCAACCCTCAGTGGGTGAAGTGGTGTGCGCTGTCTTTTGGGATAGGATAGGATAGGATAGGATAGGATAGGATAGGATAGGATAGG
>JAPSGF010000001.1:17264142-17398372 GCA_035772895.1 Perdix hodgsoniae
GGATAGGATAGGATAGGATAGGATAGGATAGGATAGGATAGGATAGGGTGATCCCTAAGGTTTTCCTGGAACCGAGAAAAATCATCAAACTCTAACCACTGCATCACAACACTAAGTTGAAATCTTGAACTTCCAAAGTCAGGCCAGAGAAAGCAGTCTTTCTGTTGTATCACAATAATGCCAGGCCCCATACCAGATTGAAGACTATAGAGCTCATTGCCAGTCTTGGCTTGACTGTCCTACCACATCCACCAAATTTGGATTTTGCAGCTTCTGATTTCATCTGTCTGGACTGATGAAAGATGAACTCTGAATGCTTTCCTAGCAACAATGCCATCATAGCAACTGTGAAACAGTGGGTCACCTCTACTGATACAGATTTTTATGATTGTGGCGTGCAGGCTCTTTTTCTGCCAGCGATGAGCAGCATGACTAATTCTGGTGGCTATGTTAAAAAATGTTTTGTAGCTGAGAATCTGCTTTATCAAACAGTGTTATTGTGCACTTTGTATCTGTTGTACCTTCTGTGATAATAAATGGAAGACATTACTTTCAGAGTGACCTACGTATTTTAGATTTTATAATGAAGGCAATGAACTGAGTATGCCTGGGACATCTGTAAACTGTGATCCTAATAACATTTTCAGAAGTAGTGGAAAATGATAAAGTAGGCTGCTCTGACCTACAGGTTTGTATTTCTAGGTACTGTTAGTCTCTCAGGTAAAGTAGCTTAAGACTCTTATATCTAAGTTTTCCTTGCAGGGGAAGAGTTCGGCCATGTGATCCTATTATTTTGAGGATGGAGTGAGTAAATCCTGTGCAACTCTGAGAAATTAACTCTGCTACACTGATTTATCATCATTACTGTCTATTAGTCAATTCTCTAACCCTAGACCTAGAGACAAATAAAGTATTCCAGTAAGTGCAGCATTTTAAATTCCAGTTAAATTACATTCTGCTTTTTAAATTCAATTATTGTGAAATCAATTGTAAGATTTTTTCCTACTATGAACTACGGAAAAAAAAATCATGGCTTTAACCTCTCGCAAATGCTTTTTTTATGCTATTGTGAAAGATTCTCAAGGTCAACTACACTGATCTAAAAGTAGCAGGAAATCTGTTCAGAAATGTACAAATTTAGAAATGGTTTCCATTTTAATATGCATAATTAATCTTGTATGCGTGAAGCTTTCCAAGGTGTTTTTTTTTTTTTTTTTTTTGAGAATCCTGTAAAATCTGATGTAGTTATCTCTGTTTGAAGATGTTTGTATTATGAAGAGGAACTCTGGGGTTTTAGGATTTGTGATTCAATTACTAGATGATGTTTTTTTGCATAGTTCTTTCATAGTTCTTCAAATCATACTATACATTGTTTATCCTTAATTTATTGAATTTCCTCACAGAAAACATATCTTCTAAGAGATCCCCAACCTATTAATTCATGATGAAGTGATTATAACACTTATTATCTTTTTTTTTTTTTTAAATTTCTAGAGTATGCTAGGAACATTATGTACTGGCATTGAATGTTTTATGGGGAAAGGAAATCCCACTGTAACCACTAAACATTTTGTTAAATTGTTAATACATTTGCAGAGCAAAAGGGATTTCATTTTACCTATCAGCATACTATGCGCACTCAGAATTTTTGTGAAAGATGCAAACCAGCAACACAGTTGAACTTTATTTAGATAAGCAAGGGAGGAAAATCTATCTTTTGCATATTTGTGCCTACCACTGGCAAATAATTTTGAATGTTTTACTAGAATGGGTTATAGGGAGACTGGATCATCAATAACAAGAGCCTCATGTACTTTCCAGTAGGGGAAATTAACTGAAACTTCAACCTGCTGAAGTCAGCAATCGGTTGAAATAGCAGAGCTTGACAGTGACAGGAGATGGCATTTTTCTAGGTCTCTGACAAGTGACATATATTGAAATTGCCAGAGAGAAAAAGCATTTATATCCAGAAACCTAAAAACTGTTATACACATTTTCTTTCTGATAATTCTTTTCTAGCCACTTCGAAGTCAATATGCCATTTGCATATGAGTTTTTTTAGTGAATTTGTTCGGTTTGAGAGTGTTGTGGAAAGAAGGTGTGTGTCTAGACTTTGCAATTAAAAAGCATTTTTGCTTCAAAAATTAAAAGATTCCTAAGTTCATTTGCTCTTTTACAGTTGTAATATGGATACATATGTGACTGCGTATATAATGCCAGTAATTACATATTTTTTCATCTTAAGCTGTTACTTTGTCTCCTCATTAGTTAGCTGCTGAATTGTAATTACAAAACGAATATCTGAAATGATACACTCATTATCATCCTCAATTTGTATTCACTGCATACTTCCAGTATGATGGCTTTATGAGTACCAGTTGTACTCTTACTTCAAGTTCTTTCACTTAGTGGTCTTTTCCATAGTTTTTTTTTGCTTTGTTTGCTCCTCCAAAAAGCGATAGTTTTCTGTGTGGATTGAGATAGATGCTGTGAGTCTATTAAATGAAGTAAAGCCAAGCCCTATGCAACTTCCCTAACTTTCAAAAAAGCTAACATAGCTGAATTTGTATCTTTTTAAAATTCGTATTTTATTTGAAGGGGCTCATTTTATAACTATTACTATAGTTATATTACTATAACTATTACTGTTGCATTCTTCAGTTTGAAAGAATGATCCTTTGAATACTCCAGATGTACTGACATAGTTTTTGGGAATAGAAATAAAGGTTTTTGTAGCAAATAATTTTAACAGGGAACCTTATTAATGGACCGGCAGTTCCCTAACGGAAGATGTATGTATGTCACAAGAATCCTTTAGGCATGTATGCTGATGTCAATTTAAGCAACTCTATACACCCTCATTGTCCTTTGAAGGCAATTATTTAGAATACACTTGATTTTGCAGGATGAAAGTATAGTGTTTTGATAATAGACCATTAGATTTATTGAAATAATGAAAAATTGTTTATAAAGCCAATGAATTTCTCATTTGGAAACTCAAGATGAAAAATGGAAAGATGGTTAATGGAACTACAACGACGTACATTTTTATTTTTCATTAATTCTGATGTAATCCTTATTTTTTGTAGTACTGCATATATGTTTTTCATTACTACTCTATAGATGTTGAAAGATTTTTCTCAGTCACTGTTAGCAACTACTTATTTTTATCTTGGTGATATGAATGGATTTTAATGGAAATTAGATGTTAATGCATCTTTTAAGATTTGGAAGTAAATGACTTGCTGATAATTCTGAAAAGACTAGAATGAAGTCACCTACTAGTTTTTAATGAATTAGGTGATTAAATGTTTTTTCAGAATCTAGTCAATAGTACTTTGACTATGTACTTTTCTGGAGCACTTAGTCAAGAATTCACACAGAAAATCAGTGGTAAAGAGCTCTTGACACTGTTCTTCCTTCTCTCTTCCTCTAGTATTATCCAAAATTCTTTCCATTTTTGTCATTCACTCCTTCTTCATTAAGGCATTGATCAGTGAAACATTCAAAGAATAAATTTTCTTTATGATCATATACATAGAAATCTCCAGAACACTTCTAATTTTTCAGGAAGAATTTACAGAACACTTACAGGCTAAGGATTATGAGTTTAGTTATGGCATGAAATTTTATAAGCTGCAAGAACAAACAAACAAAAGCAATCAGAACCAGTAGTGTTTTGGCTGGTGTATGTTCCTCAGGACGTTAAACTTGATTTTTTCTACCCTTTTATCATTCTGAAATCAAAGTGAACTGGGCCTGCTAGCTCATCAATAATTTGACATTCCTCTTGCTTCATTAGGTCTGTTGTCTTACTGAAATTACAAGAAATGAAAATGTTATAACTAATTCCTTATATAGAAAAAATTTTATTTATGAAGCTTGTTCATTTTTTTCCCTAAAATTTTAATTAATATTTTTTCTAGTGAGTTTTATTCTCTCTTAGGGAATAAAGGTCAGTGATTTTAGTCTAAGGTCAGTGGTCTAAAGGTCTAAGGTCAGTGATTTTAGTCATCTTCATTAACGTGAAGAATTTTTCAAAAACTTGTTGAGCTCCCTTCACACTGAGCTCTTTTATGAGGGAGAAAAAAACAAACATTGTCTTCCACAGACTGTTACAGAGTACTTTTGGTCTCATGCATAGCTAACAGTTTCTGATTTTCTCAGAATTGCTCTGTACAATTTCTTAGGGACAGTTTGTATGAAGTTCACTCCAAATATCCTTTGGTTTAAATATTGCATTGACTACAATTTACTTGTTGCAATAATAATGAAAATTAATTTGATCAATTTCATTTGTGCACATTGTTTTTGAAGAGAAAAAAAGAGGAAATTCACTTAAAGTTGAGCATGTCATGCTTTTAGTTTCACAGTGCTTAGCACTTTTGATGCAAAGTCCAGAATGCATATTCAGGAGCTGAGAGACTATCTCTGAAGTTCTCTGCTAGTTCTGTGCTGCCTTAATTGAGGAAGTCCCCTTACATGGAGCTTAGCTGAAAAACAAAAGAAGCAATTTCGTAAAGTATAAGGGAAACTAGAGAAATGAGCAACACCTATCAGTGGAGTGTTTAACCTGCTTTGAGGCTTTATCTTGGATTTTACAGAAATTAAGTGCTCTAATATTCTATCTTTTGATCTTCAAGTCCTTATTTACCTTCTGTGTTTGATGGCATTTCTGCTTCTCTTAAATATCCCTAAGGGGTTGTAATCATATAACATATTCCACAGCAAAATGTGTTGTCATCTCAAATTATGAGATCATTAAAATACAGTCTATGCTTCTGAGCCTTTTCTGTTTAGCAACTTTCTATCTTCTGAAATTAACAGTAGTTTATGGATAGTTTGCTGTACTGGCCAGGATTTTAAAAAGAATTCACTCTAAGCGGTAAAAAAGTACTCGTACTGAAGATGTGTGTGGAGACCAAAACATGAAAAACACCATCTGTGACCTAAACTGCATCTGTTGGTTGGCCACTGAAAATGGAGGAAGGTTTTGATTTACTAGCCAGACAGCTTTCTCAATTTTCTTGTCAGGAAATATCTTTAAACTGCAATACAGTTATGACAGCTTGGATAACAGCATTTAGCTATACTTCAGCAGCTTTTAGTTTTTACATGCTGTATGCCTAGGCCTGTCAGAGAGACCTGTGCCAGACACAACACTTCTAAAATATATTTTTTCTTGGACTTGCTGAATGTGATGTCATCTAGTCACTCTGGATAAGAACTTCAAAATCTTTTTTCCATAGATGTGGGCATTGAAATCCTTTTAATATTTATAAGGACTGAACTAATGGTCTTTCATAACTGTTTAAAAAAAAAAAAGTTGGAAAGCAATGTTCATCATACAATAAATACGTCAGCAATACATATGTATTGCCAGACTTTGAAAGTGGATAGGCAAGCTTTCTGTTTTTTTCTTCTTTACAGCATCTATTTGCTATTATATCTAAAAATAGCGTATTAATGAGTAAATGATGGTTCCTGCTTATCTTAATGAATAGTGAATGTGCATGTGGCTGTGCTTGTAAGACCCAGATTGCAGTCTTATCTCTCTCTAAGAACTTCACCAACAAGTGTTTTTACCTCACAGTTCATCCTTTGGTCAGCTCATTAATGAGCTGTGACTTTTACATTTTGTTTTCTGTATGCGTCATGGTAGGCGATTATTTCCTTTTGTCATACTTTTGAGGTGTACTGCTGGAGTGATTCCACATATAATGGGCATATTTCAGTGAGGAATAAAAATTTGAGTTTGCTTTGCAAAGAATATAGCAGATAAAATCTACAGTTCTTTCTTTTGTCTGTAGATAGTTCAGTCAGCATAGTGAATTCCTAGTCCCTGTCTGCTTCCATGTGTCATCTTTTCTTTTTACTAAAGCATTTTAGTTTGTTATATCATTCCAAATAAATAAATAAATGTATATATAAAAATCTGGATTTTAAAAGGTATACTGATGACACTGAATATCTCTGTAGTCTTTAGAGTTATTTGTATGTAATTTTTTTTTTAATCTTCATGTAGAGAAAGTTTAAAAAACAAAACCAAACAAAGAAAGATGTGAAAACAAAACAAAACAAAAAAAAAAAAACACTCCATAAACTCCACAAAAATGTTGAGGCATCTCCAGATTTTTGTTAAACGTTTTGACAATTCTAGAGTAAAAACAGAAATATTAGGGTATTTCTGTTTGTTGCTCTCTGAATGGTTAGAAATGCTTTGTGACACTCCGGTGTTCTAAAACAGAAGGCAATTGTGGTCATCTCCATTGTTTGGTTTCCAAGTTAAGATTGTATGCATCTTTTTTTTTTTTTTTTTACTCTTACTGAAGTCAAGAGCCTTGTGGTTTACAGTTTAAACTAGTCAGATAAGCAGCCAGTAGCTATAAATGAATGTGCTTATTCAGACTGTTTTTCTATAAAGTTTTGGAACATATCATTTCTTATGCTTACAGGGATAAAAAAAAAAATTCAGTTACTTCAAAACTGCATTTTGTAACAGTAATACATTTTCATCAAGCTCATGTTTTTAGAAGATCATGGATATTCACTTAGTTTGAAGAAGATGGGCAAGGTGTTTCTTGTCTTCTCTCACCTCAGTTGACCTAGAGTTATGTTATAGTCTCTTGTACAAAAGGAAGATCAACCATATCCTTTTCTAATCTCTTCAAACTTTTCCCTCTTGTAATTTCTTTTGGGCTCTCCTCAGACCTTTTTTTCAGCCTCTTTCTCACATTGTGACCTTGCTGTCAACTTTCCCCTATTTAAATTCTAAGCAGCTTTCTAAAAAGAAAATTTTTAAGTTGTTTTGCCAAGATCTGATTTTTTTAAGATCTGATTAGTTGTTGTGTTTTAACCTGGCAAGCAGCTTAACACCATTCAGCCCTTCACTCTTCACTGCTCTCCCTTTTCCAGGTGGGATGGGGGAGAGAACTGGAAAGAAAAGTTAGAACTTGCAGGTTGAGACTGTTTACTAAGACCAAAAAAGAAGAGAGAAATAGTAGTAACAATAATAATATACCTACATATACACAAAGCAAGTGGCTCACTTGGTATTAAATATTCATTTAGCCAGTTTAGATCATCTGTCCTGGTTCTGTCCCCTCCCATTTTCTGGTGTCCCTTCAGTCTATCCACTTGCAGGGCAGTATGAAAAACTGAGAAATGGAAACATCTTGGCTCTATACAGCACTGCTTAGCAACAACACTGCTTTGTTACCAGCATTGTTTTATCTTGTACAACCGAAGTATACTATCATACCAGACACTGAGGAAAATCAACTCTGTCCCAGCTGAAACCAGGACAGCTGTATGTTAAGCTTCCATAGTAGACCTGCAAGTCAAGTCAAGCTTCCAAGTAGACCTGCAAGTACATGAGAATGTACCCTGCAAGAAACACTGGATGTTTGACAGATCAGCCAGAAACTGTAAACTGTTGTAGCTCAAACAACCATGCCTGCCAAAAGTTAAACTTTTTCCTGCTCAACAGGGATTTTCCAGCTCATAGTCATGTTTTAGACTTGAAGATTTATCTGCTTTCACCTATTATATTTACTGGGAAGGTGATGGAAGGTGAAGACTTCCTGCAAGCTCTACCCCAACTCTTAGATGGGAAAGTACTTTTCCTCCCTTTTCTTATTGTTTTATCAATGATTTTGTTACTATTTATTATTGTTATTTAAGTATTTAACTTTACCTAGTAGGTGACACACATTCATGAACTGAGAGGGCATTCTTACAACCTGAAATAATCTATAGCATATAAAAAAATAGCTATAGTTAGATCCTTAAATGCTACTTTAATCAAATTGTAGTCAGGAAATTTTTTGCTTCTGGCATCTAATGCATGGAAATGGAGTATTCTCCTAAGTTCTCCAGGTGTTTTCTTAATCAGACCGCTATCTAACACATTAAAATTTACCAAGATTTGGACATCTAAATGATTTGCTGGGGACTAATCTGATGTATGAGGGCTGCTCCTAAAGTAATGCGTCCTATTTTATTTTGTTGGCCCATGACATCAGAGGCTGATGGTGGTGGTATGGCAATAAATTCTGTACTTTCTTGCTAATATTCTTTTTGTTGTTGCGTGACTGCTGGCAGCAGAGTGGCAGTCTAACAGAATGGTGTCTGACATGGAAGTGTGTATGAAACAAAGATGCATTACTGAATTCCTCCACGAGGAAAAAATGGCAATTCATTGACATTAACTGATGCTTGCTGAATGTTGATGGAGACCACACAGTACTTCAGGATGTGAGCATAGTGGTGAGTGGTGCATGTCAGCAGTTGCAACAGTAGGTTACCTCTGTTCATGCAGATTTTTGTGAGTGTTGCATACAGGCTTGTTTTCCTTCCTGGCAGATATGCATAGCTAATGGTGATGTCAACACTGAAATATAGTGCTTTGTAGCTGAGAATTTGTTCAATCAATTAGTGTGATTGTACTCTTTGTATCTGTGGAAGTTTCCGTGGAAGTAAATAGGAGGCATAACTTTCAGAGAAACATGCATAGTTCTGTGACATGCAAGTCTCACAGAAATACTGCTTGGCTGTAGCATAACCTTGTGTGTCACTTTACTATTCTTCCTTGGAGAGCATGTTAACATACTATGAGAGCTTATATTGCTTCTTGTTGCCTCTAGGTCTGTTCCTGTTAAGTCAAGTGTGTATACAATTCAGTGATTTTAAACTCTGTACTCAGAAGCTCCAAAACAACATGAAGGAGTTATCTAGCATAGCTGAACTGACATTTCCTATAGTGTTGTCTCACTCTAATTTATAAGAGGTAGAGGAGGTTCTTTTAATATCTGTATACCCGGCATGAAATTAAGAAATAACGGTTCAAATGTTGGTCCAACCAGTTTACTACAGATCTTAATTAGGGAGATGGAGAAGGGGAGGACGGACAGTACTATGATTTAGGGTAATGGGGAAGGGAAGGAGGGTGATAGAAAAGATAGGAAAGAGGAAGCAAGAGGGAGATAGTAACCATGGATCTAGTGTGGTTCATAGTTCAGTTGTTGATCTTCAATAGTGGTGTGTTGTCGGGCATTGTTGTTCTGTTGACAACAGTGATGGCAATGGTGCCCCCTTTTCAATGGTTCAAAAGTGGTCCAATCAGCTCTCTTTGGAGTGACAGCTCAAATCCCAAGTGGTTGAGTCAGCTCTCCTTGGAGTGGCAGCTTCTGGCTCTGGGATCTCATCAGGAAACTTCTTTGTTCCTATCTTCCTAGCCTTGCCGGCAGATAAGAGGGAGCGGGGAGGTGCTAACTTGTATCTATCTTGCCTTCATAGGATACAGTGGCATCATCCCCCAGTCTCCCATAGCAAGCTCAAGTTATTTGGTCACAGGCCAGATCTTCTGCCAGTAAACAGTCCTGAGTACTTACAAAGGTAAACAGCTCCAAGGAAATGCTTTCAAATGTAAAATTGTCCACACAGTGATGTTGATTACCACACAGCAAAACCCATCTCTCATCTCCTAGAGTCTTATCACAAGAACTACCTCAGGAAGCAAGCTTTGAGCAAGGCAGCAAAGAAAGATTCAAACAAGTGTTTTTCTTTTCAAGTGACTTTGCTTGGTCTCTTGTACTCCTCAGCTGAAACAGAATTCTGATAAATGTTGGTTGTTCCTGGGATATTTATGCTACCAGGCATCCTTTACCTTTAGAAGTGTGACTGCTTGACAGTCCAAGCTATCATAATGTTTGAAGCTACAATAAGAAATAAATAGTCCTCTGGAATTTTGTTGAAGATGCACTTTCAGCAGAAAATTCTAGCCAAATAATCCTCTTTCTGGGCAACTGTGATGTTAGTACTTTGGTGATGACTGTAAATTATTACTAGAGTTGCTGTAACAACAATTACTCTTATATACAGAGTAGTTACATGTTTTGCTCATTAGATTTTCTTTCATATTTTCAAGGTTAAATGACAGGTACAATGATCTGTTTTACATTCTACACTAGAAAATCTTTTTTAGAAACTGCTTTTTGCTAGAATGAAGGACTACTTTCATGTTTCCAGCTGTTTTCTAGCTGTCAGCTTCTTTGAGTTAATAAAAACCTTTCAGCAGTTCTTTATTCATCATTCATGTCACCACTGGTAGTCGCTGCACTCTGTTAGTGACTCTTAATTTGCCTGTGATGCATTGCTTGAGTAACTCTTCCAGTGGTCTTTCCTCAACTTTGTGAATATCAGATGGTCTGGATCCCAGAGAAGAGGTAGCTTGCTCCCAACATAGACAGGTACAGTTTTAGTTATTTATTGAAACGGCTTTACTAGGACAAAGGTTCTTGAAATACTTCATTTGGAATAAAGGAATAGAGTTGTGGTTCTATATTAAATTTTAAGTCTAATTAATACTTTTAAGGAAGCTAATTTCTGATTTTACATCAGTAACTATAGTGTTTGAGTCTTATAGGTTTATGCACTCAGCATATAGATTTATTCCCCCAGATTTTCCTGTTAAACCACTTGCAGATCTCTTGCAGAATTCACTCATGAATTGGCCCTAGTTAGAGATCTGTTCTTGCAGTAACAGGGTTAGCCATTTACAAACAGTAACATTTGAAAATTGAAAATGTATGGGTTGTCAGTTCTGCCACTGACTTGTGTACCAGATTACACAAGACAGTAGATCTAGTCTCATTTTGTACTACTTTTAGACAGAGGGAAATATTTTTGCTCACTTGAAACCTTTGTGGCCTACTGTAATTTCTGTTTATAATAATCAAATAACGCACTAAAGTTGTCACTTTCAAAAGGGACAACACAAAGAGGCAAACTGACTTTCCTTCCCTCCCATAGGACACGCAGCAGCATGTGTTCTCTTTCCAGAGACAAGCATAATATGAAAGTGAGACTGTAATTACATGGAAGGCATAGGAATACATTATCACTATTTGTTAGTATTTACAGTATGGTTCAAACTAATGGTGCAGATTTTTAGACTATTTTTGATGCATTGGCTGTTTTGAAGAGCTCTTTTTAGAATGGGTAAGTTTGATTTAAGAACAAAATTACCCTAACTCTATACTGGATGTCATTTTGCCTCTGCTGCTCTGCATCTCTTGATCATTTCTACCACAATTACAGCAAGCCTTGTGATGTACAGTAAGTGAATAAATATATGAATTAAAAGACATATTCCATGATTAATTATGAGAGCACTGTTTTTCTAGTAACCTCAAGGTTAAACTATTTGATAGTATGCATGGGGACTGCTGAATCATGGCCTGAACCTCTGATTAATCACCCGAGGCGAGCAATGAGTCAGCCATGGGAGCACAGGTGAAGGCAATTGGCTCCACCTCTCCTAGACCCATTTAAGAGCTCACTACCAGGGGGGAAGGAAGTAAAAGAAACCATTCAAAACCAAGACTATAAACATAGCACCATGGAAGTTTATTGTTGAGTTTCTGAAATAGCAATGCCAGCAAAAAAGGGTGGAGTGTTTTAGTAACTGGGGACTCCTGACTGGGGAGTATTGAAGCTCCCATTTGCTGCCTGTATAATCTCTCCAGAGAGATGTGCTGTCTTCCTGGGGCACGTGTTAGAGATATTAGGAAGGCTCTACCACAGCTCATTAAACTGGAAGACTACTATCTTTTCATTGTCACTGGGGCTGGGTCCCAGGATGCTGCAATGAGGAAAGTAAAGAATGTTTAGGAGTGTTAAAGGGACTTTGCATCCCTTGGAAAGATATTGAAAGGATCAGGGGTGCAGGCAGGATCCTCCTCAGTCCTTGGTAGCTGGTACTCAGGAAGATAGAGGAGAGCATGTCAGGTAAATGACTGGTTGATGGGATGGTGTCTTGATCAAGGCTTTAGATATTTTCATCCTGGGTAGGTCTTTGAGAAACTGGGTATGTGGGCTCCTGATGGAGCCATAAATCTTCTGAGCAAGTGGGACACAAGCATTCTAGGGAGCAAACTCTCTGGATTGATTACTAGGGCTTTAAACTAGATCCAAAGGGAAAAGGGAGTTAGATGTCACAGAGAAGGACTGAGGGATGTTGTAACTGTTGGAGATTGCAGGGAAAAGCCTCTGAACTGTCCCATAGAATCACTTGAGGGCTCCCGAGAGAAGGTCATGTTGCTGATAGTCCCATTCAAAATCTTGTAACTGCACCTGCTGCTTCTCTTAAGTGTCTGTATAACAATCCATGTAGCATGGGAAGTAAGACAAACTGGAGATCTGTATGGTTTCAGGACTGTGATCTCATTGCAGTCATAGAGAAGTGGTGGGACAGCTTGTGTGACTGGAATTCTGTTATGGAAGGCTATGTTCTCTTTTGGAAAGACAGGCTAGGGTATCGGGGGGGGGGGGGGAAGTTGCCCTTTATGTGAGAGACCAACTGGAATGTAATGAGCTCCACCTGGGAGAGGGGAAAGAACTTGTGGAGAGCTTGTGGGTGAGAATTAAGGGATGTGCTGATATGGCTGACATCACTTGGGGGGGTGTACTACAGGTCACCAGATCCAGGAGGATGAAGTTGATGAGACCTACAAGCAGCTGGAAGTAGCCTTGCAATCTCATGCACTGGATCTCATGGGGGACTTCAATCATTGAAATATCTGTTGGGTAAGAAATACAGCCAGATACGTGCAGTCTAGATGGTTCCTGCAGTGCACTGGAGGTAATTTTCTGATGCAGGTACTGGAGGAACCAGTAAGGTGGGGGTGCTTCTGGACCTTGTTCTTTTCATCAGGGATGGGCTTTTAGGGATGTGGTGATCATGAGGTTGTGGAGTTCAAGATCTTGTGTGGAAGAAGTAAGGAAGTAAGTAGGATTGTTACCCTGGACTTCCGGAGAGCCAACTTTGACCTTTTCTGGGACCTTTTTTGAGGTATCTCATGGGCAAAAGTTCTTGAAGGTAAGGGGACTTGTGAGAGTTGGACAACATTTAAACAGTACTTCTTCCAAGCTCAGGATTGGTGCACCTGCAAGAGGAGGAAATCAGGGAGGGGAAGCAGGAGACCTGCATGAATGAGCAAGGAGCTTATGGATAAGATCAAAGGGAAGAAGAAGGCTTATGAAATGTGGAAAAAGGGCCTGTCTTCTTGGGAGGAGTATAGGATTGTGGTCAGGGCCTGCAGGGAAGTGGGAAGGAAGGCTAAAACTCACAGGGAGCTCAACCTCGCAAAGGAAGTAAAGGATAATAAGAAAGTTTTTTTGAAGTGTGTTAACAGTTAAAGGAAGACTAGGAATAATGTGGGTCCCCTGGTGAATGAGAGAAGTGTCCTGATAATGGGGGATACTGAGTGCCTTCTTTGCTTTGGTCTTTGCTTCAAAGAGTCCTGCTATCGACTTCTGGAGGGAAGAGAGAGAGTCCAGAAAGTGGTGAGTATCCCTCTTGTTGAGGAGGGAGTGGTCCAGGGGCATCTAGGTGGGATCAGTGTGCACAAATCTATGGACCCTGATGGGATGCATCCATGTGTGCTGAGGGAGCTGGCAGAGGTGATAGCTGAACTGTTCTCTGTCATCTTTGACAGGTCTTGCAGAACAGGAGAGGTGCCGGAAGACTGAAGGATAGCCTGTGTCACTCTGGTCTTCAAAAAGAGCAAGAAGAGGGATCTGGGAAACTACAGCCCAGTCAGCCTCACCTCTGTCCCTGGAAAGGTGATGGAACAGCTTGTTCTAGATGTTGTCTCTTAGTAATTGGAAGGAAAGAAGGTCCTCAGGAATAGTCAGCATGGATTCACTAAGGGGAAAATCATGCTTGACCAACCTTATACCTTCTATGATGGCATCACCAACTGGGTAGATGGGGGGAAAATCATTGGATGTCATCTACTTTGACTTCAGTAAGGCTTTTGATACTGTTTTCCGCAACATCCTGATACTGAAGCTGAAAAAGTGTAAGATAGATGAGTGGATGGTGAGGTGAGTTGAGAATTGACTGACTGGCAGACCTCAGAGGGTTGTGATTGGCACTGTAGAGTCTGACTGGAGATCTATGAGTAGTGGTGTTCTTGGGGGTCGGTGTTGGGTCTAGTCTTGTTCAATGTCTTCATCAACTACCTTGATGAAGGGATAGTGTCCACTCTCTGTAAGTATGCTGATGATACAGAGCTGGAAGGAGTGGCTGACATACCTGAAGGCTGTGCTGCCATTCAGCAAGATGTGGACAGACAGGCGAGCTGGGCAGCAATAAACTAGATGGGTTCTGTATCCAGTTCCAGTTCTGTATCCAGGTCTCCCTGGTACAAGAAACACAAGGATCTCCTGGAGAGTCCAACAGAGGGCCACGAAGATGATAAACGGCCTGGAGCATCTTCCTATGAGGAAAGGCTGAGCCAACTGGGTTTGTTCAGACTAGAGAAAAGAAGACTCAGAGGGGATCTGATTGGTGTTTATAAGTATCTTAAGTGTGGAAGACATGGCCAACATCTTTTCAGCAGTCAGTGAGGACAGGACAAGGGGAAACGGCCATAAACTGGAACATAGGAAGTTCTACACCAATATGTGAAGGAACTTCTTCACAGGGTGAAGGGTGATAGAACACTGGAGAGGTTGTGGATTCTCCTTTTCTGGAGATATTCAGGACCTGCCTGGATGCCTACCTGCACAGCCTGCTTTGCAGGGGGGGTTGGATTTGACGATTTCTGGAGGTCCCTTCCAGTCCCTACAATTCTGTGATTCTGTAAAAGCCACATCTGCAGCATATGCTTATTTCTTACAAGTTTACACTTAACTGTAAACATTAAAATTCATACATTTTATGTTTATACCTTTCCATAATATTTCAAGTGTTAGATACTTCCTGAGGCAATTAAATGAATTTAAGTGCCCTAATACTGTAGGGTGAAGTAAGCTGGTTTCTAAATTCTGAAAAGAATTGGACACTGGGAATTGAATAATGTTTTCAGTCAATGTATCATTGAGTAGTTTTCATCAAAAGAGGTAAAACCAAACCACTACATCAATTAAAATACGGAGTGGAGAAAAATATTTGCTGGGTGTTCAACTCATCTATAATTATTTTCAGGATGCAGTTTTCCTATGATAGCATCAAATACTCAGAGAACAGTAAAGTCAATCTTGAATCTTAAAATAGGCATTTCATTTTAAATATTAAGCACAAAATCATTTGTGAAATGATTTTTTCTATTCTCCCCATCCCCAGAATTGTAATGAGAAGTGAATTACATCCCCTTTCTTCTTTAAAATAGTGTATATTTTTAAATCAGTGATGAAGACTGACACAACTTTGTTTTATTAATTTATAACTTCCTATAGATAGGCAATTACAATATGCTCTTAGATTGTATGGATTTGTTTTTCTGTGTAAATCCTCAAAGACAGAGTTGAGAACTCACTTGTCTATATATTTGTGTGTCTGTGTATATGTAAGGTAAACTAGTTATGTGAATTAAAGCAATGAATTACATAGTGAGGTATGCTCTCTGCTGGACCATTCCACACTCCTAGAGTTTGTTCAATTTCATTTAGGGAACCCTCTTAAAACCTCCAACAGAAATCAGCGCACTATTGAAACAGATAGTGGTTTACTTTATATTGAAATTTATTCCTTGAATCTTGTTTTCAACTAATTTTACTTTATATTTTTCCCCCTCCACAGGCTTTCACTGCAAATTCTGTGTGAACTCATATAAGAGATGCTAGATGTTTAGAAATATTAATATTGCAAAGACATGTAACTCTCCTGCTGTGGTGCAAAGGCATACAGAAAAAAAACAATGTACAGTACAGCTAGAACCTTTAGGTTCATGTAAATTTAGTTTGCTCAGAATTTTATGATTTTGTGGAAAAAAGCAATAGACAAAGGCTTATTTATTTCCCATGTCTACCGGTATTTTAGACTTCTAAGATGCAATGCGTTGGGTTAGATTACTCACATGTACCTTCCTAAAGCCATTGGAACAAGTAAGGAAGGAACATTCACATGAATGTATGTGGGTCACTATGTAGGTATGGATCTTTATTCATATTGCAGTAATCAGCAATTCATGTTTTTAGTGCCATATGAACAGCAAAAGTGAATTGTCCTTGAGTATCATTTATTAAAGAAGACATTAGCAAAAAGGACTTTCAGGTTATACTATAAGAGCTTATATAAATCATGGCTTTGATTTTTTTTTTTTTTCCTGTCCTTGGCAGCATGAGAGACTACAGCTGAATATGTTATTTTTCTTCATTTCCCCACAAATTTGGCACAAAAAATGTTCTTAGTTTCTCTCTTGTTAACGTAATCATCAGTGCAGTGAGATCTTCCGTCTTCAGAAAACTATTAGTGGTGAGAAGAATGATAACACTTTGTATTCACACAGACTTCATTGTGACACATTCAGTCCATTTTGTAAAGAACTGTTCTTTCACCTGTAGCTCTTGGACTAGCCCCAAATTTAGGTGATACCGATGTCCCCTTTGCCAGTTCAATTTTAACCAGTCTGCATTCTAACATATATGCAGACAAAAACATCCAGTCAAAAAGGATCTCACTATAAGCATACATGCTTATAGAGAATGTTGTTTTATAATAACAAGTATATTATGTTTGAGAAAAATGCAACTTCCTTCAATAAATTATCAGAAATGAACCACTTTCTCTGTGAAGAGCTATGATGCCGCTGTTTCTTTCTATTAGTTAATGTGTAACCTACGCTTTCAAGAGACATGAAATTTCAGCAAAGAAAGAAATGGTAATTTCAGTGATATCAAGATTTATTGGAAACAACAGTTCTAAAAAGTGGAATATGTAGAGTGACAGTCCTTCTTTGCTGAAGTTGAAATACAACAACAAGGAGTCTGATTAGAGCTAATTTAAAGATTTATTGTCAGGAACTCTTGAAGGAGATTGTTCTGAAACAAGAAAAACAGGAAGAAATGATTAATTTTTTCAGCAATAGAAATGGGGGTATTGGTGAGAATATTAATGGGATTTAATTTGTACCTAAATATGCTTTTAAAATGTTTATTTTTAATGTTTATTATATGGATAAAAATGCTAACTGAAATGATTTCTTTTCTGTTCTGTGAATAATGACAAATGCTATTGCTATACAACCAAAATTGCTCAGATCACAGTTGCTCTAATGTTATTTTACTCAAGCATTTTTGATGCATTAATAGGAAAGAACAGTGCTTCCATCCATATGGACTGTGTATTAGAATAACAGTTAAATGTTTATTCTGCTCATCATATTTTTAGGAACAATATCAGGCAAAATATAAAGAGATATAAGGATACAGGACAGTGAGCTCTGGAGAAGCTGCACGCTACTTAGGCAGCTAAAGAGCTTTGTGTCTCTTGATACTAGGTTATGATAAATGACAAAATGAAAAGCCATGTTAGAAAATGTGAGATTTCTTATCTTCCTTCAAAACAGCAAAACATTAACACAAGGAGAGCACAGACATTCTCATGTATTGGATTAACCCTCCAGAAGACCCAAAAGTAAGCAGTGTTTAAGACGGGTAAATGTTAAAACAAAACCTGATCTCTTGATTATTACATTTTCAAAACCATTCAGAATCTCATTGTTATGTCTCAAGTTCATTATTATTATTATTATTATTTTCTTTATCAGCAAAACACCTGCAAATGCTGAAATATTAAAAGTGAAAAACAACTCTGTGTTTGGTAATAAGTAATATCCAGTATTGGAGTGCATCATGTGGGCCATATATTTCTGTGTGCATGTAGTCATAATTAAAAATATACTCCTGTGGTAATAACAAATACCAGAATTTTAAATATTTAATGTCATGAGAAGGCTCCCATTCATTTTTACAGACAAATTAATGTATTTAAGAATAGTAAATATATATATAACGTTTTTCTCCAAACACAAACTAACAATATGGTTGTACTTATATGTTACCTGGGGGGGAGGGGGAGGGAGAAGGGACACTGAAAAAAACCACAACAGAAAAAATGTAGAAAGAGGTTTTGTTGGTGAAGACTATTTTTCACCTTAAGTCTAATCTGGTAATAGAAAGGAAGGAACTATGCCCCAGATACAGTGAAAATAATTGTGTTAAAATCTCCATGAAATCACCATAAAATAATAATTAAAAAAAAGAGTATCCTACTCATTGGTTCTAGCAGTAAGTCTCTAGTTAAGATATTAACCTGCCAAAAAACTTATATTTTTCTCTACAAATTTATCTCAAAATGGGACCATAGTCGGAAGTATACATAAATTCAGTTATGTATCAGTTTAAAATACATATTTTAAGTTGTGTATTCTATTTTTTATGTTTCAGCTGTAGACTCAGCTTGAGAATTTCAAGTCCCGACTTCTGAAGATGAGGATTTCTATCAGTTAATTTCTACTTCTAGGTACAAACTCCACAATTAAACTCTTATTTTTCTTTTTTCTGCTTGGAGTAAACTTAAAAATGGTTTAAAGTTCTCTGGTGAACAAAATAATGTTCAAAACACTTATCTCTAGAATGAGTAGAGATGAAAACCACTGTGATCTTGCTTTAAAACATTCTCAATGTTGTGAGGATCTATGCCGGTAGTTCTATGTATTGTAAACCATGAAAATACCACTAGATGGTGCTCAAGAATACATCTAGTTATTTGTTAACCAAATAGGCTGAAAGATGCTGAGGACTGCATTTACCACACTATTTAGTTATTTATACTGTCGTCTTTTCCATGGTAAGTTACAGAAATTACTGCAAAGTTTCTGGGATCCTAGGTAAGGTAGGAAAATGAAATCTTCTGGGAATCAGCACAAAATAACCAAAATGTTCAGTAAGTTTCCAAGAGATAGACATACACTTAAAGATATATTTAGGTCTCGAAGATTCCTTTCTAGATGTTATCTGCACAGGCATTTATGCAAGATCCACTGTTTTTTGAATCAGTGAGCAAGATGTATGGGACCCTCTTGCAGTGTCCACAAGAATAAATATGATATGCAGCCTTTGTTTCACGAATGCTCTCCATATGAGACAACAACAACTGTTTCACTCTTGTAACGCTAGAGAGGCTCTGAGTTATAGCCACTACATTTCTTGTGTTAGCGCTCTAATCATGAGATTATGGAAAATATATTTTTTTCTGGCTCCCAGCAAATGTACAGAATTTAAGAACTCCAAGAGGAATTTTCTTGCACTGACTACAAGTTTTAGTTTCTAGGTTTTAGTATCCAGGTAATTTCATCCACTGGAAGAGATAACTGGATAACGGAAAGTCCAAGGGGACTTAGTTTCACTGCATTTTTTTAAATCTCAAAGTTATTGTATATGACAATCATCAAGTTTAAATTGAAAGCACTTGCTTCAAATTCTTAGCGTCTGGGCTCTACTGATTAGATTTACTTTGAGAGCACTTACCTTGTTAAGCTGCAGAAGACCATGAACAGAGAAAAATTAGACTGCTTAGGAGAGAATTTGCCATGACCAAAACTGATGGGTATTGTTAGGAATATGGAGAGTAATAAGGTCAAATCTGAGTTACTGATGGAAAATTAGTTACAATTTATTTATTTATGTATTTGTTTAGGTGTCTTTTTCTACTTAAGTTCTACCTAGCCATTCAGATACTTCTTTTTTGAAAATCTGCCATGTATAGATTACAGTGAAATGACTGTGAGTGAAATGACTATGTTGAACAGTTTTCTAGCTCTGTAAAGAATGGTGGAGGTATTACTCATCCTTTTTGCAGAAAACGGCTATTGAGTAAGTTTCACTGAGGAAACAGAACTCAGTTCAGATTCCTCAGCAAAAAACTTATTTCATTTTGTACAGAAATATCTAAAGAAATTTAGAATGGACCATGAGTAGCCTGTGAAATAAATTAGAAAAAAAAAAAAAAAAAAGAGGCAGAACATCATTTTATTTTCCTTGTGGAGAACATTCTGGCTTTAAAAAAGGGAGAAGAATGATAAGCTTCTTTAATTGATTGTATAATTAATAGAATTACACTAACGTGCTAATTTCTTTAAAATTGAGTTGGAAAACTTAATTCAAAATTGGCATAAACAGTGAATATAGCAGTAAGTGAAAACTTCATCTTTAGAGTCATTCAAAAAAAATTCTATTTATAGAAAAGCACAAACCATGTTATATTGTACTATATTGCAAACAGGAGTTACACTCTGTAAATTTCTTTATTTCTATGTAACAAATATTTCTCAGAATGGTGTTACTTCACATTGGCTAATATAATACCTAAATTAGATCCAGAACACTTCATAACTATAAGCTGGGGAAGATTTCTAGTGAAATGGCCATTTGAAAGGGACTTGGTCTTATTCAGTTTTCCTGTGTCTTACATATTTTCTTGCTAAGTTGTTCAAAATGGCGGTAATACTTGCTGAAGTCAGTAGTTTTGTGAAACTGCTTCATAATTTGGGAAGGCAAAGCATGTTAAAATGACCATGACATGAAGATGTGAAATTTGCTGTAAAGTTGCTATACTATACTTCCACTGAGAGGGAAGAAAAGTCTCTTATTCTGTTGTCATGAAGTATATCTGAAGTAAAAGGCAGCCTCTTTTCACAGTTGCAGTACACAAATCAATAATATTGTTCTATACAGTGTGCCAAAATGAAGAGTAGTAATGCTTGCTTGCTATTGCTTGTGCAGTTTCTTCAGGGCTATTTTCAAGCTCCTGTGCTCTTCGATATAGGAAAATGAGTAAGATGTCTATGGAATAGATTTAGTATATTCAGGGTCTGTGTCATTTATAATATTTGTCAATTCTTGATTAAGCAGATCGACATGACTGGGCTCTCAAGGTCAGTTAAATTAGATAAGAACATGAACAAAGGTGATGAAGCTATTCTCAAAAATAATATGTAAGCAGTTTGAAAATGCTTTACCTGATATTTAAAAGTACAAATCTCGGGAGTAGTGTGAAAAGGTTGGATGCAGCACAGCCCATATAGTACATCTAGGCAGGATGGAATAATTCAATCCAAATGGAAATATATGGAAAAAAAAAAAAGGCTTGGCTGTTTGATAAAGTTGGGAAGCTGTTGGCGCAGTACCACCATATGTGGTAGTCCCTTCAGCTTTTATAAATTAAGAAGGCCATGTCTGTGAACTTTGGCTTTGAGGATAAAAATCTGAGCAACGACTAATTGCAGCTGGACTTAGGTAACGTGATAAGAAGCAATTTCCCCTTAATCTTTTCAAAATTGTACAATGTAAAAAGTATGTCATTTTTGGTCAAGTATAGCCTCTATCAAAGGAAAGTATTACATACTGTATACATTTCAGTTCTGGCTTATTCTTTTGCTCTTTTCTGCTGCGTTCTGTGTATGTATATTTCCACTGAGTGCTATAAAAGTGTCACTCACTGTATTTTCACCCTGAAAGGATAATTATTCCTTAACTGGGACTTGAGAATTCTTCATTTGGGTACTCAGCTACTTCATCAGGGAATGATGAAATGTTAATGCTTAAATTTAAACATCCAGAATAGTTAAAGATTTGCAAACAAGCAGCTATTTTGTGGGCAGTCATAGTAACTGGTAATACAGAGCAGAGTATTGATTTTTTTTTTTTCCTTGTAGTAATATAGTTCATATAAATTATAGGCTACTTGACTCCACCCTGTAACATGATGACTGGGCATTCTATAATCACAAGAGCATATATTAACAGTAAAACGCACTAAAAAAAAAAAAAAGACTATCCACGAAATACTGTGTTCATTTCATGTAAAAACGGTGTTAAAGACTGAAATAGCAATATGTGTGAGATCAGATTATGAATACTAATGGCTGTGGAAGGAGCAATACAACATATCAGAAAGCAGCAAGTGAGGCAATGGCACAGGCCAGCGTAACATGGGGCCATAATGCTTGCTTTATACTTTATTACAATTTTCCAATTAGCTGACTGCTGAAAAGCACCCTAGTTTAATGTGTTAGCAGCACAATTTGCTGTTGGTGCTGCATTTTAGAATGTAGAGACAATCATGCCACATTGAGAATGTTATGGACAAACAGAGCAGAACCACCTGTGTAACCTTTTAATAATTCAAATTTTGTGCTTTTCTAAAGTGCTTTCCAAGTGTTACAGCACGTTTAAGACATTATTCAGGTTACAGTTGAGTGTTAATAGTTTACATACAGCTTATAGAAAATTTTAATTGAAGAAATATTTTTAAAATGACGTTAGAATCTTCCATTCTTAGTCCCCATGTAAGCAGGGTTTTGCTTACAAAACAAAATGAAAGGTGGGAGGAAAAAGCAATTAAATTCCTTCTTAAATTTCTTCTTTAGATAATGAGAAGAATAGCAACTCTGGATTCAACTGAGTCAGATCTACTGAATGTCTGAAGTGCTATTTAAATGTAGTTGAGGCAATTGGCAGTCTTCTATCCAGACTGTATCATTCTTGCATATTATCTAACATAATAGTTACGTATCTGCATATTGCTAATAATCTCTGTAGGCTTTCAGGGAATATTTTAAGCACTCAGAAGGCAAAGAGTGAAGGATCATGTTCTTGTTTCTACCAATGGCACAAATGTTTCTTCTGGAAGCCGTGGTAGATTAACAAATTGATGGTAATGGCATGGTCTTTCTACCTTACTGGATATCCATTCTTTTACATAAACAGATCTAGAATTCAGAGCAAGAGAGCACAACTAAACTGTCAATGAAAAAATGTTAATACATAATAGGTATGTCCTGGATAATAGACTCTAATTGATATCTCTTATTTGTGTTTGGCAGTGGGGCACTGCTTGCTCACATTGCCTGCACCACTTTCCTAGCCTGCCCTTCTACAGCTGAGAAGGAAAAAATAAATGAAATATTATCTTTTCTGTTTGGAAGGACAAATTGTTCCAGCAAATAAAAGTGGACCAAATTTAGTTTTGCATAGGCTCCATTTGTATAACAAACAAAATATAAAAGCCACATCAAATTAAAAATAGTCTCATAGATTAAAGGGAAAAAAACATGAACTGAATCCTCAAAATAAAAAGAATTAGTGAGAAAACAAAACTTTTTGGAAAATCTTTAGCAGAATAACACCTTCCTTGAATTTTTTTGCCATATTTTTCCTGCAAGAAAATAAGAGCTCCAAAATAACACTGAATAAAGAAAAGAGAAGAATTTATAAGAGTACAGAACACTACTGATTTTCTTTTGCTCTTCTAATGTTGTCTTGTTATCTGATTATTCAGTATTGTCAGATCCTTCTGCAATGCTTCATAATCAACTTTTGCTTTTATTAACTTTTGATTTAAGGATGGATTAGTCTATAAGAAATCACTTTGATAAGGAATCTTATTGTAAGCCTTTTGGTTGTACAAATTAACAAGGTAAATCTAGTTACATAAATTCTTGTTCAGTAGTATCTCAGCAAATTTCTTTTTCTGTAAGATTGACAGGGATTCCTCTGTTGATATTCATCCACTTATTTGCTAAATTTAGTTATTATTTAAAGTTTTTCCTCAGTTGACAGGTGCAGGTGGCATGTTTCTTGGCCTGTTATTACATGGTTACCACTCAGAGCACTGATGATAATGATAAAAAAAAAAAAAATTACATTTCTTACCTTGAGGAAATTAACTAATTCAAAATTTCACCAATTTCTTTAGAAGTTTCAGATGAATAATACCTGATCTTAGCCAGAGTTTGTGTTTTGTTCAAATTTCTTCATCTAGTTGCAACTTAGGTCTTTCAAAGAGGATGTTGTAATGCGCTCTTTTACACTGTTAACTGCTCATGTGTCATCTTACATGTTTTTTTACACATAATTTAAAGAAGTTTAAGAAAAAAATCAAGTAAATATATAAATATATTGGTACACATAATTTATGCTTTATCTGTTCTGTTCAGAGATATGATTTAGCAGAGGGTTGTTAGAGTACTATGGTTAGGCTGCAGTTGGACTTGATGATCCTTAAGGTCCCTTCCAACCTGAGTAATTCTATGATTCCTTTTAATTTTTTTTTAACAGATTCCCTGATTTTAACTGCATCTTGCCTTTTTGAAATAAATTATTACTATGGTGGATTTTTGGCATTTTCTTACACCCAAACTGATGCTGAGCTTGAATGTATTCTGGTCATTATTTTCAAAGGGATCAACTCTGAAAAAAATTTTGAAAGGATCTCTGCATACTTTTGAGGACAAAAATCAAGAATTGTTTCTCTTACTGAATTGTTGGTCGATTTTCCAAAGTCCCAGCCAAATTTGATCAACAGTACTTTCTGTCTTTCTGTCAGATGTCAATTCACAACTTATTTTAGTGGTAAAAAAAACCCAATACTTATCTAACTAGCATATTTCAATGTGAAGGGACATCTGTGAATCTCAGTGGAGTTTGCTAGCATCTTATTCATCTTGTTGCATTCTTAACCAGGGTTGGATCTATCCATATTATTAGTTATTGTCAATGCTGATAATTTTACACCTGGCTAAGGTACATGTTAACCTGTTTTCCTACATAAGCTTCCTGTTTTCTTTGAAACTTCAACCATTTTGTGGAGAATCCATCCATCAAAGTATTTATATTATATGTCCTATTCATCTTAGGAGGCCTGTACTCTCTGATAACCTTGGTTTTGGGCCATCTATCAAGCTATGCTTTTTCATATGCAGAAAAAGATGGTTTAAAAATGTTGTTATATGTTTTTCAAAGTGTGGGTCAAGGTAGGATTAGTTTAGTTTTGATCATGTATAAATCTTCATTTGAGTGTGTATAGAGGCCAGAATAATTTATAACTCATGTAGGTGTGGATACTGTAGATATTTAAGCAGAAATATTTTTCTTTCCAATAATGCAGCCAGCATCCCTATTACTCATGATAGTTAGAATTACAAAATTAAATGTTTCCAAGCTGAACTGTATTACAACTTCTGTGTGATTATAAAGAGTCTTTGACTACTACTGATTCATCTTTATCTTCCTTCACTACTATGATGGGTACTATTTTAACCAGGATTTAGTTTTTTTTTTTTTTACACTTAATCTATTTACAACTTTATCTGTAGAAACCTCTGCTTTCATCTAGACCAAATACTACATTTACATGATACTTCATTAGGGGTGTGATGTCAATACAGAACTGATAGACAAAATGGCAACATAAACATTTAAATGTACTGTTTTCAGTATATATCACTGTGCTTTTTTTTTTTTCCATAGGAGAAAGGTGGAATTGGAAAAAATCTGCTAGTGAGGTGAGTCAAACTACCATTAATGTTGATTTCTATCTGAGGATCTCATTTGTGACTGAATTGCTTTAAAGATCACATTTCTTAAAATATTTTTGATGTCAGAAATTACTGTGCATTTTGAGAATTAATGTATTCTATGTGATGATTGATCATATATACTCTATTGTAAAAGTTTACCATGGTTGCTTTGAATATTTAAGTGGATGGTATACTTAACTTTATGTTGATGATATTAATGATGCAAAGTGAAATATTTATTACACAGGCAAAGATTTTTTGTTGTATTAAAATACATCTTATTACCATCACATGAGCCATCACAATCTTAGAATATACTATTTCAGTTTTCTAGATGGCATAATGTTACCTGATGGAATGGCATGAAGCTGTGACAGGGCAGGGTCAGGTTGGATATTAGGAAAATGCTCTTCACCAGAGGCAGGCACTGGAACAGACTCCTCAAGGTCATTGCACCAAGCAGCTGGAGTTGAAGAATTGTCCTAACAGTGCTTTCCTACGGTCTTATTTTGAGGTGGTTGTGTGTGGAGCCAGAAGCTTGACTGAATGATCCTCATGGGTTCTTTACAGATCAGGATATAATATGATTCTGTGATATATTTAATATAACATAACAAAGCATATATCAAGTTAGAGGAAAATGTCGATATGGCTAAGACATATAGGACCTTTCACAGAATAAACAAGTATGATGAATGTTTACATTATTTTATATTCAGTGAATGCTATTGTGTTATCAGTTAAACTGATGCACTTCCTTTGACTATTTCTAGAGTAAGATTTTATCAAATGTGTCATTAACAATACTTTATAATCACCATCATAACATAATGTAGCATATCAACACCATCACCAGTGTGTGTTACTAAGCCATTATGAAGTAAAAGACACTGTGAAGGAAGGATTCTCAGCATCTACTTTATCAATCCTTATTCATAAAAACATATAACTGGTAAGATTCTAAAATTCCTTACTTGAAGTTTGATTCTGATTAAAAAAAGTATTCATAAAAAAACAGAATGAAAAAATGCTAATCTCAACACCTAAGTATTAGGTGACATAAGTATATAAATCCATACCAATGCTTACACTGAATAGATTTTCAGTGCCTGGATAAAATAAATTTAATCTACTTGACCAATCTAGAAACACAAAGTGTAGTTCTACATCACTGTTTCAATAGTAAATATAAATATATTTGTCCTGCTTTCAGATGAGACAGAGTTGATTTTTCCTTTTTAAAGTCTGGTATGATGCTTTGTTTTGGCCCTAGGAGAAAAATGTTGATAACGCACTGAAGTTATTTCACAGACTTAATTTTTTGTTTGTGCTTCCTTTGGTTTACTTGTCTAAGGGCATAAAAACAGTACCAGCTGATGAAATTCCTCTTCATGTATTTCTGCAATTGCTCTCACACCATCAGGATGGCCCCACTGGAGAAAAACATAAGGAGATCCTTTACTGGATGTCTTCCATTCTCACAGAGGAATCACATAAATCTTAGAGAAGAATAAATGTTTTGGGATATTTTCTCTGAGGCAGCATATATGAAAATATAATCTACATGAAAAACATACCTGAAACAGAATCAAGGTGTACATTTCTAGATTTTAAACAGTGTAGTAATTATCTGCACTCTGCAAATCATAATACGCAAAACTATCATGTCAGCGAAGGGTGTCTTTAACTATAGTGGAAAAATGAATTCCTTTCATTCTAACAAATACCTAGAAAATTTCAGTTAATTGAAATTTCCTTTCAATTTATCACATAGCTATAAAACTTTCTTTTTCTCTTTTCAGAAGTCTTTCTCTTTCCAATTTAGCATGCATAATGCTTGCAAGTTGTATTCAGTGGAAATGAAAAGCTTTAAGTCTCTGAGACTCATTACTATGTAAATGAACTAACAAGCATGTGCACAGCAAAACAGGCTATAAAAAGTAAAATAGAGTTTAGTTTACCAATGTTTTGTAAGTGTTTTAACAGCTTGAACAATTAAGTTTGGAACTATGGTGAATTGGATTTGTATGTGTGTTCTTTTTCTGTTTGATTGGCATTTTTTTTTCCCTATTGTTTAGCTCTAATTACTTTCTTAGGTTACTTTCAAGTTGCAAATTTGCATTTACTAGGCATAATTATCTTTGCTATCATATATGAGAATATATCCGTATTTCTAGTTGCTGGACTGTCAAAAACTGGCAAATAGAAAATACACAAGCTTGGTAGAATACTATTAATTGTCCAAGAAGTCTATGATCGGAAGCAATCATTTTCCTGCTTTTCCCCATTTTGAGAGAAAGTTCTTAGGTGTGGAGGGGTATGCCTTCTGTCAAGCTGAGAATGGGAGTGAAACAACTTTCTTTGCTTTTGTAATACTTGATATTATTAGCTATTATGTCAAACATATATATGAGAACGTGGTTTTTAAATATGGATTTTCATCACTCTATGGTAAACATACATAAGTACTGCAGCAGTGTCAAGGATTTTAGACACTGTAGCAGTTGGAGGGCAGTTCCACTCAGTGAACTGTAGGTGTTGATTGAGGTAATGACTGAATCACTGTTGAACAGAAAAATTAATATTGCATCCTAGAGTAGACATCTGAAGTAGGTTAAATAAACTGTTTCTACACTTTCTAATTCTGTTCTTCAAGCAGAGGGTAACTAGCTTGGATAAAAAATCTACATGGTTAAACAGATAAACAAATTAAGAATCAATTGATAGTTCTCAAAATACAAAAACAAGTGCCACACAGATTTTTCCAAATACAGCTAAAATGTGGGTCTGTATTAAACCCATAATGCTAACTTCTATGACTGGATCATAGATTCATGCAATAGCAAGCATAGCAATGATAAAACATGGCATACAAAACATGAAAAATTTAATGAACTGAAATAAATAATAAATATAAGTCACATCTACTTCTGAGAAAAAGTGATCGATCCAATTCAATGTGAAAAACAAACAAACAAATAACAATTCAATCTTTAACAAAAAGGCATAACATCATATTGTTGGTGCATACAGATCTGTGAATAAGGGTAGAAGCATTTATCATGGTCGATTGGGAAGCTTACAGTAAAACACTTTACATAGCACAAATATTTGCATTTTAATGTGGTCACTTGCAGAAGTACAGAGAATTAAAGAATTATTTAACACTAAGAAATGCAAAGAAACCAGTCTCAAAAATAATTTTGAGATATGACATGATTACAGTGTGTAAGTGTGGGTGAGAAAGTAGAATACTAAAGGACCCTCTAGTTTGACTAGAGAAAACAGCAGTTTTCAGTAGGTCATGCCAAAGAAATAGAAACTAAAAAAGAGCAAAGCTGATTAGCTCCTGGAACTATCAAAGTGAATGCTGACTTCAGTGTCTCTTGATGATTTCCATTCATGACTGTATTACTGGACTATAAGAGGAAATGTAGGAATCTCTGCTATTCATGGTAAATCAGATTGTATGATTGTCACGGTGTCAACTAGATGGATCTATGCCCATGACAGGGGGCAGTAGGCCCCTGCCCCTCCACCCAAACCCCGACTCACAAAATGGGAAGGAAGGGGGGGGAGGGGGTGGGGGAACAGCAGCAACAATCTATAGAGGAAAACTTATTTTACTAACTATGATATCAGAATGCACAATAACACTATATAATACAATCTAATTGAAATTGAGACTAATATATCAAGTAAGATAGGAGAGAGAGAGTTCCCAAGACTGAGCCAAACCTGGAAAGCTTGGAATGGCTAGGAAAGCATCCTCCAGCACCCACTGCCAGGCTGTAAGAGACCACCCCACCTGGAAGGATCAGATCCCATGACTTCTGCCATGTACAGGGACAGGTACATGGAATTGGAGCATTAACACTTTAATTCCAGTACACTACATGATGTGTTGATGTGGAATACTGAAAACCAAAAAATGTAAAACTATAACAATGATCAAAAATTTTTTTCTAGCTTTATGCTCAGTGAGTCTATGAATCTAACTAAGCTGATCTAATGCAAAGGATAGGAATGTCCAGTTTGAATTAACTGCTTCTTATCTTGATGATTGTTCGTGTGACCTCCTTGAGTTCCTGGGCTTCAGTTTGGATGCAATTTCAGTGATGATTTACACTTAGATGGTAACCTATATTCTCTAACATTTCTGAGGTATTTGTATGACTGCAGAGAATTTTAGTGATTCTTCTGGTATTTGGAAAAAGCCAGTGGTCGTTGCACTTTTGCATTAATTTGTTGTGAATCTGTTTTGCATCCTCTAGGAATAATTTTACAATAAAACAATACACTCTTATTTTTCTAATTCTGTTCGTGTGTGTATCTATTATCTGATCAGCCTCACTTTTATTCCAATATATGATAAATAGCTAAATGTTAGGGATTGCTATGTTACTTATGTAACACTATGAAGAGTTAGCACAGATCTAAATTTCAACTCAGTATTCCATCTCACTACTGACTTAATCCTTAACAAATGGTGAGACAAGCAGTCCTTTTAATTTTGTGACTGAAACCCTTCAAAATGGAGAATGATGTGTTTTAGTGTTCACTGGCCTCTTAGAGGGAACTTCATAGCTTCTGACTGTGCCATTGTAACATGAGTGGAAAAGGTAACTTATCAAAAAAGTTATTTCTTATACTGAATTCTGCAATTTGATCTTCTGGAGACTGAGTGAGAGAACGTGATAGGCTTAGGGAAGTTTCCACTATTAAGAGTGCCCATCTTTCAAAACTTTACTAGTCAAATTTGACACCTATCAACTGGAGTCCTTTCATCTATTTTTATATAAAATGGGATGGAAGCAGTTCAGAGATAACTGGATCTCAAAAGAGCAGATTGAATACTCATGCTGTAGTTGAAACAAATGGTAAGCCCGGGAGAGTACAGTGAGCAAGGAGAACATGTTTTTCAGAAGGCTTATATATTTCCAGTTTTGAAACAAAATGCTCAACAAACACAGATATGATGACATTTTTTAGACACAGTTCAATAGATGGAGTTAAATGACTGAGTTTGGAGTGGTGGCTTGTAAGATGTTTTGTTCTTGCCACAGGCTCATTGACCAGGCTGTAGTATGCAGTATCTTTATTGGATTGCTTTTGGGAGAAAATGCTTCTTCATGTAGTCTTGGAATAAATGGAAACCATCCCAATTTCATAATACTAGTGGTTAGTTGGCATAATGTTAGAGGAAGTAACGGAGCATAATGCTTTCTATGTTTATCTGCTGTGCTTGCTGTTTCACTTATTTTATTTGCACTGAAATAAGACTGCAGTCCTTGCTATAACATGCAGGTTTCTTTTAAAGTAATGTGTCCTACTTATTTCTACTGAAATCACAAGAGATACAAAGAACACAATAACATTATTTGATAGAGCAAGTTATTGGCTACAAAACTTCTTCAACATTGTCACCACCATTTCCAACAGAGATGAACAAGAGCCTGCATGCCACACTTGTAAGAATCTGCATCACTAGAGGCAGCCACTGTTGCTACTGCTAAAATGCACCACCACCCACTGCTTCCCAGTACTCACTTTTGGTCTCCATAAACATTCTCAAGTGTTAGTGATTGGCAGTGGGAGCAATTTTTTCCACATGGAGGAATTCAGTGATATACCTTTTCTTTATTGGCACTTCCATGTCAGATGCCACTTTGTCAGACTGCCCCTCTGCTGCCATCTGTCACACAGCAACAAAATGTAATAAAATATTGGCAGGAAGGTTCAACCTCTACTGCCATACTACCACCATCTACCTCTGATGTTGTGGGCCAACATAATAAAATAAGAGGCATTATTTTTGGAGCAACCATCATATGTATGAGTGATTTTATGGCCACTGTGTTTGTACCAGGTATATAACAGCAGAATATACTGATCTTGTTTTTCAGATAGAATGATTTTGAGGAACTAGTAGAATTACCTGCAAAGAATCTTTCAGTTGTTCAGTTTAGCCTATGCACATACATATGTGCATAGAACATTTTTCTACATACTTTATTTCTTTTTTCATTTTTCAATATAAACGGTATGGGATAATATATAGGAATAGCAGAGAACTGTATAAAATTTGCACGTATAGCATCTGGTAGTAGAAAATGTCCAAGTCCAATTACATATGACTGTTACTTATTTGAAAAAGTGGTTGGCATATTTTTTATTGAAGCTGTCACTAAATTATATTTAAAAATTTAGCATACATAAATATTTTAATAGTGCTCCTGAGGTCTCCTTATCTTTGTCCTGAAGAAATATCAGTTCCTTAATTGATGCAAAAAAATCCATAAAGAACTTATTAAATAAATCAAGAAGTACATATTGTTTCAGAGAAGGCAAACATCAGTTCTAACTATTTTTTACACTATTTTGCTGATAGGATTGTACAGTAGTTCTTGAAACAGGAAAAGATGAATTTTTATTTACTCCTTGTTGATTTCTTTTAAAACTCCTACCTTACTTGCGGCCTTGTAGGTTCTTTTCTCTAGTATAATCTATCTACATCTCATCACAGATGCAGTTTAAAAAAATATACATTTAATTTAACAGATACAAAGAAATTATTTTAAAAGATAATTTCTGTCTCCATTTAAATTCTTCCCTCTGGAAAACATAATAAAAAGGAAAGATAGAGAACAAACAAGAAAGAAAAGCAACAAAAGAGCTATTCCTTCATCACTACAGTAAAGTATGAAGGCGTTCAGGGAAATATAGGTAGATGATACTCTAAAGCAAATGCAGACCTAATGTCTGGTAAAATCTTTAAAGATAAGCTTAGATATGCTTGTGAAATAGATTTTTTAAACTGCATTTTGAAAATCGTTCTACAAAAGTAGTTTGATACCAATCAATTCTGTGAAGAGTCTTGAACAGAATGTATGATTCATCAATGGCTTTTAGTCTGACTTGTAACATCAATTAGAAGACAAATTTAAAATCTGTAAAGGAATTTTAAATTCAACTGCAGTATTGTCAGTAGTCTAAGGAAACTCTGAATATATTTCACAACTTCTATTCTTAAGCAGCAATGAAGCAGGGTATATTTGTGCATTTACGGGAGTAATGGACTTTGCAGTGCACATCCTCCTGTTAGTCGCATGAAGTACATGTACATATTAATTTGTAACTTATGATTCTTAAGGCAAAAGAATACTCAGTTTAAATATTGATGTTATTATTATAACATTGTGGTAATTCACCACTAAAATACAGTATTTCCTTTCCTTTGCTCTTATTCATAACTTTCTAAAATAGCTCACCACTTAGTATCAAATTTGTTGATGTTTACAGAGGGAAAAGGGAGGAACCAAAGAGGCTGAGGGCAGTGAAAGTTGTATCACAGCGTGTTGGATATAGATGACATTAGGAGAAGATGGAATTACACGCTTAATTTCCTGTACTTGATATAGCTCATCTCTGATTCCAGGTCAACACACAGGATATGAAGGCAATTTACTATTTTAAAGTGCAGATTATAGATAACAGTGAGTTTTTTAGTTTTTATCTACTGTACAGTTCTTTTTTTTTTCTGTTAGGAAGTGAAATATTTGCAGCATTAGAAGCAGCTTTTAGCGCTGTGCATCTGTTAGTTGAGAAACAGAGGAGAGGAAGGTAATTGTTTATTTTTTTACCTCTTATGCGGGTTCATATTTTTGTGTTGAAAAGAATCAGACTCAGACAGATGTTTAATGTCCTGGGCTGAATACTTCACATCTCATAAATCACTTCTCTGATATGAAATAATTATATACAGATTTCTTCAAAAAGAGTAGCTTCAATAATCTGCTGGATATGGGACCAAGTATAGAAGATAATTGGAGGATCTTAATATAACTTGATAAAGAGTGATTAACAAAGTTCCTCTGCACTCTCTGCTTATTCACGAATAAAGAAATGACCTGAGTACTAATAATACATAATTCTAATTATTTTCATTTTGGACAGTTGAAGTAGGTAATATAATTTTTAAAATTTCTTTTCTCTATCAGGGGGAGTTGACAAGTACATTACCAGTAGAGCATCAGTTTATTTTGTAATACTAATAATATGAGGCAAATCAGTTCAGTAGAATAAAGTAAGTCCTTGTTTTTCAGTTTCAGAGAATCATACACCATCCAAATATAACATATAATTAGATCGAAGCTTTTCAAGCAGCAAAAAGAGATAAAATTGTCTGCTTCAGAATAAGTGAATCTTCCCCATGACTAACTGAGTCTTTTGCTCTTATATTACCATTCCAATTCTAAAATATTCTTTTTTCTTTCTTTCTTTCTTTTTTTCTTTTTTAAATATAAAAGGGCAGACAATAGTACAGGCAGCATTTAATCTTCAGGGAAGGAATGTATAAAAGTCCTTTCGTTTTTCTTGAACTTACAACAGATGACCATCTGGAGAACTGTTGGGCGTGGTGCCAAAAAAAAATTTGCTAACCACTAAAATAAAGAAATAAATGTAATTAAAATGCAAAGCTACTGAGAGTATATGATCACAAGACTCAGAGTCAGATCTATAGTCACAGGTCAAATATTGATCCTCAAGGAGTTCATCTCAAATAAATGTCTTGTGCCAGAAGAGAGAACACCCCCACTGCTTGGTGCTCCCCAGTTACATACATGTTTAACGTTCAATTCTGATTTCTCCCTAACTTGGGAGTGAGGCAGGTCCTTTTCTGTCTATAATTACGGGTAGATAAACTTTCTTAAGGAGAAAGTTTAATTCTCATGATGTTTGTTGGAACTGTAGTCTAAAACCACTGAAAAACAGGTTGTAATTACTCTGAACCTTGTTTGCCTATCTGAAGGAATATTGTAAGGCAAAATAAATGAGGTAGGTTCAGTTACAAGCTACAGCTTTTCAAAGCTCCTGAATCCCCTGGATGTTGTGCTTGGAAACTGTGAAATAAAGTGTATTTTTTTTTCTTCTGTTAGCAATCTTATTTGTAGTGTCCAGATTTTTCTACTCACCATTTGCAGTTTGGATGCTTTGCTGGCAATTGCAGATTTTCAGTTATAAAACACAAAATATAAGCATGGGTAGTTCTATGATTTATTAAAATAGTGCTGTAAAAAATTAAAATTACAACATATAGGGAAAAACCTGATATTTAGTTTTAATATATGATAAAATTTTCTGTATCTCTATTAACATAAAGGGAAAAACTTAAGATTAATCTTAAAATAATCTTAAAGTGTTTTTTACAAATAAAGTGAGTAGAAAAAATAATATTATACAAGTTTTCTTCCCTTACTCAATGGTATACTGACTATGGACCAAACATTTGTTTGTGAAAGTATGGTGAGATTTTGGAAAGGAATCTGATTTCTCAGGATGGGAAGACTGAATTTTCTTAAAATCATATTACTTTACGAAATCAAACTAATATATAATGTGGTAGTGAAAATACATAGGCATCTTGAAAAAGGAAATAGAGGAATAGCTCAATCAAACTTTACCTCCAATTTTGATCCTGGTTTTTCTATTGCTTCTATCACTGATACAAGATTAAAGCCTTTCATATGAACTATACTAGTTTTTAATCTCCCTTACTCAACTGCTAGAACATGTTTACTTTTATCCAATTTTTCATTCCAACACTTTGTCCTGTGAAAGCTGCTTTGAAAATGAGCAGTGAAACCTGCGCAGTCCAGAAATTATGTATTAAAAAACCCCCACCTATGCGGCATATTTAGAAACAGACCTGTATTTTCCAGCAAATACATGAATAGAGGGGTATTTTGTGAAAAACTTTCTCCCTGAAAAACAAATACTTTTGACTAAGATACCTGCACTCAAAATGTAACTCCTGACAGTACCTCAGTCTGTCAATACTGACTTTATATGTTTGATACCTTTTGATAACTGGAGCTTGTTGATAAAAACAAACAAACAGGATTAATCAAAGTAGGATTATAATTTTCTGCAACATCAGTTTTGACCACTTGCCCCAGACTGATAGTTGAGCCTAATTTTCTGAGTCATTCCAGATTAGACAATAAAGTTGTTTCAAAGTCAATGAACAGTCCTCTGCAGTTTTACCAGATGGATACTTCATAACAGAATTGTGAGACTTTTGAAATACATACACAGACCATTGCAAAAAATACAAGAAAATATTGATAATGAAAAATTTATTATAGGAGTCTGTATATATTTGCTCTGTGACACCATAAGGGCAATTGCAACTATTCCAGAGTCCATGGGGGGAGGGTTATCTTTATAATTGAACCCCTACTGCTACATGGCATTCAATGATTTTTAATTTTGTTTTCTAAAAAATAAAGTTTTTAGTATAGAAAAATTGTGTTTCATATGTATGTTCAGCAGACACTGTGTCCCCACTGTGGGGACAATTTCTGCAAGGCTCTTCAGGCTGATTGTTTTTCCTCCTAGAGGAATGAGTTCTCTTATTTTGTACGTTTTTCTTTTGGCACTGCGGAATCTCCATTAATATAAACTCCATATCTGGGGAATGGCAACAGTGTATCTTGGCAAGATTAAAGATGAAAAACTACAGACAGTGGAGAGGAGAGGGTGCATAAAAGATTTCTCTGGTTCTATTTTATTTGTGAGAGAAAATAACCTTATCCTTTTAAAATGTCTTCTGTGTAGTCGCAGACAGAATACTCTCACTGCTAATTATTTTTTCCTTTCATAAATCCTCCAGTTTCAGATTTCCTTTGAGAGATGAAGTAAAATACTATAGTAAACATGTAGATTTGCCATAAAACTCTAATGAAATGTGTTCACCAGAAAAGTAGCTAGGTAGGTTGGTTGCTTACATCAAGTTCTGGAAAGTTCAGATACATTAACCTAGTGAAGTCCCAGTGTTGTTTCTTGGTGCAGAGTGGATGTAAAATAACCTTCTTAGTCTCTTATCGAGAAAAATAAGCTCTACTTGCCTGAATCTCCTCTGTACGTGCCTAAGAAAAACAAGATACAAGCATAGTTTGAACATTTTCTGAAGGTAACAACATGAGCTTTCTTTTTCAGAGAGGTTCTGAAATGCATCCTAGGGAATAATTAATCTACAGCAAATTATGAATTTGAAAAACCTAAGATTTGTTTAGCATCTAAAACTCTCAATCTGTCTTGATCTGTCTGCAGTTTGCTTACTGCCCAAATTATTCTCAGTAACACTCAGCACTTCTCTAAACAAGTCTGATGAGCCCTGTGATACAGTAAAAACACATATGCAATTAGTAAGTCAGTTTTTATTGAACTTTTGTTTCGTTTTATTCAAACCACAAAAAATTAATACTTGAAGCAGTGCAATGATACAAGCTATACATGTCTGCAGTCAGTATAGCAAATCCCATGACAATTCTATTGCCAAATACTTTTGTATCTATTTAAAAGTTTCTTTTAAACATTCCAGTATCCATTATAATCAGAAATGTGCTAGATCCAAGTAATTCTCTTTTTTGAACTTCTGCAGACTTTTCATTCTAGTTGCTTGAGATATACTAATAACACTACCAAGAAAGGTCCTCCAATTTTATAATGAACAAAGGGATCCAGCTCTAAATGATTCCACTTCACTGACAGAAATAAATATCCTTCCTTAGTCTGTTTACATTTTGATGAATATTTAGAAAAGAGGACTACAAGGCTTGAAGCTCATTAAAAATTTTGCAGCAAAATTACATATTTTATATATTGTTTTTGGAAAGTTACATGTTTATAGTTTTTGCTGTTCTAAATTACCATTATACTTTCTATTTAGAAACATTTTAAATCTTTGTATTTCAGAAGTGTAATATAGTGTTCTGGAAGCAAAGAAGGAAGACTTGTCAGTTGAACAGTGTAGATTACTAATGTTTTGGAAGTCTAAAGGCGTATCCTCCAGTCTGTGACACACACTCTACAGAGAGGAAAGTAGCTTGATTGAAAGAGAGGACTTTAAAAGTGAAAGCTAGGCCTGAGCTCAGGTAACTATAGAGATGGCATAGGGCTCCAAATCATATGGCAGTGGTAAACTTCTGTTCTAGACTTCTTTCTATAGATCATAATGATAAATGTTGCCATTTGACAGTAAATACACTTGTAATTTGGCTGGTAGTATCTTTCCAATTAGTGAGATATTAATACTGTCCTCTGAGAGTTGTAATGGAAGAAGGATCTCATGCACTGTTTTAAAATTCTGAGCACTTTTCACACAGGAATCACTTAGCAGTAAGGAGAAATTGCAACAGGGAGAAACAAAAGGAAGGTAAACAGATAGCTAGTGCCTGATGCTCTGAACAAATACAACATATAACCAGCAGCTTGGCTCTGCAGTAGTACAGCTGAGGTTGCAGAAAAGCATTGCTGAGCTTTCTGCCAGGAGCCGGACCACAGCACTTTGCTATGCTCCTCACGATTACCTCAGGTGAAGTAAGCTGAGAGGAGCAGGTGCAGCAGGGTGATGGGCCAAGCAAAGAGGCTGTGCTGTGAATACATCATGAGGCAACAAGCAGCTGTTTTTGGGAAGCAGTGCTTTCAACAGAAACCTTGAAAGCACTTCTTTTAGGGACTGCATTGCATAACTGCCCTTACTTACATTTTCTTCAGCATAAACAAGATCACCTCTTACTATGGTGAGAATAGAAACAGCTGAAAACCCTAAAAATAGTCCTTGAATATACACATTCCCTGTAAGCCCTTTAAATGTACATACTCCAGACTGTATCCATCCCTCTGCCATACAGATTTTTCTTCCCCAGTCTCATTCACTTTGCAGAGTTATAGAGCTTTATTTGTATGACTTAGCACTATCCTAGTTCTTCTCAGTTTATTGAAGCTCCATACCCCACCAAATTATTAAGCAGTGAAGATCAAGCTGTGCATCTACTTTTGCTAAGATTTATATTTTCTTATGAGTCTCAGTCTAGTGAAATCCTGTTGGACATCACAGAATCACAGAATCACAGAATCATCAAGGTTGGAAAAGACCTAAAAGATCATCCAGTCCAACCATCACCAATACTCCCCAGCTAAATCCTATCCCTCAACACAACATCCAAACGTCTCTTGAACACCTCCATGTTCGGTGACTCCACCACCTCCTTGGGCAGTGCATTCCAATGCCTGACCACCCTTTCCGAGAAGTAATATTTCCTAATGTCCAGCCTGAATCTCCCCTGGCGCAGTTTGAAACCATTGCCTCTAGTTCTATCACTGTCTACACGAGAGAAAAGGCCGACCCCTAGCTCACCACAACCTCCCTTCAGGAAGTTATAGAGTGCTATAAGGTCTCCCCTGAGCCTCCTCTTCTCCAGGCTGAACAATCCCAGCTCCTTCAGCCGCTCCTCATAAGGCCTGTGCTCCAGGCCCCTCACCAGCTTCGTAGCCCTCCTCTGAACACGTTCCAGGGCCTCAATGTCTTTCTTGCAATGAGGGGCCCAAAACTGAACACAATACTCGAGGTGCGGCCTCACCAGTGCAGAGTACAGGGGGACAATTACCTCCCTATTCCTGCTAGTAACACTGTTTTTGATGCAAGCCAGGATGCCGTTAGCCTTCTTGGCCACCCGGGCACACTGTCGGCTCATGTTCAGCCGAGCATCAATCAACACCCCCAGGTCCGTTTCCTCCACACAGTCCTCCAGCCACTCCGCCCCAAGCCTATAGCGCTGCCTGGGGTTGTTGTGGCCAAAGTGCAGGATTCGGCATTTGGTCTTGTTGAACCTCATCCCGTTGGCTTCAGCCCAGCTCTCCAGCCTGTCCAGATCCCTCTGCAGGGCCTCGCTACCCCCAGGCAGATCCACACTCCCAGCCAATTTGGTGTCGTCTGCGAACTTACTGAGGGTGCACTCAATGCCCTCATCCAAGTCATCAATAAAGATATTGAAGAGGACAGGCCCCAGCACCGACCCTTGGGGAACACCACTCGTGACCGGTCGCCAGCTGGATTTAACTCCATTCACCACCACTCTCTGAGCCCGGCCCTCCAGCCAGTTCCTTACCCATCCAACAATGTACCCGTCCAAGCCACGGGCTGCCAGCTTCTGCAGGAGAATACCGTGGGAGACAGTGTCAAAGGCTTTGCTGAAGTCTAGGTAGACCACATCAACAGCCTTTCCCTCATCCAGCAGATGGGTCACTATATCATAAAAGGAGATCAGGTTGGTCAAACAGGACCTGCCTTTCATGAACCCATGCTGGCTAGGCCTGATCCCCCAGCCATCCCGCACATGCCGCATGATCTCCCTCAAGACAATCTGTTCCATAACCTTCCCTGGAACCGAGGTCAGGCTAACAGGCCTGTAGTTCCCCGGATCCTCCTTACAACCTTTCTTGTAAATGGGAGTCACGTTGGCAAGCCTCCAGTCTTCCGGGAGTCTTTAAGCTGCACTGATTTTAACCTGAACACATGCACAAACACGTTTTTTTCCCCAAACAGGAGCCAACATTACCTTTACTATTTCATCTAATTGCTTACTGGTGCAACAAGGTGTTTCACAGTCTGTCCCAAGTGTTCAACGTTGCTTTTTTGACTTTCTGTACTGCTTATAGAAAGGCTTAAACAGCTTGCCCCTATAGCTAAAGCATTCAGGACACTGTCTCTCACAGAAAACAGGGAAGCCTGCTTTAAGGAGACTTTGAAAAGTAGAACTGCAATGAGATATCTCTTTATATGATGATATGTTTTTCTTCCTAATCTCTTATTACCGTAAAAATTGAAAATAAAATAGACTTTTTTTTTCCTACTCAACAAAGATATAATTTGATTTGTTTAACTGTTCATTACTGAAAGTGAAATTTTTCATTTGAAGGTAGTATTTTAGCTGATTTAATAGTTTTGGTTTAATGGGACTGCAAGTCTGTCTTAAGTCTGTCTTTTATAAATGAGAGAAACTTCTCTTTTTATTACAGCTGCAACTTGTTCTGTATTTACACACACTAACTTTTGGGAGCAAAATTTTCTTTTTATTTTCTTTCCTCATTTTGCAAATTAATATAAGGTTAATAAAGATGTTCACGAATTCCCATTTCTAATTATTTAGTTACCCATACCATTAATTTCCTGTGAGACCAGCAAGCTAAGAATGCACAGAGGTTTCCTTCTGTTAAATATTTTTGTTGTTGTTTCTGTAGACTGAATAAATTCTATTTGGCTCTGTTCAGGACAGCCTTACACTAAAGTCTAAAATATATAGCTTCTTATTTTATTTTTTAAGGTTAATTTTTATTTTCCATTTTGCTCCTAGCCCAATCTGCTTTGTAGAAAATTAATGAAATTTATCCGTACAGTTTTAATACCATGCATTCATTATTGATGGTTGTCCCCTATGAGTCTCTATACCTAGACAAATTCCATGAGTGAATCTTCTTCTTTTGAACTTACTGATGGATTTTTTTCATTTTTTAACAGGGTGTTTAAGGAGTCAAAGATAATTATGTTTTTAATCATATTTTATCATTTTTGGAAATATGTGTCTAAGGAGGTTAGGTAGATCATGTCGCTTCAATGTCTGAAGAAGAAATTTCTGACACCCTGGAATAGGTAGCACTGTAATAATTAAAAAAAACATCAGTCAGACTCTGTATCTAAAATTCTAAGTTCTGTCAAACTCAAGATGGCAGTCCAAGTGAAATACTATTTCATTAGTTCTAGATCTCTCAGAACTGTAGGGTCTCTTTTTCCTTCTTTGTTTTTCTGTCAAGCGATGTACTGTACAAGAGTAAGCTTTATAAATATCTTTCCTCCTCAGCTGTAATTGAAGTCATTGTGGCACGAAGGAATAACTGAAAGAACAGAACTAAAAATGGTCCTCATGAGCAAACAAACAAGCAAAAATGATGACCCTTCACAAGAAAGTCCTCATTGTTTATGGATTCACAACATATCCAAACACTATTTGTTGTTTTAATCAAATTTTCCATAGGTTCAAAATGGCATTACACTGACTAATTATCTTTAATCAGTACTCCAGCTTTAGTTCTGTCATTTGGCATGTAAATATCATTAATCTTGTCATCAACTTAACACTTTTTTATTCAGTTGGAGAAGGTCACAACTTCAGTAAAATTTGAATCTAACCTTGATTTGAAAGTCTAATATTTAATGTGTATAGAAAAGATGTTAGACAAAATGATCTCTATACTGCTGCTTTTACTTTACACCATTTTGACATTTTAACTTTAAAATCCCAATGCTAATATTTTGCCTAAATTTTATTAAAGGAGTTTTAGGATATGGTTTAGCATGATAGTTGGTTAGGCCCCATCCAAACTGCTGTGACAACTACAACTTTCTCTCAGTGTATAATGGAGAAGTAGGTAATTGTCCGTACATCTTTTCTGCTGTCAGACAGTAATGATAGCACTTACCTGGAAAGTGGAAAAAATTTCCCTATTCTGCTGGAGGTACTTTTAATATCGGCCACTCAAGAAAGCATCCTAGTGCCCAGGAAATTCAGCAAGGAGATAGTGAAAGAAAAGTAATTTGTGACTGTCTCCTTGTGTACAACACAGGTCAGGTTTCAGCAGGAAAATGAAGGAGAAAATCAACACTGAGAATCTCATTCAGTGCTTAACGATCGTGAGGAAAGTTTCTTGAAAGCTTATCTGCATTTCCAAGAACCCTTTTGTTTTATGTTGAAATACTCTTTGAATAAAGGAGAGGTGCTTTCTCTTCTCCTCTGCTCAGAATTTCTGCCTTGTGACTTAGTTGATATTAGTAGCTATATGAAATGTTGTGGCCATTTCAGTTGTTATACTAAAACTTACAGTTTTTCTCATCCTCATATATAAAGTCCAGACGCTTAATGGATTTCATTCTGAGGGCCTTGGTCAGAACAATAGAAGGTAGTGCATACATTTTTCATAATTAGCCCTAGGGTCGGAAGATCTGTGGCATACAAGGCAATGATAATACATTTGTTTTGCAATATTTATCAAAGCCTTAAATTACACTTCTGTATGTCACTTTCTCATCAAATTTTCTTGTTTTACTGCAAAAAAAGTAATTATAGTATGTGAGGAAAGAACAACCCAATCAAATTGTTGTTCCAGCTTTGCCAAAGTAGAAAGAAATTTGAATTCACTGTCACACTTAATATTAACCTGACATTTTGTTGTTTTGATTTTTGCTAAGTGGACAAAAAAAATACGATGATTGCTGAGAAATTTAAATTAAAGAAACATATTATTTTCAATTTAATAAATTTCATTTCTTTTATCCCTTCTGTCTCTAGGTAATATGACATACATATGCAACAGTAAGCACAACAGCAGTTAATATTTGTATGACCTTCAGTATTATGGTAATTTATTTAAATGTTCTTTGATAATTAAGAGTATTTCACATAAAAGGCAACTAAATTACTTTTACCAATTAATTATATCTTTTAAATTATTGAAGTGATCAATTATCATAATCAACAAGCTTTATGGAAATAAAATAACAAACAAACCTGAAATGCTAACTGGTCTGTTTCAGGCTTGTTTTTCATTTCTCCTTGAATAGAATAACTGTTTTTAATGCACACTTGATATATGTGTTCAGTTCTACATAAGCTGTAATGGAATTTTCATTAACATGAAAATTTCTATTTCCAAAAATTTTGTTCATTCAAAATTTCAGAGAGCATATGGGATACCTATCTCAGATTTTGGAAGAAATTTACCTGTATGCCTCTGAAATAAGAATTCTTCAAGATTACTGTAACCAATTTCAAATATCTGTCCATCTCCATCTCTTCCTCTTTCCCACTCTCATTCTTGCCTTCTTAACTTCTTTCTCTCTCTAACTCCCCAACACAATTATAGTTCTTATAATCACAAAAAGCATACAGCAGAGATTGTCTTCCTGTCTTTATTTCTAAATTTATACTGGCCAGCCACTGGTGTTATTTCTGAGCAAATAAAATTACAGGCAAAAATGACAGTCCAAACATACTCCTTCTGGGGGAAGTAGTACTATACTAGTATATTAGTACTAGTATATACTAATACTGTGAAGTAGGAAATGTGTGGAAAGTTTTGCATTCATACTCAGAAGCCATAGATTAAGATTGCAAACTTTATATAAAGTGCTCTGAGTTTGCTTTTCAGAAACAGGTGGAATTACGCAATTAATGACAAAGTGTGTGAAACTAAATCTTCTCAATGATTTAATCAATTTTAATAGTAAAATTAATCATTTTTTTGGGATGATTTTCTTTTTGAGAAGTTGTAACATTAAATTTATAATTTAGAATTGAACGGCCATCTAGGTCCCACTCAGTAAAAGATATACAGACTTTCCTTATATAGTTACATGATTGCAAAGAGTCAGAGCCTGATATAACTACAACTGACAAAATTAATCATGTTTCTTATCCTTCTGGAAAAGTTTTAAATCATTTTAGTGGGCAAGAAACATAAAGATGATTGTAAACTGCAGACAATCAGCATAAGGCACTGTACTTACTTCGCAGTCTAGAGGTTCATTTACATAACTTTCTTGGAGGGGTAAATGATATGCTAGCATGGGCTTTTATTTCTAGTAACAGTTTACTTAATTTATTTTTGGGGCATTCAAAGTTTGGATTCTCACCAGCACTGCTGCTGCTATCATGCATAACACATGCTGCTATTTCTTTTGCTCATGCCATTTCTAAAGCAGCTCTTCTTTTTACAGGTTTCATTCTATAAAAATGAGACAAAGTGCTCTTTCGTTGATTCAAATAATCTGTTTTCCTTCTAGGCTTTTTTTGGGGATGAAAAGAAAAAGTTTGGGCCATGATGCATCTTAAGGGCTGCTTCATGTTAGTATGAAAAGATCCCAGAAGCTACATTTATTCATGGTTATTGCAGCTCAGTTTTGTTACAGATATTGGGAATAGATTTGGAAATAAAAAATACAATCAAGGGTTTCTGTATTTCTTCAGTGGAACTGCAAAAAGCAAATGTTGTTTCATTAAGAGGAAAACAACAAATTTAAAAAAGGGTAGAGAGAAGGGAGAAAAGTGGTTACCTGAACTGTTATATATTTTTTTAATTGATGATTTCTACCTTAAAAGTGTTGTTGAGTCTGAGAAGATCACTGCCCCTCTCTGCTGTGTTAGTCATTTTAACTGCACCAGAGATAGCAAATAGAATTATCTCTCAGTGATGTAAATATTCTGGGGAAGGGTCTAGTTTTGTAGAGGGAGTCTGTGTAATTAGATCAAGTGCTGTAACTTAAGCTTTTACAAACTTTTGCATGCTGAAGAAGTGAATGTCACAAGATCTGCTCAAGTATAGGATATATCCTTTTCATCTCCTTCTTTTGACTTTTTTATCATGGGACATAGAAACTTCTGTATTCTCTCTTTTCTGATCTATTCCACAAATACTACAGTCAGGATGAAACTTGTATTTTACTTTGATCTACAATCAATAGGTTAAAATAATGAAAATATATGAAAAAAACATCTCCAAAATTGAATGTATTTTCAAACAGATTGTCCAGTCTGTAAAATGTCTTGCAACTAATTTATAGAATAGAAGGAAAAGAAAGACAAATGTTGTGAAAGAAGTCTCTATGTATAAATGAGACTTGTAGATTTCTAACCATCTCAACCTGGCTAAAAATAAACACAAGCATTGAAAATCAGTAGAATAGTGGTTTATATGTAGTAGCCTTACTATCCTGTAGTTGTGTAGTTGTGCAGCTAGAGAGTTGAACATATTTTGAACATAGAAGCACAGTCATTTCTTGTCCTGTAAAGCACTGAGACAGTTGAGAAAATAAAATGTTTATTCCTTTTAAGCATGCATTTGTACTTGTCTTCCCGTTCTTAGATCCTGCTGACCTTGGGCCTAAATCAATGGTTTGTTTCACCTAATATTTACTCATTGCAAAAATACAGTGAGATTAATTTCACACAGAGATAGCTTCCCTGAAATAACTGACAGAAATTAAAGTGAAAAATGTTTGAGCGAATGCAGCTTCTTCTTTCTGCCACAGTTTATTGCTCTCTCTATGGCAAATTATAGACATTCATGAAAAAAGTATTTAATGTTGCATAATGCTGTCCTGGTTTCAGCTGGGACAGAGTTGATTTTCTTCGTAATGTCTGGTATGATGCTGTTTTGGCTTAAGGAGAAAAGCAATGTTGATAGCACACCAGTGTTTTGGATGTTGCTGAGCAGTGCCATATGGAGCCAAGGACATTCCAGTTTTCCAGATTCTCAAACTGTCTTGCTAGCAAGGGGACTGAGGGGGCACAGAGAACTGGGAGGCTACAGAACCAAGACAGCCAAACCAAACTGGCCAAAGAGACATTAAAAAAAAAAAAAAAAGTTTGGGGAGTAGGCTGGGGGTGCAGGCACTGCCTGGGTACTGGCTGGGTGTCAGTTAGTGGGTGGTGAGCAATTGCATGTTGTATCTCTTGTTTTGTAAATATATTTTTATTTATGAGTACACACACGTATATATAATCACTATTATTTCTCCGATCCTTTTATATTTTAGTAAATAGTTTTTATCTCAACCTATGAGTTATACCTTTTTTTTTTTTTTTTTCCCAATTTTTTCCCCTATCCCACTGGGAGAGGCTGGGGAAGTGAGTGAAAGACTTAGCTCCCTACCAGTTAAACTGTAGCAAGTATATAAATTATCTTCTACTAAGAGTACAAGGCAAATTTCTATTAAAACATCTACAAGCTGACATTTTCAAGATAAAGTGTAAAGATGCATTTAGAGTTTTTCTGTTTAGGTTTGGATAAAGTATCACGTGGAGGGAAACAATAGAGTTAAGCCTGTATTATTCTCAAGAGGCTTTATAATGATGCCAGTGGAATAATTAAAAGTGAACAAACAGGAACCTAGAGCTGATAAACTACAAGAATTTCTTCAGATCTGATTCTAGTTATACTGAGCTTTTCTTTCCCACTGACCTAATTGGTCTCAGACTGACTCTTCTATACACAAAAATGTATTGCCTATCATTGCATTCCAAGCTGATTACTATTTTAATGTAACTTAATATTCACTTTGGAATCAGCTTTTGATTAAAAAAGTACTGTTATCTTTAGCCACTGATTTTTTTAAATAACTTTTTTTTCTGTAAGTAACACTGTGTAATGTAATGCTGTCAGAGCAAAGATTACCAATTAGTGGATCCAGAATAATATGTGCTCCACTGGGTTACAAATGCTATGTAACATCTCAAGTCCCATAGTTAGATGTACTACAATTATGCCTTCCACTTCTTCATACAGAGACTTGTAAAACCCATGTTGCCTAAAATTTAAACTCTGAAATACAATACAGAGATAATGAAAGGTAAACATCTGTGTTTCGAATCACCAACGAGTACATTCTTTTTTCAATCTCCCACAGTTACTAGATTCTGTTGGGAAAATTCTGTTAGGTTTTCTGTTTGTAACAGCATTCTTATTTTTGCTTGTCTCCTGCTAAGCTGATATTTTCCTGGCATACTTATCACTGTGATATATATTTTCTTCAAAGTGAGCCCTTCAAATAAGCATCTCAAATGAATGTGACCAAGAAATGATCAAATACAGAGCTCGTTGTGTTTGTTTAGCACCAAGTACTTTGTGGATAAGGACTTTAGCAAAAACAAATAAAAAGTAATAACAATGCTGCTGAACATTCTGCTTATCTCTACTACACCCCACATAAGATTCAGTAATAAAATGATTCATTCTGTTTATTGGGCCCATTTTCTCCGCAAGCACTGAATTAAAAAAAGCAATTGTAAAGGTTAATGTTGTCAACTTGGTAAAAAGCATTTCATTTTACACTGTATAATGATGTAGAACATAACTACTGTCTTTGTCTTAGAGCAAGAAATAGATCAGATGAAGAGAAAAGAGAAAGAATGCTACAGTTGTAGTGAAATGGGTGGCTTTTGACAAGGAAGCTTGTTTGGTAATCAACTGTCCCACATCTGATTGGTATCAGAATTCCCTGCAGCTACCCACTGAAATAGTGGTAACCCACATTACAATTTTTTTTCAAAGTAATAGAACCTACAACACTTTTGAATTGTGGACAGTAAGTCAGAATTGCCATTTCTGCTGCCTTTTTCTCTGCTGATAGACTGCTAGCCTACACCTAAGGTCAACTTTTTCAGCTGTTGTCTAATTTTCTGTTACAGTGGATCTCTTTCATAAATTTCTAGGAAAATATATAAAATACATAAAATGTATAAAATATATATATTTTTTCCCTTCCTGTGGCTGAGTGTGTTTTTGTGGTTTTGTGAAAGTTCTGTGGAACCCACCTGCAAGCACTTCTCAAGCAATCAGCAGCACTGTATATATTGTTGGGCCTTTCTTAGCTATAACTATGCAAAGCAACATGCAAATTCTGTCTTCCTGTGTTCCAGAAGTCTGTGTTATTCATCTCACGTAGGCATACACAAAATAGGGCATAAAGTCTAAGAAAAGTCAGTTAGTGGTGGGGATACTTATGCAGACTGCACATATCGTGAGACAGTATTGAATGAATGTTCATGCAATGTCAATAGCACATGTGCATGATATTTTCACAATTGGCCTATGAAATTATATTTTATAGCACAACATATGTTTTGCTGTATGTCTTAGGTAGCACTCTTACAGGGTGTGTACCTAAAATTATTCTTCCAGAATGAGTCTGTACATTCTGTTACAGATGTAAAAGTAGACACTGCCTAAAGGCAGGATTATCTTTGAACAGGTATGTTGGGATCAATATTGAAGAGCAATTATTTTAGGAGAAAGATGCAAGAAAAACATAATTAGATCTTATGAATATTTTATATTCCTGAAACATCTACTGACTAAGCATTAAGCAGTGCTTCCTTCTGAAGTGTATTATTTTATTTCCACATTGTATTTTCATCATTCTGTCACCCATCACAATTTAAAATGATGTAGACCCGAGAATCAGGTACTTGGTGCTTCAAAATGCTTTCAAAAATAATAGCAAATCAAAGTAAATGGAAAACAGTATTAGTAATAGTCCCCAAGTACCTTTTGTATGTCCAATATTTCTATAAGCTGGTTATTCTTATAAAGAATTCTTATAGGTATGAAAAGATGTTGGTTTGCCTTCAGTATTATTAATTCTCCAGAAAACGGAATTACAAACAAGGCACAATGAATAGTAATTTACAGTATCACATAAAAGAGCATGACAATACTTTAAGTCTTAAAACTTACGTAATTATATCCTTCCTAATGTAGGAATGGCTAAATTTGATATCATGGATCGTCCTTCCATGCTCTTTTCTTCCTCCTCCTTGTACTAATGAATAAAACATTTCTTGTCAAATGTTCAATGTTTCCTCTGTGAATGCAGTCAGTTTCAAATGTAACATGAACAAGGACACACACCAGTCCAATAGCATCTTTTCTTTTACAAGTCACATCCCTGGGTCTCTCTGAACCAGTTACTCAGAGGCTAAAAAAGTTTGTAGAGGCATTCAGTGCTGACATTAAGATTGTAAGAGACAGTCATAATATATACAAGCAGATAACAAATGTTGAGCTTAATTAACGTTATTTTCCTTAAAACAGTGTATTTGGAGGTTATGTGTCTGGTGACTAATTGTGTAATTTTTGTGAACAATAGAAAGGGCTCTCCTTTTGTTTTCAGTGTATTTCAATTCATTGCTGACTAACAGCTATGCAAATTTGAAAACCTGAAATGCCATTAGCAATGGTTTGTTTGTTGCTTATTTGTATAGAAGAGTTTATTTATCTTTACCTTAGGAAAATATTTAAATAACTGTGAGCACATACTATTTACCTTTGAGGCATTCAGGAAGACAATGAATGCATAGAGAATGTTAGAGAAATGCTATATTGCTTAATGACAGTGTTTATGAGGACAGGCAGATGTGATGGACAGATGGATGGACTAACAGAACTAAATGTATTATTAGCTGCTCAGACATTTGCTGAATGTCAGCCAGAACTACTGAAACATGGCAATTGACCATTGTTAAGCATATCCCATAGAGAGAATAACAACATATATATATAAAAAATTAGTATTTTTGTTTAAATTTCAGAGACAGAAAAATAATTGCACAAACTCATACTAATCCCATTTTGAAAACAGCTGAAAAAACTCATTCACTTTTAAAGTGGCTGTTTGAGTTAAAATTATCAGTAGATCATCTACCTACTTTATTTAATACTGTTTTAAAAATATTTATCATTTTCTCTGTTCTGTACATCAAGAAAAATAGTAGGTATTTTTTGTAATGCCTATCATTCAAATAGTTAAGAAGCATTTAAAATAAGCCTTTTCTCCCCTCTAAAATTTATTTTACTCCTCACTAAAATGCAGCCACTGCAGATGGAATGCTGCAGCTGGCTGACAATATTTATTGTAGGATTACTTGTAAATAAATCATCCTCATGTTGACTTATTTGTTCTCTGATTTCTGTTATTGCCACTGATGAAAAAATTAAACCAGTAACAAGATTTACAAAGAAATAGAAATATTATTTTGGCCCTGATTTCCTTTACATGAAACTGCATCTTACTAATACATTGAGGCTAATTGGAAATGGATAGTATCACCTCTGAAAGAGGTCATGGTGTGAGGCACAGCATAACAGTGAGTAATACTAGGGGAAAAAAATGATCTGCTTTCTAACGTGACAAGAATGATTTGCAGTTAATAATAGAAGGGGTAAAGGCCAGTCTTTTCGGTTGCCCTTGGCTTCACCTAGGACAAAATAAAAAATGACTTCAGTTGCTGTGAGCTACTTATCTTTTTTCCCAGTCATTATTACTTAGTTATATCTTAGTGATAAAATCTGTCATTACTGACTTTATTGACATTAAAGTTGATTTATTTGCATGCCTGGTGAATAAGAACTACATTATATTAACTTTCGGATTGCTTGCATACTCAAGACAGTAAGTGCATCACTGGTTTAATTGTTTTTGATGGTTTACTTGCTCTCTAATCTGAGTTTGAAAATGATATGGGGTCAGATTCATCCTTGGCATAAGTCCACTGACTTTGGTAGTCGTGGACTTAAATTTAATGGCAAACTCTCCTTTCAGCTATGTGACAGAAAAACTCAAAAATAATTTTTATATCTTTACTTAAAAATATGCTCCTGAATTATTACTCTTCCTGTTATATTATTTGTTAGTAATGTAATAGAAACTGAAGAGACTGAAGCCAAGTACTTTTTGTATATGTTGGGGTAACTTCCTGCAAGTTGCTTAGCACCTAGCAACTTTGGAATTAATTTTCTCCTGATTTTAGTAGAAGATGAGTAGCATCCCAAGGAAAGAACTGCAAACTTTACCCTCCAGACCTCCAAAAAATTCTGTGGGACTTCACCTTAGTGTGTTAACTCTGAACCACACTTATCTTTGTGGTTTTCTGAATACCTTCACTCACACAATCAGGAATCTAGATTTTTACAGCTAAAAATGTCTAGGATAAACATCGAGAATCTCAGAAGATGTTCTGGTTATTCAAGTTCTAGCACTCAAATGTAGAATTTGAGCCCACACCTGGTACAACTCTTATGTTATTACTGGGAGCAAAGGGTGAGGGAAGATGGAGTAAAAGAGGGCTAAGCTTGAAATATAGTTTCTTCACTTTTATTTCCTGGCCTAGATTGCCATTCATGATGCTGAGCTGCCAGATACTGCTACATCCTCTCAAAAATGGTAACTTGTGTTGCACTGAATTGAAATTAACATCAACCCAGCAAGATGGTAGATTTTAGAATTAGTTACTAAAGGAATAAGCTCTTAAAGGGATTGAGGAGTAGATCCATCTAAAAGTAATAACAATAGAAAATACTGAAAAGATGAATCATATAATTCAGAATTGGTGCATAGAATGATAATACAAAACTAGCTATCAACAAGGAAATCAGTGGATATAATTTCTTTTCATCTTTGAAAAATCAAGTCCTCTATTCAGTTTGTAAAATACAGACTCATTTGAATTTCTATTAGATACATTAGATTAAAAATTTTAGCTTTTGCTCACTGTGCGAAAAAAATATAAGCAGGGACCAAGAAAGCACAGGTTTGCTAAAAAAAAATAAATACATTAAAACCACCTAAGATTTCATGTTTTTCTTAACCGAATAGTTCTGCAATTAAATATTACAGAATGAAAAAAGTTAATTTTCTTTTTATTATTTCTTTTTCAGCAGAGTTTCCTTACAATTTCTGAAGAGTTCTTTACAAAAGAGATATGTTGATTCATCGTAATCTGTTCAATTACTTAATAAATTAGTAAGGAAAAATTATTTTCTTTGCAAGATTTAGTTTGTTCTCCTACTCTTGCACCAGCCAGATATTCTAAGATGCAACTATTCAAACTACTCACATTCAGTTGGACTTTTAGTGTTAAAGTGCAGCATTGAGTATCAGTAATCGAGAAGACTGAACTTTCCTGAATTCAGACAAACAAAACCTAGGAATCACCTGTATCAGTGGTACTCAGAAGGCCACTGAGAAAATATGTAAATAGAGATTCAAGCTGAATCATAACAGCTTTTTGAAAATTAGTTGAAATTTCAGATCTCAAAATGTATTATTCTTGTGGAAACAGCAACATTTTAACCTTAATTAAACATATGATTTCTTAAGTATCTGTAAAGAGCAAATGCAACATTTCATACAGAAATGCTTTTGAGTTAGAACAGCATTGATTGTACTTGAACACTAGAATGTTCAAAATTTTCAGTATTAAAAAACAAACACATCCCAGTGACAGAAAACAAAAATTCCTCTGCATTGCAGTGACAGATACTGAATTTCAATGCAGAACAAATTCTCACTGAATTTCACTGCAGTTTTTCCCCTTTGTAAGAATGTATCTTTGGAATATGGAATCTCTTCAGTCAGTTTGATAAGATGAAGTTGGTTGAGATAGTAAAAAGTGTCCTAACAAATTCTCTTTATTAATCCATCAATAAACATGTAAACTGTCTTCTCTTCTTTTTCACATATTTCCCTCTTAACCATATTTATCTCCTTACATTATTCCCCTCCAATTTTAATCATATTTGATAAGTTTTAATAAAAAATATTTATAATTGTTTTAAAAGTGCAGTCCGTGTATGTGTGCTCTACTGGACTAAAGGAATCTGCAGTTGTTGAGTCTAAGCTTCTTTTTTTTATTTATTTTTATCATTTTAGTGCCAAATAGCAGACCAAAATCATAAAACTGAAGGAAAAAGGAGTATGCTATTTAATCCTTGCACACCTGAAGGAAGGAAAAATGTTTTATTGTTCATAAATGTTTGTATAGCCTATTTGTGAGACCCACAGTGATTCAGAATCTGTAGTCATTCTCAGCTACGTTTTCCATAGAATGATTATTCTTAGTGTTAGTAAGACTTTTGTAGTATATAGTGAATATATTTCTGACTGCAATGCAGCAGTTTACGTATATGTTTTTCTGGCCTAATCCCAATAGTAACTGCAATGTGACAACGAGTTCCATGGGTCATGTGTAGGACATACAAAGAAACAAGGAATTTCTTGATATGACTTAAAATAGTTGCCTTTTAGCATTATTGGGTGAAATTGTCTCTCTGAAAGTAATGGTTCCTGTTCATTTCCCTGTAAAATGCAACAGATAAAAAGGCACAATAACAGTATTTCATTGAGCAAACTTTTAGCTAGAAAATGCTCTTTGTCAGCATAGTCACCACCATTAGCTACGCATTTTTGCCAGCAATGAATAAGAGCCTGCATGCCGTACTTGTAAAATTCTGCATGGCTTCCTAGTATATGGCTTCTACTTTATATTGCTGTTGCCACTGCTGAAACACAACTCCCACAACTTCTCAGTGCTCACATGCACTGTTTGTTCTCCAGAAATGTTCAGCAAGTTTTGATGAATGTCAGTGGGTGCCATTATTTCCACGTGGAAAAATTCAGTGCCACACCTTTGCTTCACATGCACTTCTGTGTCAGATACTGCTTTGTCAGACTGTCCTGCTGCTGCCATCTGTCATATAGCAACAAAATGCAACAGAACACTGATGGGAAAGTTCAACATCTACTGCTGTCCCACCACCATCTGCCTCTGATGTTGTGGGCCAACAGAATGAAACAGGAAGCATTACTTTCAGAGCAGCCCTCATAGAATATTATGAGTCACTTAACTTTTCCATTATTTACAGTGATTTTAAAGTACTCCTTCTCTTTCATTTACATCTTAAAATTATGGTCCTAATCTTCCCTTTTATCTTCCTTCTTATTCCTTTGTGTCTTGTAATAAAACTTGTAATGGCTCACTAAGAATCCATAAAAATGTATACCTTTTCAATGCTCTGTTTCTTCAATGGAAATTAATATCTTATTTTTTTTCAGTCCTTTTGTTTTTCCTTTCCTAACTTCATTGAAGAATTATATTAAATAAATAGTCCTTCATAGCATCTCTTCTTTTTCTTACTGATTTCTGTTGATTTGTGAGGTATCAGTTTGCATAAACTAATGTAAAGTGACTTTACATGATATCTGTCTTTGCTTCTGCCATAGGAATTTCCTTGGTGTTACACCGGCTAATCGCCTAGCCTTTTTATGCATGGAATTCTTTGGTTTGTTTCTTATTTTTAAGCTATATAATTTTCCATAAAATACTTTATTCTGTTTTTCTGCTTATCCTTTTCTTTGGGATATTAAGTGTATAATATATGTATCAAGTACCATGACTTGATAGGAATCCAGGGGCATCTCATGATTAATCTTCTTCCATGTTGAAAATTTACACTTACATTTAGCCTTTATTTTCTTACATAAGTCATTTTCTAAAGCCGAACTTTTATCATTCATTCTGTGGCTTCTGATTCCTTATCCTCCTCAGAAAGATTTTATCAAAGGCATCTTGAAAGTCCAAGTAAGTCATATTTATTCAGTGGATATTTTGCTACTCATCCTGTGCTATATGACTTCTATATCAATATCAACTTGAGTATAGTACATTAGACAGATTTTAAGTTAAAATTATGTATGAAAGATACTGAAAAATGTAATCAAGTGCTTGCCATGCTCTTTCTTGAAGACATATTCACCGGAACTTCATGTAATTCCTTCTGGAACAGAAGATTGCCCACTAGGAATGTTGTTAAACGCGGATTGCAACAGTGTTCTGAATGTTGAAAACATGCTGGTAAAATAGGAAACAAATACATAGCAGCTGTTGAATCACTATTTCTCTTTGATCAGGCTTCTCTCCAATTCATTTGCAAGAGAAAAAAACTGCAACATTATTTCATTTATTACATGAATCAAAATTCAACCATACTGGAAATTTTTGTGGCTTCATATGCAAGAATTTTCACAGATGTTATGCTATAAGTCTCTCACAACAGGAACTGGTTTCATAAATGACATGAAGTTGAATATTGCGATGTTCTTCAACTCCTGATACTTGGAATTTAGATTACAAAGCTATAAACATTTCATATATCCTACTGAAGTAGGAGACACTTACTCTTATCATCCAGTAAATACTGATGAAAGATAGCAGCAAGATACATAAACTACTTCTAAACTATTTCAGTGGTGCGCAAGTTAGAGTTAAGAATACTAATGCCCATGTAGTGCAAATATATCTAATACAGTACACAAATCTAAAAGATCCATTGCTTGGAAACTAAAGCTAGATAGTTTTAAACCAGAAATAAATTTTACTTCAGTTCAATTGCACACCAAAGGTATGGTATTGCATTAGATGAAACTCTCCAATTTGTACTCTTCAAGAGTTGGTCTGGATAACAATTGTGCCTTGTTGTTTATGTAGTATGTTTAGTAATTTTAGGCTTGGGAATATTTAACAAATAAACAAATATACCCAGAGACTCCAGGAGTTAGGATAACAGTTCTCTATGACTGTCATATAATAGACACTTGACAATTTTAGGTACAAAGGTATATAATTTTGATAATTTGTTTCCTAATATTAACTGAGATTTATTTAGTCAATTCTCTTAACAATGTTCTTTGTATTTCTTTTGATTTTTGGCTTGAGATTTTTTGTTAAAATGCTCATAGGATTTCATTCAGTAATATTTCACTATATATTGTGAATTTTGAAGGACCACATGTAGTTATATAGTAATGCAGTGTTAAGTCCCCTGTAGATGGTAATCTATATGAGATTATGAAATACTAGTAAAGGGTACATGGAATGTTCAGCTGCAGCTGGCTTTAATCAATTCTTTTCTGCTATAGACTTATTTTGGTAATCTTTGTATAATTATTGCAGAACTAAAACAGAATCAAATATCATTAATTGCTGTATATTTTACCCAAGAGGACTTAAAATAATGAACAAAAGAACATTTATGCTATACAAGTAAATTGTTCCTTCAAGATCTTTGAATGACTTTCCAAGCCAAGAAGAATGTCCCCCTTTGCAAGAAATCATCTATGAAATTCAGACTTGGCAAGATTGGAATATGAATCTGATGGATCCAAAAGTTTCATTGAATCCTCTCTCAGAATAACGTGTTCTGCCAGTCTCATATCAAAGTTCATTGAATATATAACTAAAGCAGAATTGATATGATGTACAGCTTCAGGTGTTATGCTGCTGTAGAAAGAGTTGGCTGCAGTCTGAATTAAAATTTATGAAAATCTACAATGTTTACTAAAGTAGAAGGACCTGTTTTAGGTCAAGTGATGTTCTGTCAGATTTGGATGGATCTTCAGTGATGACTAGCAGTAAACTAACTAGAAAATTCAGTACTATTAACTTTTTAACCTTGCACTTTTTCCCTTGCTAGAGATAAACTTTAACCAAGTAGAGCTCATCTGTTTTGTTTTCCATGTTTAGGTATAAGAAGGGGGGCTTACAATTCTAAATTATCAATATCTGGAAGATGATTCTGCAGTTGGCTAGATTTTGTTGAACTTTAAAAAATCAAGTCTGTGTGGAGCTAGGTTAGGTATTACACCTAGTTATAGATGGGGGACAAATACCTTATTTTTTCAATTTTGACACCTGTGTTGAGCAGTAGCTGCAGGGCACACAGTGAAAACTGCTAATAGTCAATTACCACTATCCTACAAATCAGTAGTAATTCTGCCTATGTTGATTCTTCTAAATAAATCACTGCATTGTTTGCTTACATGGTACAACCAGCAAGAAAAAGAAACTTGTAATCAGTTGAGGGGCTATTTTGTATTTGAAATACAGATAATTTATTTGAGAATTAAGAAATTCTGCAGTGTTTACCTCATCATACTTTCAACTGTAGGGTGGTAGACTGCAAATCTCTTTCAGTGCAGTAGCTGCTGGCTTGACTTTAGTTTAAATTATTTTATTTTGAAGATGTTTCACCTTTGCTTGTGTATGCATGACATTATTATATGTGTCCTCCCATACAAATTTTTGGTTAATTTTTGCTGCTTCTCACACATTATCAGCTAAATTGCTGCCCAGATGAATTTTCTGATGTGAAAATCACAGAATTGCAAGGGTTGGAAGGGACCTCTAGGGATTATTAAATCCACCCCTCCCCCCCCCCAAAACAGGTTCCCTATAGCAGATTGCACAGGAAGACATCTAGATAAGTCTGGAGTATCCCCAGGGATGGAGGCTCCACAGTCTTTTCGGTCAGCCTGTTCCAGTGCTCCAATACTCAGACAGTAAACAAGTTTTTCCTTGTGTTAATTTGGAATTTCCTGTGCTCCACTTTCTGCCTATTGCTACTTGTTCCACTGTGGTACCAAAATGTTCTTATACTGGCTGTTGTTCAGCGGTATATCCTATTTGAGTAAGGGCCGTAATAATGTTTTCACAGTCAGTGTATCTGAGTAGTAAGCAATGAAACAAAAATGTAAAGTAAGTTTGTGCTGCAGTACTGAATAACTGCACAGACTGATCAATAACATAATAGGATAAGAAGTGATGAAACAGTGAGCTGCAGTTCATGTCAATATGGCACCATATATGCAAATGGCTCCCAGAGGTGTTTTTCTCAAAAAAGTAGCCAAGATTGAAGTGGCATGGGTCCAGTCTCTCGTGTCTTCTTAAAGAAACCACAACTGTTCGGAAGCAGTAAAGCAGATGTTCAAAAGAATCATTAACAATCTAAATGTATGTGTGAGCAGATGTACTATTTCTACTACACATAACTTTGGGGGAGAGGGAGTTTTAAAGAAAATCAGTAAAGAGAAGATCCATGTATGAATTACTCATATAATTATATTCAAAAGATAGAGCAAGTTTCTTTGCTTCAGTGACTGTGATTGAGATAAGAAGGACAAATTATAAGAGGAGGTATTAGAGCAACCATGCACAATTGACTTGGGACATATATACTAGATCAATGAGAGGCAAGGTAACTGTCAGGATAAGAGAAACTTGTTCCAAAACCACTGTCCTGCTTTTCTTGGTGCGTTTCACTAGAGCCACAGGAAATGTCGTGTATTTAAATTTAAACGAGTAAGTAAAATAACTAGAAGGGCATAGAAGAGTAGGAAAATCTGTTGTCCTATTAAGTAATGAGTATAGTGACAGGAATGGTATAATTTCTATAATTCTCTCTAGATCTTTTCTGGTGCTGCCTGAGTATATGCTCCCTGTGAAAAACAATCTTTTTGGAAACTGAATCTTTGTTGTCTTGTTACATTCTCTGCAAGATAGAGAGCCATAGCTTGGTGAGGAATGTGTGTATATGTGTATATGTGTATATGTGTATATGTATATTTTTTTCAGACAACCTCTAAAATTGGCGTTCCGGGTGTGTGGAGGACTCTTTTTTTCCCCCCAGGAATGTGCCCACAAAAAAAATTTACATTTTCCTTTCACTTTCCTGATTTAATTTTTTTCATATAATATGGGAATAATAGTCATTAAGCAGTTATTTAGAAAAACGCAAGAAATTATTGGAATGAGTTTTAAGTATTAGTACTAGAATTCTGAAAGCCTTGTAACTTTCTGACCTGTATCTTCTTACAAACCATCATATCCTACATGGAGTAGTAATGGGCAATGAAGGACTAAATAAAAAAGTGGAACCCATAACTCTTTCCTATAACTCCCAAATCCTATTTTCTGTGATTTGAATTTTCACTGTTTTTTTGGTAGGAAAGTATGATTATTTAGCTATCTGTCTTTAAAAATTACTTGAAACCTGATATTTTTGTCACATGTTCTGAGGTTTTTACTACTTTTTCAAGACCTTTCAACTGATAATACTAGTTCTATGGTCCCATTCTCTCATCTATCTCTGCTTTTTGCTGTATGTGTATGCAGCCAAAACATATTTGTGTTTTTTTTTTTTTTTTTTTTTTTGGGGGGGGGGCTTAGAGTAATAAAGGACATAATTCCTTTCCTTAATCAGTTCCAATATGCTGTTAATGTACAATGGAGTTATCAACTGCTTTGCCTTATATAGTGATTTGTGCACAACTGTCTGATGAACTCTGAAGGTGCTGAAATATTATGTAGGATGTTTTGGCAGAATTACTGAGAGCTCTCAAACTTATGTAAGCATTTTTATGATTCTCTTTTTTTACTTCTCTCTGCTGCTTTTTCCGGCTTACCTGTACTTACTGGGAAATTCAAAAACTAAGAGATTCCCATTGAAAACCTGATGGCTTTGGAGATGGCACCACCATCCGCTCATGTAAGCTCATGAGATATGCTAGCCCTCTCTTCTACTCTGTTCTGTTCACTGACTCACACAGCAATTCATCTCCAACTCACTAAGAAGGATATGCATCTTTCTTCTGTCTCTCTTTCCTGCTACTACTGCATCAGATGAATTAAGCAAGTTATATGACAGTGCTTTTGAGTCAAACCACAGAGAATAAAAGATACATCAGGGCTAGGTGATGCAAAGCCCACAAAGATGAGGCAGAACAGGACACAGAACTTCATCAGACAGTGTGAAACTTCCTGCACATGTAATCATCCATATTACGCATCTCTACAATTAGTTCAGTACAACACCTAATGTGATTATGTACATTTAGGACCCTAGTCTGGTGCAATGCATAATGACTTATATCTGCACACATCCAGATAATATAAACTTTCTCTTCCCATCTCTGTCTCTAGCTTTCACTAGTTCAATATATCTTACAGAAACTTTTACATAAACAGAGGATGAAAATACTTTTTCCAACAGTGTTATTTTCCATGTGGAAAAAAAGAGATGTAATTTTCACCTTCATTGCTTAGAGCTGGTCATCATATTTTTACTTTAGGAAGTGCATCTGCTCTCTAAATTAATGTAATCAGTGCACTAAACAATGTAGTCCTGCATCTGATATATTGTGAGGTAAAACAGGGAACAAAACAAGAGACCAAAATAAAGCATCTCTGTGAGGTGCAGGGGACAATCAATTAGATTCATTATCTATTTTACATTCTAGTCACTGCTTTTAAAGGAGTACATAATACCATGGCAACAGTTGGAGCTGCAGTTCTTTGTGGTATATAGTCATTACAGATTCTTCAGCATTCCCTGAAAATTGATATAAAGAAGTTGCAGGAGTATACTGCCTAGTATGCTGATTAAATGACAAGTTTGTAATTTACAAGTGCTGTATTGCCATGGGAAGGCAATCACACAGCTCAGTTTTCAAACTGAGGGGTTTTTGATACATGCTGCATGATATCTAGCTGGGCTGCAAACTAGGATTAAATTGAAAGGATAGCATGTAGATTTTAGAACATGGTGTTGACATTTACTAGCCAATCAAATTTGTCAACTTTCTGGTATGACAGCAGATGTTGACCTTTCAAGCTTTCCCTATCTGCTTTCATGCATTACCTGCAGAAATTAACATTAACTCTCTTCTTGCTCCTTGCTGCTATTAATGTCAGCTGGGAATTCAGAATCATGAATTCATTTACTGAACAGAGTGGAGACCATTTCATACTCCAAGACTGAACAACTGCTCCTGGGAGCTGGTATTTTTGGAAGCTGCTTCAACTACCTTTGTAGTTGAGGGATAGCTGGGAGCTATGGTGTAGAAAATGTCACTGGGAACAAGCACAGAAAAAGACAGTGGAGGACAGATTCAAGGAGAATCCTAGTGGCCAAACACTTGCAAATGATATTGGATACAGAGAGTTTAAAGTCTAAGCCAAAACACTTAAAGCTATTCTGATGGTGTGCAAAACCAGATGTGAGGTAGCAACGTCTCTTGGCATTATTAAGAGATCTCTGGAAATGTAAGCCTACATAATACATAGCTTGGTAACAAGAAGCTTCAGGGGATTGCAGAGTATTGCCTAGGGCTCTCTGATATTATACTTTGAGGGAAATATTAACTTTCATAGAGACATCTCCAGCAGTCTAAGACTTTTAATATACAAAGGTGAGCCTGAAAGTAATACCTCTTATTTGTTTCCATAGAAACTACATCAGATACAAAGAGCACAATAATGCTATTTGATAGTCTCAGCAACAAAACACTATTTTTCAACGTAGTCACCACCATTAGCTATGCATTTTCAACAACAATGAACAAGAGCCTGTGTACTGCACTCAAGACTGTGCAATTACCGACTGTCACTGTTGTCAATGCTGAAATGCACCACCGCTACCTCGTTGTGCTTACATCCACTGTACAGTCTCCATCAACATTCAGCAAGCATCAGTCAATGTCAGTGGGTGCCATCTTTTCTGCATGGAGGAATTAAATTCCATACCTTTGCTTCATGTATACTTCCATGTCAGATACCATTTTGCCAGACTGCCCTTCTGCTGCCATCTGTCATACAGAAATGAAATATAGGAGAATATTGGGAAGGTTCTGCTTCTATAGCAGTACCACCACCAACAGTGTGGGCAACAGAATAAAGAAAGGAGACATTACTTTCACAGCAGCCCTCTTAATATTAGCAAGTCATTGATCATCGTATGTAAAAAGCAACTAAAAAACAAGAATGTTTTCTGATGTCTTCATTTATGTCAAGAGGAAATGCTTAAGTGTCTACAGACATATTATTATGACAAAGAAAATCTAATGTTTATAAATAGAAGTGTTCCTGCAAGTATCAGTGAGCATATATGTTACTTCTGACGATAACTTTGCAGTGCAGTGAGTCATTGTACAATGGTGCAAGCATATTTCTAATAATATAGTAATACAGTTCAGATAAATATTTCATTCAATAACAAACTTTTGGAAGTTAAATATATCCCATACAATTTTCTATGTAAACAAGGAAAAACTGCAGTCATTATTTCTCTACTATGTAATTGAAAATATGTTCTAGATATTAATGAGAAGAAAATATGACATTTTCATAGAAGAGGACATTTTTATTACTATTTCATTCCAGATTTCCAGAAGTAAGACATATAAAATAGTCTGAAAATTCAGCCAAAAAGAGAGTTTTTCTGCTATAGTTAATTTATGTTCATTCGGGGATAAACAGTACACTTCTTAAAACACATAAAGCTAAAAACCTACCCATAAAATCTTGAGCTACTGTCTTTATCTGAGGTAAAACTATCCTTGCCAAGAGGCAGACCAAACCTGTGAAAAGAACTTTTATGTAGGAAAGATAGGGAACAGCCTACAATCAAGAGGTTAAATTGATATGCTGATGTGGTAAGTTGTGGGCACATGTGGATGAAAGAGTCCCTAAAACCAAATAAAAAGCATTTATTGGTCCCATCTTAAGTGTATGAGCACAAATATGGAACTTCTTACAGTAAATAGTCCTGTGAGAGAAGATTTCATGTATTTTCTGGGAAAATGATATAATTGAGTATCTCCCTCAATCAGAGGTCTGTTTGCAGTTGCAGGGCTATAATTTCATTGAGATCAGAGAATTACATTGGATAAGATTGTCTATCTGCAGCACAAACTTCAGTTGAAGGGCAGTCACTTGTGGCTTGCCTTGGACTGATCCTTGAGCCAATAGTATTTAACATTTTCATTAGTGACCTATATGATAGGACAGAGCAAATACTCAGCATGCCTGCAAGCAATGGAAAACTGAGAGGATTGTCTTAGGCAGATGATGATTCTGCTGTTTAGAGGGACCTCAGCTGGCTGGAGGATGGACCAGAATGAACCTCATGAAAACTGGAGGGGAATGCAAAGTCCTGTATCTGGGGAGGAACATTTCCATGCGCTAATACGCATTGTACTGAAAGCATGGAAAGTAGCTTTGCAAAAAAGGAACTGGGATTTGTGCTAGACAAAAAGTCCAGTGGTGTTCTGACTTGCATTTAGAAGAGCAGTACCAGCAGCAACGCTTATCATTGGTTCCAGGCCACACCTTGAATGCCATGTCCAGTGCGTGCATCTCCTCAGTATAAGTCAGCCATTGATATACTGGAACAAGTTCAGTAAAGGGCCACTAAGATCATAAGGGTTTGTATTATGTTGAACTAGAAGGGACTGACTCTTGTAAATGGTACTAAAGACAAGTGTCAATGGAAAGAAACTGATGTGCAAGAAATTCTACATAAACATAACAAAATATTTTTTACTACAAATGTGATCAAAATGGAAAAAGTTGCTAAAGAAATTGGTGAGTCTACATTCCTGGAGATATCTGAAACCTAATTGGATTTGATCTTTCTGCTGCTCTGAGAAGGAAGAGTGAACTAAATCATCTTCAGAGGTCTCAAATCCTATTCTAATATTCTGTGAAAAAAATGAATGATCAAACTTTGATCAACTGAACTGAAAATCTAAAGTTTCTCATCAGAGTAGACTCACAGTGGATTCAGAGTTGGCTTCCCCAAGTTGTCAGATAACCAAATAAGCTTAGGGCACAAAAACCAAGAAGACACTGATCCTAGAAATGAGAAGCCATTAACCAGCTACTGCTATGTCCAGCTCTGCTTTCCTTTGGTGCCATTCGTCCCTACTAGCACTAAATATGTTCACTACATCAACAGAGAATGCATACTGCTGCAAAAACTGCTCAAAGAAATGTTACAGGCACAAGTGTACCACAGCATTAGCTTCTTTTCAATAATTTCAATAATTTCAATAATTTGTGAAGAAAATAATTGTTTCTAATACTAGATCTGGTAGAAAAAGATCAGTTTGAAAGTTGCTATTTCCCTAAAGCCATCCTGGTAGCTAACTGTCAAACTCCAATAGGATTCCTAAGACGTAACCCTACCGTCATATCAGAGCAATAATGTGTTGAGAAATCATTGGAGCCTGATCTGCAGCTTAGTCTACTGAAGTCTGCTTAACAGTAATTGAGTTCTTATTTCCTACAGGTGCTATCGGTGAGGACAGGATAGAATTGAAGAAAGGGGTAGTTATATTGATGATTAATTGGAACATTTATTCCTATATCAAAAACAAAATGTTATGGTAGTGATGTTAATGTGCTTGCTTCGGAACAAAAGACAATTAAACAAATTAAACAGGAATAAGCTGACTTCTGTGTCAGGCTTTCCCACTTTGTTCTGCAACTTTATTTCTGGAACGACTGGGAAGGGTTTGTGAGACAATGCATACCTGCCATGTAAGCTGCAGAATGTTGTGTGTGAGAAGAGGCACTAGAACATTTAAAAGACCCTTAGCAACTGTCCAAAAAGGATTTATTTTCAACTATAATTAGAGTTCTACTCTCTGTGTTTATGGTTCTAGCTAGTAGCACACCACTAAAAGAATACACCACTGTATTCTTACTATTACAGTATGGAAGATTAAAGATAAAATCACATGCTAAAACATTTAAAAATATGAGGGACCTACAGGATTTTCTAATAGTCTTTGTTAAACTGCCATCCCTCCTTTATAACACAAAATATAGCATATACATACCATTTGGTATTTTATACTTTTAATAACATTTTTTCACATATGCTATTGCATGATGAAGCTGGCAATCTGTCTTGGCTTTCTGAACTTGTTACAGTAAAAATTTAAGTCAGCCAAATTTTAAAACATTTTTGATTATACTTATTTGCTCTCACCAGAAACAAAATACTGTCTTCATTTGTCTGATCACTCTTTATTTTATGCTAATGATAAAAATTCACTGAGCTATTCTTTAAAGTTTTATGTGTGTTAGATCTCACTGTTTAGATTCACTTTTTAGAGGCTAAGGTAGTATTAAGGGCAAATATTAATTTGTTATTGATGATTTGCGTTTGAGAATGAATTTTAGATTATATACTAGTTTTATCAATTCATTTATCAATTATCAATAAGTAGTCATGACTGTTGAGTTCTTCTGTTGAGTATATTCACAATATATACCCTGTTCTAATTTATACTTTGTGATTTCCAAGTTGATAATATTTATTTTGCTAAATATTTTGGATAATGACATTATTGCTTATCAGTGCAATTACTTTCAAATAGTTGTTTTAATGTAAAATCAAATTTGTTTAAAATGTTTTTTTTAATATATATATATATAGTGGAATCTATCTTATAATGGATTTTGTATATATTAAAAAATCTTAACAATATCATGCAAAAACTGTAAAGGTAAAGAGCTAGTTATAGAGTGGCTATGAGCTGTTTTTGAGTATACTGTTGTTATGATTATGTAAGGTAGTAATAGACACGTAATTCTCTTGATGCTGTGAGGTTAAATTGTGTCTTTATTCTACTGTTTAGTGGAAAGCTGCCAATATTCAAGTTCATAAATCTTTGTCAGGACTGATGTAACTTACTCAGGAGATATCTATGCAAAGAACATTCTTCTTAAAATGCCTGATGCATTAAATGCTTTAATAGCTTTTTCATGGCCTTTTCCACATTCTTTTACATAATGTGTGTTTGTTTCTTTATTATGTTTTTAAAATGTATTATTCTAAAATGAAAAATACTAATAAACTTTAAAAAAATACTAAATTTTGCATCCAGTGTAGTTTTTTTGATTCAAATATTCTTTAGTGCATAGATGTAGTAAAACCTGTGGTAAAACCTGTGTCATTTCCAGTCCAATCAATTTTGTACAGTCTTTCAGTCTCTTGAAAGTAAAACAAACTTATAACTGAAGTTACAATCAGAAGTACTGTAGAAACTAAAATCCACAATCCTAAAGGGATCACAACAGATATTTCTTGATTTTCTCATGGGCATAGAGAGCTAATTAAACACTAGAGTCTGAAGCTGCAATTTGTATCTGTGTCAGTATTCTTACAGTAAGAAGGTAATTTGTGCTTCTTCCTATTATGGTTTTTTTTGTGTGTGTGTGTGTATGTGTTTTGCTTTTTTGTTTGTTTGTTTTTTTTCTTCATTTGACATTAGATTTCTACAGAGAGAAATATTTACAAATCATGAAGTCAGAACTCAGATTTTCTCTCTGGACACAAGTGATATTATAGAAGACAACTGGATATAACTAAATTTTAACAGAATGGATGACAATTACCCTAACTGCTATAATTGGATGTGATGAAAATTGTGGGGCTGTAATCCCTCAGGCAAATTACAATTCAGACTCTCAGTGATTGGAACACTATTGTAATTGCTGCCTTCTGATTCAAGAGCCAAGTCTCTTTCACATTTGCCTGTTTATTTATTTATTTATTTACTTCAAAGTGAAGAGCTCTGCTCTATTCTTACAGGTGTGTACTCTTCATCAGTTTTAACAGATAGCATGTACAAGATTTATTATTACTGAGGTTCTTAAGATAGTGACCTGGGCACCCTAAATTTCCTGGACAGTCAGTGGAATTAAGATTTCTTTCAAAAGCCTGTCTTCCTAATCTGCTTTTTTTCTCCACTGAGCATGCAACATAATACTAGATACTTCATTAACAAAAGTGTGGAATGTAAAAGAACTTTGATGTGTGCTTCAAATCAGTTTTCTAGTTTGAAGTTTATTCATGCCCCTAGGTTTGATGTTCCCCATTAACTGGTGTTTGCTTGTGTGTGATTATTTTCTTACAGCTATGTTTAGAACTGCTGAATTTGGAAGTTACCAGTGAAATATGATATGTGGTCTAGCAAACTCTTTGTCGACGGAGAATGAAAGTCAAGGCAACTGAACAACTAGAAACTATTTGAAATTATAGTTTCCAATATAAGGAGCAGTCTAATTACAAGAAAGAACAAAAAATGGAAGGCCGCATAAAAAAAGCAAGAACAGCTTCCCATCAACAAGTGATGTTCAACCACCACTTGGTAAGCAGCACTTCAATATGCATATAGAAGTTGTTTGGGAAGACAAACATTTTCATAGCGAGAGTTCTCTTTTCCTCTTCCCCATGTTTTTGTAAGAGCCTGCTTTGGCAGGAGGTTGGACTTGATGATCTCTGCAGGTTCCTTCCAACCACTACAATTCTGTGATTCTGTGATCTTTTCTTGCTGTATGTGATATCATATGGTATGGAATATCCTTTTGGTTGGCCTAGATCAGCTGTTCTGGCAATGTCACCTCCTCAGCTCTTTTTCACTGCCAGCCTACTGGCTTTCTAAAGGATTAGAGAAACAGCAGTAATGCTGCTGTAGCTATAAGTGCACAGCTCTATACAGATTCCTGCGGGGGAAGTCAATTCCATCCTAGCCAGATCTGGTACACCAATATAGTGAGAGGTTTTACAAAATTGTGATTTCAGAGGCATAAACAGTGGACTAAACAGCAGATTTAAATCCTAGAATGGAAGAAAAAAGGGAGCATTTTAAGGGCTTTATCCTGGAAAATGTCAGAGAACCATAGAATGGCATATGGATATAGACAGGATATCACAGAGGCAAATCACACATTGTAAGAAGGTTGTAAATATTTTGCAGTTGTGAGATTTAATTACTGTTTTATTTTTATTGTGTGTAAAAGAGATAAGGAATATTTGAGAGTATTTGAAAAAATTTCAGAATGCAATTATTGGATTTTATTTCACACTCAATTTCTGACCTTCTCTGGCACATTTTTAATGATCATTAAACTCATTAAAAAAATAATTAAACAATAGGTTATGTATTATGAGATTATATTACAGTTGCCCAGTACTGCAAGAGAGAGGTCCAACAACAACAAAAAAAACAAATCAGAGCACTTTCAATAGAGCTTGAACAGGGACTAAGAAGACCAATACATTCATTGGCAGGAAGCTAACAAATTTTTACAGAACTGAAGATGGAACAAGATGATTTTAAAAATTTCTTCCAACACAAACCATTCTATGATTCCGTAATCTTTCAATTCTACTAAAACCAGTAACTCTGTTTTGAGCTTACTGTCATTCATTTCTTGAATTTGGTGATAATTAATTGTGCCCATGTTGAAGAACAGCAGAAACTGTTTTACTTTCTCTGTTTCCATGCTCATGGAAGGATGAGAGAATGCATGTTCATCAGTGTAAATTTAGCAAATTATCAGAAGGTCAAATGGTTAATGATATTATAGGGTTGCTATTTAACACTTAGCAAAAGTAAAATTGTTTCTGTTCCAAAGGCATTCTAATTCACTATAATTGACATTGAAATATTATCTGCCACTAATTTGGTATAAACTGTTTAACTGCTGAGTTTCATATTCAAAGCCAAACTCTTCATTTACATTTGTATGTTGGGACATAATTTGATTTACCATTTCTCCTGTTTTCCACAAAATGTGCTAATGACATGTATAAAATTTATGAACACATATTCAAAAAGCCAAAGAACAGATCTGAAGAATCTCTGTTTGGCTGAACTAAGCAGGGCATATCTTTCTCTGTTGGAAAGATGTCATTTCCCATATGAGCTGTGCTAATGTAGTACTTGTCATCCTGCACTTCTTTTTGCTGTGCAGTTGGTCAGCGTACTGCATCTGCAAACTTTTTTTATAACCACCAAAAGACCAGCCCATGTCATAGCATTTTCAAGGCTCTCATCATCCAATCAAGTTAAAAAAAGAAAAAAAGAGAAAAAGAAAGAGAAAAAGAAAAAGAAAAAAATAAAACAAAACAGAACAACAACAAAAACACAGACAAACAACAACAAAAAAAACCCACAAGTTCTCCTTACATTACAACACTCCTGCTTCTACCCCAGATGGAGATGAAACTAAAGTGTGATTTCAAAAATGGCAAAGAAAATGTGTGACAGACAGAAATGACAAGGCTTTGTCTACAGCTGGTATACAATAAAGTGAAATGACTTCCCATTGTCTCTGAGCAATACATGCAGGGCAAGCTATATTAAATTACTTGAACATATTCACTGAGCTCACTTAGACCCTCAGCAGAGAAGACTCATATCATCTGCACTTGTCATAGTCTCTGAATCTGTGAGCCAACTGCATGCATGCTTTTATGTGTGTGTGTGTGCTTGTGTGTGTGTGTATTTTTTCCCCCATGGTTCTGACATCTGTGAATCCAGAAAGCCAAATGTAGTGGTACAAAAATGACTCAGTCATCCAGACTGCAATGGCACTACCCTGGGCAAGTGTTACCCCTTTCAACGTTTTCAGTTCAGAACAGAAGATATCATAAAAAAGTCTTAGTTTTACATAAGTAAACTTAAGTAGATGGAAGATATGATAATGCTAAGTTAGGAAATATGGGATTTTGATGACATGCTTGTTGCAATTCTTGGGAAATACAGCAAAATTCTAAAAGAAGTTGTTATACAAAGTTTAGTCTGTTATTCCATGGAAATAGAATGCATGAAGATCTTTATGTATTTGCTTTTGTTTGTTGACTAAAGGTATTAGATGATGTCTTCTAAAATTTTAGCCTTTGTAAGAAAGAACAGATCCTTCTGATTGTATTTTTATAATGAATTTGCCACTCTCTCTCTTAGTAACCTATCAAATTTTGGTTTACACAGAGATGAATATCTGCACAGTTATAATACAATTAGTAGTTGGAAGTATCTTCTGTGAAGTTATTTTCCTACTCTTTGTAGTATGCTGACCTTGAAATACAGCGTCATTTTTTTTTAGTTATAGCAAAGTAAAATAGGAATCATTGTACAAAAGTAAATCAACTGACACTTATAAATGACACTTATAAAACAAGATGACAAAGACACATGAATACTTGTTTTAGTCTGTGTATCTTGAGGACCTGTGGATGTAAATGCAAATATCATTACTTCCTGGCCCATACTCGCTGAATAGCATGTAGCTAGGAGTGTGTGGCTCTCATTCCTGTATAGTTATTCAATGAAATAGAAAGTTATTAAAAAACAGCTTGGTTCTGAGACCATAAAGATTACTTAAACATTCAAATTGCATAGATATAAGTGAATAAAGAATTACTAATAATACCAGACAAGACATATAGAAAACATTTCTTGAACTTACTTTGCCAGGTAGATAACTCATTCTATTTCAGGGAATATTTGTCTGCAGTTGTCTCAGATCCAAAAGAGACAAAAGGTTTAAATAAGTAAATCTAAAGATGGCATATATTTGTAAATATGGCAGTATGGAAATGCCTGCAAAGTCTGCTAGTTCTTCCACTGAACCACTGCCTTTTACTTTATCCCCTGGAAAAAAAAAATAAATGCAGTTTGTAGAAATTTTCTTAGCTGACAGCACAACCAACTAATTCCCTCCAACTCACTTCCATCTTTCAGTGTTCAGCTTACCATCTGTTCACTCCTACCTACAACCACCTAAACAAATGAAAGACATGAAGCCAATTGCCCTTTACTGTTCTAAGCATTTATATATACATACAACAAACCTTTCAAACAAATGTCAGAAAATGAAATGAAACAAATTGCATAGAATTTCATGGGGAAACATGTAATATTATATTAATCCAGTTCACAGTGCTGATTTGTGCAGTTTTTGCCATTTTAATTTGTTTTACTATTTTAAAGTAGGATATCAGGATGAGTATAGAAAGGAAAGAAGAGGGGATGTTTATGCCATATGCAAGTAACTTTTTGACTACACAGAGCTCCAGCATACAGCCAAAGACATGGCTGTCAAAACTCTGGAAAGAACACTGGTGTTGTGCTCCTGATGGTTTGTTACCAACCACCTCATCAACAGGATACAGAAGATGAGGGCTGGCAGCCAGAGAACTTCTAGTAAAGGTTGAAAACGTTAAGACTGAAACACTTGGTGCCTTTTTGCCTCACATTTCAGAAGCAAAATCCTGCAGATTCCCATGCATGTGAGACTGTTTTGGGAAGGAGAACTGTAACTAGTAATAAGGACTACCATTTGGAGATCTCCCAGTAAATTTGGATGTATTGAAATCCAGGATGATGTTGGATGATACTCAACCTGAATGGTGCTAGACTGTCATATTAAGGTAACTGTTAGGATGAGAGATTTCTGATAGTTGCAAAACGTAACATTCATTCTCCCACAGTGCAAATCCGGGTTATTCCAGATATTCTATAAGTGTACACTGAGGACTTAAACTAGGTCACCTTATTGCCACTGTGGAAATCTTAATCACAGAAATATCATAGAACCATAGAATGGACTGAGTAATTCTGTGACCTTGAAGATCATCTACTTTCAATCTCCTTGCTATGTGCAGGGTTGCCAACCACTAGACCAGGCTGCCCAGAGCCACATCCAGTCTGGCTTTGAATGCCTACAGGGATGGGACATCCACTACCTTCTTAGGCAACCTGCTCCAGTGTATCACTACCTCGTGTGTTAAAAACTTCCTCCTAATATCTAACCTAAATCTCCCCTGTCTTATTTTAGAATCATTTGCTCTTGTTCTATCACTATCATCCCGTGCAAACAGACATTCCCCCTCCTGTTTATATTCTCCCTTCAAGTACTGGAAAGCCACAATGAGGTCTCCTTCTCTTCTCAAAGCTAAACAAGCCCAGTTCCCTCAACTTTACTTCATAAGAGAGGTGCTCCAGCCCTCTGATCATGTTAGTGGCCCTCCTCTGGACATGTTCCAAGAGCACTGCATTTTTCTTGTGTTGGGGGCCCCAGGCCTAGACCCAGTACTCCAGATGGGGCCTCACAAGAGCTGAGTAGAGGAAGTTGATCACATCACACACACACACACATCACACACATCAGCACACACTGGTGGCTTGCATCCAGCTTCTCACCCACCAGGACACCCAAGTCCTCTACAGGGCTGCTCTCAAGGAGTTCTTCCCCCAGTCTATACAAATACACTACCACAAATTATACAGTTGAGTTTCCCACATCTGGGGAAATCACAGAGGTCATTGCACCCAGAGTGCAGGGAATGAGCCTCACCCTGCAAAAACCACCTGCCTGATCATGGTGTCTCCTCTGCCAAGTAAGTATCTTACCACAATGGTGATATCACAGTGGGTTAAATGTTCTCAAAACTACAGTAGTTGTATGAGAAGTTATTTCTGTATGGATGTATTTCTTACAATGGGGAATAGCATGCACTTAGACATTTGAAATGAACATGACAGGAAATGAGGAAACAACATCATGTCAACTAAATTCTTCTTACTTCTCTGAAATGATAACTAGCACATATACAAAAGCAAGAATTGAAAATCAGCATTTTCTGAAATCTTCCTTTGGGATTACGTGCTATCTCATGCAAATGAGGTATATAAGCATGACAGAGCACAGTGACATCAACTGGGAGCAAACTATGAAAAGAAAACATTTCTTTGATGTAGTAAATCATTTTGTTCCTGTTGCTGTTTTCTCTATGAGAATTTAGAGTCTCAATCAAAGCGTAGTGTAAATACAAAGTCATAGCTTGAAAAAGTGATGGAACGCCTGGTGGAAAGGCAGGGCCAGCTCCGAGGAGGTCAGGTGCATGCAATGCACCTGAGTAACTGGAAGGAGTGGAGGCAGAATCCACTCCTTACCAGACCTCATTTATGGGTTTGTGATGGAGGCAAGAGTATCTTGTTGGAGATTACTGTGTGCCTGAGCCCTTCCAAAAGTAAGCAGACTCTTTCCTTTGTTTTACTTCCTGTGGCTGTTGCATTTGAGCATGTCTTCAGATGCTGCAGCCTGGGACTTTGCTACTCTGCTGTCATTGCCGTGCCTTCCGTTGTGTTATAGCATTACACAAAGCAATAATGTTTTCAGTAGAAATTATCTATGCATCACTTAGAGTTGGCAAATATATTTCTAATGCTTCAAGCAAACTTACTTATACATTACATAACATTCTTTAGTAATTGTGAAGTCACTTCCTGAAGGAGGTTAGGATTATCTTCATTCAAATATAAGGCTGATTTGTGTATTGAGATTATGTAACTTATTTCTGCTTATATGGTAAGGTAGTAGCAGGACTGACAAGGAAAGCCTGAGCTTTCTCGTGACTATATTATGGTGATCATAGTTACTTTATCTGAGGTTATAAAAATCTCTCTTCTGTAAAATGTGGGGTCTACTTTTGCATCTTAGAAATAGAATTAACTTCAGATAGACATCAAAATAACTGCATATGTGAATTGGTTAACTTTCAAACTCATTTTTTTCCATTTTAATTTATTTCATGAAACCTTATAAAATTATCCCTTTACACAATCAAGCTCAGATGTTCTGTGTCCTTTGCTAGCTTCTAGTGCACCCCTATCCTACTCCCAGGGGAGGGCAGTGTGAGAAGCAGAAAAGGAATTGATTTGTGAGAACACTGCTTGGGAATAGGTGTGTTATTAACACTGTTGTCATCACAAATCCAAAGCAGAGCATTGTGTGAGCTACTGTGAAGAAAAATAACTTGATCCCAGCCAAAACCAGAATAGGAATCAGCTAGACTGTAAAAAATAAGAGAATAAGATTTTTTTTTTTTTTTTTGGGGGGGGGGGGGGGGGGGGGGGGGGGGGGGGGGAGGGAGGAGAAATATTCCTCCCAGGAAAAAAATCTTTGGAGTCATTTAAAAAAAAAATAAAATTGATATCTCTGTTAAAAATTGGACTACTCCTGTTGAATAATTTTCTTTATCTTAATTGAGAACAAATACAAATGTTACAGTTGTACCTTGTTTTCTGCTTCTTGCATAATAAATATAATAATAAAACAGTATCACTTAATCACTGTATACATTTAAACATACATGAACATACATGTACACATACTTGCTCTCTCTGGGTTTTCACACATTTTGAAACATAGAAGGCATCGAGATCTACCAATATGTTTATGACTATCTTAAAGAACTATGAATTATATTAAAATATATCAACATTTTTAGTTATCATTGTGAATTAATTAAAAAGTGAAAACTTCTGTAGTGCTTCATTGAGATTTGGACTAGGCTTTCTTTATTCATCTAATTTAATTAATAATGGAGTATCTATTTTTATTATTCCGTTTTTATTTTTAAATATGAGTAAAAGACTTACATTTTTTAATTTTATTTTTATTATTATTTATTAGTATTCTGCTTTTTATTTCCATAAGAGTGTTTGGTATAAACAAATATTTTTAGGTTCCCTTTTTTCTGGGATAGATTTCCTATTTTGTAAATAACATTATTTTTTCCTCAGTATATTGGCTTTAAGGCCAAATGAACAGTGCAGGGAAATAAACGCACATCATTTGTCTTTCTCTGTGGCAAACAGTTAATATGAAAAATTACCTTTTTTTTCTTGGACAAGACAAATTTTGCATTTATTTTACTTCCCTAAACATGTTATTTTAAATTGAAAACAGTTGTATCTCAGTGTAGTGACAGATGTCTTCCATTGGGTCATATGACCCCTGAGTGCAAGCAATCTGTACATGCACTGCATTTTCCTAAGGACTCTATATTATTGTTCCTTCATTGCTGAGAACAGTATGTGTCCTGGCAGCAGTTCTGTATGCAGTATTCATTCAGATGAAACATCAGGACATTATACCTCTGTCAGTTTTGTACTGGATGAACACATTTCACAAATATACTCTGTGTAGTCTTTTCAAATAAATTTACCTGGCATTTCACTTCTCTGAATTATATTGTACCAGACTAAGGGCAAAGGATTGACTTAGAACCTCTTCTGTTTGTGCTTCTTAGTAAACACAGAGAGGCTACGTTACATTATATTTCATCAGAGACTCTGCTCCATCCAGTTTATGCTTTATGCCTCGATGTATGAGTCTTATAAGGAACGTGGAGGAAATCAGAGAATTTTAGTTCTCGAACTTCCCAGATTAACAAACTACTGAAATTCCAGATTGTTTCAACCTTTACAAGGTAGTGCCCTGCCATTTCTGAACTCTGTATAGTTTAAACAGTGAGCTTACAAAGTCACTTATGTCTCAGCTGTTAATAAAAACAAGTAGTTTTATAACTCATTTTATTGAAAGTGATTTTGAACAAATGACTTATTTAGATTTTTTGGATTAGCTGATACATTCAATTTTAGATCTATGTAGGAGCTTATATTTGAAAATGAATGCTCCTCGTTGTCTCTCATCTTATAAAATGAAGAGGAATTAATACATTACTTCCTATGTAATAGCTTCCTAGAATACACCTGGCAAATCTCAGCCATGAGACAATCATGTTTCTTTCAGTGTTACCCTGTTGCTGTATGTTCTTAATGAATAATTAAAAAGAAAAAATAAAAACAAAAAAGCCCCAAAGCAAGTCATAAATACACACAATGCAAAGAGTTTCTTCACAGCAGTCCACTTCATTTCACAATTCCTAACCTTTTTTTCCCCTCACACAGTTCCTTCTGCACTTCCGTTTTCCTTCAGTGCATGTGACATACAGCAATATAAGCATGTATGTGGAGAGATCTAAAGAGAAAGGGGAATGCCTTTGGTTATTTTTAAAAAAATGTACAGCTAGAACAATTGTAAAGTGATTGATGCATGAGTTTCTTTCTAGGACAAAAAAAACTGTATGTTTGCTAGAGAATCATCGGTATCTTGCCCAGAAATGTTTGAGAAAAGGAGATATCTGTGACAAGGTTGTATCCAGACTTTGTAGGTTCCAGAGATCTGAAACTATATTTTTAAAGTCTCACAGAATTACATTAGCAGCCTAAACATTATACAAGGAGATACATGGGAGAATTCTTCTAAAATTGCCATACCTCTTAACTGCTCTTAAACTCTGTTCTGGCTTCAAGGAGCTGCAATGTTTGCCAGCACTAATTTTATCTCTTAGTGTGAACTAAGAAACTATTGTAAGAACAAATTTGAAGAAAAAATTGAAAATCTCCTGGCTAATTATAAAAACAGTCTTAGAAACCAAATAATATTAATTTCCCTGAGAGACATTTTCAAACACTTGGTGTACCTTTATATTTAAAGAGAGAAAAATTTCTTTGTTACTAAATTTTCTCTAACATTATGATCATTCCTCTCAAAAATTACTAAAATATTTGTGGAAGATTTCATTAGATATGCATTTTCAGAAATGTTGGTTTATTACTGTGTATCCTTCCTTCTCTCCATCTGAGATGGGGAGGAAGAGATTACCCTGTCCACCACTTCTGTTTGCACAGTTTGTAGACATCAAAGACTTTGACTCATATATGGAATACATTGATTTGGGACAGTCTAACTTGTTTCCATTCCTGCAATGTGTGTTTCTTCCTCCTGCCAAGCATGTTGTATATTAAAGTTAATGCCAATTTGTGTTTGCATAGCAGTCTATAAACTATGATGGTTCATCAGCATCCATGCCTCTCACAGTCAGCTCAGACATGCCTGCTGTGGAAGTGTAAATTTATGACAGAGAAGTGGGATGCAGAACTGGGGACGGTAACCACTGCAGCTAGAAAAAATCAAGCCAAAGTTGTAAATGAGTCAACATTCATAGCTAGAACACCTCCTAAAATTCACTGTAACTGGCATGTTTTTTTCAGCATACAGATGATGCCTGGTAGAGGTTTTTTTTTTTTTTTTTCTTTTTTTTTTTTTTTCCCTGTAGATGTAATAGGGACAGATAGCTATATACAGCAATAGTGCAGTGCATGCATTGCTTTATATTCTTGAACTTTAGTGCATATAAGTTTAGCTGACTTGCCACTGACTTGCTCATGTCACATTTTCTTTTTCTTCTGTTAATTCTTGAATTTAATTTCAGTTCCTGTCTGGGCACCCAGTAGATATGTAAGTGAGGGAAAAGCAAAATTTCATAGACTGCTAACAGAAAATTCTTAAAAGATGAAATAAGAATGATGAACCAGTAAGTAAGAATATAATAGAAACAAATAAATGTTCAGAGTTTGAATTCTCTATTGTGAATTGCTTCTTCCTGAGAGCAAAGCTGAGACATTGCTTCCATCATAAGAACAAGAAAATGGAATATGTTTTATCTGTTTTCTCAGTAAAAGTTTGAAGAATTAAAAACAAAATATGTGTTAGTAAAAGTTAAGAAATGTATCATAATTCCAAAAATTATAATAAATGGGGCATGAAATACACTTACCAAACTAATATGTCACTGTTTTTGATTCACAAAACAGGACAGAGATTTGGAGATGCTAATGTATTTTAAGAAAACTTAAATCCAATCAAAATGAACTTTCTGCTGTTTTATCAAATCTAAAGTAAAATGACCTGAATAAAACATGCTTATGTTCTATGACTAACATACAACCCTACTGACACCATTAAAAAATATAAGAATACATGTAAGGTACTGATCTGCTGACTTTCAGGAGATACTAAAGGCCATAAGACCTCTTGAAGTAGAAGTGACATCTCTATGGCATGGTAAGTTAGTAATTATTAGTAAGAAGGAAATTTTTCTAGTCTTATGATAGGAATGATAGATTTAGTGTCCATATCTGGTCTGAACTTTGAAAGTCTTTTTCTAAATTCCATCTGAAATGGCAATGAAAATAGGAGACTTTTTCTTTGAAATAATTTCCTTTCATTTGCTTATTCATAAAACAAAATTCATGTTACTGCACAAATAGAAGTAACTAAAAGAAAGATCTGGGTTTTTTTTCTTATTTAAAAAATTAAAATAGAATACATTTGATATCTAGGTGTAAAATTCCACTACTGTAAATGTATGCCTACTTCTGGGGAATATAAAATCTGTAGAAACATCTAATAGCTAAATACACTTCCACTCAAATAAGCTATTTGAATGTTAGAGAAATAGAAGAGATGTTTTGTTAAATTTCCTGACAGGACTCTCATAACTGTATTCACTATATATATACATACATATATATATACACACACACACATATATTCAATACATTTATTGAATATTGTTATTATTCCAAAGCTATATGTAAAATACATATGAAATTAACAAGTATTACACTGGTATTACACTGAAGACATAGTCTGGACATGTAAAGATCTTCAGGACAGTGTAATGATCAGTATGCTTAGTCTCTAGTAGTTTAGGTTAGCTTTGAATAATTCCTTTCAAACTTTAATGCAATGTGAAGGCACTATATGGATTTCATGGAATAAGAGCTTGATAATATATCCTTCTGAAGGGATTTTCTGCTCCAGTCTGCAGCTCCTTCCCTTAAACGACATTAGTTTTTCCTCAGATTTGCTAGGAGACCTGTTTGAATGACCTGTTTTAGTTAAAAATTGCCAAGTTAGTCTAATGAACAGTTTTGCTAAAAGTATTCATTTTGACAGAAACAAATAAGTATTTGCAGTGCACCTTGGGAGATAGACTGGGAGGGATGGAAGCCTCCCAGTGGACGCAATGATAACCAGCTGGCATGGTGAAAGCTTCCACTGACACAGCTGCAGTGGAAAGATGATGTGTGATCTAGCGTTGAGTGTAAGAAAGTCACAAGTCAGAGTGGCAAATCAGACAAAACTGGATCTGCTTTATTCTTTCTGGGAAAGAGACCACCTTCATTCAGTATCTAATGAAGATATGCAAAAATGAAGTTTGTCACTATAAGCTGGGAGTTAAGGATTTTATTTAAGTAACAACTTTATTGTAAAGGTAGAAGACAGCTTAAATGTCATCAAGCCTCATTTCCTGTAGGCAGTGTGTCTTTTAACAATAATTATTTGAGGGAAACAGCTCTGCCAAGTTCACATATGATTTGGGAATCTGACTTGCACACTATTGAAAATGCTCACTTGATTTTATGCGAAGTCTGGGACATACAGCTGAAAAAAAATTACCATAAATTGTTTCTTTTTATTAACGATTTACTTTAGCATTTTCTGAGTTCAGATTTCCTTTGAAAAAGTTTTTTGCAGAACGTTCATAATGTGCAAATATTTTCAATGTTTGTATATAAAAAGAGCTTTCAGCTTCACAGTTGATATTTCATCATTGAAACATAGAGGTTAAAGCTGAAGAATGAACCTGATTAATTGTGCGTATTTTATTTCTTATACTGAATAAGAGAGTGTTAAACTATCCCGCTCTTTTAAGATCACCGTAGTACCACTGCACGGTAAGATGAGTTACTGACTCTAGGATTTCCTGGCATTTGCCAAAGTAAAATAGATCTTTAAAGAGGTGTTCATGCAGGTTTTGTTGTGTGACAGACAATGGTGTGAGAATTAGGTTTGAGTAAAAGAATGTTTCTTAGCTTTGTGGAAATGCCGGAAAGTGTTTGGGATAATAGCAAAAATAGAGTGTTACTTTGTGCACAAAACAGACCAGAACTGGCATGCTGACCTCTCCTGGTGTTTAGCATTGAGTCCATTGCTAACTGTGAGATGAACCTCTGGATTGGAACAGCCATTCTGGAAAACCTTGCAGTTCCACTTCGCTTGATCACAGCTTGACAGTTCAAAGCAGCAAAGAAAATAATTGGCCGGTCATCAGCTTCAAGGTTTGGACAAAGGCTTTTTTTTTGTTTGTTTCCAGTAAATCTGACTTTAGCAAAACAAATTTAACAAGTGGAGAAGTGTAGAATAGCCTAGCCACTGTTTTCAGTTCTTGAAGTTAGTGTAGAGGCCTAGACATATGCAAGCTGTTCTGTCTGAAGCATATGGCCTGGTGTGTCACTTTTACACATCCAGAATATTTTGCATTTTTTTACAGCATGACATATGGGCTGTTTCAGATTTTTGAAGACGTGCTCTAAGGAAATCTCTGCCTCTGTTGTCACACCCAGCTATGGCCTGGGAGCCTGGCTGAGCCAAACAAATCAGAATCTCATGGCTCCTTGGAAAAAAGAAACTGTCTGTTGTACCACTACTAAGCAATTAACAGGTACTGTCCTAGAGGCTTACTGTATCAGAGGGATAAGTATCACCCCTTCACGTTGTCTGCCACAGCCAGTACTGCTTCTCCTTTGCTTTTCTTGGTGTAAACAGTGACATACAGTGAAGCTGAAATAGTCTTCAGGTGATTGAAAAGCAGCATTTTGTATGGCTAATGCAAACAGAGTCTGAGCTCATGAATATTGCCAGCTACTGCTGTGACAGCAGATATCTAAGCCAATCCACCTTCCCATGGGTTTTCATATTGTTTTCTAAGCAGTACTGATCTTTATGGCCTGTATACTATAAATCTGAATAAAAGTGAAGAAGAGTAATAAATCCAGCAAATGCTGACATTGTTCTTATAAAACTGCGTGTGAAAACATATAGTGGATCACTTTTGGTATTATCACAACTTTGTATACAAAGATTGGCAACTAAACTTTGCTATAACCTAACTGCTAAATGTGAGCTACTTGGATTTCAGCGTTCTGAAACAATTTTACATTTCTCAAAAGCTAGAATTCAAGAAGTAAAGTCAATATATAGTCGTCATATTCAAGTAAAAAATCTCAAAGGAACTCTTGTAAGACAGCTAGATAGATTAGCCAATTGCTCACAAGGTTTGAAATGGAGTTAAGAAATGTAGGATTCAGCCCATTTCAGATAAGCCAAGGGGTGCTCACCCCTCAGAAGCTTGAATAGAGGTAGCAGGATATTTCTGCCTCTTCTTGAAAAGAATGATTTTAAATATGGTAAGGGAAGACTTGTATAAGAAGTTCCAGTCATCAAATCAGTACCTAGATTTATTTGAAAAACTTTCGACTCCAGTGAGGGTCAGTAGTATATATTTCAAGGTTTAACTAGGAGTCATTTTGTAACTCTATTGCACAGTCCTGTTTCTATATCTCAGAATTAGCTGCTGTGGTCAAGAATCACAATTTTAATATCAATCTATGGAATAATTTCCATATTGCTCTGCTTGTCAAATGTAATGCTTTGCATGTCCTTGAGGTGTGAGAACTGAAAAGATATGTCCTCAGTGTGGCAAAAAGTCTTAACATAAAAGACAGCATTTTTAACAAAAAATGTAATGTGAATACATTTATTAACATGTTGCTACATTGGGAAACTTCAGCTTTAGATTACTGATAGAAGTGTGCTTAAAATAAAGAAAAATCTGATTAAAAAACAAAAGTAAACATTGTCTTAATATCACACTTTCTCCAGCCTCTATATCCTGTTTTCCTGCTTTATGCTACTTTTGATTAATTGCACAATGGAGAGCAACTGAGTAATTACTGGCAAAATCTTATGTATCATGATATTGCCTGACAAATATGCTTTTCTTATTTTTAACCAGCTTGCTTTGCAAAGAGTGAGCTTGAACCTTTTATATAGAGTTTGATTGGTCAAAGGGCATTTACTTACCCTGTCAATTCAAGCTAAGGAGGAGTTTAATGTACCCTGTATTATAGACTTGTTATAGAGTTACTCAAGGGTCATGCTTGAAAAGAACATCTGTTATTGTGTTGTGTTAAATAAGAGAGTATTTACTGTTTGTTTGCAAGTCTGTATATCTAAACGCATAAGGGATGACTCTCAATCAGTATCACTTAAAATATCATGTCAATTTAGATTTTATGCAGCACTTTTGAATACTACTGATTGAAAAGATTGAAATGGAGAGGGTAAGGAAATATGTCAGTTCTTGCACTCCCAGGGCATGTGTTCAGTTTTTACTTACATAGTTCTGTTTCTGCTATTCTCAGCAGACATTCTGTAGACTCACTAAGGAAAAAAATAATAATGTTCTTCCTGAATATCATAAAGATATGTGGTGACAGAAAGAAGGGAATTCAGGTGTATTTATTCCTATAGTACAGTAACCTGGAGCACAAAAGACTCTGAGGAATTCTTCCAGAATGCAGTACTGTGCAGACTCACTCAGTTATTTATTCATACATCTACTGCCAGAGTAAAGCCTAGCAGTTATTCTGCTTCAGCACACTGCATAATAGTATGAGAAAGTGTAAAAGAACCATACAAAAAAAAAAAAAAAAAAAAGTTGTAGACCTTCTATATTAGAACAAACCTGTATTAAATTTACTATTACTTTTCAGCTTTACCACTCATTTATAAGTCTGCCCTTCCAGCAGCACAAATCACCAGAGATATGGATGAGATTTTATTCAAGAACAGATTTGGTGTTTCTTGTCAACAATCGTAAAATTATGAGAATTTGTCCCTTTGCAGATATGAAATCTAGAGAAGAGATGCATTGTTATAGGCTGTATTACAGAGGCATCAGGATATTGGAGAGGCTCTCTAAAAGTGAGCAGACATACTGAAGAAAGCTTACCCTTGCCCTCTTTTTAATGATTCCTAAGACTCTGTTGAGAGCCATTATCTAAGGCAAGATTACATAAAAGTGCATTAACTGCATTTTTAACTTAAACAGTTTTAACTGCAAACTCTTTTAGATGCTGTTGATACTCAAGTTGGGACTCAGAAGGTATTGTCATTAGAAGTATTTCTATCAGCATTTTCCATACAAACAGGAAATTTTGAAAGGGATTCTTGGTCTACCTAAGAAATACCTGAGAAAGGCAGGAAAAAAATAAGACTGAAATAAGTCTAATAATGTAATGAATTTACTAGTAGTACTACATCCATCATTAAAATAACAGCTATTCTTATACTTCTATAGCTCTGAAAGCCTCACACAATAATAGCTCTACTAAGCTTCTCACATGTCCCATTCTGAAGTTGGCAGATGATTCCTATAACTCCTTGTCTTTCTGCTATTATATTTCAGTAGCTTAAAACTGTGATGAGAGTTAGAAATATGACAGAGTTCAAAAGTTTTTTTTTTTTTTTACAGTGAAGAAATACAGAATTTGAGGGAAAATTATTCATTAGGTTGAAGTAAACTAAATTCAGCCAAAGATGGCTAGAAACAAAAATTTTCTAGATATTTTAAAAATTGAAGGTTTAATGTATCTCCACATTATTTTGACATTTTCTAAAATTTTTGAAATGTTACTTTAAATGTTTGTTTTGTTTTCTGTGCATGTCTCTCTGGGTAGTCACTTTCTTTGCTGATAGTAACTGTAGTATTTGGAAGTAGAAGCAATCCTACACTACCTTTATTTCACAGTGTTGCTAAGTTTTAAACAACGTTTTCAAAACAGTCTGTATTTCCTCAGGATTTTTCATTGGGAGTTTGAAAGTACTAATTCTGCAGTGGGTATTTACTCATTGACTTAAGGTAAAACATTGGTTACAACTTGGGCTATGAAAGCAATCAATTTCTGCATGAATTCTGAGATTGGTCTCTCTGAGCCAGGCTCAGGCTCTGTTTTTGCTGACTTCTGGAGATTTGTCAAGTGATCATCATACTGGAGGAAAAGATTGACAAAATCTGCAAGCCCAGAGGGAGAGGGGGGAAAAAAAAAGAATTGAGAAAGAGATTTTTTTTTTAATTTCAATTGGGCTAGTATTGCAATTGTGACAAATAAGAGTTTTTTTTCCATAAGTATGAATACTATGCATATAGTTTTTTGTTAAAGCCATCTGGTGCAGGCATAAAATAATGCTAGAAATAATGAAGAGGATAAAGAAATCACAGAATCACACAGAATGATCCGGGTTGGAAGGGACCTCAAGGATCATGTAGTTCCAACCCCCCTGCCTAGCAGGGCCACCAAACATACACCTTTACTAGATCAGGTTGCCCAGAGCCCTGTCCAACACCTCCAAGGACGGGGCATCCACAACCTCCCTGGGCAGCCTATTCCAGGACCCAACCACTCTCCTAGTAAAGAACTTCCCCCTAACATCCAACCTAAATCTTCCCTCTCTTAACTTAAAACCATTTCCCCTAGTCCTGCTATTATCAGCCCTTTCGAAGAGTTTACACCCCTCCTGGGAGTAAGTTCCCTTCAGGTATTGAAAGGCTGCAATGAGGTCACCCCGCAACCTTCTCTTCTCCAGGCTGAACAAACTCAACTCCCTCAGCCTGTCCTCGTAGGGGAGGTGCTCCAGTCCCCTGATCATCTTTGTGGCCCTCCTCTGGACCCTTTCCAAAATCTCCATGTCTTTTTTGTGGTGAGGGCTCCACACCTGGACACAGTACTCCAGATGGGGCCTCACAAGAGCAGAGTAGAGAGGGACAATCACCTCCCTATCCCTGCTGACCACCCCTCTCCTGATGGAGCCCAGGATCCCATTTGCTTTCCGGGCTGCCAGAGCGCACTGCTGACTCATGTTAAGCTTCTCATCTATCAGGACCCCTAGATCTTTCTCTGCCGAGCTGCTTTCAAGGACAACTCCTCCCAGCCTGTACAGGTGCCTGGGGTTCTTCCGGCCCAAGTGCAAAACCTTGCACTTTGCCGTGTTGAACCTCATCAGGTTCACCCGAGCCCAGCTTTCCAGCCTGTCAAGGTCCCTCTGAATGGCATCTGTTCCCTCCGCCGTATCGACCGCACCACTCAGCTTGGTGTCATCAGCAAACTTGCTGAGGGTGCACTCCATTCCCTCATCGATGTCATTAATAAAGATGTTAAAGAGCACCGGTCCCAAGACAGACCCTTGAGGGACACCGCTCGTTACCGGCCTCCACCTGGACATAGAGCCATTGACCACCACCCTCTGTCTGCGGCCTTTCAACCAATTGCTTATCCATCTAGTTGTCCACCCATCAAATCCACTTCCCTCCAATTTGGAGATGAGGATGTGATGGGGGACCATGTCAAAGGCCTTGCTCAGGTCCAGGTAAATGACATCGGTCGCCTTCCCTTCGTCCACCAATGCCGTCACTCCATCATAGAAGGCCACAAGATTAGTTAAGCATGACCTTCCCCTGGTGAAGCCACGCTGGCTGTCTAGGATCACTAAGATTTACTTTTATCTTTATATTTTGACTTTTAATATTAATATTTTAATTTTTAATTTTTAATTTTAAGATTGATTGGCTTGCAGTTAAAATAGACATGAGCATTAATACTTATGAAAAATTAGCTGCTCTCTCTCTTCTTGCTGGTCCCCAAAATTCAGAAACAGGTTTTCAAAACTGCTGAGAACCATTGATATTCTACTAATATCAGTGCTGTCTCCTGATAATTTTTCTAGAAGTTGGAGCCAAGACGAATGATGTTAAAGTTTCTAAGTATGTGAAAAAAGGTTCTCACACATAAGTAAATATAATTCCATTTGTATGTCAGAAAAAACTGAAAAAAGTCCTTTGTATGGAAAACAAGAAAGAAATGACACAAACAAAAAAAAGTACTAAATTTTCAGTATTGCTTTTTTGTGTAGACTTTTCTAGGCAAACAATTCAAATTTAGCTTTGTCCCCAAATTATTTGTAAAGAAGGATGCACTATCAGTTATGCAGAAAATAGTGAAACTTTAAAATTAAACCCTTAGATTGGTTTGTAGTCATACCTAGCATAGGTATAGCAGAGTGCTAAGCAGGCTGCAATTGGCACCACCTGTTCTTGTATCCAGGTGTTTCCCTCTCCTTTTCCAGCTAAAATTTGTCTTTCATACAAAGTGGGACAGTATCAACAAAAATAACTGAAAACAGCTTCTAGAGAATGTCTCTTGGCATAGTGGTTAAGATGTCCTATTAATTGGCCTGAATCAAGCAAAATATTAGTTTTAATTTAAACGTTGATTGTCTGCATATCAAAGGTTACTGTCATAATTGCTATTTCTATTCTTCACTAAAAGCATTCCAGACTTAAAGGAATGTCATTATTTCCCTCCACTAACAACCCTGGGAGTAGTGCATCTGTCTCAGACTTTGCTTCTTGGTTCTTTGGCAATTTCTTGCTTCTCTGTGCTATCCATGGTTGGCAATTTGGGCACTGAAAGCATGGGACAGCTGTTTTCATTCCTCTTTTTGGCACTATAGACTAGATCTATACTCATAAATTAAACATGCTCAGGACTGCTCTTGGCACTGAGGCCAGCTGGAATGCATACCCGTGCTATTATGCTATTTCTCCCTCCTACAATGGTGACATCATCCAGACTGTCTAATAGGAGCAGTCCTTGGCCTGTTGTAGATCCCAGCTGTGACAGCAATTGTCTGGGAGAGTCATAGCTGACCCTGAGCCAGAAGTGCACCAGAGACCTTTTAACAATGTATATGATTATGTTCCAGCTGTTGGGAATATTCCCTGCATGATTCTACTATAAATGCAGTTACATCATTCTTTACCAGAAAGAAAAAGCAATTGCCAGGAACGTCTCTGACAAACCACTATTCCATTAATAGGCATCCTACAGCATTGTAAATCTGCATATATTGAACATCATTTTTCTGAAAATCCACTAGCAAAACGTACATTTGTTTTTTATATCTGCAGCTTGTATCATCAAATGTATGTCTGGATATTTGTATCTCTGATGAGATCATTGTGAAAATTGTTGAGACTTACAAGTACTAAATGTTGCTACACTTGCTTCTTGGCCTTTTGGCTAAGATTGAAGTTCTTTACAGAGAGTGGTGAGGTGCTGGAACAGGCTGCCCAGAGAGGTTGTGGGTGCCCCATCCCTGGAGGTGTTCAAGGCCAGATTGGATGGGGCCCTGGGCAACGTAATCTAGTATTAAATGGGGTGGTTGCTGGTCCTGCGTGTGGCAGGGGGGTTGGAGATCCATGATCCTTGAGGTCCCTTCCAACCCTGGACATTCTGTGATTCTGTGATTCTGTTGCATTTCACTTCCCTCAAGATTGAGAGCTTCTGTTTCATTAGTTTCAGCTAGTTATGCAATTTCACAACTTGTGCACAAAAATGGGAAATATTAATTAGCAATTTTCTTTTTGCTTGTTTTAGAAAAAGCATTGCAAACTACTGAAAGCTGCTGCCAGGTTACTCCAATGTGCAGAGGAAAACTGCTAATAGTATTAGACAGTAATGAAAAGATAAAGTATCTAGCCTTGGGGAACACAAGTTAGAATGTTTTTAATTGATTCTTAAATTTGGGCGAACGTTTTTCAAAGAAAATTAATTTTAGGGCACAATATTTCAACAAGAATGTGTCAGTTAAAAAAATCTGTGATAAACTTAAAATAGGTTTATACTGTTTCTAACAGTATAAGGAACTAACACTGCCTTAAAAGCATGTTTTCTACAGAGTTGATTCACACAGTGTATAAAAATCCCTTAAACCTTTCAACCTCTTTTGTTGAATTGAGAGTAGCAAATTTTTATCTCAGTTACACTGGTGAACAGAAAGAAATTTCTTGGAAGATAGTAGAGTTACACCTAATACATACCAGTGTAATTGAGGGCAAAATTGAGCATACACAGTCATGGTCTGAAAGAAAAAGCCAGGTGGCCTTCATCTGGGAACACTAAAACACTGCTTGCTAGGCAGTCTAATCAATGGTGCCTCAAGCATTGACTGGAATTTTTATATGTTCATTAATATTATGTTGCTCTTTCATTCTCTGTCCCATTTGTATTTTGAAAGTTTCTTCTCTAATTGGTGTAAGTGTATTACCATTGTTTTTGCATGATTATATTAATTGCTCATATAGAGAGAGAATGGTGCAAATGATCCAACTGTTGCTTGACAAATGTACTAACATATTTTGGCCTACTTTAATTAAAAAAATCCTAGAATGTATTCATTAACACATAAGAGCAGAAGTAATATTTTATTTCTGAAGGAGTAAAGGCTTAAAAATAAGTGATGTGGTGCATCTCATAGAACACTGGTGACTTCTGCCCTCTGCAATCTGAAATTAGGTGTTTGTGCTCCAGTAAATGCTACTTTGTTTGCCATTTCACACTAAATAGGGTCTGTTCCATCCCCTTTATTGGCTTGTTTTATTCGTAGTAATTGTTCCCTTGCTTGGTACTTGGGAGAAAAGACATGCTATCTCAAATTTCTTGCCTAAGTACCTGAAAATGTAAGGTAAGGTTTTTGAGTGTTTGCAGTCAAAGAAAAGTACCATAGAATCATAGAGTGACTTGGGTTGGAAGGGATTCTAAGGATCATGAAGTTCCAACCCACTGCCACAGGCAAGGTCACCAATCTCCAGATCTGGTACTGGACTAGGCCCAGGGCCCTGTTCACAGAATCACACAGAATGGCCCAGGTTGGAAGGGACCTCAAGGATCACGGATCTCCAACCCCCTGCCACACGCAGGGCCACCAACCTCCACATTTAATACTAGAACAGGCTGCCCAGGCCCTATCTAATTTGGCCTTGAACACCTCCAGGGATGGGGCACCCACAACCTCTCTAGGCAGCCTGTTCCAGCACCTCACTACTCTCTTTGTAAAGAACTTCCCCCTGACATCCAACCTAAATCTTTCCTCCTTCCACTTAAAACCATTTCCCCTTGTCTTGCTGTTATCTACCCTTTCAAAGAGTTGACGCCCCTCTGGTTTGTAGGCTCTCTTTAGGTACTGAAAGGCTGCAATTAGTTCACCCCCCATTCACCTTGGTCCTAAACACCTCCAGGGAGGGAGCATTCCCAGGCAGCCTGTTCCAGTACCTCACCACTCTCACTGTGAAGAATTTATTCCTGACATCTAATCAAAATCTTCCCTCCTTGAGCTTAAAACCATTCCCCCTTGTCTTATCATTATCTACTGGAGTAAAAAGTTGATTCCTCTCCTTTTATAATACCCTTTTAAAATTACACCGAGGTCTCTTCACAGCCTTTTCTTCTCCACACTGAACAAACCCAGCTCCCTTAGCCTGTCTTTGTACAGGAGGCGCTCCAGCCCTCTAATCATCTTCGAGACCCTTTGGACCCTCTCCAACAGCTCTACATCTTCCTGTATTGGGGACCTCAGATTTGGATGCAGTACTCCAGATGGGTCCTCATGAAGGCAATGTAGAGAGGGACAATCACTTCCCTTGTCTCTGCTGGCCACCTCTCTTCTGATGGAGCCAGGATACCATTGGCATAGTATAAGCAAAATCGGTGCCAATATTATTTCTTGAAGTATAAGTCCAAAAAAGTTCAATAAATTCACCTATCCCTCTGTCTTGGACCTTTGAAGATGTGGCATATGAGTATGAATTCTCATAAGAACAAACATAGAAGCAGCTATCATTTCATAGTAAAATAGACTCTCAATCTAATTTAAATGGAAACTTATTTCATCTAACATCGTATTCTGGATGTTCATTCAAATAATATGACTTGATTCAAGTTTCTGCAATATGCCCTAAATGTTCCTGTGTACAATTTCACTCAGTGCAGCTACTGTATTTTCTATTTTCCAAGTGGAAATCGGTGGATTTACACCATAGGCGTTACTAACTTTATTATGTTTATATTCTAAAACAGATATATGAAGAATAAATCAACAAATTCTTTCCTTGCACGATCCCTTAAAAATCCTTTACCAGTCTTTCTCCACAGTAAACAGGTAACAGATACATGCTAATTTACAAATCAAATAAAGAACAGAGAGTTGCATAAATAATGCATAGTATAGATGGATTTTATCATTTGGCTCAATGAACATTATGTATTTGCTAAGAAACAAGCATGTGCATGACATTGATGAAATCTTTTCTCCTTCTTCACTATTATCCAGTCTTGACAGATATAGAGGAAACAAGATGCACTAAGAAGTCAAAGGGCATGTGTAGAATGGCTTAAGCAATGAAAGAAAGAGTAAAGAAATGGAGAAAGGCCAGCACAGGTTAGAGATTTGTGATAAGGGACCTGGAAAGCTGAACTTGTTACTCCTTTCTATGCATGACAATGATAGCTGCTATATGATGATTACTTCCAATTGCTAGCAACACCAGAAAAGTATTCTGATGCCCTCAGCAATATGAAATCTAAGTGCTTGTTTAGTTACCTTATATCTAAAGCTCTCCTTAGATATAAATCAAATGTTTTTTGGTAATACAAAGCACAGTATACTTACAAACAAACAGATATGACCTTTTTCTACTGGTTTGTAACTTGCCATTTCCTAATCAGGATCCATATCAAAGACTGGTGGTTTGTGTGTGGCAGGGAATATAGTGACAAGATGATCTGGATACACAGATCCTGGATTTCCAAACTATATTAAGTCTAGCTGGTTTGGGCCAGTGCAGCATGAGCAAAAGTATGTTAAAAACTACTCATCTACGTCAAGGTCATCTATCTGGTTACTGGTAGAACTGAGAGTTGTACTTATGTGTACTTAGAGTTGAGGAGTCAACTAGACTATTACACTTTAGAAACTAACACAAATAAAAACTTTGCTACTTACAATTTCTGCAGAAAGCAAAATATTTGAGAACACAGATAAAAATCTAATCAGAAATCATTAAAATGTTTGTAAGTAATTGCTTGCTGTTAATCTTGATGTAGTCAATATTGTAGTCAACTATTCAATTTTACCAGCCTACTTTTTTAATCCAGCAGGATCAAAGAAAATTTAGCGGGAAATATTAAATAAAAGGCATTTTAACCTTGCACCTCAAAGCTAACGGTTTATAAAAAAAATAACAATGTGTTTTCTGATTAATATATTTTTATAGTAAATAATACATAAATTACATTTTGAGTTACAAAAGAACAATCTGTGCTCATTTGAAATTCAGAAAACACACAGATTATGCTTTCAGGTGGCAAAAGCTCCAGGGTTTCCTGGCTGTCTTTTGTGTTACACAGTCTTGAAGAGTGCTAAGGGCTGGCAGATGCTTATCAAACATTCATGTAAACACTGTTATCAAAGCTATGTTTTCTGCTACTGGCTCCTCGCAAGAGGTCAACGTGGAACATAATTAAAGGAAAGCCATAGACAGGAACATCATGCCATCAGCTTTTGTAAGGTTAGAGGACTTGCTGTTCTCTTCAGTAAACAATGAGAGTGCTAGTAAAGAAAAAGATTCAGAAATTAAGGATTAAGGGTGGAATTTTTAAAAGTGCTTATGCTCTTTTTGGAACACATCTGATTAAAACACAATTTCTCCCAAGCTACTTACATACTGTATCTCTCCCTCAAAATATCACAATAAATGTTTAAGTTTTAAAAATCACCATGCACTCCAAAATCTGACTGTAGGCATGTGGATCATACTTATTAATACACTATTATTACAGATGGCAATACCTAATTTTATTTATTTATTTATTTATTTATTTATTTATTGTTTTTGAATGTCAAAAAATAGGAGATGGAGAATAAAGAAAGTGTTAATTCCTAAGGCATTGCAAAGCCCATTTAAGTACTTTAGATTTAGAAACACAAAAGGATTCTTTCACTGCACAGGGAAGCACTGTAATGTTCTCTGTTTAGTAGCAGAAATAACAGTGCCGCTGGTAAGTAAGCTCAAGGAAAAGCAACTTCTGTTCTCAGATGAAAACTGGATGAGAGCTGTCCACTGGCAAACCAGGCATTTGAAATCATCTAGAAGAAGCATTTGCTTCAAAATTCCCAGAGTCCAGTATCCTGTGTGTCTGTGTTGAGAATTTTGCAATTCCAGAATTTTCATGTGAAATAGGAAGATATATGACCAAAAGAATTGTACAGTGTACCTCAATATTATACAGAATGTCACATGACCCTAGTGGTATTTCCATCTACTGCTTACTAAATGTTTCAATTCTCAGGTTTTAGAATATCCTTGTACTTAAAGTCATTCTGAATTCAACTGACATTATTTTTAATAATTGGACTAGCCAGTTAGTTAGAAAATAACTCGGGAGTGGATTTAATGTAAAATAGATTTTTTAAATGGGCACCTGAACTGACACCTGAAAACATTGGCAGTCTCTGTAGATTCTTTTTATGCTTTTACTTTTTTCTGCAATGCATTATTTAAAATTCTTTATTTTTGCTTCTTTGGTGTGTTCACTGATCATTAAATTATGATTTTTTTTTCTTTGACTATTAACTCTGTGTGGTAATATATTTATAAATATATTTATAAATCATATATAGCCATCCTAGAAATATTACATCCATAGCCAAGGGCTGCTCACATATATTGAGGTTGTAGTAATTTCGTTTGTGTCTGACCCAATGTTGCTCAAAGCTGAAAAAGCAATTTTTTCAGTATTTCAACAGTTCTGTGTTATAGCCTTCACCCTTCACTGCACAAACATTTATCCTATTCTCTGAAACTACGAACCTTGTTGGGCATAGTGGTAAACTAATGGTAAACTAAACAATATATTCCCACATTACTACTCTTATAATAAAAAACCTTTTCCGTATATCCAATCTAAATCTCCCCCCTGTTAGTTTGAAACCATTTTCCTTTGTCCCATTACAGCAGATCCAGATGAAGAATCTGTCCCCTTCTTTCTTATAGTCCCCCTCCAGACACTGAAAGACTACTGTTGGTTCTTCCTGGAGCCTTCTATCCTTCAGGTGAACAGCTTCAACTCTCAGCCTTTCCTCATAGGGGAGGTGTTCTTTCGCTTCAGTCTTTTGCGGCTCTCCTCTGAATGTGCCGGTACAGGTCTATATCTCTCCTGTACTGAGGACTCCACATCTGGATGCAGCACTCCACGTGAATACAATACTCCAGTATTAAGATACTTGTAAATAGGTGCCTGTAAAATTGGATTTGTGTTACTTTAGAAGATCTAAAGACAGCCAGGCAGCAATATGTAAATGAACATGTCTGATATGATGAACAGTAGTACTTCTAAAAATACACAGCTATTGTTATATTATCCCATCACTGCTGCTCAGAGTCACACTCCTGTGCCTTGTAATGATTCCATCATTTAGGAGAAGTTGTTTTCGAAGCTACTGTGAACTGCAAGTTAAAAGACTAACAGCAAGATTGTTTATTTTTGAAGTCCTTTTCAATTTTTTGGTAAAAGCAAAATAACTACTGTTTATGTGTGTAGATAAACTATAACCTCTAAAATTCTCACTTTTCTTCATGCATTTTTCATGGATTTGTTGCCGCAGCTACGTTTTTCATATTGAAACTGTTTGAAAATTGACAATATATTATATAGCTGTAACTTAGAAGTTTGAAGATGATATTAGTCTTTAATTTATCTGCTTCAGACCATACCATGAATGCTTTTTATCCACATTCTCAATAATAGAAAATTCCAAATTTTTTTATGTCCCCATAAGTATTGACAGAACTATCAATAACAATAGTCACTGATCAGTCTGAGGTGGATCTGAGCATTTGATGTATCTTTATAAACTTTTAGACGTAGAATTTGTGCTTCTAATTAATCATAGCGAGTATTTCTTTCTTCTTCTTATATTTATGTCAGTGATTTAATAATTTAGAAATAATATTATCAAGTAATATTAGTTCTTGTGTAACTGTACTTGGAAAACACTGCTTACCTAGTAAAAATTGCAGACATGTTTCTTGCAAATTGCTAACTTATTAAAGCTGTTCTTGGATTAGCAGAACTCCATAAAATGCAGTGAATGTTGCCTCATTGGTAGATATTTCCTGTCAAACTATCGTTTTGAATTCTTTAGAACAAATCCTGGGTGTTATATTAGCTTATAGCTTATACCTAAGTGAAGAGTAATATTCAAGTGTGAAAAAGCAAAGATTATACTGTAACATACATAAACAGGATTTTCATTTACATGTCATATAAGGTAGGCTTTCCGCTCTATTTAATATTCACATAACATTTCATTGTCTTATTATGGAACACCAGAACTCAATAAAAAACCGTATAAATATGTTAAGACAGTCAAGAGAAGAAAGGTCAGATAAGTTGCAAAGGAAGACGAAATTCTGGAACTGTTTAAAGAGTAAAGGGATAAGATGAAGATAGGTTCATAAATTTTGGAAGGTAAAAAAAGTCAACATTTTATTCCCTGTCAGGAAGATCTAATTCCAGTTCACCACTTTCTCCAAGAAACTTACAACAGAGGATTACACAAAGTTCCAAATAACTGTCAAGGATAAATGGACATTAGATTATCAAGAAGTTTCTTCTCTGAAATCTCATTTGCTTTTTCTCAGTTGCTTTTTTGGCGGTTCAATCTAAGTCAGCATGTGAACATACCAGTAAGTGATAATGCATAGATTGAAAAAGAGAAAAAATGACTGCGAATAATACACAGTTTTAAGTATCTGAAATCAATGAACTGATTATTATATATTTCAGTAGTGAATTTATTCCTTGTTTATGTCTTTTTGTGAAAAGGTGTCAAGCAGTGAAAGGTACTCCTGAATTACAAAACATAATAATTCCCTCTGTTCTTATTGTAACGAACACTTCTGTTCAATTAGAATTGTTCTGAATTTATAAAATCGGTTTGCCACAGCAAAAAATAGTTGAACACTGTAATTAGACACTAGACTTCAGTTGCCCCTTTTATAAGCTTAAGATGTCTTTATCTGGTAACCTAGATGAAACAGACTCATTACTCAGGGACTGAGTTTGCCTTCCCTTCAGGTTCTCATCAGAATGTTTACCACATGACAGATCTTTTGGTTGTATTTTATGAGGCACATTCTGCTAGTTATGAATGCTCTTTTTTATTTTGAAAGCAAAGAAGCTAGTACAGTACATTTAACAGAGTCTGTTGTCAACTACTGATGAGATTTACGCAGAAATTCAGCAAAGCATTTTGGTGACATTGAATGTGAATCATTTACAGTGAAGTCTAAATGTGAACAAAACACAGATGACAAGATGACAAGATACAAGAAGACATGCATATTTGCTGCGTGAGTGCTCACCAATAATTATAAATGAAAATGTACTGTTGATAATGGCTTATGCAAAATGGCATAGACTCTTATGAGCTAAGCAAATAGATATGCTGACAACTGTAACACTGCTGCCCTGCTTTTCTTCTTTCCATATAGATAATTCCAAAAGAATTTTTCTTCCTTACAGTTTTTTTTTTTTTTCTTGTAAAATAGCATCTCATTACATTGATTAGAGAATGTTGCTGTTTTCTACATATGTTTCACTGTTAACATCCAATGAGGCTGCTACTGAGGAAGAATTCTCTTTTTTTTTGAGAGGAAAATTCTCATTTTTCAAGCAAGACAATCTTGTTGAAGGAACAATATCTCTTCATAAAAAGCTTAAGTCAGAAGAAAGACTGTGAATCTGATTCTTTCTTGTGATGCAAGACATAACAGCCCCAAGTGATTTTTTCCTTTTTATGTGATCATTTATCCCATAGATAAGAGAAATGAGTTCTGAAGACTGAGAATTTTAGTAAAGATCTTAAAATCAAAGTTCCTCTTTGTTGTGTCTGCGTCTGAATAGTAAATCAATGGGAGCCTTTCCTGCTGATATCTGTTTATCCCATAGCACTTGTCTTAAAATATATGCTTTAATGTCATCTCTTCAATCATGAGTTTTCTACTCCATTCCTCCTGTGGTTTCTGGCAAAAAGTTTTCCAAGCTGGTTAAGCTTACTGCAGCTGATATAGCATGTATTCTTGTTTACATAGTGTAATGGATAGTGCATGGATGTCTAGATCTCTTTTATAACCTTAAAACTCTACTTGTTTTGAATCAAAGCTTCATCTGTCCTTGGAGTTACAGTCCCCTTCAGGAAGACTAAATTTCAGTGGTATTCTGAAATTTTGACATTAATTTTTATATGCCAAGGAAATTGAAATTTAGGGAACGGTGAGTGATACCTTGACATATGACACACAGGAATAGTCTCAAAAGTTTTGATGCACACAGTATTGAAGGATACTGTAAAAAGAAAGTGAGGAAAGCATTGCACAAGCATCTCGAAGAGAAAATGCAGGGACATATCATGAGTGTGATAGAAAGTGTCAATCTGCTTATCTTTATCAAGAAGATGGGTGTGTGAGTCAATTACAGTCATTGGAGATATTGGCTAGGGAAAAATTAAAAACCTTGCAGAGAGATGCAGAACAAGAACTAGTGACTAAGAACTGAAATAAGAGAAATTAAAACCAGATCATGCAGACCTGCGTAGTTGTGTTTTTGTTTTTTTTTTTTTGTCATTTTTTTTAAAACAAATCAGTAACCAATGGAACAAGCTACCCAAGAGGGATGTCAGCTTCTTCCTTTCTTACTAAATACAAATTAGGCCTGGTTGCCTTTTCAGCTTTTCAAAAAGTGATCAAGTCAAGTAGTAGTCACTCAGTTCAATGTACAAGAAATGGGATAAAATGTTATGGTGTACTATAATGTGATAGTGTTTTTGTATTTTAAATCTATTGAAATGTAAAAAAACCCAAAACACACTATAACTAGCATGCACTAAGATACATGACATAACTATTATAAGGAGTTTTTCACTCTATTTTTACAGTCCTGCAAATTTCTTTAGATAACACTACTTTTCAAGGAAACCTACCTACCAGAGATCTTCCATGTGAATGTACTATTGACATGAAAAGTTTGTTTTCAGTTGCACATATGTGCACTAGGTTGAGGAAAAGCATTCTGTGATGGGCTACTTCAAAGCTGAACATTTGGAGATTCTGATGTTAAGAACTAGTTTATCTAAACGAGATATTAAGGACTCATGACGTACATACACTGTGAATGACCAGTGGTACAGTTTTCTTGCACAGTAATGCCAGATATTAGAATGATTAATCAATATTATTCAGTGCAGCATGTAAATATTTACACTGATTTACCAGGAGGTAACATGCATGACAGTCAGCAATCTGTGAACTGGTTACTAGGTCGACCTTATATTCATTCATATGTAGCACTGTGCTGAACTTCTGCCTATTTATTTACTGCTAAGTTCCTTTCTGATCTTATCCTCCAGTAAGACAGTTGAAAGACTGTAACATTAAATCCTAGAAACATAAAAATAAAATTAAATGTTACAGGAATAGAGCTCACAATACTTATTATTTTAATTGCTATCAGTTATTGTTTTAACTGTTTTGTTTTATGTCAGTTTAGCCCTCCTTTCAAATTTTTATTTCTAAGAACAAAATTTAAACTTCTGTTAAACAGTATTGCCACTGACCACCTTTCCTTTTTCAGATGCTGAGTAGCCACAGCTACTATTTTCCTAACTTAATTCACAGCAAACAAGTTTTCATCTTGTACTCCTTTTCTTATTTGTAAGGGGTGTGACCATTTTAACCCAGCTGTTCACAACCATGTTCTCTGTTCTGCTGTGTGCTATAGCACTGTAAAGCTGGTCATTAAAGTATAGAAATCAGTGAATTATTGGGTCTAGTCAATTACCTGGCATCAGTATATTTGAAACAAATTGATTAGTTCTATCTTGTGTAGTCATTACCACACAAAGCTGGAGTTCTGGGCCTTTCATGTGTCAAATGGGACAGAAAGCTTAGATTTCTGTGCATCCCTGCATGTATATTGCAGGGAGCTTTCCATCTATTATGAAAATTGCTGTCTATTTGAGTATGTGCTGTGCTGAATGTCATCATGACTGCCTGCATCTAAATTACTACACTGACATATCCCACTCAGAGCATTTTTAATGAAACATTACTCTTGTTGTTTTATAACTTTAGCTAGTTGTTTTATATTCAGAATATAGTGCAATATATCAGCCTCTCTTTTCAACATTCTCCATATAGTTGGGTGCATTTTTACGTAGCGTATATGAAATGGGTTTATATTTTATTTCTGCTCTCTCTGTGTTATGCTATTTAAGCCTGTCTGTACTATTCTTCAGTGGTATCTGTAAAAGACCTTAATATCTTCCATCTTGACCTGTATTATGGAGATTCTTTTATGCTACAGGAATGTAATTCTTTCTAAGGTACTATCCAGTAATTTGTGGCTGGATACCGCCATGCACTTTTCTAAAAGACTTGCAGTGCTGAGAGAAATTTGTTATGTGATTATGGGGAAATGTAACAGGCTGATTACTCCTGAAAAAAGAGGGCTCTTGCCTTTCAACTAGACAGAAAGCTTTGCAAGTTCAAACTTGCAGCAAGACAGTGTACCTCATACTCACTCCTTTCTGAACCATGAACCGTGAGATTTTCAGTAGCTTTTTTTTTTTTTTTTTTTCTTTATTTCTTTTAGGTCTCTGAATAGCAGCTAGAAGATGGAAAGTATCTCCTCTGGAGTTAGAACGGGTATGTTTTCTCAGAACATACTATAGTGCAGGAAGGTGAGACTGTTGCTGTGATGAGAATTCTCAGTCTTTAGCTACTCCGATAATTCTGGAACAAATTAATGACTATTTCAGCTGTATCTTTCTACATTGTCAGCACAGTACAAATGTTAAAATGTTTAGAAATGTATTTTACTTTGGATGAAAAATCCACAATTTGGATGTTTGTTGTACACATCCAGGAAGTGATGGTCCTGTAGGGACCTGTAGAGAATTAGCCATCACATTTGGACATCAAGTGCTACAGAACAATAATTTGTGAGAGCTGATAAGACAGGATTGAGAAAGCAGAAACTTTACTGCGGGGAGTTCATCTCTGGTCTGTCTAACAGTCGTGGTCCAACTACCCCACAGAACAGACATCGGGACTATGTGATAACATAGCCTAGTTAATAAGGTCTGTTAAGAAGCAGAGAACACAATCACCTGGATGAACTGCTGCACTAATCATGCTTCTACTGCTATTTTTTGGAAGCTGGCTCAGGAGTTTCTGCTCAGTGCTACATTAATGTGTACACATTCCCTAGGAGCAGTAAGGCAGATATAATAAGATAGTTACATAGTTTTAAGTACATTATTTGAAACACGACCTAAAGTGAAGTATGCTTTGGGAAATGTTCTGACTGAATGTTATCCCACTGATAAATATCTACTGCTCAAACCCAAGCCTTTTCTGAATGAGGATTACTTTCAGTATATTTCCAGTGGAAAGACATTTTACTGTACATTTCAACTTCTCATTTTAGTACCTCTCAAAGAAAAAAAATCCATTAGCTAGCTTGTCAAAGCCCATATAGAATTTCACTAAAAATAATTGAAAGCAGATTTATTTACTTGTACTGTAAAAACACTGCCCATATCATAAGAAACTTTTTCCTTACATCCAGTCTAAGTCTCCCCTTTCTTAATTTGAAACCATTTTGCATTGTCCTGTCACAACAGATCCAAGGGAACAGGATAAAATATCTGTTCCCTTCTTTCTTTCAACTTTCCTTTAGATAGCCTTCTCTTCTCCATGATGAACAGTCCCGTCTCTCTGTCTGTCCTTATAGTGGAGGTGTTCCATCCTTTGGATCACTTTTGTGGCCCTCCTCTGGATGAACTCAAACAGATCCATCTCTTCTGTACTGAGAATTACATGTGTGGACACAGTACTCCATGTGAGATCTCATCAGCACAATAAAGAGGGACAGGATCACCTCCCTTGACCTCTGGCCATGTTTCTTTTGATGCAGCCCAGGATACAACTGGCTTTCTAGGCTGCAAAGGCACATTGCTGGTTCATGTACATCTTACCATACACCAGTACTCACAAGTCTTTTTCAGTAGGGCTATCCTCAATCCTTTTGTCTTCCAGCATATATTGACAATGGAGGTTGCCACACCCCAGGTGCAAGACATTGCACTTGTCTTTGTTTAACTTCATGAGTTTCTCCTGTGCTCACTGCTTGAATCTATCACAAGATTCTCTAGTGTAAATAGGAAATACAACATATGCTCAAAGTAATAGACTAATTCATATTCAGACAAGTATATTAAATTCTCTCTCTCTCTCCTTTTTAATTTTTATATTATATTGATCAATATATATTTCATATTACATTTTGATAAGTAATTATGATGGGAAGAAAAATGTCTTTCATCATAATATTGTGATTCTGTGATTCTGTGATTCTGTAATATTACAATTGCATCCCGACCCCCATCCTCTTCATTCCTCAACTCCAATAATTATTTCAAATTGACAGTTTCACGAAGGACTGAAGGAAATACTAACTTTATTTTCAGAGGAAGAAATAGATTTGTCATAGGTTAAAGCTTTTAGAACTGGGGAAATTCAAATCCGTGTGTGTAACAGCTGAATAACCAAAAAATCAATTTGGAATTACAGTATTATTTATTTATTTATTTATTTTTAGAATGTTTGTTTACTCTTCACTGGAGACTATTTGCTCAATGAAGATGTTTGTTTGAAACAGTTATGAGAATAGGTATAATTGAGGCCACGTTTATTTAAATTTCTTCACTTGCTTATAAAATTCTTGTTTAATTAACAGCATTTTTAAGGTGTTCCATATAACACATGTAGACGTGAATGCTGGTTTTGAAAAGAGCATCAATACATTTGAGCAAGATCAGTAAGAGATTTCATTTACTTATTTCAGTGATAAGTCAGGTAAGGCTCTGAAATTTGATCATGCATCACTTTAAAGTATATTGTGGCAAATCTTCAATCTGTACAAATTGATGTCAGTGTTTTCCTTTTTAAACTTTTGGAAATGTATTGAGGGAGAAATAGAATAATTTAGCAACGAGTGTTGACACCTTTTAAAATATCCTTTAAAAATTGCATTTACTTTTGCAATTTAAATTCACAGTAAGATTATTCCTCATGTTGCTGTTGGTAGATTTAAAAGTGACAGTCTTAGCTGAACATTGAACAGTACTTTTAAATTTCAGCTAAAATATTAACAATTCTTTGAAAAGGAAAAAAAATATTTGTTTTTGTTTTTATTTTACTTATTTTCACAAAACAAGTCTTGTTTTCTGGACCAAGAAACCTTGTATTTTCATGTTTTAAATAAAATCTTGACATTTTCAAGCTGGAAAAAATAGAAGAAAGGGTCAACATAAGGTCAGAGAACTGTTTTGTTTATCTGTCTGAAAGACACCTGTATTTGGATAACTTACAAACTCCTGGAAAAAATGCTGCTAACTCCTGCCAAACATGGGCTAGTGTGTACCTGCCAATGTATTTTCTGAAGAGTCCATTTGTATTGAGCATGTGGCAGTACAAGAAAACTCTTACTGGATTCTGGGGTCCGCTGGGCACACAAACCACCAAGAAGACTTCCTCCTGAGCATTTAATAGTGTGCTTGCTGTTTCCTGGTCTTAGCTGAAGCAAAATAAGATAAACATCTGTAAAAATCAAATATATGCATACCTGGGGACACAGCCTTAGGAGATAAATGCTTTTCTAATCAAAACAACTTCTACTCAGGTACAAAAATGTATTTAAGGCTTTCACTATAGCTGCATTTCACAGTTCAGAGCACTTTAAGGATGTTTTCACTTTTGTGCTACATAATCCTGATTCAAAAGCCACCAAGGTCTAATGAAGCACTTCTGTTAATGTCTTACATGTCTTATGTCAAATTGTAAACCAGAAGGACATCAGTGAACCTAGTAAGTTTTTTGCAGTAATTCCAATAACGTATAAACTAAAGTATTTTTTAAGGAGAATCATAGCATGTTTGCTAACTATGTAAATGCCAAAGGTACTGTATTCTCTAGTTCATTTTACCCCTCAGTTAAATGCTGCTATTTTTTTGAGATATGTTGTTACTTTCTTGGGGCAGAGAATTAGTTTTCATAGTGAGAATGGGTTCCATCTGAAAAATTGTGTTTTGAGATTACATTCAAAAAGAAGCAACGGGAAAAGATAATATATTAATTTTATTTCATTTTCACTATGCAGTAATATTGTGGCTGTTTGTCTTTTAGCATTCTTATAGAAATTCTGTAGTAACACGAAGCTGATGGTGTTTGGCTGAATTACTATTAAACTGTTACAGCAGTCAACCAAAGCAAGGGCCTTTTCTTATAAAACACTGCATGCATTCTGAGGAAACAACAGTCTTTGCCTAAATTTATGTCCCAACATAAACAAATAATGTTAGACAAAATGTAACATTCAAGCAAACAAAACATGAAGTTAAACTAAACACTAAGAAATAAACCAACTTTCCTAAAGTCATACAGAAAACTAATGACAGAGCAGAAACTGAAGTCTAGTCTTCTGAAAACAATGCTGAACATTTTAAGTGGAAATCTGCTAGAGCTGCTCCAAAAGTAATACCTCGTATTTTCTTATTTTGGCCCACATCAGAAAAAGATGTTGGTGACACAGCAGTAGAGGTTGAACCTTCCCACCAGTATTCCATTGCATTTTGTTTCTGTGTGACAGATGGCAGCATAGGGGTGGTATGACAACATGGTATTCGACATGGAAGTGCAGAAGAAGCAAAAGTGTGTCACTGAATTTCTCCATGTTGATAAAATGGCACCTGCTGACATTCATTGACAATTACTGAACATTTATGCAGAGGCTGACCAGTGGATGTGTGCACACTGAGGTAGTGGATGGTGCATTTTAACAGTAGTGACAGTGGTCACTTCTAGTGGTGCAGGTTCTTACAAGTGTGGCATGCAGACTCTTGTTCATCACTGTTGAAAGTGGTAGTGAGTATGTTCAAAAAGATTGTTTTGTAGGTGAGAATTTGCTCTGTCATTAGTGTTATTGCAATCTGTGTGTCTGTTTTATTTTCCATGGAAATGAATAGGAGGCATTACTTTCAGAGTAACCCATACATATTGTAACATGAGATGGCAATTGAAGAGATGCACTTGAGCCACCTTGATATTCAGTGGTTTTGTGGAACTGCAGTGCTTTTCAATGTGTTACTTTTATCACACCAAGCCGTGCATAAAAATGAAAATCAAACCCTAATACACTTCTAGTCAATCATACAGTTTATTTTCTTCTTCCCTGATAGAGTTCTCTTGTCCTTTGACTTTACCTCAATTCTTTCAGCTTTCTTTTCATCTTTCTTTCTCTCCTAACTTGCAATAAATGCTTATTCTTCCTATAACAATCATAATAGAAAGAGAAAAAGTGAGTGATATTAGCTACTATTTAGAAATACATATGGGTAATGCACTACTGAAAGGTTAGAGAAAAAACTTGTTCATTTCTATCCTGCATTATACAGCTTAACCTACTACGCCATTTAGTATCTGAACTAATTGGACAATTTAAATTGAAAAGTTTATTATGATTCTTATTACTGCTTTTCATATTTTGCATGGAAAATATAATTTATCCTCATTCAAAAATAATAGGGTTATTTGGAAGAAACTGTTGATAACATCAGGATCATTTTTCATCTGATGACATTTTGGCTTTTTAATTTTGTTTCTGTCACTATAATTAAGAATGACTCTGCAGGCTTCTACCTGATCTCTAAATGACACCTAGAGTATCATTAATATACTATTAGTTTCCTCCATAAATGAGAATAAACGGAATTCACTAGAACCATGTAATATACCATGTCAAATAAGAGCTTCTGTGGAAATATAAGCAACCTGTAAGAGTGCAGTCCTCCTCCTTTGAATTGCTGAGCAACATTAGAATGTGAAACAGCAGCTAGCTCCTTTACAGCTGGGAAGTCTCAGCTCAGATTATCACTAGGCAACATAATTTTGTACATGTAATATTAATATAGCTCAATCAAAAATCATTTTAAATTAATATACATCTTTCTACTGATTTTCATAGTCTTGAAGAAAGAGAAATCTTGTATCTCTATGTAATTTTCAAGAAGGGTGTTTAGTGGAAACAATGGGAAAAAAATATTTGTAGTTACAGCCAGATGAAATTCTGAGGACACGAGCAGAGCAAAAGATGAAGGTGAATCAAAGGATACATTACGGCCTTAAATTCAAGGAAAACTCTAAAAAGAAAACTGACCTACAAGCAAAAATGATATTTAGGCTGTTGAAAAAGGATATCTAGTTTTTACAGTTGGAGTAGAAAGTAATGACTCCTACAACAGATATAAAGAGCTCAATTACAATATTTGTAATAAAGCAAATTGTCAGCTACAAAATACTCTTTTTCAAGACAGTTATTGTTATTAGCCAGCTTGCACAGATGAGCTGATTGAGAAGTTCATTTTGCTGTGTATTAGCTGTCCAGAATATGGCTTGTCTTTCACATTGCTGTCTCCACTGCTGAAATGCACTTCCTGCTGTGCTGTGCTCACATTCATTTTTGGTCTCCATAAACTTTAAGTAAGCATCAATGAATGTCAATGTGTGTCAGTTTTTTTCTGCTTGGAACAAGCATTAGGAACAAGCACAATCACAACATTGTGGCCTATTAAATTAATGTTCATATTGAATACAACAATCTACATTTGGACTCATATCTTGGCTAACACATATAAAAAGAATAAGAAACTACCTGTTTCCTAGTACTTTTATTTCTGTGGTAGCTGCCTCTCTTCCTGTATGGTTATTTTAATTTGTGTACCTTTTATCTGAAGTCTCATGTTTTCCTAAACTGTTTCATAAGCTCTAACACCAACATATGGCTGAAACAGCTTTGATGTTCTTGTTTTCCAGCAATGATAGGTTATTTGAAAGAAGTCTAATTCCAGACAACAGGTCCTACTTGTTTCCCACCATGGTGGGAAAGGTACTTATGCTTCTACGTAGAACATCCAATCTGAGCTCTTCACGAAGCATCAACGGAGTGAAATGAGTAATACGATGCAAAATAACTCATTCACCTGGATGATTCATATATATGATGCCATTTGTCACCTATTAAAAAAAAGATGTTTTTGGTTTTTTTTTCTGTAGTTTTGCTGAAACTTTTTAAAATATAAGTCCAAAAATAATGGATAGAACTATCTGATAGTTACTGACAGCAGAAGACATGACATTTTACAAGTGAAATAGTTTATACAGTAAAACAGGTATTTCTTTTCACTGTTAGAACTCTTGAGAAGATTAATACAATATAGTCTGTTTTTAAGGTCTATGTTCACATAATCAGAATATAGCAGCAGGTGAAGAAAAAACCATAACAACAAACACAGTGAGTTTGGCATTTGTAAATCATTTGTAATTTTTCATTACATCAGCTGAACTTTGCAAATTCTGCTTATGTGTCATGAAAATTTAACTTGCAACGCAATGGAAATAAAATTAAATTTACTATCTATAAAAACAATGAAACAAAGTTGCTAAAGTTACTTGAATTAATCCATAACAATGACTGGTATTTCTAGTGGATTATTCTGCTAGATTTAATTTTGTATAGTGAGACATATTTCAGATAGGTACTAGAGATGTTTGCTTCTGATAGCTTGTGATAAAACAGTCCCTGTGGACTTTTAACTGATCATGTTATATAAATATTTACTATTTTATAATCTTTACAAATTAGCAGCAAGTTTAATATGCTTGCATATTAATTATTGTTTATACACACATTTCAAAACTAAATTTTGACTTTATATTGAAGTTTTCACTTAAATTGATTGAGAAAATTTGAGTATTTCATGTTATGAGACTTGATTCCAAGTTGAAAATGCTGCAAATGTTTTCTACATCTGTTATTCATAGACATGTAGTTACATACAAGAATATTTATTATTATTCATGCTATAGTGAAAATGCTGAGTCACAGCTTGAAACAGTGATTGAGCACCTGGTGGGAAGACAGAGCCAAACCAGGGGAGCTCAGGTGCATGCAATGCACCCCAGTGACCAGAGGGGTGGAGGAGTCATCCACCCCTTCTCAGAGCTAATTTAAGGAGTATTGGTGGTGGGAGCTAAGGTTCTCTCTTTGGATATCTGTGTCTGACCTGCGGTCTTCTGAAGGTAAGCAGCTTCTTAGCTTCTTCTAGGTGTGCATTTTATTTATTTATTTTCTCCTTTCCCTACTCTCTTGGTGCCTTCTGCTGTCATGTTTGAATGAATCCCTTGCCTGCTGTTGGCTGTGATCTTGCTGCTCTGCTGCTGCTGCTGCTGTTGTGCTTTCCATCACGTTATACATGCTCGCTAAATATAAGATATAAACTTTTTGTGGAAGTGAATGTTTATCTTACTATAGGAAGGAATTACATTTTAAAATCTCAGCATTTCAGTCAAAGCTGAAAATTCACATTTGCAATCAGCTATATTGTAGTATTTTTATTTACCTGAAAATATTTGCTTGAAAATGTAGAAGATAGAGTTATAGATGAGATGTCCTAACAGTAGTGGTATCTGTTGGATGTACAAGTCTAATGTAAAAGTTAGAGAAAACCTAGTCTAAGTTTGCAAGTGGTTCAGCTGTTAGGAATAATCTTGTGCAGTGGATAAAAGCATGGATGGAGAAATCTGATGCTGTTAGGCTATATGTGATGAGATAAATCAGATGATATATGATGCTTTGGTTATAAATGTATCTTTTCATTTTCCATTTTTATCAGGGTATTTTCCAGTGTTAATAAGTTATACTCAAAAGAAAAACTTTTTCTCAAGAAACAAATTTTTGGAACAAGATTATAGGAGAAGAAACTTGTGATGGAGACTTGAAAAAAGACGTGAAATTCTTACTAGACGATAATAGTAACTAGACACAAAAAAAACCCCAAAACAGAACTAAATAGAAACTTATATGCAGAGTGCAAGAGTTTGTTTTAATTTTCTTCACTTTCAATTTTTCCTCATCTCCTATAATTTTTTTTTTTCACTTTAAAGAAGTGTCTTAAGGAATTAGAGTTATACAAGAAAGCATTTTGTTGAATTTCTATGTTTGAAATATTCAAGATTCAAACAAAATTCACTTTTATTTTTAGAATCCAGGTTTTACATTTTAGAAAAGAAGGGGGAATCACAATAGGAGAGAAAAGAGGAAACAACAAAAGGTATAAAATTAATATCTTTCAAAATAATGCTTGATCAATTGGTTTTGTGATGTGTTTATCTGCTCTAGCACTGGCAAGGGAATGGTCTCAATGACCAATAAAGTCTCTTTACGATCTTGTGTTCTACATTACCTATCATTTGAAGTTTCTTCAGGGATGACTCCTGTTTTAAAATGATAGGTGTAACTCAACCCATAGGTGATTAATTATATTCAATTACAACAGGAAATTGAACTTACAGAGCCCAAATAATTCCCAAACTGATGAGGTTAGAAATTTACATTCTAAGCAATTGATTCTGTTGCATGATGATGATTAATCTTTTATTTGTATAGCTGTTTTCCAAAGCTCTAGATAGTTTTTACTAACTGCAAGAAAACCGAGAATATTTCAGTCATTGCCCCGAACCTTTTAACGTTGCTTTCTTTGAGCTTGTTGATAAGTGAAGGTCATAGTCTGCTTCAGGGTATGCTGTTACTTGAACTTTTGAAGTTACTTCATGACTGTGAACTCAACATGGACAGGGTTTGATGCATCTTAAGAAACCTGAGGACTAGCAATCTGAAAAAAGTGTTTATTTGGATCCAAGTGAATGGTTCCTGGCCTAGGTAGTCTGCTTCATTGTTGCCCGGAGTGGACTATGAAACCTCGTCCTCAGGGTTTTGTGTTGTTTTTTATAGAGCTGATAGAAAGTTAAGCATTTGAATTTGGTATGTTGGGAAGCAAGCACAATGGAAAAGATTTTCTATTGCACTTTTTATCTAAAAATCAAGTAGAAAGAGAAATAGGAATCTTATACTGAGATAAAACCAACTTTTTTCTCACAGAAGCAAAAAATGCTTAAGTGTTTTCTTGCTGTTAGATCAAGTTGTGGAGTTTAAATCATCAACAGTGTACTTAGACTTCAGAAAATTACTGCTATTTTACTACAAATCACTGCTACATTTAGCAATAGTGATATTGCTTAAATAAAGTCATGTTAATAGTGTTTTTCTGTCTCAATTCAAATTTCAGAGGTGCATATTACTTGCATTTTAATGGTCCTTGAAGCTAAGTTAAAGATAATTATTTCCATTAGTTTTTCCCCCTTGTTTTATTAACACAGTATAGCTTCTTGTTTTTGTTTTATAATTACTCAAGTCACTAGACAGCGACACTAATACAAAGAAGTAACAAAAATCATGAATATAGGGAAGGAGCTATTTGGTTTATCTTCTCTGTTTCTGAATTTGACTTAATTTCTGAATTAAATGTTTTGTCTCATGAGTTGGTTTACTGTTTGCAGCTGTAGAGAAGAGATTTAAAAGAATCATATGGGAATCAGATGAAAATTTCTTTATAAAATGATCTTGCTTGTTTTAGAAAATAATCTTCTTATCTTCAGGGACTGCAGGTAATTTGTGCTAGGTCAATACAGAATCAAGCTTTATACTGTTTTTGTTCTAGATGTATCTAACTTCTACTCAGAAAAGTAGACAGCTCCACAGAAATACGGTAGTTGTTGGTTCCAATCTTCTATTAAGTTTGGAATTAATAGATTAATTTTAAGGGTTCAAAGAAGGTCAAATTTATTATTGGTCTGAAAACAAAGACTGCCAAACTTGAAGTATAATTAAATCACCAAACTGCTTACTGAGTAAAGAGTGTAATTTTGGACTGGAAGCCAAAATACTGTAAATATAATCTCAGGTTTTACAAAATTAGTTAACATGTAGTACTTATTGGAGGGCTTTTTTTTACTAGAAACTATCAGAGAATGTGTGAAACAACTGGTTTCTTGAGGATCATCAACATTTGGAAAAAAAATAGAGATATAAAGATAATATAATAAAGAAGATATAAAGATAATTTTATATACATGAAAAGGAGAAACACATTTGGAAACGAAGTTTAGAAAAAGAATTAACATAGCATAAATAAGCAGATGAATTTTGACAGATGTGAGTTTCTTTTGTGACTGCAGAATCGTTCAATTTTTGTCTTAGTATCACTGGAAAAAAATGTTTATGCTTGTATTTGTGCTTTCAAGATCAGGCTAACTGTAATTTTTCCAGAGAATCTTAAGTGGATATTTCAGTGCATGCTCTAGTCAGCTAACTTTCAATATATTCGTTGCCTTCCCCTATTCTCATGACAATAACTGTTCCTGTAAAATTCAACAATATGAACTTAACCTGAATTGATGTGTTAAATAAATTCCTTCTACAAGTTGTCAGAAATTCAGATTATGCTTTGTTATTCAGAAGTCATCCCATTTGGATGGGAATTTCAGTGCTTTCTTAAAGTTTGTGTAGTTTTCTCTTTTCCAGAGACAAAATATTAAGGAATATGAATACTAGATGTAAAATGAAGGATGCACTTACAATAACTTATCAACATTACTTTTTATAGTTATTATAGTAATAAAGCATATTGATTGTCTTTAAGGGTTTTTTGATTTAGATTTGGAAGGTGAGACTGAAATCCTAGTGTTCTAGGCTTTGGAATTTTTGAGTGGTAAAAATAAATACATTGTTTGAAAAGAGACTTCATTCAATACATAAAATTCATGAAGACTCAGGAGAAGACAAACGCATGTTTGTTCAATTATAGATGATATACATATATTTTTTATCCTTTATTTATACATGTCTGAAATTCAAGCAAGCAATAATGCTAATTTATTAAGTGTAAACAGTAGGATTTAACCATGAGATGATCAGTGTTTTGATTGTTTGAAGGACTACAAAAAATAGGAAAGTAATAACCTATATTCACACACCTTCAAATGTGTATTAGAAGAGGTCTCAAAGCATAGTGTGTATGCTACTAGTACCAAGAGTCATGTTAAAAAAGCATTAATCACTATTCCTCTCACACCTGCCAGATATCTTTGATTTCCCTTTGGAGGTTGTAGAGTGCCCCTCTGTCTGCTGAGGATCAGTGGAAGCTGTGGGCCCTGAAATACCTTTTGAACATCTCCAGATGAGAGGGGAGGTGGAGGCAGTGGGCTGCATGTGCATCCTGCTGTGCTAGTCCCTGGCCGGTGAAAAACCCTCAGCTGCTGCCCTGTTCCCATGTATGGCATCTGTGGCTGCGAGGTACTGGGATCTGAGCAGATTGTTTGAGAATATCTATTCTGATGTTTCTTTGTAGTTCTGTGTGAAATATCCTGCTCACTGTAATTGGAGGATGTAGAACAGAGAAAACCAATGAAAATCATGATGTAAGGTGATACAGTGACACTGTCATTGTTGATTATGCACAGATGCCTTACTAAAAGCTAATCGTGAGTCCAAAATAAAATCAGAAACTGTGTGACAGTTAAGGAACTTGCTTTAGGAAGGGGGATGGACTCTGTGGTCTCTTGTGATCCCTTCCAACCACTCAATTATGTGATTCTGTAATAACTGCTTCTAGACTTCATGATCTGCTTGGAACAGAGCAATTTGAAATACTAGAGTGTTGCTCACATCAGAAAGATGTAGCCATGTTTTAATCGCAGATCAGTTGGATATGATCTGTAACCAGTGTCCATTTTTAGACTTTGGAAAAGGAGCAGGTCTTGTCATTTTTCTCCGGTTGTATGGGACAGCCTTCATAGAGGACAGTATCTTTAGAAAGATTCTCAAATGGAACAAATAAAAAGTGAGAATAACATTAGAACAGGAATGCTATTGTGTGCTCTTGATCTCTTTTAGGTAGAGTGATGGAGCAATGGGTTTGAAGGGGAAAAAGTTCAGGTTAGAGGATAGTAAACAATATCATGCCCAGAGACAGGCTGAGCAGAGGAGAAAAGGCAATGCTACTGAATCACTAAATGAATGAGGCAAAAGCTATACCTTTTAAATTGGTTTTCTGGGGATTAATCTCAGCTCTGTAGAGGCTAGATACCTGTGGAGAATTTTACTCACCTTTCTGCAATAACTCAAATTACTGATTGCAGCAAATCATTTCTACTAGGAGAGGTACATCTTGTTTTGTTGCCTTGTCTTTAATTTCTCCTTTTACAGATATTTTATGTCTTAAGTCTTTTATTGCATGTTCTGGCTGTGTCATCTATATGTTTGTATGCAGAGGCCAAACATGTAGGATTGGAGGAGGATAAACAAATGAAGTACTATCCAGACTAGAGGAAGTTCTTTTGGAAGATAGCACAGACAAATTCCTCACTTCTGGTACTGTATTTATATATGTTTCATGTATGTTTTCTAATTATCTTCTGGGCTTAGTGTGAGAAAAGACATACTATTATGGATCAGTTCTGCTTTGAATTTAGCGAAAATGCTGTTGTACTTTTATTGAGATGCACTTTTATTTAAGCACATAGCATGTGGAGATATATATATATAAAATGGCAGTATAGGGGTGCTTTTTTTTTTTCCAATTCTGTTTATAATCTGCTGAACATATAGCAGAGGAGAGAGGATTGTGGAAGACTATTAAATATGTGATTAAATCCTATGTCACAACTCTCTGTCTATTTGTACTTAAGAATGTGTCTTTTGAGAGATTTGAGAATTTGGTGTCTAAGAATGTTTCATTGTTTTCCGGGGGTTGCTTGTCTGTTGGTTTTCACAGTTTTTGTAAACATGGAGTGATATGGATATACTATAAGTGAAAAATGCTGTGTAGTGTTTGAAAATGTATGTCTGTGCATGGATATATTTTCGGAATTTGCAAGATATCGTGGAATTCTGCATTCTGCCGTATTTCCTGTGGAGGGTGATCTCACATCACTTAAAAGTTCCCATTAATTTTTACTGGTCATTACTGTAATTGAAACACTGCAAATAAAACAATATAAGAATGTGATGGCCCAGAATCCATCTACTAGAGTGTGATGAAAAGATAGATATGAAAGATGATATAGCATGTTTTATACATGATAATATTGTCCCTGGAAAGAAGGCCATGTTATATCACGTGCTGCACCCTCTTGCCCTCATTAGTAATCTTAGTTCCAAGACATGCACGTAGTGCATACATTAGTACAAAAAAAAAGCTTAGAAAGTTACAGAATAGAAATGCCACAACTAGCTTACAATGCAAATAATGTGTTATGTCTTTAGGCAGCAATAAAGATAATGATTTCAGAGTTCTGGATTGATTCTGATAGATTTGTTTGCAAACTTTTTCTAATCTTTACATCCTGAGTAACATAAACTCATTATCAAAGGTACAATGTTACATCTTTATGAAAAAAAGATCATGAGAACATAGTACATATTCAGCAATCCTGCCTGTTTTCTTATTTAGAACACTATCCTAGGTGCTCAGAAAATCTGTTCTCAATAAACATTATATATCATGATTTAATAAGGTTTTCTTTGAAATTTTACCAAAAATCATGACTTTAAGTCAAACTACAGAACACAATATAATTATGTAATGAATGCATTTAAATTAGCTTATAACTTCTTTAGTTTTCAGATTAAAAAAGTCCTTTTTCATAATAATTCATACAGATGAACAATTTTTTGCAGTAAGTATGTTTACAGTTTTGCAGGCTTTTTTAGCCTCCCAATTTTATTCTGGCTCAATCACAATGAATGAGAATCACCAGGGTGTGTTTTTTTTTTTACAGTGGATGGAATAGCAGTTGTCTTTATGTATAGCATATGCTTTTCCTTTCCTGTGGATGCCGTCTCTTAATTCTAACAACTAGGACTAGCAAAGAGTCATAGATATATATACAAGTATCCAGACTGGAATTTTCAAGAGTATTAAAAATTTACTTTATTGATTTTATTTAAATTTAGCTGTTTGAAAATGACCTCCAACTATGGCTAGAAGATAAATAGGACAGTAAGGTGCTCAGGTAGAAAAAAAGATGCTTGCTTGTCTCATTCTGGAAAACATCGTTAGTGTTACTTATGGTACCAGAATACCTTGAATGGGATTAATTCATTGTTAAACAATGTTAAATCAGTTGTCTGTAAAGCTGCAATTTATAATAAACTTTTAGCTTTATTATTATAAAAATGGCTAAAGATACTTGAACACTTTCTGAACGAATTATTCTATTCTCTGTTAAAAAATCTGTTGTAGGAATAGAAGTTTTCCTTTGAAACTCTGACTTCAATTTTTTAGACAAAAAATGAAATTAAGGGTTTAAATTATGTCAGAATTTTTCAACACTTCAAAAAGCATCTTAGATTTTAAATTAAAATACGACTTTGTGTTTGGAATGTTGTTCTAAAAACAAAATTCAAACTGAAAAAAATTATTTTTAAACATGATTTCATCTGACGTTTCAAAATGTAGTCATTAAGATAAAAATTATTTTTTAATAAATATTAAATTTTATTGGAATCCTATTTCCTGAAAACTCTTATCTGTAGTATTCTGTTCTGCTCTTAGAGATAATCTGTCTCCTTTATTTGTACCTTTTTTAAAATGTAGACAACTTTCTCCCTCGGATCACTTGATAGTGAACTCATTCTGTAATTACAAGTTTCAGGCCTGTAAATGCCAGATCATGAAAGAATTTTCTCGCTTTAAAATCTCTAATTTAGGACCAAGAAATATGTATGCACCTGTCATTTTTTTTTTAATTTCACAAAGCCTTGAAAAGTGCTTTTCAACTGTTACCCAAACCTGCAAATGTGTAAATCTTGATTCTAAATCTATTGTATATCAACATTTACAGAATTACTCCGATGCTGAATCAAAATACCTCTTCAGAATCACAGGAGAAGCCAGAACTCAGGAGTATTTAAAGATGTTTCTCAGTTTACATGGGAAAAGGTCTGATTGTTATATTGTGATCCGATCATAGTATTATGTTTAGAGCATTCTTTATGCTGATTACCTGCAGCTCTCTCAGTAAGAGGAGATCCACACACGAGAATAGAGTGCAGATCAAAAGGTCTGTAAGGACACAAGTAAACTAAAGGTTAATAAGAAACAAGTTTCTTGCAAGAGGATGGAAAAACAGGTAGATGGTTTCAACAGTTTGGTTAACCTGTGTATCCTGCCAGCAGATTAGAACAGCTGTAGAAGCACTACATGAACTAGATTTTTTCGAAGCCAGCTCAGATGTACTCTTGTACCTATGATATCACAAGTACTAAAATCTAAGTAACCTTGTTAGTAAAGTCTAACAGCTACAGAAATGTATTCACTCAGCAGACAACTAGCTTCTGAATATGCTACTCCCACAGACCTGTTTTTTTCTACTTTTTTGTTACTGTCGCAACACAAAAAGTTCTGGTGCTTTTTTGTCTGTCTGTTTCTCAGTCTTGTCCAAAGCAGATTCTAACATGATTAGTGTAAATTGAAGGTTCTAGATAATTCTATTTGATCTGAAGCAGGACTAGTTCTACAGGGCAGTCACGGGTTGGGAACCTGTCCCAGTAGTATATTAATGAACTGCTTTTAGTGGTGCTATTTCAGAATTTACCAATCTATATTTTATAATTTTATTTTATATGTTTTATTAGGTGTGGCAGAGGCCTGAACTAGTCCAGTGATGGTGTTCCTGCCCTTTGACTTTCTTCAGTTATTTTTGCATGGTGGTGTATAGTACTTTTGAGGTTTTAGAATCTTGAACACAGAAGGTTTTTAAAATGTTTGATATAAAATGAGTAGTGAATACAATGTGGAATTAAATTTTCATTCTCAAGTACCTTTGATAGTAAAGCTTTTACATGTGCAATAGATACTTATCTGTGCATTCATATTTGCATTTTTATATTTATAATATATATACTAAAATATTTTAAGTACAGTTAGATATACACTCATATCTGCATATTAATATGCATTCATCTAAACATCTTTTTTAAAATCTTAAGTTATTATGGTTTAAGACTTTAAATGTGTATGTTGTGTGAGACCATCTTAAGCCTAGTGCTGCTATGACTAGGCTCATTAATTCCACAAATGTGTTCTCCTGTAGTAGTGTCCCCTTCTGAACCTTAATTCACTGTAGTATACATTTATTTCAAAAAGATGCAGAATTATGTATGTGCTCCATCATCTGTAGAAAGCATGCATTATAGTGTAGATGAGACCTCTGCAAAAGCGTGTGTGTGTCTGTGCAGAAGCATACTGTAAGAATATTAGAGCTAGTTCTGTTTGTGAAGTAATGGGCATAGCAGCATTGTAAAGCATCTTTACTTCTGCAGTATGAATTCCTTCAGCAGTTTGTCGGCACAATTTATGATAGCTATTTATATTCATTGCAAGTATCAGGGAAGTGCAAAGCTCAAAAAGGTTCTGGCTGGAGAGCCTCTGAGTACTTAGAAAGTATAAGTAAAATGGAAATTACTACTTTAAATAAATAATACTTTAAATAATATTTTACTTCCAGTAGATCAATAATTTAATTTCATCATTCTTCCTGATACACTTTAAATAAATCAAATGACATTTGAAAATACCTTCTGAGATTAAGAAGATCATGGATTCATTTTCATCTACTAATAATTTATTTAGATGTGAAAACAACAATATTTTGGGAGCAAGAAAATTGTTACTTAAGGACAAGGATATCTCAAGTTTATACAGTCAAAATAAGAACTATATGTAAAAGCAAGGGCACACTTATGGAGTTCTGAGATGCAAAAAAATGCAGCATAATTGGTGATGAAATACTTCTAGTAGGAAAAAAATGGTTTCCATAGCAATATGTTCTATTACTTTCTCTTAAAGCAAAAGGCACTCTAGAATAAGAATGCTCACCAGTAAAAGGGAATGACAATATATTTAATATATATTTATTAATATATATTTAATATATAAATTATTAAATATAAATTAAATTAAATTATAAATTATATATAATTTATATAAATATAAATTAAATATAATATATATTATATTAATATATATTTAATATATAAAAATTCTGTAAATTCATCACTTCATTTAATAAGTTTTCAGTGTTGTTAATGAACTGGGAGACAAGGATCTAAGGTATAGTCACTTGGCATTTGAAAGCATAGACATAACACATTCACATAGGTGATGTATGCGACTTTTGTTAGTGAAACACAGAAGGTATTATTTTGCTTTATTGCATTCCTCTGCATAACACGTTTTTCAGAGTGAGCTCAAGACTCACATGGTTTTTGATTAAATGAGCTGCAAGATTTGCATTTGAGATAACACCACTGTAAAAATGGTATGTTGTGAAAAATTAAGCTATCACAGAGAAGCGAAATCACCTAGATGCATCTTCCTCATTTGCTCTACACTTCTTTCTTCCCTGTGCCTTTCACAACCAGTACAGTAGGAACATGAGGAATTGTTTCTGTTCCTTTCCTTAAGAACTATAGGGCAGATTAATTTCATTTGTTATTGCATAGGTGAAATTTTGTAATACGTAACATAACATGTTTATATATGTAAAAGAGAAATGTTAGAATAAAGATTACTGTGATTTATGTGGAATTTGTATTGTAGAAAGAGTCCAAATGCTATTCTTGGCTTGTCTCAGCTTAGACTGTTCCTCAACAGTTTTGAAATCTATTTTAAAATAATTTGTGTGTGTATGTAACATCTCAATAGGAAAAGAAAGCAAGGAAGGAAGAAAGAAAAGAAAAAAAAGAATTAGGAAAGAAGGGAATGAAAACATTTCCTTTTTCTCTCTTATATTCTATAATGGTTAAGTCATATTAAGAAAATCTTTATCAAAAACTGACTAGGCAAGTATTGTAAATAGCGATACTGACATCATTTAAAACAGAAAAACTTTATGCTAAGTTTGTATTTCCTGTATTCATGTTGCATAACCAGTGTAACTGAGAAGATGTGGCTCTTTGATATTGACTGATTTCTGTGGAGATTTCTGACTCTTCAGCAAAAATGGCAACATGGGAGTGGATAAGTTTTTCAGCAGCCTTAGTTAACATACTAGTGTTTGAAGGTAAGAAGTTGATGTAACTGATTGAGGTGTTGGGTTGTGTGTATCTAGGTTAGCAGCTGTGTAGACAACATATAGATGCCTGGAGACGAAGAAAGTAGGCATCAGAGCAGGAGCATCAGAACTAGATTTCGAAAACATACTGACTGCAATGCCCTAGTTCTTATAATATGAAAAGCCATACATCTTAAGTCATGTTGGAAAGAAGAGTTTTGTGAAAGGTGGACTTACAAATAGTTATAATCTGGCACTTTTATGGACTCAGGAAGTTTCAGAAGAAATAATAATATCTGTATGGTTAGTCACAATGAGGAAATAAATCTTGCAGTAGAATGAAAAAAAATAAATCTCCAAAGTAAATGCATCCTGTGTTTCTAACATATATATCTGTTTCCATGGCTGGCATTGATGTTTATGTTAAAAATTCAAACAATGGCATTTTTCTACTCCTATTTGGTAATTCGAAACAATATATCATATATATCAATATATAATAATGCAAGTATAATGATTTGATAGAGGGCCTTGGTATTTAAGCAGTCTTTCTGTTTTCTATTGCTTATCAGGGATTCCTTGGATGTGAGTCAATAATTCCTTGTGAGTCAATAGAAGACTATCCTTATACATTGTCATATGACATTAGTGAAATTTATTGAAAACCTCTGCAGGCTAAAGCTTTTTCCTCTGTATTCTCCTTAGTTTTTCTCTTGTTCTCTTGTCCTGTGTACTGTACAAGAAGTTGAGCATGCTTTAATTAAAAACAACTTTCATGTTAATTTTCTGAAACAGAAAGCTCTTTTGTAGCAATTCAGAATATGTGCCTGCTTGTGTTAAAGAGGACTAATATGAGGAAATTTTTTGCTGTTTGAAAGTACACTTTCTCTATAATAGGAAGTATTTGCTCATGTGCAGTTATACTTCTACTTAAGACAACTAACAGGTGGCTATTGTCTTTTCTATTTTTCTTTTGTAAGTACATCTTATATGTGTTGGAGATGTGATTAAATATTTAGTCAGAATCAGATATAACAAAGATAGGGCATCAGGACAAGTAAGCATCTACTTAAAGTTTCTCTGTAAATCTTTGGACAGAATTATCTTGTTACCCTTCTATTGTGTAATTTTTTTTAAACACAGTACAGTAGTGTAAGCAATAGTGTTACTGAAATGATTCTTTAATATTCTATAATATTCTGGAAGTCCTATGAAGGGATGAATTTAGTCATTTAGGTAAATCTGTAATGGCATCCATGTTTAAGAGATCGGGATAAATTTTCTCCTTCATTTCTCAAGCTATCTTCAACTATAAGATGCTAATAATATTTTTACTTTGAATTGTGTGAAATTTGTAGATGAGGTTCCCAATTAATTCCACATTTTCTTTGGTTTTTTTTCCCTTTCTGAAGGTGGTGATGTCATCATTGGTAGTTTGTCACAACTATATAATCCAGCCAGACTGAACATCATGGGAACAGCTTTGCTTTGTTTTTGTTTGTTTGTTTTTTCCTGCTCTGGAAAGAAAGTCCACAAATGAAATACAGGTAAATGTGCTGACATTCTTTGGCATATGCAATCTAGAGGGCCATCCAAGAAAAGTGCATCAGTCACGGTGACAGTTGACTCTTCAGTGATTTACATGCTACCTTGACTTTCAGTCTCCCACAGTCAACTCAGATACAGTTCTGTATCTGAATTGTATCTGAGAATTTGGTTATAGAGATTTGGTCATAAAGCCCTACTCTGACATTTTTCCTACTTGTCCTTCTGCTTCACAAACTGCAGTAAATTCTCCATATTTTCCTCTGCACCTTCTGAAAGACTAAGGGGATGATGTCAAAAACCAAAATCAATTAGAACTGTTTCTTCAAGATTTAATTTTTTATTTTCCAGTTCGCATTTTGAGTTCCCTTCTTCATACACCATATGACATTATCACAGCTGAGAGACATTTTTTTTAATATTCCACCTACTGACATTGGTGTGACCTTGTACAAAGAACTTTAAATTTCCTTTATTAATAATGCTACCAATCTTTTTCACCACTTTAAATGACTGTTGTGGGGGTGGGGAAGAAATCTGCATCTTCTTATACAGGAATTAATAAGATGGATATACATATGGAAGTAAATATTTGTCAGTTTTTCTTATACCTTTGTATTCCTTGGCTAGGTATTGCTTTACAAATTCCTACTAGAATGTAAACTATTGACTCATTGAATATATTCAGTGACTGCTTCAAACTCCCGTTCAGCATGGCTCTTCTGAAAATCTGTAATAACACCCAAGAAAATTATTTCAACAAAATTTTATTTGGGTGATTGTCACATTGTATGTCAGGTTATCCAAGAAAGGCAAGTACAGCAATTTGATAACTTAATCATTTGCTCTTTCAACATATAATAACCTGCATTTAAGTGTTACTTTGAATCTCTATTTGCTTTGACATTTAGTGCTAAAATTCTTTAAAAATAGAGTGAATAAATATGTCCCTTGTCTGACAGCATTTTCATTCACTTTTTGTAGTTGAAATATATCTTCTGCCACTGTTTCAGCCTCTGCATTAGTAAAAGGACTGCTTCTGCAGAGGCACTAATATGTAATTTGAACATAACTATTTTCTGCTTTGTTTTGATCATAGAATGAACCTATTATATCCACCAGCACTCTAGGAAGCAGCTTCTAAGAAAGGATGAATGCAGCTTCAAGAAAATGTATGTATATCTATTTTTATTTTTCATCTTCTATAATGCAAACTTCTGACAATATGCATTAGTTATTTCACTGAGGATGTCACACCAATCACTGAGCCATTAGAAAGCTTTACCTGAACTAGGCAGGATGTTGAATAGAAATCTTTATGGATGGGCATAGAAAAAAATGTGGCGATGTTCTGGAAGGATCTATAAAATTACAGTATTGGACTAGTTTGTTTACTTTAGAGAAAAGGAGGCCGAGAGGTGACATCATTGCTCTTTATAAGTTTCTAAAGAGGGGAACTGGAGAGGGAAGTGGCACTCTTCTCTCTACTAACCAATGGCAAGACAAATGGGTACTACAGAAAGCTATGTCAGGAGAGGTTTGGAATAGAAATTAGGAAAAATCTTTTTAACATAAATGGGGTCAAACACTAGAACAGGCTTTCTAGTGAGGCAGTTGTTGCCCCATGCCTGCCACTATTCATGAAACATTTGAACAATGCCCTCAATAATATGCTTTAATTTTTCATTAGCCCTGAAGTGTTGATTTTTTTGTAGGTCCCTTCCAACTGCTCTGCTCTAGTAACACTGAGACTGTACTAGCACTGAAAATAAGGGATATTTGTGGGGAAAAAAAACACCATGTATTATGTATAGAATACAGCTAAAATGCATTTTATGCTACCAAAATAAAGCACTAACTGCCTGAAAGACCAAAACTACATTTGATTTTATGGTTTTTTTTGTGCCTGTTTCTTAGAGGCTGCAAACTGTTGAAAAGATAAATGCCTTCCCATAATACACAATAATATACATATTCAAGGAACAAAACAGATAAGAGCAAGAGCAGGGCAAGACCATTTGTTATTACAACAAGTCTTGCATTATATGGCTTATTACTGGGTAGGACAAGAATGTGGGTACATACTACTTGAGAATTTCAGCATATGATAGATTTCCTGGTGAGTTCTGGGAAAAAGAAAATATTCTATAGCAGTGGGGAAGGTTGTATAGCCCAGAAGGCCTAGATGTATTTGTGACATGATATGACCGATTTCAATTTATGTTTTTTAAAACATATATAACTTAACAGTTCTATGTTGGTAATAACTTTATTTGGAGTATTTCATGATTCTGACAGCCTAATTCAGTATAATAGCTTAGTACTGCATTTCTTTACAATCTAAAATATTAATACAAGATTGACTAAATATCTCTTCTAAAGTCTATATGGCCCAGAGGTTATTAAGAAATCCTTTTTTGGTCTTCAGGGGATTTGATCTACTTTTCATATCTATAGAAATCTTTTGTGTGCTCAGCTTTTGAAGAATGAATCTTTTTTCAGAGCAAAGGCAAAGGAATGCTAATAAATCACATCTTTATGAAATATTCATTAATTCAGTATGTTCTTTACAAGGCTGCTGCCAAGGCAGTGCAGGGTGACGAATTACATTTTATACACACAGGAAATGGTTGACAAGATACATTGTCTATGTAGAGGGTTTCCTGAATGGTCACATACAAAGCTAACCAACAAATGTTGTTTACACTATTAAACAAGCAGGATGAAAATGCAGCTGTCTATACCTCAGCCAAGTTCCTGTACCTCCTCTTTTATGAAGAGTTTTCCCTTCTGGCTGATTTCTACATTCTTTTTCCTTGTACTTATAAGGTACTTAGAACACTAGTAGAATGAAGTCAATTGCTTTTAAAAAAAAGCCAGCCTTGTACCCTTTGTCACATCTTATGAGAAGATGTGGACTTTCCTTAAAGTTTCTCTATTTATGTGTCAGCAGTCATCAAAAACGCTGCACAAAAACAAGCAGAAAGTTCTTTTACTAGAGACTGAAATGAAATCTTTCTTGGTTGCCTCTTTCAACTCTTAAGCATTCCAGAAGCAACCCTAGGTACAGTACCCAAAGGGAGCCTACAAGAAAACTTGCAGGAGACAGACTTTTTATAAGGGCTTATGGTGCTAGGACAAGGAGTAATGGCTTTAAACTAAAAGAGAGGAAGCTTAGATTAGACATTAAGAAGAAATGCTTTACTCAAACGTTGGGGGGGGGGGGGGGGGGGGGGGGGGGGGAGCAGGGCACTGGAACATGCTGCTTAGATGTGCTTTGGCTTTGTCAATGTGGTCTAGTGGAAGATGCCAGGGAGTTGAACTAAATGATTTTCCATGATTCTAGGATTATGTGAAATGAAATTTAATACTGCAATATATTTTAAGCTACTGACCTGACTACAGATACAACTAACACTAATACAAATCTCATTTTCACATAAATATATAATACCTTGTTTTCACAATCAATATAGATATTATGAAAAATATTTTTAGATACTATTAAATGAAAGGGAAAATGAGAATGTTAATTTAAAGAAACTGAATATGGTAGGAACAACGGAGAGATGTGCTCTGATTTTCTCATTTCCTACACTATTAAATTCTGTACAACCTATTTATTTCAGAAAACCAAAATATACTCCCCTAGTCATTGTGCATCAAACTATCTTGAACTTCACTTCCATTACTGCACTGAAATTTGTGAGAACATGCCTACAGTAATAGGACTAACTTTTCCATTATATAGCAGAGTCATGAGCAATGAATGGGGCCTCTCTATACTATTGAAATGCATGATAATTAAAAATAAGTATTCCAAGATGTAAATCTAATGGGAAATGTTCTATAATTTGTTTCAGCTTCTAAGGTCATTTTTAACAAATTCAAACAAACTTTCTTTTGAATCATTCCACCTCACTAGGGAATGTACATCATTGAAATATCACTGAAGCATGTCATCTGGCTTTTCCTCTGCTTATAATCTTCCCCACCCTTGAAAAGTCTCCTGTGCTGAGGTTATGAAAAGAGAGGTAGAAGAACTAATATGGGTATCCATATGTCTTCAAGCAATTTTGGGAGATTTTTGTTCCCTTGACAGAAGCTGAGCAATACAGATTGAGCCAGGAAATGTGTCCCTGTGCCTTCATTCCTCTCTAGTGAGGAAAGATAGTTCCTCACAGGATAAATTAAGCTCCTATTCACCTTATAATTTTGGCAGCAGAATGTTAAAGTGAAGTAAAATTTAGTAATTAACACATTCAGAGATTTTACATAAAGCATTAAAACATAAAATATTTAATAAGATTATATTTGAATATTTTTCTGCAAATATAACACTTTCACATGTTTTTAATTTTTATTTTAGCCTTGTTTTATTAAAATTATACAGGCAAAATAGAGGGTTCTGAGTTAGGTTTTCTACTATTAGTATTTAAATATTTAAATTTATTACTGACTGACATCTTCCCTTATTTACTTCATTAAATGATTATACTGTATCATTTTCATAATGTTTTATCCACGTGTTTTTATGGTGCTAAATTCACTTCAGTAAATTCAGAGTTTGAGGCTTTTTGACCCAATTCGAAAAGGTAAAGCTGTAACTTCAGAAGAAACTGATTTCCATGGGCTTCATCCAGATGATGGCAGTAACATAGCTGAAGACATGAGGTTACACTCTAGAAATTATAAAAACTATGAAAGCTTTCCTTTTCTCTTTGAGAGAAAGAAATGTATACTGGAAATGTCATCCTCCAGCCCAGACTGAAAAACCTATCTCTGAGCACTTGGTATCAGCAATCCTGATACGCACCTACTCTTGCAATGGTATTGAGGCTTCAAAATCTGAACTGTGGACAGGAAAGATTTAAGAAGTTGCCATAGAGTGGGTCTCCTTTTGTAGTATCCCTAAAACAGCAGCTCAAGAGGAATTTAACAAAAAAAAAAAACAACAAAACAACACTTAATGACAAACTATAGTGTGCATTCAGAATATACCTATTCCATTTTCAATATCTTTCTGTATGAAAACTTTTCTACAAAACTAAGTCAGCGGTTCATGCACTCACTGCTTATTCACCTGTAGTTAGCAAAGGTCACTGGTGCCATTTGCCATACAGAAGCTTTCCTTTTGGTTTAGTAGAGGAAAGAAGAACACCTTGTTACTAAAGATCACAGACAAAAGCTACATCTGTTTTAGTAGCATTAGTGTAGAATGGAAATGTATAGCATGAGATTCAAATCAGTACACTTTTTAAATTTTTTCTACTTTGGATTAGTAATTTGAGAATAAAAGCAATTAAGTAATATTCCATGAATAAGATTAAATCTGAAAATTTCCTGCTTATAAATGAAAGTCAATTCACCCATAAATCCTGTCAAGATTTGAGACAGGTTGTAGAAAGAAAGTATGCCTTCATAGAAGCAAATGGCAGGTTCTGCAGTTTGACTCTTTATAGTGTTCCTTGAATAATTTGGTAGTGGTTATTTATGATACAGAATCATCATTCATAATCATATGATATAAAGTCATGTTCAGAATTTCTGTCACAAGGTGTCTGTTTGAAGTTTATTCTACAGAATCATTTTAGGATTTGATTGGGCAGTAGCTCTGAAGTCCCTCCTGTGTATTTTTCTCTAGGATTTACCTACTTCTATACATATATGTGAAAAAAGTTCTTATTGCTTTGGCCAGGCACCCGTGGTTATGAGCTCAAAGCTGCTTAACATATCAAAACAAAACCAAAAGCTAAAATCATTGGAGAGAGAGGATATAAGAATGGAACTGTAATCACTTTTTATTTGTTACTCTGTGAGAAATATATTCTGAAGGAATCTGTATGTTTCTCATAAAAGAAGCCTGTAATGTAATATACTTTAAATTAGAAGTCTGCATACTTGAAAGAAATAACATCAAAAGAAATAACCTTGAAAAATAACCTTGAAAAATACCTTTTCTTCTTTTAGTTCCTTCCTTTTTTTTTTTTCATCTGTCTAACCTCTGATTGAACTGATTCTCCTGTGAGCACATTGACCTAATTCAACTTTAGCAGAGCAATAATGATGCAAATAATGGAATTCGGAGCAGACTTCCTGATTAATCCAAGGGTAAATTGTTCGCTGGACTGATTGCCCTCCTTGGAGAAAGTGAGAAATAGTTTCTTTTCCATTCAGTTTGTCCTTTTCTCTGAATGTTACTTTATCTACGAGGATGAGTGCATAATTCAAGATGCATTAAGATTGTTTGAAAAGCTAAAATAAAGGTTTAGCTGACATGACATCCTTATTTAAAATCTCAGAGGTTTATTTTTCGCCATTTTTCCTTTTTGCAAGAAGAAACAAATGGTAATTTGAGAATTTGATGTCTATTTTCATAATTGGAATTTTCAAATAGATGTATAACAAAATTTTGGGGTAAATATACTGGAATCTTTTGAGGTAGTATTGCTGGGAAGGTGAAAGCTCAAGAAAAGAAATCTGAGCTATAGTTTAGGCAACAGAATTCTTTTTTTTGTCTTCTGAAAAATTTATCAGTAACTTGTGAGGCAGAGATTCCCACCTCTGCAAGAGCATCAGGGATTCTTGAAATATTGGATCAGAGAAAGGCTATCAAACGGCCCCATCTGTTATTAAGCTTTGGCAGAATTTAAGGTACAGGAATCTTGCATGCTCAAAATCCTATATCAAATAACATGGGGAGAAGACAGGGATGTATTTCGCCCCAAAGGAAAAAAAAAGCGTGAAACCTCATCTTGTTTTTAGCTAAAGTATGGGGAGAAAGGTGTTTAAATGCTGTAGACATTCATTTCTCTTTTTCTGGTTTTCTTAAGAGTTTAGGTAGAGATGACCAGCCTAAAGGTAAAGTGAAAGGAAGAAATCTTCCCTAACGATGTTTTACTTAACCAGTATGGGAAAGCAAACGAGTATCATCTCTATTTGAAAGAGAAGATTTTCCTATCTAAAAGGTCTCGGATCTTTGATTGTTTAGGAAGGTTCTCCAGTGTTTAATATGAACACAAAAGTAGACAGCTCTTTAATTCTTCATGCTCCCTGACACTTGAGATGCGCACCCTCCCATTCATCATCGTGTAATTCATCTTTTTTCTCACACTTAACATCCATTCCTAACAAAAGCAGATGGCAGCAGTTTGATGGGATCGCTGATAGGAAAGGTTCCATCTATGGTACATGACTTCTCCTTAAATGATCACAACACATCCCTTTAAGAATACAAACTCAAACAACTAACTGCCTTCAAAGCTTCTTTTCACACTTTCTGTACAAGAGCCCTTCTATCACATTAATAATGTATATTTACTCTTGTAAAAAACAAAAGCCTTACATGAATAGCAGTTTCATGTTTGTGTCCTAAGGCTAATAGACATTATACACTAGATGTAGAAAGCAGAAGCAACTGAGCTAAGCTATGGGATCATTAGAACACAGTTAGGCTCCTAGAACACTAGAATTTTTGAAATAATCTTTTGGTTTTGTGAAAAAATTGGTGCAATTCAGGGAAAATTTAGGCTCCAAAGACTAGATTTATATATCCTAAAATCTCAAATAGGAAAAACTGTTTCACAGAAATTCATATGGGAATCAAGATTCTAGGGAATACATAGGAGAAACCTCTGTAGAAAATAGAAAGACTCTTTTTGACATTAATCACATAAAGTTATGCACTGTTTCTCTGTATAAATGCTTGTTCTTGAAATCTTCATTCTCTGCTGGATAGCTACCAGAAAATTACATGTGAGAAAGAGAATGTATTGCTGAGTATCAGCAGCTGGGAGAATGAAATGGCTGATGATTTCAGTCAAGAAACTAAGTCTGATGATTTATAGCATTTTTGGAATTTTGCAGCAACTATTTATTTTTCTGATGTTATTTTTTCCTAATCAAAGCTAAAGAAACAAATGCAAAATATTGAAAAGGTGCAAGTTTGCATAAAGCAGCAGAGATATTTGGGAATATTAAACATAATACATAAGTATGTTTATGTATAAGCAGTTGTGTATGTATGTGTAAAACAGCAGAAATAGAATTCACCATTGCATTGTTACATTTGCCTGTTCAACTGTTTAGGCAAGTCTCCGAGGAGGTTTCTGTATGAAATGTCTGTTTCTGATTTTGTTATATTGCTGCAAAGGCAGAGGTAAAAATCAGGCAGAAATTGACTAGTGTTAAAACTATCAGTCAATATTTTTTACATTTTAACACTTCTGTGTTGTCAAATAACATCTTATTTTAGAACTTGATTGTAATGATTAATGAAGTAATCTTTGAACATTAGCATTAACACTGCTTTCCCAAACCACTACCGTTAGCCTGCAATGCAGCAGATTGTTGACAGCTATAACAAAGCATCACATCCTGCTGCCTGGTTAGCCTGATATTCCAAAAAAAATGCTCTCTACTTATGCGTATTTTAGAAAATACTATTTCTTTTTAATATTGCCACTCATTAAAGCAATGAATACAGTTAGTTGGCTATTTGGAATTGATTTCCTCAAATTGTTTTCGTGAATAATAACTATGAAATCTGCTTACCTGTCAAATATTTGAAGCTGTTTATATTTAATTGGAGTCCAAGATGCATAAGTGTGGAAAAATTAAATTATTTCTGTGTTGTGTAAATAATCCTTTGTCACTGGATAGTAAATACTTATGGATGACATGTTATCGCATTTCAACTTCAGTTTCATTGCGCTGTACAGATTTAATGCAATAGTTACTATCTGTATCTACTAATTTGCAGGCCTGAATGAATGTAATCTGCAGTGCAGTGGGCATAGTATGAGCCCAGGGCAGTATATCTAAATGGTTACGTTTCCTGCAGAAGGTTGACTAATTTGAGTCTTCCCTTTCATAGTTACATAAATTGAATCTTGTTTTTATGTGGAAGCATTGTTGCTTTAAAAGTTGTAACTGGTGTAAATAGAAGTGTTGATTCACTCTTACACAGCTAGTTTTTGTGGCTAACAGCTACATATGTACAATGTATCACACCAATATACTTAAAAATAAGGCATTTAATAAGTAATTTTTCATTAAAATTAAGTGATAAAGGCCTTTTCTATGAAGACTATTGAAAAAGAAATATTTTTAGATTTTTTCTTATGTATTTGCTTCTTGCTTTTAACAGTTAAAAAAATCCCAAAAAACATTGACCACTGTTTTATTTTCATTAACTTTGCTGTTCATGTAAAGAAAGTAGAACATCTGGCTAATACATTTTAAGCATTCATAAATAACAGTTAATACTGTAGTCTTTCCTCAGGAAATACCGGAATGAATCAAGACTAGAACATGAAGATTTGGATTTGATAAAAAAAAGTACAAGTTTGAAACACCTTGAGCTGAGGTTTCAAGTACACTTTCAGTCCTGACCTCCTTCTCTACCTGACAGCTTATTCTTACTCTGCTTTGCTTCCTCTGTTGGGCTAGCAGATAGGTTTGAGGTGGTGCTCATTGAACTACATCAGGGAGTGAATCAGGGGTAGAATTACCTTCTTTAGAATTTATTCTTCTGTTGCCTACTGTGGTTCCTTAATTTTAGAGACATTTACTTTTTGTTCCATTTTTCCGTAAAACTTAGCACCATTTATTCCCAGTCCATGCTTAGTACCTGTACAATCAATGAACATACAGATGTTATAGTTATGAAATGTACCAAAGAGCTTGGCTGCAGTCATTACATCAAAGCAAAAAACATAGGACTCTTACCTGTACCCTAGTCTCACTTACAAAATCCCAGCAGAGGGGATCTACAGAAGACATCCTTCCCCACTGGTAGTCAGTTCTTAAATGGGTCTAGGAGAGGTGGAGCCAGGCTCCACCCTTTCCATCAGCACAGGTTAATTGACTTCACCTGTGCTCCCATGGCTGACTCATTGCTCACCTCAGGTGATCAATCAGAGGTTCAGGCCATGATTCAACAGTTTACAGTACCAGAAAGTGCCATACTGATATGAATGACAGTTCTTTCTAAAATAGTATTATTTAGATTTGCTCTTCCCATATAATCCCCACCTCTCCTAACTGTAGAACTGCAGGTTTTTGATTTTTTTTTTTTAATCTCTTTTTTTCTTCAAGATACTGTTCCTCAGCTGCTCTATTACAGCTTTTTCAATTACAATCCTTTGTAAGGCTCTGTGATCATCAGCCGTTCGGCTGGAAGCCAAGGAAATGATGGTATTTGCAAACATTTGTATGAAATTGAAGTGAATCTGCCATGGGATTATGTCAACAATCCTTTAACTTTTCATCTCCATAAGCACCTTTGTATTCCCACAGTTATTCAGAGGACTCTCCTTATGTGCCTTCCTGTTTGTATATCTGCGATTAAAACACCACTGAGAGTGGGATTATTATTTGTCCAACTTCAGTAAACAGTTATGTACAATATACACAGAAACAGCATAAGTAAGTGTGAGTGTCAACGGTTTACAGGCTGGTTCGGCCCAGTTCTATGACTAATGGGGCAGAGGGATTTCTCTGCCCCATTCTCAAAATCCACGCCTCTGGAAAAAGGGAACAGGGGGCCCCAAAATAATTAAAAACAGTGGCAAAAATCTGAGGGAAAACAAACTAATTTACTAAATATATTATCAGAATGCAAGATAACACACTATAATACAATATGACTAAAATTAAAGCTAATCAATCAAATATAATGAGAGAGAGAATGTCCAAAAGGTGGACAGGCCTCACCACAATGCTGACGTGAATGCACAGTCCAGCTGAGCAGCAGGGAGACGGGAGAAGAGCCGATGAAGAAGAGTGGATGAAGAAGAGCGCATCAGGTGACCTTGACAGGAGTTATACCTCCTCTTCGTGTCCGCAAAGTCTCCTGGGGAATGTAGCTCCTCTTCCAGGCAGGTACCCAGAACTTGAGCATTAACAGTTAAATTTGCAGTGCCCCACATGATGTTATGATGTGGAATACTGATAACCAAAGATCATAAAACCATGACACGTGAGGCTGAAAGTTCCTCTGCAATACTGATGAAGAGAGTCAAAATTAGAGGGTCATGTTCACATAAAATAGAGAAATACAGTTTAAGATATATGAATTCATACAGTAGGTCAAATCTGAAGCTGTGAGAACATTATAGATTATCCATTTTTTTGTTATTTCTGAAATTTCAAAAAAATAACATTTATAATAAGAAATATTTTGAATTTTTATACACGAATACTCACTTTAGAACTGCTTTGACATCTGATGGATATGAATCATAAATCTTAGAAATCTGAGTATTTCTACATAAGGAAGCATGAATTGATATCTTGCATAATTCCATACACTGTACTACTTTATACTATGCATTATTTTTTGTTATTATTTCTTATTAATTTACATTACAAATACAAGCTACAGATCAATTCCCAAAGAGTTGTGTTGAAGTCATGGATAATGTGGAAAAATACACTGTACCTTGTGTGAGAATCATTCTTTGTTTTTTGGCTCAAAGCTTGCTTCCTGAGGTATTTCTTGTGATAAGACTGACTTGTCTAAGAGATGAGTGATGGGTGTTGCCATGTGGCAATCAACATCACTCTGTGGACAATTTTAGCTATTTGCCGCCAGAAGAGAGTGCTCAGGACAGTTTACTGGTGGAAGATCTGGCCTGTGACCAAATAACTCCAGCTTGCTATGGAAAACTGGGGGATGATGCCATTGTACCCTGTGAAGGCAAGATGCAAGTTGGTGCCTCCTTGCTCCCTCTCATCTGCTGGCAAGGCCAGGAAGATAGGAACAAAGGAGTTTCCACTGAGATTGCAGAGCCAGAAGCTGCCACTCCAAGGAGAGCTGACTCAACCACTTGGGATTTGTCACTCCAAAGACAGCTGACTCGACCACTTTGAAAGCATTGAAAAGGGGCCATCATCGCCTTGGTCACTGTGATCGCTGTCGTCAACAGAACAACACTGCCCAATGACCCACCACTTCTGAAAATCGAAGACTGAACTACGAACCACACTGGATCCATGGTAGTGACTATCTCCCTCTTGCTTCCTTTAAAGACTCCTTGCTTCTTCTTTCTTATCTTATCTTTTCACCCTCCTTCCCTTACCCATTACCCTAATTCATAATAGCGTCCGCCCTCCCCTTCCCCATCTCCCTGATTAAGATTTGTAATAAATAGCTCAGACCAACATTTGAACAGTTGTTTCTCAATCTCACGCCAGGTATACAGATAAAAGAACCTCCTCTCCCTCCTATAAATTGCATCGAGACACCTTGGGACAATAATAAGAAAAGAATAGTATGCCCAATACAGTGTAGCAGAAGACAGGGACATATCAGGATTTTGTTTTTTTTTAAAGTTAAATTATTCTCAGATCATGCCAAAGGTTGGTTGATACCTCATTCTGGAGAAGATCTCTGAAAATTTTATTTAAAGAAATTTTCTTCCCAATTCCAAAATCAGTGGTCAGTTTATAATCAAGCATAAAATTAAAAAGCTTTTATTTCTAACTGCAGTGGCTTTGGCATTTTTTATCTAGTCCTTTTTATAATTTATCAAATTCCATCAACAGATAATTTAGATGTTTTTAGTAAAAAACAAATAAAAAATTGCTAATCTTGCAGATAACAGTGTTTCATTCATCTTTTGTGAGCAGACAATCTGAAATTATTCAAATTCTATATCTAATTCTGAACAAACATCCAAATAGCAACGTCTTAACCATTTGCACATGTAATTTTTCTCATATGGATGTGGAGGATAGTAATTTGAGCATTGGCTAGCAGTGCACCCTTGAAGAAAATAAGTTTTTACTATAGGAATAACAGATCTTTTTAAATTTCATTACAGAAGTGGAAGAATCCCCTTCACTGGAAATATTCAAGACTGTGCTTGACAAGGACCAGGAAAACCTAATTTAAGGCACTGTTTTCAAAACCAGGTTGGACCTGATGATCTTTCAAGGCACTGTTTAGTTTAGATTTATCAATTAATCTGTCATTTAAAAATAGTGAGGGAATAATTTTTTTTCTTCTGAAAAATTAAAATAAAATCTGAAAGATTGTGTTTTCCTGGTAAATAATTTTTTTCAGCTTGCAATTCTACAATGGTCTCTCATTCACTTAATGATGAAAAATGTCTAAGGATATCCATTAGGATGTTTACCTGACATCAAATACTTTATGTCATGTCAGGTTTATCGTTTCTTAAGATGGTTCATCCTCTTACTAATGAAACATTTTCAATTAATTTACTAACAACAGTTTCACAAAAAAAGTTGAAAGCTAGATGAAATACTCAGAAGGAAGTTATCATTTTTACTACAGGTGTGCACATAAGTGATGTATGATTGCATTTTTTTTTTGATGAGAAGAAAGTAAACTTGTTGAGGGAGATATTCATTTACCTAGAAAGAGGAGAGGTCTCACAGTAAGTCTGAGACTGTCAATACTAAAAAGTTCAACTAGTTCATTAGAGAGAGGAATCATAGTCCAAAGATCTTTAATAATAGTCTTCAGCAGAAATAAATTAAACATGCAAATACAGAAACAATCTCATTTTACGTACTGTATATTTTGGAATTGTCTTCATGGATCACTAGGACCCCCCCCCCCCCCCCCCCCCCCCCCTTGGGGGCCTTTTACCCCCAAGGACAAACTTCAAATTAAAACTGTGTAAACTTTGAGATCTAACAGGCACGAAAGTATGTTTTAAATTTATATTAAAGTTGTGTAACCATGAAGATCTTCCTCTGTGAACTTGACAAGTGTAACATTTTTGGCTAGATAACAAAGTTTTCACACATAAGATATATTTGCTATATTAGTACTTGTTATTCCCTTTAGTAACAAAAGATTCTACCCAAAGGGATGTGGGAAATACTCTATACCATTACACTACAGATAATATTGGGGGAAGGGTATGAAGAGAGGGATAAGAACTCACATTTTTAAATGAAGTTTACCTGAGAAGTTTAATTCCACTACACTGTTTGAAAGAAAGATAAAATTAGTTCCTTTTGTTAAATATAATTATTTTATATGCACAAGATGAGGTGAGGAATAATATTCTGTTAATAATTTTCATACAACAAATTTTCAAATGCACATTTTTTCTAAGATGCTTTGCTCATCCTACAGAGTGGATAATTTCTCTAAACTACATATTTTTCTTTGACAGTGATCTAACCGAAAACCATATTTCTTTGTCTAAAGTGGGAACTTTAGAATGAAGAATAATAACACACATGGATAAACACCCCCTTTTCTGTATTCTGTGAAGGAATTGTATTCCTTTTTGTTGTTCAGCTGTGCTTTCTTACTGCGCTTTGTATTGATCTCTCTCTTCTGTAACATTGCAGGTGGGTGAGTGAAATCAGCCCTATGCTAGAATGGTTTTTGCTTTCAGGAACAAATAGCTAGGGCTCCCTCATTACATTTTTATAACACGAGGATTCAGCATGAGATGCAGTGCATCATCTCTCTGTCACATCATATTACTAAACAGAACCTCAATGGAGATCATAAATATGTTCTTTTGGAATAATATTGCTCTTGGCAGCAATCCTACTCCTTATTGGAGAGTTGTACTAAACAAAGATTCTTCTTTTGATTTTCCCTACCATTTAGATATTGCTCCTCTAGGTTTTCTAATCAAAACAGGATGAGATGCCAACAGGCTGTGAATACTGCCTGAATAAAGCACCCAAAGGTACAAATAAAGAAGATATCTCTGCTTGCTCTAGAACAAGGAGAAGGATAGGGAATGACACACGTAGGATCTGTGAGACTATGTGTACAGATCCTATTTCATCATTCTCACCATGGCCTGATCTCCACAAATAATACAAAAGCTGCTGATGGTGGTTGTTATTAATAATTCATGACAGTTAGATCCTTTGTCCTATATAATAACTGACGGTTGTTTATTTATTTATTTATTTATTTATTTTCCACTTTTCCCAAAACATAATAAAACCCACTTGCCACTTAACGATTCTTTCCTGTAGTTCTAACTATTTCTCCAAGAGAATAGCAAAGCACAGCAGTTGATAGAGGTGTGCAGCTGGAGATGAGCATGAACAAAAGTGGGAAGTTGGGAAGTTACAGAAAAAGGAAAAAGCATAGAATCATAGAATTGCAAGGTTAGAAATGACCTGCAAAATCATCTGGTCCAACCAGCGTCCCATTAGCATTACTACCACAAATGGCACTAAACCATAGCTCCTCCCCCAGGTTTGCCTTTTGAACACTGCCGAGGACAGCGACTTCACCACCTCCCTGGGCAGGCCATTCCAGGCCATTCATTTTGAGAAGTCTTCTTTTCAGTGGGTACCTGCATTAGTTATTTTTTCCACAAACTTTACCAGAGTTTTATAGTTCTTTGTGGTACAGCCTCAGGCTTTCTGAGGCCATGAAATAAAACAAAATTTAACAATAAATACAGATATTAAGTATACAATTGCAGTTGTCTCCAGATTAGAGAGCAGAGCTTTCATAAGGGTTTTCAAAACCAAGTTTTCTTGTTGGTAAGCTGTGAGTGCCTGGGTATATTTCAAAGCTGAAATATACCCCTGATTTAAAAGCTATCCATTTCCATTTGTGTTTTTTCTATAGCGCAGATAAAAGAAGTATCAACTGGCAAATAAACCAACCAACCAAATAAGGAAAAGGAATAGATGGTATGATCTGTCTGGTGTGTCTCCTGTCCCTCAAAAGAGGGCAAAATCTAAATCTAAAATTGTAAGTGGACACCAGAGAAACTAAAAACTAGGAAATTTTGCTGCGGGTTGTGGGCAATCTGATCTCTTAATCCAACTGCTACTTATACGTGCATGTTATGCTAATTATTTATGTAAATTACTTAGTGGTTATGTTTATTTTGTGACACTTTGACTTTCAGTACATTAAGAAAATAACAAATTAGAAGGACACTTTTTATTTAAAGAGCTTTGATCATGAAGGTCTTAAACAACTGAAATATTCTGGTCACGTATGTGAAAGTTCTGTGACAGTTCCAATCTGTTCTGTGGATATAATGCAGAGATGGCATTCATCTTCTATAGTCTCATTGCCTGTTATTGCAAAGTGCAATTTAAATACTTTCAAATTTAGGAACTTAATTCAAGGAGTACTTTCAGTAAATGTGGTTTCCATTGCACCCTTTTCTTTGGAAAGACTCAAGACCTGAATATTAACAACAAAGTAACAGCAAAGATGGCTGATGGTGGGAAATCTTATTAGTAAACAAGAGCTGCATTTGAAAAATATTGTCATTAAAAGCTGTGTAGTAGTTAATTGAGTCTGATATGAAATTTAGTGCTGGAAAGTTAATGACTAAAGCAGCTATTTCACACGGCTTGGTTACTGCAGGCTCTATAATGATCTCCTTTGCTTTACAGCAACAATGAAATTAACCTCTCTTTTGTCCTGCAGGTGTTGTGTTCTGATAATGCACATCCTTTACAAGTATGAGCAAATTATTTGCTTTGCATACAAATCGAGCATAAGCTGAATCCATATGGAAAAGAAAATAAACACTTCTGTTTTTGAGATAAAGAATATACAATTAAGTGTAAGTGAAAATTCAGGAAGATGACATCTTGGTTGACTTAAAATAACAGATCAGATAGGATTATTCTTTTTCTGGATATCTATTACCTTAAAACCTCTCTGTACACAAATCTATTTAGGCCTAATTTCAGCATATGAAATAAAGGAAACCTAGAATTTTAAGTAGGGTTGCATAAAAAGTGGTATTAGGGAGGTGAGAGGAATGTTGTTAGCTTTTGATGATGAGAGTATCTATTGAGTTAAAGGAAACTGTGTTTATAATTTAGAGAGGAGAACCTACAAGTGAGAGGGAGAGACTTTTCCTGTGGTGTCAGATTTCTTTAATATCCTTGCAGACTGTAAAGTAATGAGAAATAAAGTCAAAAATCAAAACAAAAAAAAAAAAGAAAAAAGAAAGAAAATGGTGAGAATAGTTCAAATGAAAAAAACAGGAAATAAAAAATAATATGCACTGAATGAGGAAGGTAAAAAGTGGAAGTCTGTAAATTCCTTGGATGTACAACACAGAAAACCAATTATTTTGCAATAATTGATTTCTTTTTCTTTTTCTTTTTCTTTTTCTTTTTCTTTTTCTTTTTCTTTTTCTTTTTCTTTTTCTTTTTCTTTTTCTTTTTCTTTTTCTTTTTCTTTTTCTTTTTCTTTTTCTTTTTCTTTTTCTTTTTCTTTTTCTTTTTCTTTTTCTTTTTCTTTTTCTTTTTCTTTTTCTTTTTCTTTTTCTTTTTCTTTTTCTTTTTCTTTTTCTTTTTCTTTTTCTTTTTCTTTTTCT
>JAPSGF010000001.1:17398472-17415592 GCA_035772895.1 Perdix hodgsoniae
TCTTTTTCTCTTTTTTTTTTCTTTCTTTTTTTTTTCCTGACTGTAAAACTTAAAATTTAAAGAGGGAAATTCATTTCAAACTTATGCTTACAGTTTTGTTATCAAACATCAGCAATGCAACTGTCTCTTGATCCAAAGATGCTATACCATAGAATTACAGAATATTCAAGGTTGAAAGTATCATCTACAGGTTGTTTTGTCCAATCCCTTTGCTCATAGTAAGATCAACAAGAGAAGATTATTCAAGCTCTGACTGTCTCCATGGCCTCTCTGGATAACCTTTCCCAATGTTCTATTACCTAACAGTGATCACACCTTTTATAACACTTTTTTTTTTACATTTAATTATCTGTATTTCACTTTGTGCCCATTATTTATTTTCACTTGATATCATAGAGTACCTGCCTGTTTTATTCCCTCCCACTGGGTATTTACACACATAGTTAAGTTCCCCTGACTATTCTCATCCCAATGTTAACAAGTCCCAGCTCTTTTAGCATCTCCTTGTTTGACAGATGCTTGATAGGAGTCTAGGATGCTATTGGCATAGCAAGTCATTCTGGTCTGCAAGGCACAGCTTCTTGATTGTTAGTAGTGACAATGACAGGCAGAACGACTCTTTCAGAGCCTTCCACATGGAGCACTGGAACAGGCTGCCTGGAAGTTGTGGAGTCTCCTCTGGAGATATTCAAGACCAACCCGGACGCCTATGAGTGCAACCTGGCCTAGGGAGCCTGCTTTGTCAGGGAACCTCTCTAGAGGTCCCTTCCAGCCCCTACAATTCTGTGATTCTATGATTCTGTAATGTCTCTCTTCTCCTCCCTCTTTTGTGTGAGGGAAGTTGCAAAGGAGCAGTGTTCATTCTGGTAGGAGTGGCTAACAGGAATGTGGCAGGAAGCAGACAACAGTAATGTGATGAACAAATTCTTTCTATCCTTCCTTCTGTTCTAAAGGAAGGAGAGTCCATCCAAGGATTTCTGAACTTATACCATACAAGCCATATTAAAATAGGCAATAGAATTTTACTATTAGAAGAGTTACAAAGGCTAACATTTCCAGTTACATCTATGAAGTTAAATCTAATATCTCAAAGGAATTGAAATAACTGGAGTTGAAGAAGTAAAATGGAGTAAGAAAGCTAAGAGAACATTAACGCTTAAATACCATGGAGACTGCATCCCATGGGATGGCAAGCAAGAAATGACATTGCCAGTGTTCTTGGGCCTTGGGATGTCAGCTGTCAGCTGAGACTAGTGAGAACTATAACTGATTTACAGAAAGAGAAAAATTCCTTTATCTGAGGAAATTTAAGACTAAGTTGAATTCATATGTTAGAAGTAAGGAGACTGATATACTTAACATCTCTCTCCACTTCAGATGGTATGTTGTGCAGTATTCCCTATGCATCATGTATTAGTTCTATGAAAGGGAATGTAAGCTGCTTTGCTCTCCTATTCATCACTGCAAGGCGATGCAGTCATAAATATAGAAATATCCAACTGGATGTCTTATTTAGTTTTGTGAGCTGAAGTTTACTACAACAAGACACACCCATGACTTCTCTGATGACTAGGTTTTTGGACATTTTAAAAGGCACCAAAGGAATAGTACTGCATTTATGCTGTAGTGAGCAACTGTGCAACTTAAGCAAAAAGCAGTTTCTTGTTTGTTTTCCCATTTCACACTGAATGATGAAAATAGAAAAAGGGATTTACTGCATTACATTATATATTGTTGGAGTCAATATTACACCTAATTCAACCATGTGCTAAAGATACAAAAGAATAATTGGATAAAAACAAAGATTCAAATTAACTTTGTCACTTTAATCTATTTTATTTACTCAGATTGAGGACTCTCATCCTTGTTTGTAGAATCTGAAATTCATCCAAGCTTCGTGGTATATGAACAGATAATCTTGAATAAATGAGAATTTGTAGGGCGGAGTAATAGCAAATTTTTTTACTATAAAAGAATCAGATGTTCTATAGCAAATAACATATTTAAAATAGTTCCAGAAACTCCAAGAGCTTATCTTAAATTTTAAATTCCTTAGGAATTGGATAAATATTGTGAACTTGTATTTTCCATTCTCTTACATTCTGTCAAATCCACAAAATCACCACTATGATACCTCCTAGCTTTTAAAACAACTTATCCACAGAAATAAAGATTTACTGAATTCGTGTGAATTTGTCTGGGTGACACTTCTCCATGCATGTGATTTTCCTGAAGTTTCTCTCCTTCGTTTCGAGGAACGCTTTCCTACTACATTTGATACAAAGACTGCAGCAGAATGTAATTCTAGACCAACTTAATTTTTTTAACCTTGTAACTCAATTTGAAAAGTCTGGTGGGAGGAGATTGAATTGAAAGATCTCATTTACCTACGAGATGGCCTTAACTTTTCCATTCAATTATTCTCAGAGATAAAAAAAAAAAAATTAAAATAGTATGTTCATTTATGCTTTTGAGTTTCAGGTTTAAATGTGAAACAAATGCAAGAGCTCTAGGGATTTTATGAGAAGATAATATTATGACTAGTCCATTTTTTAAAATTCCTCCCTGTAAATAGCAATACCTATCATCTAGAGATTCCAGAAAGTAGTTAAATATTTGGTAATGTGCTGGATCTATATAAATATGAATTTACTCCAGTACTTTGAAAAATAATTATATTTAAAATGTGAACACAGTATATTAACTTGCTGGTAACAATCACAAAAACTACTAAATTCATCATAGGATAGTTTAATGACTGATTATCACAATAAATACCATTTTGCTGATGAGAATCAAACTCTGTAGTACCTAAGAAAGACATCTTTTACAACGTGGCATTGAACAGACTTTTCTTTCATCCATCCTCCTGCAAAATTTATGTCTGACTGTTTTCAAGACCACTGTCCTGCAGCAAATGTTGCCAGCAATACTGAATACTTTCAATTTGTAGTTCTCTACTCCTCTGGTAGCTAAGCAACTGACCTGTGGTGAAGAATACATAATGATCTTCTGCATATCCACCTTGGAGAATCAGACAAAACATAAGATTCAAGGCATGGATTTGTTCACCCATACTGATGACTTTGGCTTAACATTCTGTGAGTTATGAAGAAATTTATTTGATGTAAATAATTCAAGAATTGGAATAACTGTATATGTATGTTGCTGTATATTTACTTATTTATTAGTAATTATTCTGTGGCTGTGCAGAAAACATTCAGAATTCTGTAAATTAAGGTAAATACAATAGTGTGAACATTTATAAAAGGCTCTGAATCTGATGTCATCAACATAAAACCAATCCTAATTATCTATGCAAGGGAAAATTTGCAGCTTGGTTGTTTTGTTGTTTTGTGTTTGTTTTTTTTTGGGGGGGGGGTTGTTTTTGTTTTTTTAATATCAGGAGTAATATCGTCTTGTTAATAAAGCAGAGTTTATGTAATGGGGATCTGAGTAAAAACAACAGCTGGCGCACACTTAATCCACACAAAATAGAGAGGTTGCTACTTGTCAGGGGGATGGTAGCACAAAAAAAATAGCTGAAAGAACAACCTTATCCATAACAAGGCTTTCAACAAGATAAATGTATCTGTAAATCAGAGTTAGCCTGGAAGAATTATAAGAATCCAACAATCCAGAAAAAGCATGCAAAATTATCTCCCTTTAGCACTGATCAGAAGACTATGCTTATTCTCATTCAGTGAGGCATTCACAGTTGTAATCCCTTTATGTATGCCTTTGTGTACCATCTGTGGGAGACATGGTGTGGGGAGGACCAGGATGGTGTCATATATGAAGCAAATTAAACACAGATGAAAATCTTTAATACCACTGCCCAATAAAAACAAAAGAAATCAACCACGAGCAACACAAAGGCAGCATTTTAAATTACTGATCTAACATTGCAATGATCTAGATAGTTCAGATAAGAAACAGAAGGACAGTATGACCAACAGGGATAATTCATCCACAAACACACTGAGGTGAAATATGAATTGTCAAATATCAGACCGGTTTAGCATTAGATTTTAGAGTCCCAATTTAAGGAGTGTTTGGATTGAAGTGTAGTTCAGCCTATTCAAAAAAGTAAAGAACACATGGCAATCACTGAGATGAGTGAGTAGTGTTTCAGAGATGCTTGCATCTGAGTAGTAAAATGTATGCCTTGTAAGCAGTGCTTCAACAGCTTTTCTTTTTCAGTTATCTCAAGTCTAGGGAATTTTTAGGAATTATACTCTTCTGTAAAATTAATTTGAGAGGAAGAGAAAGTATGTGCAGATAGAAAGACTGAAGAAACAATTAGCTACTGGAAATCTGTGGCTATTTTTTTAATAGTTATTGGTTAAGCTAAGAGGAATTTATATTTCTCTTGAAAGCCATCATCCTGGTCTTTGAATTGCCTTGCTAGTGGCATCTAGAATCTAAACATTTGATTTCCTTTATTGAAACAGACACTGGAAGAGTAAAGTCTATTGAGTCAAAGTCTATATATCAAAATCTATATAAAGATATCTTTGCACTTTGAGTCCATAAGTGCAAAGCTATCTTTATATAGATCTTTAGCTACATATGTAAAGAATATGCTACATACAGAAATAAATAAATAAAAAAATACCATCCAATTATTAGTAAAACTTTTTGTTTACAAATAAAAGATATTTTGCCCAGTAGGCAGTCCACATTTCATTACTAAATGCATATTACCAATGTTAAAAACCTTTGAATAAAAGCAAAACAAAACAAAACAAAAAAACCTCAAACAATGGTTTCTATGATTTGGCTCAGAGACAGTCTTTATAATCATTGTTGCATCACAGACTTTGTGATTGACACCTAAGAACTGCACAGCTGAAATAATATATCTGGCCTGAAGTTGTTTCTTTTGTTAAATTTTACAGATCTCAGAATATGAAAAATAGTTCAGGAAAAAGAACACCAGTTTTGTCAATTAAACAAAAATGATGTAATTTTAGATGTGAGAGATCTAAAACAGATTACTACACGTGGTTAAATAACTTACACTCCTCCCCAGTTCCTTTCCACACCAAACACTGGGAATTTGGGGTTTTTTTAAAACTAATGAAGTATTAACATAAACCACACTATCATAGAATCATAGAATGTCTTGGTTTGGAAGGGACCTTGAGGATCATTAAGTTCCAGCTCCTGTGCCAAGGCATGTTTCCAACAGCTAGATCAAGTACTAGATCAAGTTGCACATGGTCCCATCCAACCTGGCCTTGAACACCTCCAGGAATGGACTGTCCACAACCTCTCTGGATAGCCCATGTCATTTCCTCATCATTCTCAGTTAAATACTTCCCCCAACATCAAATTTAAATCTTTCCTCCTTTAGTTAGATAGTTGCCTTAACACTATCTACCCAAGTAAAAAGTTTATTTCCCTCCTGTTTATAATCTCCCTTTAAATATTGGAAGGCCATGATGAGTTGTCACCACAGCCTTCTCTACTCCAGATTGGCAAAGTCCAGCTCCTTCAGCTTGTCGTCATAGGAGACATAGTCATCATCTTTGTTGCTCCTCTCCAAAAGCTCAACATCTTTCCTGTGTTGGGGGTCCCAGACCTGGGTGCAATACTCCAGATGGAGCCTCACGAGGGCAGAGTGGAGCTGGACAATAACCTCCCTTGCCAGCCAGCCTTCGGATGCAGCCCAGGATATGGTTGACCCACCTGGCTGCAAGTGCACACTGCTGGCTCATGTTCTGTTTTTCATCTATCAGGATCCCTAAGTCCTCCTGAGCAGGGCTACTTTCAATGAGGTCCTCTCCCACTCTATATACGTATCTGGAAGTACCTTGCCCCATGTGCAAAATCTTGCATTTTGCTTTGTTGAACTTCATTAGGTTCAACAGACTTTTAAGTTTATGTTAATTATGAAATTTTCCTTCATTTAAAGGAGACGATTTTGCTTGGTAGCATAGATATAAAATCTATAATGAATAGACCTGGGTTCTTTTCCAGGCTAGGAATTAGAGTCCCTCTGTGGCATGAGGAGAATAAATCATGAGCCCTCCATTTACAACATCCATTTTTATAAATAGCATGTAGTTATTTTCAAAAGGAGCCACCCTGCATATAAAACTCTAATTTAAAATTATATATCTTTCTTTCAAGTTTTATCTTCATTTTTACTAAGAGTACTTCTAGTTTTCAGTCTCATTCTTTGTGAATTTAGTGTGAAGAAAATTTCATAGGTGCCATTCTGTCAGCTGTCACAGCCATTCCAAATAATATCAGCCTGTTGCCACCAGAGTGGATGTTTAGCCATTAAGTACATAGATGTCTGTCTTACAGTGTACAAATCACTTTATTTCTCCAGCTAATCTGCCTGTGACAGGCTGATATCTCTCAGAAACACAGCAATTACTGCCAAGGTGTAAGCAATGGTAGTATTCAATGCTGTGCCAAACTACAGAATCCAACAAGAAAGTATTTTTCAACAAAGTCATTTAGTAGGGGAGAGGAATAAATATTTTAACATCTAAAATTTCTTCCCAACTTGACTTGTATTTTCCTGAATTCAAGGGAATTGTACCTGTAGGATACTGCTCAGTCATGAGTATGTCCTCTCGAGGGGGACATGTGAAATAGAACTTTTCCATTTTAAGCTTGGGATAGTAATACTTTCCAATAATATCTACATGCCAAAAGAAATCACTGAACAATTTAATAATAAGTGCATCTACTAGATGGGCAGCATCAGAAAGTGGCAATCAGGGAAAAGGAAGATTGATTTTAGATTGGCATTAGCTATTCTTTAAACAAGGTGCTTATACATCTACATACTATGAAATATGGGAACAAAGGACCAGCTCCACAATTCTGATGTGATTCCAGGTCCTGCAAAGCAAAGAACTAATTGCTGTAGAACTCAATATTGAGAGTTTTAAAATATTTTCTTAAAAAGTTTATGGTAATTGACAATTTGTGTAGAATTTTTCACCTTTTTCTATGTGACTGTAAAATTGCCTTTCAAAGTCGCTTCCCTGTCATTATAAGCTCGAAGATTTTTGCTCTTACGATGTTTTATTTTTACCAAAATCTAGGCAAGAACAATATTTCTCCTGTAAGATGTTATTTTTCCTTATGTTTATAATAAATACTGATTTCAGTGTACAAAGAAATCAAGCAAGGAAGGATGCATAATTCGTTTATAGGTAAGTACTGGAACAGTGCTTTGCATGTTCTTTCTATGGGCCAGTTCTGTAGTATATGAAGGCAGTAATCAGGTCAAGTAAATCAGAGAATTTCTGGGTTCTGAAAGCTACATGTAATCCCAGAAAGAGGAAACTTTTCAGAGAACAGTCTCTGAAGGGGGGCTTTGCAGTCATGTGCTTGTGCAGTATCCAAACTTTTTTTCCTGCATGAACCAGAAACGAAAATCTGTCGGAGCTCTCAAGCACAAACTGAAACATGGTATCTCTAAATGGAATAGATGTATTGCTATAGATTATTTATTTTCTTGCACCTAAACATTTATCTGGCTGTAAAGAAGTTTTCAGGGTATGTGGTATAGCAGATATTGATTTCCCACAGCTGTGACAATATCACAGTATGAGCAGTGCTGTATCCAGCACTGCAGTACAAATCTGTAGAGGTGCAGGAAGTTGCTGTGCCGGCTGTTCACTGAAATTACAAACTAAGGAATTAGTAACACAAAATGTTTCCATCGAGGTGTGTCTTCTGTTGAGGACTTCCAGCCAGAAGTCTTTAAGAATGCATCACAGAAACAGATTGTACTTTGAAGATTCACAAAATGTTGTAACAACCTTTATCTGCTTGCTAACTCTTTAAATTATATTGTATTCACTGAGATCTTTCTGAAAAGATAAGCTACTTGAGATATTCTCTTGAAACTGAGTTTAAAGTGATGATAAGCTAAATATCTTCAAAATATTATTTCTTTATGTTCTGTACAGTAGGTTGATGGAGATTTTTCATTTGATTCATTTTCATGTAAACTTGCTGCTACAGTATGAAGGAAAAAGCAGCAGTTTATTCTCATATTCTACTGCATTCAGAATGCATGTTGTAGAAACATACACAGTGAGAACTAACGCCTTTCATTAGACTATGCCCTGTGTCCAAAACCTTTTTCCTTTCTTTTTTGTCAGTACTGAACAATATGAAAAAGGGAAACAAAGTCCTGCAAGGTAAGTAGCAGCAGAGGTGATTTTTGCTTCTGATGTAGTTAAAGTGAGTTGAAGACATGAAAGGTTGCTAGTTTGATGACACTATGACGAATAAGAAGAAATAAATAAATACATGTTGTAAAAGATGGTTTTCTGAACTGTTTTTCTTTTCTTGGCTAGAATCTCATTTCGTGAAGACTCTAACTGGCAACTATAAATTATCTAGGGGGACAAGTGGTGGGTGTCACCGTGCAGCAGTACTTCTGGTTATGATTGTAAAGATAATATGAACCGGGGGACATGGGGGAGGGGAGGTGTCTTTCGGTGGGGAGTAGAGTGCAGCTTGAAGGAGCTGACCACTGCAAAAGGAGATAATGCTTGCGTGTGGCAACAAAGGCACCACGCCCTGCTGGTTTATCTGTAGGTCCAGGTGTGTCACACTAGGAGAGAAAAGAAGAAAAAAAAAGAAACTGAGAAGTGGGGGATAAGAGGTCTTCCCTGAACTAAGTACCTGGGAGAGGAATGCCCTAAGAAACCTTAGGAGGGAAAATTGCCGAGAAAAGAAACTGCTGTGGTGGAGGAATTCCCTAGGAGAAAAAAGCCTCTTAGGAAAGAACCCCTGGGGCCTGCTTGCTGCAAGGTTTCCTGGCTTTCTCTCACCCCCTGTGGTGACTGGATGAGTTTTTCAGATCAGTGGAAAACTATGAGCTACACTGGAAACCTCTCTTGCTCTTCACAAAGACTTCTTGCTTTCATTTCCCAATCTTTTTTCTATCACCTATCTTCCCTTCCGCATCTCCCTGATTCACTAGGATTCATAATAAACTGGTCAGGCAAGCATTTGACTCATTATGTCTTAATCTTGCCTTCAGGTATATATATATATAATAGAACCTCTTCTCCCTCCTATAAGTGGAGCTAGACACGTTTAATTTTTTTGCTAAAAAATAAATGGAATAAAATGACTGACATTTGCAATTTTTTTATTTTATTTATTTTTTGCCTGGATTTGCACATAAACAAAAATAATAAGAAGAATTGACACATGTATAGCTATAACAGAAGTGATTATTTTGATGTAACTTTATTTTTTCCTTGATAGAAGAGCATATATACAAATGATGCTTCTTATTTTATTATGTTGGCCCAGAAAGTCAAAGGTGGATGTTGGTGGAGGTTGAGAATTCCAATATTCCATTACACTTTATTGCCATGTGACAACAGAGGGGCAGTCTGACAGAATGGTGTCTGGTGAAAATGTGAAAGTGCAAATGAAGCAAAGATGTGCCACTGAATTCGTTGTTGAAAAAATTGTTCCCATTGATGTTCACTGAGAATTACTGAACAGTTATGGAGACTGCACATTTGATGTGCACACAATGAGGAGGTAGGGGGTGCATTTTAGCAGTGTTGACAGCAACATTAAAGACAAACTATGTTCCAAGAGGACTTGCAGATTTTTACTAGGAGGGATTGCAGGATCTTGTCCAAACTTTTCCATGGCTGCTGAAAGTGTATAGGTAGTGGTCGCAACTGTGCTGTAAAACAGTGTTTTGTAGTTGAGAATTTGTTCTATCGTACAGTGTACAGGGGAGATTCAGGCTGGACATTAGGAAATATTATTTCTCGGAAAGGGTGGTCAGGCACCGGAATGCACTGCCCAGGGAGGTGGTGGAGTCACCGACCATGGGACTGTTCAAGAAACATTTGGATGTTGTGTTGAGGAATATGGTTTAGCTGGGAAGTATTGGTAATGGTTGGACTAGATGATCTTCTAGGTCTTTTCCAACCTTGATAATTCTGTGATTCTGTGATTCTGTGATTCTGTAATTGTTTCTTTGTTTCTGTTGTGGTTATCATGGAAATAAATAGGAAGCATTACTTTTGGAATGACCTACATAAAATGACCTCATCAAAAATAAGAAAGCTGAGAGATTAAGGATGAATTAAAACTCATCAGCGACATTCAGAGAGGAAAAGCTAAGTGATGAAAACATAAATAGAAAACTTGACAATAGTGAGCTAGTATTGCTGAGTGACAACAGTTCATATTTAGCTGTGGATTTGTTTCTTCTTGGACACAAAATTCAACCACTTCTTTTCCAGAACAAGAATCAAGAGAACATATTTTGTAGATGTAAGAAATCTTTCAAGAATTTCTGTCAGCATTAAAACCAGAAAGATTTTAAACTGTATTATGTTTTCCTTTAAGGTTTAGGCATTTTTTTTAAAATTACTATTTATTCCTTGTTGCACATTAGGGGAAAAATACATCAGTAAGGAATATCTTTAGAAGCATTCTAGACGTTTTATCATCCTTTTAAAATCAACCTTATTAAATCCTTAGTGGAATCCAGTTTGCTGATTTTATTCATTCTGAGTTTATCTTGTGATTACATACAATACTAATAACATTCAGTAACTGCTTTCTCTTCCTTCCCACTTTTCACCGTACCACAAATTATGTCTTTACAAAAGCTGATGTTTGTTTTTCCTCCTCACACAATGAATAAAAAATGAATGTGCATAGAATAAAAAATTACAGAATTATTTTTTTGTTAAAGAACCAACCTGATGAAGTGTAATCTCAACGAACGGAGAAATTTCCAGCATTTTCACTGTAGCAGCTGATCCTTATATGATACACAAGAAGAAGTATTAGCAGCACATAAAAAAATTCTTCACTTCGAGCAATTCATCTGCTTTTATCTCTGACAGATAATCTTTAAAAAATTAAAAAACAAAACACAAATGAACAATAAAAACCAAACCAACCAAACCAAAAAAACCCAACCCAAAAAAGAAATAGAAACCCTGAGGTTTTCTGGAGTATATCTTCATTTTTTTACAAATCTGCACCACAGATAAACAATTAATTCCTTAATTTAGTAATATCTTCTGGGGATTCGTTTGTTGTTTTGTTGTTAGTAAGCCTCCAATAGAAGTGTCTTTTTCCACAGGAAAACTTACAACTTGCAGATCTCAAAAGGAAACCTTGTTTTAGAAAATCAAAATCCATTTCCAAAGTCCCATACACTGGAACTCAATGCATCAGTTTTCTCATTGCTGTGGCCAAATACTATAACTTGACTCTTGCATTATATCTTTCCTTTGAGCAGACTGAGACTGTTACTGAAAAAATTATAAGAGAGGCAGGACTTCAAAGGTAAATAAGAGTACATACTGTCTGGGACAAAAGTTGTGGAAAAACTCCGCAGTTCTGATTATCCTTCATGTAATTTGCTAGGGGTAAGTGTGAAGAACTCGGAGTTCCTTAAGTATACCCTTAGCCCATACATGGAAAAGAGGCATATATGTGAACAACTTCAAGAGATTCTTTTTTCTATCCTAAATATTCTTGAAGTTTATAAAAATTATTCCCACTATCACACTTGCAAGCAAAACTATTCCTGTTTGCAACACACTTTGAGATCTTCAGATAATATTAACATAATGTTAACAATTATTCTATGGGGCTAATTTGATACAGTTCTGGCTTCATGATATCCAAATTGAGGACTTGCTGCAGAATACTATGTATCCTATATAGGCAATGTATCTTATTTTCTTTTGTGTAAAAAACAAACAAACAAACAAAAAAATCCACCAAAACAGAACACATCCCAGAATTGAGAGTTCACACCTAGTTTTCATCCTATTGTAGTTATGAGATGGCTTTAATAAACGGACTGGTTAGGGAACTGGAAAATGTTCCTCAAACCCTCAGGAAATAAGCACTCATAGATTACCAGGTACATATGTACTTTAAAATCATGGAAAAAGTGAAGAAAAAAAAAACAAAAGATACAAAGATAAGAAGATTAAAAGATACAAAAAAAAATACAAAAGATATCTAAGTATTTTTAGTTACAGAAAGCAGCTATGGTTTTTAAAGTCATCCAGAACCTGCTATAATAAATTTCAGATGAAAGATAAATAACATACATTTTTCAATGTTATTTTCTTTTATCTGAATCAGAGAGTAATCTTATGCTAAGATCCATATTTAGTGTTTAAAAGTCTTCTAAAAACATTTACCTTCATGTTATTGTCAACATGAAAGACAAAGTATTCTGAAAACTGGATCAGGAAATGACATCTCCAATGATATCCATCTATTTTGACTTTGATAAGCCCTTTGAGAGGACTTGACTCAGAAGATCAATAAAACAACAAATCAGCAAAATGTACAAATTTTTCTTGCTTTTACCCGTAGGAAAGTTATGTCCTTAACAGCCACAGTACCTTTCTCCTTCATAATAAACATTCCACATTGTATCAGAAAAGGGTTTTTGTTATCGATGTCTGCCCAAACAATCATCTCAGCTAAAAATATCTTCAGTAGGCAGTAATAGAGTGACACATTTCATTTATACTTCCATAATTATTAATTGATATACCCCTTTAGCAATTTTTGTGATGACACCAAACTGATTGGTACAGTTGATACAACAGAAGGAAGGGATGCCATCCACATGAATAAACTCAAAAGTTTGACCCAGTGAACCTACTGAGGTTCAGCAAAGCCAAGTGCAAGGTATTACACTTGTGTTGGGGCAATCCCAGATATGTGTATATACCGGGAGAAGAACTTGAGAGCAACCCTGCTTAGAAGGATTTATAGTCCTTGCAGATGAAAAACTTAACATGAGCCGGCAGTGTGACCAGAATGCCAACAGTATCCTGAGCTGCATCAGACAAGGAGTGGCCAGCAGGGTGAAAGAGATTATTGTCCTGCTCTACTCTATCCTTGTGAGGCCCTGTCTTCATTAGTGCATGAAGGTCTTGGACCTTGAACACAGAAAAGATGTTGAGCTTTTGGAGTGGTTCCAGAGAAGATCCATGAAGATGATGAGGGGGCTGGAGCAGCTCTCCTATGAAGACAGGCTGAAAGAGCTTGGCTTGTTCAGTCTGGAGAAGACTGAGAGAATGCCTTATTGCAGCCTTCTAGTATTTGAAGGGAGCTTATTAACGGGAGAGAAGTAAACTTTTTACATGGGTAGATAGTGATGGGGCAAGGGGGAATGGTTTTAAAGTAAAGGAGAGTAGATTTAGATTAGATGTTGGAGGAAAATTTTAACTGAGAGAACAGTGAAGCACTGCCGTAGGCTGCCCAGAGATGTTGTGGATTCCCCGTCCTTGGAGGTGTTCAAGACCAAGTTGAATGGGGCCCTGAGCAGCCTAATCTAGAATTTGTTTAGTGGTTGATGGGCAACCCTGTCCATGGAAGGGTGGCTGGATGTAGGTGATCTTTAAGATCCCTTTCCAATCTTAGCCATTATACAGTTCTACAATTCTATGATTCTGTGATTCTGTATGTACAAATCCAGATATGTTCACTAGAGTTGGATTATGCTTAGCAAGGTGTTGGTGATTACTTTATTTTCAGGGTCAATTGAACTGACTACTAGTTATGTCCTACTAGACAGAATAGTCAAGCATTTCATTACCAGTTAATGTTTAGTTTATAGATAGTTTTAATTTATAATGCTAGAATATCTCTTTAGAGGCAAAACTCATTGGTATTATCATTACGTTTTCATGTGTATCATGGTAACTTAAGTTATGTATTGCTCAGTCTGAACTGAAATACTTTATATGCAGATTTAAGGTATCGAGCATTCAACTTTAAAAAGTGGTTCTGGTATCCTGAGTTCCCCAATAATAACAAAATCTTACATTCCAACAGAGAAGAATGGATAATCAGATTTTTAATTTGCATCAGGCATATTAACTGCAGAGTAGAATTTCCACATAAAATATCAATGTACTGGAACAAACAATTAATGTATCAGAATACAAACACATTCATTTCTTGAGATTTAAAAGCATTTTTTTGTTTGTTTGTTTGTTTCTTTTCATAAATTTCAACTGTAGGTTTTTTTGTTTCATTTTATTTTAAAGTCTGTAAGTGAGAACAACAGAACCAATGTTTTCTTAAAACCTTAATTAGTAAAGTGTTAATAATGCTTTTCTAGTCATTCTACTAGCAAACAAAACAACAAACCATTATGGAAAGAAAATAATGTACATAGTATGGGAAAACTATTTAGAACAGCTTTTAATAAACATGATATGGAAATAAATGCTGAATTCAGGTTTTTCTTCTTTTCTTTTTCTTCTTTTCTTTTCTTTTCTTTTCTTTTCTTTTCTTTTCTTTTCTTTTCTTTTCTTTTCTTTTCTTTTCTTTTCTTTTCTTTTCTTTTCTTTTCTTTTCTTTTCTTTTCTTTTAAGTGGGAGAATAATAAAAGTATATTTGGAAGTGAAGTTCAGAAGTTTGTTTAAAAAACAGTAAGTAAATATTAGATAAGAAGGATTCTTCCTGACCATTAACAGTGGGGAAAAACAAAACAAAACCAAACCAAACCACCATCGTGTTTTTTACATTCTTTGTCTCATTATTTATACATCTGATCAGTCATACATCTTTTTGTTCAATGTTCCATGCTAGAATGTGACTACACTAGAAATATGCTCTTCTCAGAACAAATGAATTCACTTTGAGTTTACACTGTGTTTTTTTTTCTATGACTCCTTTGTTTCAACTGACTAATCCTTAATGGGCCTTTAACTTTCCTTTTCCTTCTCTTAAAGAGCAGTAAATATATGCAAGTCTTTCTCTTTAAAGCCAAACAGAAAAAGAAAATATTTGAGTTCAAATGCCACAGCTGCAGGCAGTGAATCACACTAGGGAAGAGTGGAAATACCATTGACATAATCCAACAAGAGGTCTGATTCATTTTGTGTCTGAAGCAGTTATTGTGGTCTCAAAAAGCTGAAATAAGTTTCCTTTGCAGTCTTCACAGTGGAAGAAAATGAGAATATCATCCTCACTAGGTAAAAAAAAAAAAATCCACTTTTTATTTATTTCTACTCCTATTTCTTGGTTTTACTTACCTTCCTTAGTTTCTTGCTATTTTGTAACTAGCTTGACTTTGCATATAATAGCAAAACTGAATTAGAGATAGGATGTTAAAGAGAGCCAATCAATATATTCCTGGCCCTCTCAGTCCCAGCTGAGCGTGTGACAAGCAATTTAGTTGCTGTACAAGAACCACATACAAGGATCTCTTCAGAGCCCTTGTATTGGGCTTCTAATATAGGGCAGTCAGAAAACCTTGTTTCCCATCTTGCACACAGGGGGAGTTAGTATTCCATCTGTTCAAGATCTTAGTGGAAGCACCTGCTAGGGTCCTCTCTAAATATGCAGGACTCCACTCAGTATGCATAGACACTCTTTATATAGCTTCCTACAGATCATCAATAGTGAATAATGAAGAGAGTAATATTAAATTCAGACTTTTAGATTCTTTACTCAAGGCTGTAGGGAGGTTTTGTCCTCTTGGGATCCTAATGCCTGAATTTTCATTTGAAGGACTTTAAAGAGCTCAGGAACTTTCTTACAAAAAAAATAAAATAAAATAAAAATTAAAAAGGAACTGGATTAATGATTTAAAAGTTCAGCTACTTACAGATGAAATGATGACTGCAGTAAAAATCTACTGGTTGCAGCACTTGTCTGGAAACAATCCGTGTTACTGCTTCAAAATATTCAGACACCGTTGTCCATCCCTCCATATAGTGCTGTATTCAAATGGTTGCAATTATCAGGGCAGGATGACAGAAAGGAAGAAGAGATGAAGTAAGGACGGGAGAGGGGATGGTAGTTAATTTGAATCCTCTCTTGAAAAAGATGCAATGAATTATATGCTTGTTAGAATCCCCAGTGAGTTCCTTGGGCATGAGAATAATGCTTGTGTCCTAAAGTGGAAAGTGTGATCATGTGTTTAATGTATGTGAATAGGTGCACTTTGAGAACAGTTCTCAGATCAGTTATCAGCTGTGTTAGGTATATGAATAACTTCAAGATCCTGACAAAGCTTAACTCAGGTCAACATGGATGATGTATCAACCTGCTCTGTCCTTTCAAGAAAATGTAAGAACGTAGAAGTATTTTTACCTGATGTTAAAAGTTTTATCATAGAAAGTCCATAGATCTCAAACTGTTCCTAGAAAGAAAAAATATTTTATGTAATTAGTGTTATAATAACTTTCTCATTTATTTATATATTTCACATAATAAAAATTGGCTAAAATTGGTTAATATTTCAAAACTTTATTGCAGTAATCTTTTTCTACAATTTAATAGAGATTTAAATTCAAGTTATATTCTATATGATTTTAAATTTTTAGTCATACCTATATGTACTGAAATTCATATATATTCCAAAACTAAAGCCTAGGTTTAGGTGTCTGTATACAGGAAGAATATGGCTCAGAATTGAGTAAGCTCCAACAAATGGGATCTGTTCCGTTCTGAAGAGACGCAAGTCGTATATTTAAAAACCTCAGGCAGATGTGTCTTGCAGAAGCCATTGTTTTAAGCTTCCATAAATCAACATATAAAAATGACAAAATATACCAGCTCCCCACTTTTTATTTTAATCATTGAACACAGTGTTAGCTGTATTTTATTATATATATTAAGGAGTTGCAAACTCTGAGTCTTGCCAGGCACTACCTATGAACTCAAACAAATAGAAATCCTTAACAGAAAAGGTACTAAAATGCAGGGAAATTACTGTTCTGAGAGCTTTGGCATGGTTCTCGTTGCTAGGGAAACCACTTCTTTGTCTCGACGTGTTCAGAATGGCTGCCTCATTAGACACTGAACCTGATCATCACTTTATTGCATGGGGAAAAAAAAAAATGAGAAGAGGAAAAGCTAATGAGACTGCACATCTATAAAAAACCATCAAGAATGAACAGGAGTAATCTTAAATAAAGCTATGTATAATTATAATCATAATTATGTTCTGTTAAGAGTAAATTTACCTAGGCTACTTCATTCCACATCTAGCTGAAGGTGAAGGAATGAACAATCCTTCTTTCTTGCTTGCCTTTTAATGAATAAAAAACAAAATTAATAAAATAAAACAGAAACAAACAAACAAAATCCCCCCC
>JAPSGF010000001.1:17415692-17615886 GCA_035772895.1 Perdix hodgsoniae
ATAGCTTCAACACTAAGCTCTTCCCCCCCCGCCCCCCCTCCTGCCCCTCCCCCCCCCCATAACAGAAACCACGTAACTGGCCAATCATTTATATTTTGTCTAAAATAAACATCTTTCTATTAAACACTGTAAAACATATTTTCAATATGGTCATCCAGTTTATTTAACTGCTTGAGACATTGCTTTAGTGTTGCTGCAGCAGATTTTACTGCTGAAATCAGAAGCATAAAATGTCAGAGAAAAGCCTAGAGAGGTGCATTTATTACACTGATCATAAAGAGAAGTGTTGTAAAAATAGTAAAAATGTGAAAATATACAGTGATGGGAGAGTTGCTTTATGCTAGCTACCAAGTTTTAAGCAAGATACTAAAACCAGAACCGCATAAACACCTGAAATGCAGCAGAGTTAGATACAGCTTCAAGGCATTACTCATTGGTAATACAAGGAAGAATCCAAGGTCCCTCACAAGCTCAGGTCTTGCCCTTAGTTGTTGAGAATAGCCTTTGAAAAGAGGGTCGGAGTTTAACCCCCACCCTCATAAGTATGTAAGCAAATAAATAAATAAATAAATGGATATTAAAGTTATCATTCCCACAACTCGGTTCTATGAGAGAAGATCGAAATTACAGGGGAGATAGTAAAGAAATGCCTAACTTCTCTATTCATATTTATGTATGGGGAAAATAACACAGCCATTAGTTATTTTTTCTTTTTTTTTTTTAGTTGTATTAGATGTGAAGGTGAGTAGCTAGGTGCATAAATACCATACAGAACCAGGTAGTCTGATAGATGAAGGAGTTATTTTCCACAAGTGTAAAGAAATGACAGAAATTTACACATACCTTCCATCTTAGTCAGCTGAATGTCTGATTGTAACTTAACAAGCAAAAAGAATTAAAAAAACAACACAAATATATACATATTTTTATTTGTAATACAATGACTATGTTATTTTATGATAAAAGTATTCTTTTCATAGATAATAATGTTTTTCATGCCACAAATTTTTTTTTTTTTTCAAGGAGAGTTCTTTTTAGCATTATTAAAATGTTGTTTTCAGATTACAGCTATAGGAGAAGACTAAAGAGCAATGTAATCACCTATAAACTACATGGCAAGAAGACACATTTGTACTTCCTTAGAAACAAATGTGTTTCATTTTCATGACTAATGCTCTCAAATCTAATGAAAGAAGAGTCACTACCAAGATAAATAATTCTTCCAAATGATTCAGAGGGAACTACTCTGGAGGGCTCCTGTAATCCCGAGTGTTTTGCTTTCACTACAGTATTCTTTTAAGCAGAGTTGCACCAAGAGAACTAGATGGAGATATTTAGAATCAGTATGTAAAGCAAGAAATAGCACCTAGAAAGCTACAAGATCATTGTTTGAAGTAGGTGTAATGGAAGATTTGAAGAAATTATTCTTTGAACCACTGACTTAAGAACAACTTCCAGTAAACAGAGTGGAAGTAAATGTTTCTTCTTGTCTTCCCTTTTGAATAAACACTGACAAGAATATCAATGTTTGAAGAAGAAGGGTAAGAAATGCTGCCTGAATGTTAACACACAGATATGTGAGCCTCAGTGTCCATGAGAAAAACTAATTAATTAAAGATACAGTTATAACTGCATTGTAATTATAATAATCACTGCATTTGGTTATGATAGTTCATCTGAATGGGACTGAGTGTTTCAGGACTTCAGCGTGAGATGCATTTCAGAGTCCCATTCATGTTCTGAACTGTCAGATTACCAAAATTTCTTGAATTTGTCTCTACTGACACAATTTCTTGATTGCATTAACAGACCTAAAATGTGAAATTCTTTTTTTTTTTTTTTTAATAGAGGAGCTTAGAGTGAGAATTGAAGAGCTTTCAGTTACTTATCACTCAATGTGAATAGAAAAAAAATGTTTAAAGCATAATAAATGCTTTAAAAAAGCATTTAAGCTTTTAATTAAGGCACAAAGAAAAAAAAAAAAAGGAAATTCTAATTCAACTTTTGATCCAGAATAGTTTTTTTAGCTTCTATATTAATTTTAGCCTCAGTAAGAATTAACTGGGAATTTTAGTTGCTAAAAACAGCACAATTTTTTTTTCCATTTTTGTGGATCAGAATCTCATTTTTGAGAAGAAAAAACTTCCAGTGCATTTATAATTGTATATAATTTCTAAAAATTAGATTTATTAGTGCATTGAAAATAATATACAGAGTTTTTAATATACAAAACTGAATAATATACCTAATAGCTTACATTCCTTTATTTTTAAGCTGCATTTTGAGTTATAAAGAAAACGTCTTATCAAAATTTAAATCTGTAAATTATTATGCAGATAACATGCAAGCCCTGAGGCAGAAATGGGTGCACAATCAGCATCACAGCTGAACTTCCAAAACTAAAAATATAACCAGTTCCATTTGGATGTAGAAGACCATGAAGGAAATAAAAGGTACTTATACAGTCCACGTAATCCTTTGAAGTCTCCAGGCATAAGTTCTTACAGAGTTCTTCAGCGCACAAACTGACTCATCAGCATGCAAGCCAGCCTTTCAACATGAAAACAGAAAACATACCAAAAGGTTTGAATCTTTTCAAGTGTTGCAGGTCACAAAATCTTCAGAGCTATGATGTCATGTGCATCTTGTCCTGTTATTTTAGCCTACCTCCAAGGCCACTGTAAGAAAGAAAACAGAGGGACAGCTTTGTCCTTCTGCTTATGACGAAGCAGATCCCCTGGATAGACAACCAGAAGGACTGAATGACACATATTATGTATCTATGAGGACTGCTCTGAAAGTGATGCCTTTTAGTGAGGTCAAATCTTCCCACAAATATTCTATTACATTTTGTTGCCATGGGACAGATGGCAGCAATGGGGCAGCCTGATGAAATGGTGTGTGACTTGGAACTTTGTATGAAGCAAATTTATGACACTGAATTCCTCCATGTTGGAAATATTACACCCATTGACATTCATGGACATTTGCTGAGTGTTTATGGAGATAAAACAATGCAGGTGAGCAAGTGAGGTGGTGTGTGGTATATTTCAGCTAAGGTGAGAGTGACAGTGGATGACTTGCACTGGTGCAGAGTTTTACAAGAATTGCAGGATCTTTTTCATTGCTGATGAAAATATGTAGATAATAGTGGCAACTATGCTGCAAAATAGTGTTTTGTAGTTGAGAATTTGTTCAATCAAATAGTGTTATTGTGCTCTTTGTATCTATTATCATAATTATTTATAGAAATAAATAGGAAGCTTTACTTTCAGAGCAAACTATTTGGCGAAATACATTTAAAATTTCATTTCTAACTTTTTTTTTCCTGTATGTCTATGATTTAGTTTTTGGAATTCCTCTGAAATAACACTGGTGATTGCATCTTTGTGACTGATATTACTTGTTCATTCAAGAGTATTTGAAAATATATAAAAAGACACTTTCTGTTTGGGGTTCAAAATTTTAGCTCTAGGTGCATGACATTATAGGTCAAATGCAAAAATAGGAATAAATTAACCTGTTGGTAGCAATCTAACACTGCATGTCTTATTCCCAATCACGATGCAGAAAACAGCCTTGACACTTCTGTGATTGCTTCAACCTACTGTAAACAGGAGATGGCAGTTCTAGTCTTTGATCCTATATGCTGCAGAGATATAAAATGGCAGTAACTAGCTGAGGAAGACATTTCCACAGTATGCAAACTAAACAGCTTTTCTAGGGGAAGCTAGAGCTGCTTCTCTTAATTTCTTTTTGTGGGAGACTGAAAAGCGTTATAGAAAGAATTAAGAGAAAAACAAACAAACAAACAAAAAACCCCAGCTTTCTGACAGCTTGGTAGTGTGATAGAGACTACTGCATTCAAGGCTTCTTTTTTCTTTCTTTTTTTTGCCCCATGTGTAATATTGCCCATACTGTAATTTTTTGGTCTTTTGTGGAAATATCCTCTCATCTTATCCTTTCCTTTCTAATACTTTTACAAAGTTTTTTTAGCATAAAAATGCAGTTTATGCTGTGATACTAAAATTCCACTTAAAATCAAGCTAATTCACCCCTGTTGCAACATATAATGGTGAAATCCAGTAGGAGTGGGCCCCAAATTTGACACAGCCTTACACAGTCTATTGTGCAATAGATCATTATTTTTTGAATTTCTGTTATCTTCCAAATATGTCACAGAATCACGGAATCACAGAATTGTAGGGGTTGGAAGGGACCTCTAGATATCATGGAGTCCAACCCCTCTTCAAAGCAGGCTCCCTACAGCAGGCTGCACATTATGTCCTTCATTTACTAAGAAAATATTGCTTTTAACGTGAAACAAACTTTGAGAAGGGACCATTTCTGCATTCTCTAGATATGAAAATAAGACTCAGACCAACATATTAAGCAAACTATGTCAGTAAAGAACAACAGCGAAGTAGAGTCATTCTAAAATTATTCAAACACAGGAAAATAAGAAGCAGACAGCCTGATATCTGAGAGAAATAACACAAGTATACATTGTGTTTACTAGTTTTTAATCCATCTCCATGTGTGATTGTGAAGCATATCAGGAATTAAAGCAGAAATGTATTGAACAACTTTTGACAACTATGCTGAGATTTCTACAGAAAGTCTGGTGGAATTCAGATGTGTTAAAAACAGCTGGCATTCAGATTCATGCAGGGTATCACTAATCTGCAAGGTGTTATTCTGGTGAGGGTAAATAATGTAATCTCCAAATTACAGACTTTCTTAGGAGGAAGTTTGGGATGCATCATTCTGATCAAATGTATTTTTTTTAACTTTCTGCTATTCTATCTTTATCATCTCTGCAATCTTCATCAGCTCTCAGAGCTGAATGACTGCTTCGTAGCGTGGTAAGACTAGAACATAATATCATGGCCACAGATAACAAAATATCTTAGTTTAGTCATCCCATGTGCAGTGGGAACTCCTGTAGTTAGAGATTCAACAGTGTACATTAATCTTCACAGGGTTATGCAGGACATCTCTAACTCAATTCCCTTACATCCTCACAATTGAGGATGTCCAGCTGTAGAAAGATAATACACAAAGTCTAACATTGTCAATCAGTAAGGCACGTGTTCTGACATGTTTCACAATACGAGGAGAATTTGGATCACATATTGTAGCTGTGAAGGAGAATAAGCGTGATAAGACTAGTACTGAACAGAGGAAGAAATGCTCTTTTAAGGAAGGAAAGTAGTACAAAGATATTGACAGACACCATTCTTCCAGGATATTTCTGAGACATAAAGGAATCGTGCTTGGTATTTTCATATAGCCAAGTTCTTACAGTTTGATTACTTTGTATCAGCTGATCCATGGTAATAGTCCCCAGATGTGCCTATTGGCCAAAATTAAATGGAGATCTCTGCTTATACTTCTTTATTTTCCAACTTGGTTATGTTTAATTACACTGTATTTACTGAGAACTAGAGGAGCGTAGATGAACAGCTGAGTATTTCTTTCTGACACTTAGTACCTTAGACTGTGCTTATCTGACATAATATATACATTTCCTTGGTTTATTTTCTAAACAGAGTAATAAGAAAGGGTAAAAACAGCACTGAATATTTTGTCTTCAGGGACATTTTGCAGACCAAACTTCTCACACAGAAGATCTCAGAATAAAAGCTAATTAATCATAAATGTTCTGGATATAAAACCAAATAGAAAATTACAATTTAGGCTCTTAAACTTCTGTTTTATATACCTTCTTGCCTACCACAAAGATCTCTCCCCAAACTGGTCATACATGGCTGATGGTGGTGTCCAGGCACCTAGACTGGCTAGCTGATCTGATATATGCACGTCAGCTTTCCTGCCAAGAAGGTAAAGAGTTGTCTATTTTGGGAATCACATTCTGAGTGTTTTGAGATCTAGCAGTGGTTACGATAGTTATGTAACCCTGTAGATGTCCCATTAAAGGAAGAAAAATGAAACACTCAGCATGGAAGCAGGTATTCAGAGAGCAAGGGAGTCACTGAAAGGCAGTTCTGAGGCTATCAAGTAGATGATGTGCACCCTGAGAAATCAGGTTTATAAAGCCCTTGTTGAATCTTAGGAATATAAATTATCCCGCTGGTTTCAGTGAGACTAGCAAGGAAAATATTTAGGTGAGACAAATACTTCCCATAAAAGAGGTACAGCACATCAACTACACCAGACTTTCAAAGTATTTGAAAAGGAAAAGAGAAAGGAAAAGAAAAAGGAAAAGAAAAAGGAAAAGAAAAAGGAAAAGAAAAAGGGAAAGAAAAAGAAAAGAAAAAGGAAAAGAAAGAAAAAGGGAAAGAAAAAGAAAAAAAAAAGAAAAAGAAAAAGAAAAAGAAAAAGAAAAAGAAAAAGAAAAGAAAAAGAAAAAGAAAAAGAAAAAGAAAAAGAAAAAGAAAAAGAAAAAAGAAGAAGGGAAAAGTATAAAGAAAAAGAAAAAAGAAGAAAAAAGAAGAAGAAAAGGGAAAAGTATAAAGACTCAGAAAATAAAAAGTTTGCTGAAGTTTAAAAGGCTATTGAATGCCAGCCAAGACACTCTTAACTGTTTATTTGAATTCTCTTTAACTATAGATGAGACTAAATCAAGTTACCAAGTCCACACATTGACAACTACCATAACAGCATTACAGATTCACAGAAGGATTATAGTTGGAGGAGAGATCTGAATGCCATCTAGTCCAAATCCATTGCACAAGGAGGGCCACCTTGTTCAGTTTGCACAGGACCATGTCCAAGTCACTTTTGAATATCTCCCAGGAGGGAGAGATTCCCACTTCTCTGGGCAAACAGCAAATAACCTGATTATCTCTTTGAACCCTGATTTACAAGCTTAAAATGTCTGTGAATGATGAGGGAAGAGGATTTAATAGGATTTAAGATTACTTAGGTAAGTGAGAAGGCATTTTAATGCTTGGAGAACATCACAGAAATTATCCAGTCAGGCATATATTCAGTTGTAATTTGAAATCATACTCAGTGTGTATTTTGAATACCTTAATTAAAAGAAAAAAAATATAAAATTATAAAACCATAGAGTTGTTTGATTTGATAGAGACATTTAAAACTCATCTAGTCTAACTGTCCTTCAGTGAAGAAGGACACCTACAGCTAGATGAGGTTGTTCAGAGCCCCATCCAGCCTGATCTTGAGCAGTGACCATCCAGACCGCATTCCCTTCCAGAAGCAGTGTGTACCCCTTGAATCAAGGAGACTATGCTGGACCTCATGGACATGCTGCTCGGGCACTGTCTCACCCCCTGCTGCCCCCTCTGGAGAAATAAATCCATGGAGGCACAGAGCAGATAAAGTTGGTGGCCTCTGTGAGCAGTTCAGGATCTGCCCCACAGTAGGAAAGAGCCAGTAACAGCTGGAATCAGCACACCAGTGAAAGTCCAGTCCTGTAAGTAAGGGGCTGCCACACGCTTCAAAACAGGTGAGCAATCGAGCAAAACTGCCAGTCAAAAAAAAGGGGACAGTAAAAGTTCCCCTGAGCATCTTGTCTGCCCTAGGAGAATCTGAGAGCTGGTGGAAAAGTGGGGTATAAAAGAGAATTAAGAGAATTACCTCTATGGAGGTCTTTGACAGAGAGAATCAAAAGCAGGCAGTGTTATTACTGAAGAAATCCATACATGCAGAGCTGTGGAGCAAGGCCTTCATCCCTGAGGACTGGGGGAGAAATATAATCCTGGCCATGCTGTATTAGAGAGCCAACAGGTTGGCTGTACAAAGTCTTGTTCACCTATTCTTGAGACAGCATAACTGGTAGAAGAAGCTATAAACATGAAAAGAGAAACGGTGATGCATAACACATTATGCTAGTGGCAGTATGTGGGAATTATTCCTATGGCCTATATTTCTAATTAACAGCAACTGAAAAAGTTTTCTTTCTTGCTGAGTTCTGTGTACAAGAAAACAGTGCTATATTTGCAACTCATTTCTCTCTCTGAAAATTTTGGACTGAAGACTGATATTCAAACTATATACAGATTAGACATTATTTTTCTGTGATTATCTAGTCACAGTCAGTGCAATAGAATTATAATAACGAAACCAGAAATATCTTCCAAATATCTTCCATATCTTCCTCAAACTATAATACATGTGAAGATATGTGAAAGGTCTAAGAACTGTTGGTTTTCTTTTTTTGTTTTTTCCAAGTGGATCTTCTGTACATTGTCTACATATTGTTTATGACTTTTAAAATGTTTTTTAAAAGAACTTTTAACATCCTCTATCTGAAGTAGAGAAATGGAGACAATCTTTGGTAAACTTTGTTTAGGGATGGGATAAAATGATTGAAGAACTTGACTATGTATATTCAGGCAAAGTCATTTAGCTGTCAGCTCAGCCATGGTAACCATCTATAAACACCTGCTGAGCTCACTCCAACTGTGCAGCGGATTATCTTTCTCTGAAGTTTATGGACACTATCACAGATAATTAATTCATTACTGTGAATCAAATTCACAACTGTTTAAATTTGCAGATCAGCCTCAGAGCCTGATTATTATGGTATAGTTGATAGTTTAAAAGTTGAATAGGACTTATCTGGACATGCTAGATTAGACACTTGGAATCATTGTTTTCACATCTATTAACAAGAACAATCTTTCTCACAATACTAGAAAATCTTGCCTGATTTCATGGTATCATGTATGCACTTGTAATATACATATTATTAATTAATAGTAATGAATAGGTCTTGAACAACTGAGATCTGTAAATATAACTTGCACTGCTCATTAAAGAAACAATGGGCTAACAACTTAGAGAAACACAGAAGGTGTAAAAAAACCAAGATGGATAGCCATTGTGCCCAGTTAAAAGAGTATTAATTATCCTTCTAATTCCAAAGCTAAACTGCCAGTCTGTGAATGACTATATACATGAAATAACTATTAGCTTACTGGTCTTAGTTGAATCAGTCAAAGATAGAAAGCAACTAGACTTAGAATGAAAATGAGTCTTTTACTGTAACCATCATTCAGAGTGAATGAGCTTTTAAACCACTAGGAAAGCAGAGTAAGAATTATTCTCCAATCCCTGCATGCACTGGGAGTCTGAATGGTTCCCATTAGATGACTGAAAATAGCAGGTGATGAGGCAGGAGTTTACTGTGAAAGAGCAATGAAATACAAACTTACGGACAAAGTGAGTTGTTCTGCTTCCATTCGTTCTGCTGTTTCAATTTGTTTTTGAAGCTTGATTGACTTGGTTACAGCAAAGAAACAATTCCCATGAATTATTTTCTAATTTTGAGAATGAAGAGAAATAATATCAAGCAGTCAAGGAAGCAAGGGTGACTAAGACTGTGAGCTATGAGGCTCAATATTTTTTGGAACCTGATAGGATCAGGTGCCTTCAGAGGAAGTTTACTCTGTGCCATTCAGAATCTATCTGTTGCTTTTAACAAGAAAGTTTGCAGTAGATTCATTTTCTTTAAATAAAACTATGGAATGAAAGAGTGGATTATTCAATTCTGCTTCCCACATCATTAACAAATTTAGTAGCCAAATGCCAATTACAGAAACGTTATTAAAAGTGACACGACTAAGTATGAATAAAACAAAATGAAACAAAAGTAAAACTAAATCAATCAAACCTTATTGGTCATAGCTTGAACTAGATTGCTGGTCACAATAAGCAGTTCTTCCACCAGTGCATAAAGAAGATATTACCTGCAAATCACTAAGACAGAGGCTGAACCATACAATATTGTTTTACAAATATTTCTAGAGTAGATCTTTAAGCAAGGATTGTTCATGCCTGTGATTTTTTCCACAGAATAACTTAAATAGATTTGACCCATTAATTTTTCACTTTATGCATGCAAGAAATGATGATTTTGCCCATTTATATTAAATACTAGATAGGAATGCTAACATGATTTAATTACTCAGGAAAAGAACCCTACTGTTTTATTACTTGAAAATCAGAAACTTTGAGTAGCGTTACCTAACCATATGTTAAGGAGTATAAATGGTGAAAGAACTAAAATGTGAAAAGTTATTTAACATCAAAAAGTTAGTTATTTATAAAAGGCAGTTTAGTATTGTTTTGTTTATACTACCGTTTGATATTCACTGAAAAGTGAACATGCTCAGGAATAGAATTTACTTAGCCTAAGGTGTGAAGAATGAGTGTATTTTTTTTTGACCTGTACATGTATTGTTCTGAAAACTCATAAGCACACACTCATTATGTATCTGTGTAGATCTTTGTAGATTAAGCATCAGTACTTAATTTCACAGAGATCATATTCAAAGGACATTCAGCCAATAATCTGTATGTAAAGCTTTAATCCTCTCTCTGATCACTTTAGCTTTACTATTGATTCCCTACTTTAGTGTATTTAACATAAAACTTTTGAGTTAAGGTGGTTAAAATTGCTTAATGAGCTAACTGATTAGGGAGAAATTAATTTGAAATCACTTTCAACCTACGCTAATTTTCCCAAAAAATCAAAATTTATGAGTTTTGGGGTCCTGGAGGAAAATAGTACAGTTCTTTAATTAATATGATATTTTGGTAGAAAAGATCACTTCTGAACAACATTGATTTTTTTTTTTCCATGTAACTAGAACATAAAAATAGTTAATTCTGCGCCTTTAGTTATTCTTTTGACATTAAGAAGAATTTACTCCTTAACAGATTGAAAACCACTCACTAACACAGTCAACTCCAGTTTTTCACTGTTTTCTGTATCAGAGCAGTTCAGAATAGAGCTACCTAATCAAGTTGTGAAAAAAGGGACAGAACAGAAAAGCTGTTCTTGAAATACTAAAAGAAAGTTGTTTATTGCAAGCCAAATCATATCCATTTCTGCATACCATTTTAAAATGAATTGGCCCTAGTAGTACTTCACAACTCTTATATACCTGAATGTATTCAAGTACAATATTTTAGATTTGTAAGTGATATTACAGATGAAGGATTTGCAAGATATAGATAAAGGTATTATGGAGGTATGTTTTGAAACAAACTCTTCATTAAAGGTTTCTTTTAGTTTTTCTATTGACAGCTCAGTCAGCTGAGGTGTTGTTTTGTCTTTTTTTTTCCAAATATATATACAATATATATTTTAATGAGGAACCTTATCTCCTGATTTCTCCATTATCAGATCATAATTCTCTATTCTTTACCATTTTGATTTGTTCTATATGCAGTTGTGCCACAGCCAAAGATTCATTCAGTTACACAGATTCAGGATGAAAAATACCTTAAGGTGGAAATATTCCCAACATTTAGTGCTCTTATGCTTGAGGAAACAGTAGGAGGCTTGTAGATCCATTCTCAAAACCTCAAGTTAATCTGAGGGAATGTAAATTGTACTTTGATACTGTGGCATAAAAGCTGTAGAGAACAGATATTTTAGTTTTATTTTTAAGTGATTATATTATGGGTAGGACATAACATAGATATTAGGGGAAAATATAAGTAAAAGCAAGCCTGAAAATAAACTGTAATTTTAAATATCTCTATCACTTAGGAAGACCCTCTTCAGTATAATTTATGAGAAAAGTATATTTAGGCAAATTTTTTTTTCTTCATATTTCTCTCACAAAAGTAGAGATGATCCAGATTTGAACATATTTTGAACTTTTTTCTTTTATATTTCTAAGTCTTTTAAATATTTTTTTCAGTCTTTGAAAATGACTTAAACGTAATGTTTTTCACAAAAACATAAAACATTTGTATGCTATTTTTACCACTTAAACTCTCAGGAACTGAACCTGAATTCCAATTAAACATAAAAAAAAATCATAGGACAATGTTTCTTAGTGTTGAAGAGGTTGGTAACTTCAAAAGAAAAACCTTAATTTTTTGCTGATGCAATATTTGCCTTGCTAGGCTTCTGCAATTCAGGATAACTAAATATAAAACTTCAAATATTTTATTATATTCCAGAAAGTAAGCTTTGGCTTTGTCCTGATCATTCTCATTCTCTTAAGGTCCCAATTCAAGATAATGATTGGAACTCAGTTTGTGTTGAAGAAACAACATCATGTATTATTTTTCTTTCTAAATTACAGCCTTCATTTCTGAACAGTTCAATGACTTTTGTCTTTCTGTGTCCCAAGTGTCCAACCTTGCATTTTTCTACTGTCATTTCATTTCTGCTACGCTAATTAGTAAAGATGTTTACCTGTTTATATATGAGCTTATTGTCTGTTCATAATGGTTTTCCCTTCATAATCATCACAAAAAATCAACATGTATTTACTTTTCACAGAAGGGCAATACAACTACAGAGATTGCCACACTTGTGCTATCTCAGAATAAATAACAGCCATCATGCAGGGGAAAAAAACTTGTCAAAGATTTGGAAAAGTAAATCAAATTTGAAAGAATCAAAGCCCCCAAATACTAGTTCAAAAATTTTCAGATAAAAGTATAGAATTTTTTTTTGCCCTTTAAGGTATCTTTTTGATGTCATGGATACATGCCTCTTAAAGGCATACTTGGTTTGGGCAGTTTTCCTTGGGAATTTTTGTACATCTTGTTTATTTAATAGATTTATGCAGGACTTGAGGTTTTTTGTAGAAAGCTAACAAAACATAAATGTAAATAAAGATGTTGGGAGAAGGATATAATATTGATAAAGGTCTTCCTGAATTTTATATGCCAGTCAGCAATTTGCTGCTAAGATTTCTCATGGGATTCACCATCATTAAATCCAACACTTAATGTTAGAGAAATATTTTATCCCTTCAAAAAAATTTCTCATGGCATTATTAAGGTAACTGTGGAGAGCTAAACAAGGTCTTTTTTTTTTCCCCAATAAATATTTTCCTCTATTATTATTGAAATATTGATGCTCCAGATAAGAAATAAAATTTACCTGGAAGATAATAGGAAGTCGCTGGTTTTAACAGCTAAATCTTTGCTAAATTGTACTGTATTTTTAACTGTGTTGCCAAAGCTGAGTGTGGTATTATGCTGCAATTCTATTAGTTAGCTAAAATCTTGTAAAAAAAAAAGAAAAAAATTAAATATAGTTTTTAGCAATAGGGAACTCTAAGGTGACAGTCTGTTGAATAATGAATCACAAATTCGGAAGCCTACATTTTAAATAACTCCAAGGATAATAGCTTTAGAAACCATGCTGGACATGAACATTTTTTGATGAAAACTTGATCACTTTGCTCAAAGTAGCTTTTTGCTTTGTTATCAGTGACACCAGCTGTTACAAGACCTTTCTAAAAATTTAATTTAACTTTGAATGGAAAACCTCTTACAACCTATATTTGATTTATTAACAAATGTTATATTTATAAACAAACTTTTAATATAATTATGTATAGACTTGCAAAAAAACCTTCAAATTGATCATCAAAAATAATTATTGTGCTGGAATATAGCTTTTGAATGCTCGAATTTATCAAAAAAATATAATGAGTGAAAATCCTATTTCTGCTGAAACAAGTAGAAAAATCCAATTCATCTTTCCCGAGTTGGATTTAAGATTTCCTACATAGTAATAGATATCTAGGAAGAGCTGAAACATGAATGACATATTTAAAAACAACTTTTAGGCTAGATGATACTCAGATATCATCTTTAGAAACACAATTTTGATGTCATTAAAAATATAGTTTCAAAATACTCCCGATTTTACATTATATTACTTAGCATTTTATTAAATAGAGGTGTTTAAGGGAAGATAAGGATCTGGTATGTGATAACAGTTATTTGATAAAAACTCAGAAATCTGAAAGTCATTTAAAATAATTTTACTACATTTTTATAAACAAAAAAAGCCTTTGAAGGTTTTTTCTTTTCTCTGAAGGAAATGAGTGGTTAGAAAGCACACTTTTCCAGCAGTTTGATGTAGAGTATTAAGTAGCACAGAAGTGCAGAAAAGTATTCTAATTCAAGAGTCAGGTCTACCATTTCACTGAAATTTGAAGCATTTTTTTTCCTTTCTCTTCATCATGTCTGAATGTATTAACTACACTGACTGCAGCACAATCAGTCCCATAGTTCAGGGAAGGTAGGGGCAAAACCAACACAGTAAGACATTTCAAATCATGTAGACTGTTGCAGTCACCCTAGTTTCATCTCTCAGGAAGAGAAATTTTGTTTCTCCAGACTCCGAACTGGATGCATCGGACATGGAATAAATCTTTCATACATTTCTTAAGCATTAGTTTGTGGGCATAATGAGTACTCTCCTGCAATACAGCAATGCTCTCTTGATGTAGTTGAATCCAGTTGGCAGCTGGTCACGAGCGGTGTCCCCCAAGGCTCAGTGCTGGGGCCGCTTCTGTTTAATATCTTCATTGACGATATTAATGAGGGGATTGAGTGCACCCTCAGTAAGTTTGCAGACGACACCAAGCTGGAAGGGAGTGTTGATCTGCCTGAGGGGAGAAGGGCACTACAGAGAGACCTGGATAGACTGGATCGATGGGCCAAGGCTAACAGTACGAGTTTCAATAGGGCCAAGTGTCCTGCATTTTGGTCGCAACAACCCCAAGCAACCCTACAGGCTTGGGGAGATGTGGCTGGAAAGCTGCCTGATGGAAAGGGACCTTGGTGTACTGTTGGACAGGTGGCTGAACACGAGCCAGCAGTGTGCCCAGGTGGCCAAAAAGGCCCGTGGCATCCTGGCTTGTATCAGGAACGGTGTGGTGAGCAGGACTAGGGAAGTCATCTTGCCCCTGTACTCGGCATTGGTGAGGCCTCACCTCAAGTACTGTGTTCAGTTTTGGGCACCTCAGTACAAGAACGCCATGGAGGTGCTGGAGCAGGTCCAGAGAAGGGCAACGAGGCTAGTGAAGGGCTTGGAAAATCAGCCCTATGAGGAGAGGCTGAGGGAGCTGGGGCTGTTTAGTCTGGGGAAGAGATGACTGAGGGGAGACCTTATTACTCTCTTCCAGTACCTGAAAGGTGTTTACAGTGAGAGGGAATAGGTCTCTTCTCAGTGGTGACAGGTGACAAGACGAGGGGAAATGGTTTCAAGTTGCTCCAAGGCACGTTTGGGTTGGACGTTAGGAAGCACTTCTTTAAAGAAAGGGTTGTTAAACACTGGAATAGGCTCCCCAGGGAGGTGTTTGGGTCACCGTCCCTGGATGTATTTAAGAGCCGTTTGGATGTAGTGCTCAGAGATATGATTTAGTGGAGGGTTGTTAGAGTTAGGCTGCGGTTGGACTTGATGATCTTTGTGGTCCCTTCCAACCTGAGTAATTCTATGATTCTATGATGAGCATACTTATAATATAAATATTTATACATAAATATTGTAGAAAATATGCCTTACAGAATGGAAAGCTCAAGTGAAACTGATATTGAAATGCTTAAGTTACTCATTATTAAGTGTCTTCTAGAGAAGGGAATCAAACAACGCCTGTACCTATCCAGAAGCAGCAAATACCTGGAAGAAAATTCTGATGTATTTGGCATTTTTAAAAAGTCAGCAGATATAATTTCCTTCTAATAAAAAGAGCTGTGTACATTTTGACTTTTCCGTATCCCAAAAGCATGTGTATGAGTTGAAATTTCTAAATATTTGGAAATGTATAAGGTAAAATCTTGGCTTTTTCAAAGCCTGTGGAAAAACTCCCTTTGATTACAAAAGTTTCCAGTAACAATGATCATATTAGCATCTGGCAGGTCTGCATCGAGAATGAGATGGCTAGACTTCCAGATACAGGTGATATTTAGTATTATTTATTGCAAGGTTCTTCAGTGGTGATTTCATCCACTTCATAGTTAACTCCATGACACATAGGGAAAATCAAAATTCAGAGAATGAAAATGTATTTTTTGCTTGTAATGTATATAAAGGAAGATAAAAAGGTAAGTGCAAATGTATAATTACTGAAATCTCTCTGCTATCAGTAATGTAGCTAATACAGACTGCAGAATTGAATGAATGTGGAAAAATTATGAAACATAGATATTTATAAAAAATTTCTGAAATTTTTACTTTGTTTTCAGGCTTCTGTATTTTCATTTTTCATTTTCCCTTGAGATAATATTTTTTAAACTAAAATAACACAAAGATTCCTCCTCACCTACCCAATGGAAGCTTCTCAGTGCAACACAGAGGAGCAGATCTACCATATCAGATTCCCCTTGTCAGGACTAAAAAATACATAAAGAAAAAATTAAGCATGCAGCCTGCTACTTGCAAAGGTTGCTAAATTAGGCAGATACCTTTTATTTACATGAACTGATTTGCTGACTTAAAGTACAATGCATTGTGTTGAATGTTTTGAAAATTAAATAATGAAACATAATTTGTTCTTCTGTATTATAAAACAATCAGGTGTATTTAGCAAACTGTATAGATAATATTGTGAATAATGCTTTAAAAAGATGTTTTTGTAAAAAGTTGTCAATATATATTTAGCTGTACTTTAGCATCAGCATTTTAAACCTGGTTTGACTTTAGCAGACTAAAATGGATTATTTAAACTTTTATCTTTATAATTGTTTTAAAATAGAAGTGTGTTTATCTTTTGCTTGTCTTTTTCTGGCTTTCTTAGAGCATCTGTGTAATGGCAACATGTACTGATATTTTCTAATGAATATCCCATACCTCTACGTATGTATACGAATATCAATTTTACGGGGAAAAAATAATTTAAATATTAAACAACTTTTAAATGAAAGAATTTCAAATGATTATATAATTTAGGCTTATCCCTGTAGTCAAAACATCACTTGTTTTCTACAAGAATATAGTGGTTTGGAGAGAGGATGAAGTAACACACAGGTTATTGCTCTTTCCACAGCAATGCATGTGGAAAGAGTAAATCGATGCAGGATGTTCCCTCCTGAAAACAATGTTCAGTTCAGGGCTGTGATGTATTACTTTCTCTTAGTTATTCTAGGCTTATATCTTCATTAAGTATTTCTGCTAAACTATGGAATAGTTTGCTTTAAAATGTTATTTCAATTTCTCATATTATTTAGTTTGTATCACCATGAAGTCATAAACATTCTTTGGTTATCCTTCAAAACAGCAGAGACAAATTTTGTTTCCTTCTCTGAAAAGTTGTAAAAACTCTCCAAGACTTTGTTTTGTGTTTTCTTTCAGCTGTTTCTCTTTTACTCAAAAATTTGTATCATTTTTATCACCTTTGTTTTCCATTTTTAATTTGATCACAAACTACAATGTCACAGGAAATTTCAGAGTGTTAAGCAAGCCAATATAAAGTATTGATTGCATTTTTTTGCCTTTATTTCATTCTTGGAATATCCAGATTGTATTATTATTTTTATATTTCCCTTTACCTGGAATGATACATTCAATAACATAATTCTTTTGAAAATGCCATTGGAATTCTATCTGTTTGACTAAAACAACTTTTAAGGTATTTTCACTAATATTATGACTGTTGCATAAGAAAATGATGAAATATATAAACAAAAAAAATTTACTCTGAATCTGAATTCCATCAATAGGTGAATTTTCATTGCCTTTCAACTGTATTTATGGGCTCATCTGTCTTTAGTCTCCCTGCATATTACATCTCTATCACCTCATAGTCTAAATACATATAGGACAATAAGAAAATATAATTGAATTCATGATAAGACTTTCTTTCATGATATTTTCCATTTAGATATTTTGATGAGAACCTGGGGATAAAGTTATCTGATTTCAGTTGCCTTTGGAGACAATTACATACTTATTCACAAATTAAATATCTTGGTGAACTGAGAACAGGTGTTTGTTTGAACAAAGCTTCTTATTCGTCTAACACAATTTAGGTTGGCCTGGACTTTTTCATCTTGCAGCATGCAGTGGAAGAGAATAAAGCACTTTGAGGAATGATAATCTTCTCTCAGTGGTTAGGAAGCAGAGCTTGGGCATGCCAGAATACAGAAGTTACCCTTTGGACAAAAGAGAATAAGAACATTATTCCACATCCTTGATTTTATCTTCTCACAGGTTTTCGACATTGTTAAAAAAACGAACCCAAACCAGTTGTTATGAAAATCAAAGTAATAATGTATAGATATTTTCCTGAATAATATTTTTGTTTTGGAATAAAATATTCTCTATTCCTTTTCTTGTCTAATTCTGCTATACTTGGTTTAATTATATAGGAATATTACATCTCAGATTTCTGTAGCTGTGCTAACAATGATAAATGAAAGCAGAGATTTCAATAAAGCTTTGCAAACAATTCCATTACATCTTGTCAAATACGCATATGATCTCAGCTCTAACTCCTTTCATTTATATCTCAGTTTTCTCAACATCACTGACTAAAAGTATGGGCCCTTACGTTCAATTCTGCACAAAAGAATTAATTGACAATTCAAGTTTGAGGCTTTTAACTATGTCTTTACCACTGACATTTCTTACTTTCATGCAAGTTTCTATACGAAAAAACCCAGAAGAAATTTTTTCAGGAAAAATCTGAAGGTGTACATATATTGTATATGTACATATATATGTATGTGTATACATATATGCTATTTACAATGCTAACAGAGGAGAAAATTCCTGTAATTTTGTCTCGTCTTTTTACATTACTTTCTTGCATGCAACAAAGGGTAAAATATTTAAAAATACTAAGCGGAATACTTTATTTCTACTACAGCATTCTATTATGGTGTTTAGAACATAAAATACAAAATCATTTGTTTAGTTTTCTGTACATGAGAACTGTGTTAAAGGTGCTGATTTTCACATAATTTATGACCACAATCTTTAAATTCATATTGGGTAATCTTCTTCGCAATCTATGCAGGGTTATGAGTGATGTCATTTAACATATACAGGGAAACATTCAGTTTAGCATCATGGAAAACTTGCCCAAACTCTTGCAACCGTTTGTTCTGTCTGGGAACATATTTTTGAGTTTGGGTGATAATTCATCATTTCAGTAGGTAAAAGGATGTACTTCAGTAAACTCTCAGAACTGTCATTTTGAATTAGTAGGTTTTTTGTATAATCACTTTCTATATGTCTTTACAGGTTTTATAAAAAAAACTATAAAAGCACCAAACAAATAATAAATCAAGCAATTCACTTTAATTCTAAGGCACTATCAATTATTAGTCAGAGAAATTAGATACTTTAACTAGAAAATCATTCTGAAAAGTAAGACTGAATTAAATCACAGGCCAACAAATTAATTCAGAAGTCAAATTATTAAGCTAATTCAGAATGAAATCAATTCTTACCATAGGAAATAGGAGTCTTACCATAACATAAAATGACATAGGAGTCTTACCATAGGAAATGAAGCATGCTTCTTAGAACCTTACCCACAATAGAAGTTGTATTCCAATGTATGCCTTAACATAAAACAACAAATTAATTTGACTTTCAGTTCTCAGATCAATTTTTTTTTCTTCCCAGAAATGCCTCTTTGTATAGGTGAATCCCACATTGTCACCCCATATGTTTTTTCCCATTCAGTCTTCATTTGGTAATTCTGAGTCTGTAAAACTGAACAGATCACACATTTTTTTCTTATAAATCAGATTGTCTGATAGTTCACAAAAATCTTTAAAAGAAAGCACTGCAGTATTTTACCAACCAGAACTCCTTTGGTTTCCTAGAACTAGAAAGTTACACTCAGTCCCCAATAGATGGAGATTATTTTCTAAAGATAGGCTGAATAGTAGGTTATTAATTATATATTTATCATTGTATATTAAAGAAAATGTCAGCTATAACAAATAAGAATATAAGAAAAGAGGAAGACAAATTCTTTATGCGTTTTGGCATTTCAGGGCACATGCTATTAGAATTTGTTTTGTAGGTCAGGAACAAACATTAGACAAAGTTTATGTTTGCTTTGATGATAAAGAGTGTATTACATTCACATCAAAACTTTCCCATTCCTGCCTTAGAGAGTATGAGAATATGCTTCAGTGAGTAGATTAATCAATCATTAAAAAAATAGAGTCATCTGGCAGTGACTGAAATGGGCCTTAGTCAGATGCTTAATTCCACTTGGGAGAAATATAAACAAATTTTGAATATTGAAAGAGTATTTTAATGAAATATGGTAAACCCCAAAGACATCATCTAAGAAATATAAAATAAGCTGTGTTTGGGATCCTTTTGATTTTAGTATATGAGCATTAATTTAAGCATTGCTGGTGTGATATAGACTGGAACCCAAGAGAATCCTAGCTGGGGAAGGAGATATTGAGTAATATGCATTGGAAATTTTCAGCTATTTGCTAACATTCTATAGCAGAATACGTTTACAACTTACTAAATAAATTGCTTTTCTTTAAGTTGTCAGAAATGATTATGATAGTATAGCATTATTCTTCTAATTAGACTGATGTCCTACCTGCTGAACTGCATATCCTGTTTCTTGCATTTAATGGAAAAAAAAAAAAAAAGAGAAAAGAGAAAAAGCCTCTCTCCAAAATAACAATCAAACACAGTCTGCACAAGACATTGGGCTTCTAGTAAATATATCTAGTACTTCTTTTTGAAGACAATCTATGCTTTCTTCATGACATGAACAGATGAAGTCTCACTGAGTCTTATAGGCTAAACAATGGGAGATTGCAACACCACACTGCCCAGATTGATAGAAATCTAAGATATTGGCTCTATGATGTTCAAATCTACAGTGTAAGTTTCCCAAGCAAGCTCTGCTCCTCCGTGAGTGGGTTTTCCTCTGCATGGAAAGAGTCTATAGATATTGATGAGATTACAGGTCTGTCTTAATCTTTCCAACCTCTCACAAAGTCAAACCAGATACACTATTTCACAATCTCCGTTCTAGAAACTCTCTACAGTATCACACAGAAAATCTGCCCACTCCCAAGGACACACAACTGTACTTCCACATGAGGAGCCTGTCCAGAGAGCAGCACTGGCAGTATTTGCTCACGCACATTTAGGGATGAACATTCAGAGCATCCCAATCCCGGTGGTGTGGGTGCAGCTTTTGCTCCAGGAGTGACAACAAGGACGAGTGCAAAAGAGAGCATTGCAACTTCATACTGCATCAGAAAGGGAAGTGGAGAGGGAAAAACCTCAATTCCCCCAGCACTGCCTCTCCCCAGTCCTGAAATCCATGTGAGCATGTTAATAGGAACTCCCTGGGCCCATCCCATGGTACCTCCTGCAGGGGCAGAGTCACACTTTCTAGTGCTGTGGTGCTTTGTGGTGTGGGCGGTGCCACTGAGAACCCAGGGCCATTCTCACATGTGTGTGGGGCAGAAAACAGCACTTCAGCAGAACCGGTGGTAGCTGGGTTATTTAGCAGCAACCTACCGGTTTCTGTGAAGGGTTGTTGGGGAAGGGCTCGGGGGCAGGAGCTGTAGCTGGAACCACAGTGGTACAGTCATTTCCCAACTTTCCAAGCTTTCACCTGCAGATGATGGCACCATCCAAAGTGCTGCTGGACCTAGAAGGGAAGTCTGTCTTGTAGCGGGGATACAGGACATGAGGATATGGGGATGTGGGGTCAGGGGGATGCAGGGACATAGAAATGGTTGGACTAGATGATCTCAGTGGTCTTTTCCAATCTTAACTATTCTATGTTCTATGGTCCTATGGTCTACCTGTAATCTAGTTCTGAAAATACTACTATTGAGAACAGGATAAACAAGTCATACTCTCTCTTTAAATAAAATAAAAGAGATTTTTCAACTACAGCATTTGAAATAAAAATAGAAATAATTAATCTGTATTCACTACCAGAAACAACTATAAATAGATGAATACTTGTGATTATAAAATCACTATGATATATATATATATATATATTTTCCCAGATAACAGGCCTACCAAAAAAAAATAAAAATAAAAATAAAATTAAAAAAAATCATTGAAGAAATGTGTGATCTGCTTGCAGATAAGTCTTGAACAGAAGGAGAGGTTAACGTTTTTAGCTAAATTATGCATTGCAAATGGCTCACTCAGTTTTATTTCATTTGCATAGATGACCCTTGTTTAAAAACTCATTGATTGCAGTGGAAAAAATTCTACTGGTTTCAGATTATTTTTTTTTAAGTCACACAGCATAGAATTCAGAACTGTAGGAGAGGAGGAAAAACACAAATTATATTTTTGAAGATTACCTTCCTATTCTTAATTAACTTGTCAGCAGAACTCATTTTGTAAATGAAATTCTATAATTTTTAGTCTGGAATAAATAATTTTACTGGAAATGGACAATAAACAATTCAAACTGCAGACATAAATCCTCACTATTAAGACGTGATGCTCTATCCTGTTAAGCTATGTTTCTTAAGGAAAAGAATTTATCTAACTAGCAGTTTTTGAATAACTTTGTACTTCAGGAACTTTGGACCAAAATCTGTAATTAGAAATAGAAGGACTCAAAGATCGATTTTACTCGTATATTTTTGGAAATTATTGTTGAAATTTGCATCTTTCATTAGTAATACTTGATCACAACTTTAAAAAATATGAATAGTAATCTTGTTAGAGTGATATAAAACATTAGCCACTGAACTACAGAAATCAAGGAAGTAGTAGAAGATATGGGTAATGATCATGAACAACAACAAAAAACCTATTAGCAAATCAAAAAGCTACTGTTTCTCATTGAGTCAAATAATTCTGGAAATGTTATGGTTTGAACTAAGAAATAAATAAGAGCTTCTTTACTTCAAAAACTGACTTCAAAACTAGTGAAAAAAATCAGAATAATTTTTGCTTACTTAAGAGATATTAAAGTGAATTTATATTATTGTTAAAAACTGATTCTTTCTTTAAACTGTCTTTAAGATCAGAGTTCTATGGAGCTATATCCTACAGATACTTGAAGGTTTTGTTTTTATCTTTTATTTTTTTTTTGTCCAGCTTCTTGGTTATTCATCATTCTTACTCTTTTCCTATATAGTAATCTACTAGCCATGATGGATAATTTTGTTGTCAGTGTGTTCACAATTAATGAAAATATGAGAATAACACAAATCACAAGATTTGTGAATCGATGTCTAGAATGCTAGTATGAAAGTTCTAACAAGAGTGTTAGTCCTGTCAAATAATGATTCATTTTAGAATAGTTATTATTTCTGATATACATTTTCTGAAGAAGCGTTACTTGAAATGTCTACTTGGGATATGATACTTCAAAAAATTTTTTTTTTTTGCATTGTATTTTTCCATACAAAACTAAACAAATTAGCTTTTATAAGTATATGTTGCAATTATGTAATGTACTCCTCGTAGACATGTTTAGTTCATTTGTATTCCGAAATGCAATTTTTTGCATTTTTTTTGTGTAGATTTGGATTTAAAAAAAAAATTTGCAGTTCTTGATGAGAAATGTGAACTTGCAAGGAACTTTGCATTTGTATATGGGACTTCAGTTGGTCCATTTATATATATCTTGAATTTTGGCACAAAGCAACTAAAATTCTGTGAGTAAAACTGAGTATGAGTACATCCCGATAGAACATCCTTGAGGAATTACTGTGATAAAAACTTTAATATAAAGTGAGATCTGGATACTATTTAAAGAATAGAATGACCTGTAATTTTGTATTAAAACAACTACTGTGCTAGAAAATCATACTGCTTGAAAATAAGGTGGGATTATTTCTTATCTACCTGTGTGAAAGAGAAAAAGGGAATTCCTAAAAGTTAGAAGAATAATCTAAGCATTAGTAGTTTTCCATTGTGCTTCTTCTTTTTTTTTTTTTTTTTTTTTTTTTCCATACATATATTGAGAAATCACTGATCTGTTTAATGTATTGTTGGTTTAAAGCCATAAAATCAACACGGCACATCTTTGAAAGAGCAAGGTATTAAAATGGCGACTAATATAATGAATGTAAAAGGAATATGTGTCTCAGAACTACTGGAGGCAGATATATTCAGGAGAACAATGAATGTTTAAACTTTAACTAATTGCATTAAAAAGGCATTATGATCATTCGCCTAATTACCATAATTTAGGACTTAAGTCAATTATATTGATTGCAGCTGCAACACTGTAAGTACATAAATAAGACAAAGCTTATGGGAAGATATAGTATCTTTTTTAAGATCAATTGGTATAGCTTAAGGAAAGAATCAAGCTTTTGGATTTTAAGCTCTTTTGCTATCAGAAATTTGTCAATGGTTTATGGGCTGGTCTGGCCCAGTTCCGTGACCAACAGGGCGGAGGGATCTGTGGATCCGCGCTTCTGGGAAAGGGGAAGCAGGGGACCCCAAAATACTTGAAAACAACAGCACTGATCTGAGGTGGAACAAATGATTTTACTAAATATAGTATTAGCAAAATACAATGAGAGAGAGAGAGAGAGAGAGAGAGTCTGTTTGAATTGTATAGACCTCACCACAATGCTGGGGTGAGAAGTGCAGTCCAGTTGAGTGGCTGAAGTACAGACTGCGAAGTGCAGATGGCGAAGCGCAGGTGGCGAAGCGCAGATAGCGAAGCACAGACAGCGAAGAGCAGGCGAAGGATCAGGTGACCTTGCTTGGAGTTATATCCCCTTGCTGACCGCAAAGTCTCCTGGGGAAATGTAGTTCTTCTCCGACGGACGAACATTCGGCAGATATCAAACCCCACCCCCAATGCATTACATGATGTTATGGTGTGGAATACTGATGACCAAAAATCATAAAACCATGACAAAATTGAAGAAGCAATCTTTAAAGCTGAGCACTAGTTTTTCAACAAGTGCTGTGAATGGAAAAAATAAAATACATTAATAAGATTGTCAGAAATAAGATACTTGATAACAAAATATCTATTAAAGGAAAAAAGATGAAATTAAGTATGATGTTCCACGAAACTATTATCTGTAGATTTTTTTATTTCGGACAACTGATGATGTTAATTTATTCTCCAGTCTGATCTTTTGGAAGGTTTCTTTGTTGCTTGTTTTGATCAACTTTTACGGGTTCTGTTTACTTGTTTGATTACAAAATTTTGTGACATTACTGAAATTAAATTTCAAGTTAGTTCTAATTTAAAAAGTATATTAATGAAGCCATGCTCTTTATTTCAGAAATGTGTTTCAGCCTCAAGTTACAGCTATAAAGAAATATCTGAAAAACTAACATGAAGAGGAATTGTGCCCAGATAGCATTAATTTGAAATGAATACTTCATTACCATCCAAACAAAAGCTCTTGCAGCAAGATTTGGGACTATATTCCCTGATAAGAGCCATGAAAAGCATTAAAAGAAGAATGATTACCTGTAATCACAGGAAGTCCCATTTATTGTGTATCGATTTATTTTTTTCCCTTTGTATTCCCTTCTCTTTAAGTATATTTATTTATGGAACATCAGATTCCCTTTTATGCTCAGCATAATTGGACGTATATGCTTAGAAAGCTTACTATTTAAATGCTACTCTTGCTAAAAAATCTGCACCATCTATTTCAAAAAGTGATTTTATTTTTCTCTGAGCAATGCAGCATTTTTATATATGATGGTTGTCTGATGTCTACTGCATAATATTTCTGACTGAATTTCAGATGAACTTATATGTGGGAATATTTTCTTCCATTTTGAAAGCCAGAATTGTTGGAAACTCAACAGCCATTATCACAAGATGGCTGTGAAAATATTATTAAACTTTAATTGAATCTGTTAGTTACATAAGTTCAATTTTCAGATGGAATTCATAGAATAATACAAAAAAAAAAAAAACACACCTGGAAGACTTCATTGAAAATTTTCTTTCTGTACTGGGTAGTACTGAAGGTACTTGAGATCTGAGAGTATATTCAGACTTCTAAGAGTTGTTTGCTTAGAGGCTTATTCTCTCTCTCTCTCTCTCTCTCTCTCTTTTTTTTTTTTTTTCCCCCACAGACCTCAAAAGGAATTACAGAAGCACTAATTCTCAGCTAATTCCTTTGCTTTATCTTTATGGTCTTCATTGATAACCTGTGTGGCTCCAAATTACTTCAAACTGTTATTGCACTACTGGGAGCAAGGCCTATTGAAAACAAAGATCTTCTACGTGGGCTGTGAGAACAAGCTGAGGTCATAACAATGACTTAGAAAAAAGTATGTATCTGAATAAAAGAAGTTATGTGATGTGTATGTGATTATGTTGGAGTTTTTTGTTTGTTTGTTATTTTTCTTAAAAAGTATTGATAAGGATTAAAAGGAAACACATAACTGAATTAAAGTAGATAATTAATTCAGCCAGATATATAGAGAAAAATCTAGATTAAATCTTCCCCTTTCTAGTTTCTCAGTTAAAGTTGAATTACCTAATCAAATGTTGTGTTCCTTGATACTTCACTTCCTGTTTGGAACACTTTATTATACAGATTATAAATTGTATATTCTTTTAGATAAAGTAACTATTCTGTAGTTATGAGTTATTCATATTTTGTAATATATCTTCATTTTAATTAGAAATTTAAGATGGGCCTGAGATTGAGCTAGCAATGGAAATTTGGTTAAAACAGAAATATCTGTTCTAAAAATAACTGATTTTAATATTTCACTTGTTTTGTCTAGAAGGACACTTATTACTATGCTTATTATCTCAATGTGATCTTGGCGTTTGTGTTTTAAATTTTTAGTTAGAATGAGTGTCTTATATTTGGTTAATATCATGCTTCTTACTTTTGAAATGTAAATGCCCATTATTTATAAGTCTCTTGAATCTATAATTCACTGAATGCAAAATGTTAATGAACAATAACAGAATAACCTGACCTCTTGAATAAAGTAGTGGCTTTGCTACTGTACGTAGAGTCAGTTCTATTTATGTCCTAGATTACTGTTTTAGGAATGACACTCATTTGTTGGCTTGATAATTCAAATACTTTTGCTCTCAAAGCTTTAAATTGAATTGTACTACTATATATTTTGCATTGAGAAGATGTGATTTGCACATGCCTACCACCCCGAAAGTAAAATAAGTCAATCTGAAGCATAAAACTGTTATTTAGATATTAGTTTAATACACAGTGTTACATGCTAGAATCTTATTTTCTCTTCTATCTCACCCTGAATATGTTTATCTTCTTTGTTATAATTTAAAATAATTTTTAAATGGACTAAATATTTATTCCTATACCTATGTTTTGGATCTCATTAAAGAATTCATTCAATTAAAAAATTCATTCCATTTTGTCATTATTTATCATATGTTAATACGTATATAAATAAATATATATATATATAATTAAAGTAATGTTCACTCATTTCTAGAAAGCAGTGACAAGAGGCATAATATATATACATAAAATCTCTCAAAAACCTGTATTTTACTTGGAAATGTGTAATAAAAACATGTATATTATTTTCTCAATTCATAATTCAGGAAAAAGCACAGATTTACAAAAATAGCTGACAAATACTTTATTGCTGAAACTTTCAGAAGTAGAAGTCATACCTTCATTGGATTGGGTTGGATTTGATTGGATTGGAGTAGAATAGAATAGAACAGAACAGAATAGAACAGAGCAGAACTGATTGGAGGGGATCTTCAAAGATTACCCAATCCAACTGCCTGACCACTACAGAGCTAATCAAAAGTTAAAGCAGATTGTTGATAGCTTTATCCAAATGACTCTTGAACACTTACTCGTGTGGGAATATATATATATATATATATATATATATATATATATATATATATATATACACGAGTATATATATAAGATCAGAAACAAGACTGTTAACAACATTACCTCTTTTCTCTTATATTTCTGTATAGATCTAAAAACTTTTTTTTCAGTAGTAAGATGTCTGTATAATATATGTTTTTATAATAAAACAGGTAAGTTAATTTCTGTTAAAACAGTTATTTTGACTAGCTGGAGCTTACCTGTGTTTTGTCTTCCACTCTGGTTTCCATCTTTGACATCATGAAGTCAACAGAAAATCACATCTGGCAGCTGGGGTCTAATCATAGTGCTACATACATTTCTTTCTGTTCAGAAGTTCCATGTACCTATATCAAATCTTCCATAGGTATGCCCATTCTTTTTTTTTTTTTCCTGGTTTAATGTGGGGTTAATTTTCATCAAATTAGTTGTTTTTGTGTTGTGCTTTGGATTTTGAATGAAAATAATATCGATAAAGCACTGATACTTTAGCTTCTACAGATCAGTGATTACACTAAAACAAGGACTTGTGGCTTTCTAAGAGAAATCTGCAGCCAGAAGTTCTGGAAAACTCTTGTAAACACACATGTGATTGTATCACCTCAGTATCATTTTCAAATCCTGTCCCTGAACAGAATAAAAAGCTTCTGCTTCCTTTGTGCAATATCATGTTACTTGTTACAGTGTTTGTAAGCCCTAGCTGGTAAGTCTGCACTGATTTCAAACAGCATACTAAGGTACTGCCTTTGTACTTTAGTGAAAAGTCTTTATTGACTTGACTACTCCTTGAAAAGTGAGATACAGAGTAGTTTCAAAAAGCCCATGGATTCATTTGCTGATGTTTGTTTTGTTTTGTTTTGTTTTGTTCTGTTCTGTTTTGTTTTTCTTTGAATACAACATGGTTAAGAAGTTTTCCATTTAGGACATTTGGAAAAATAAAATAAAATAAAAATAAAAAATAAGGAATAACAAAATTAGTGACAGTGTGTATTCCAAATCAGTACCACGTGTTCAGAGCCTGTGAGTTCAGAACAACATGCGTTTGCTTTCAGAACACATTAGCTCTGAGTCCAAAATTAGTCCAAATAGGTGTCTCGCTCCAATTTATAGGAGGGAGAGGAGGTTCTTTTAATATCTGTATACCCAGCGTGAGATTAAGAAACAACGGTTCAAATGTTGGTCTGACCAGTTTATTACAAACGTTAATAAGGGAGATGGGGAAGGGGAGGCCGGATGCTATTATGAATTAGGGTAATGGGTAAGGGAAGGAGGGCGATAGAAAAGATAGGAAAGAAGAAGCAAAGAGTCTTTATAGGAAGCAAGAGGGACATAGTCACCACCATGGATCCAGCGTGGTTCATAGTTCAGTCTTTGATCTTCAGAAGTGGTGGGTTGTCAGGCACTGTTCTCTTGAGACGGCGGCAACCACGACAACGACGACCACGGCGATGACAATGACCATGGCCAAGGCAATGATGGCCCCTTTTCAATGCTTTCAAAGTGGTCGAGTCAGCTGTCTTTGGAGTGACAAATCCAAAGTGGTTGAGTCAGCTCTCCTTGGAGTGGCAGCTTCTGGCTTTGTGGTCTCAGCGGTTTCCCATCTTCCTGGCCTTACCAGCAGATAAGAGGAAGCAGGGAGGCGTCAACTTGTACCTTGCCTTCACAGGATACAATGGCATCATCCCCCAGTTTCCCATAGCAAGCTGGAGTTTCGATCATAGGCCAGATCTTCTGCCAGTAAACAGTCCTGAGCATTCTCTTCCGGAGGCAAACAGTTAAAATTGTCCACACAGTGATGTTGATTGCCACATGGCAACACCCATCACTCATCTCCTAGACAAGTCAGTCTTATCACAAGAAACACCTCAGGAAGCAAGCTTTGAGACAAAAAACAAAGAAGGATTCTCACAATAGGGCAGTCTCTGTCTACGTCTGTAAAAGTTGGAGCTGAATTACTAGTTTCTTTTCCATTGTGAATTTGTAGCAATGTAAATACCAGTTGAAAACCTGGTACTATTTGGAGAGCTGAAAACAACTTCAGGTATTATTTCAGCTTCAAAAGCAATGTCTAACACCATGAATCTCATAAAATAATCTCTTGAAAAGTTCCAGAAGAATTTTGTATAATCAAGGTGACATAATTCACATCAGTTAGGAACTGAGAATTCTGAGAAATTTATTCCTTCTGAGCTTTCTTCTTTTGAATAACTGCAAATAACTTGGAAAATATATATACATATTTCCTGTTCAAATTGAGAAAATCTCTACTGTGTCCATACTGCTCTTTGAACTCCTTCCATATACTTGCCAGTGAGTTACTATGACATAAAAATCTGTGAAGGACAATGAGTCACCCCTTTCAAATTTCAGGCACACAGTAAAATCACCTCCTGCACAGTGTGCATGGTTATGTTCCCTTCAGGCAAAACTACTTAAAAGAAACTCACTGAGGATAAGAAACATCATCAGAAGCATGTAATGCAGAGATAGGTAGCTCATCTTACATGCAAGGTGCCTCTCACATTATTCTGAGATGTAATAACTGGTGGAAACATCAGTTATTACAGAGAAAATTAAGTCTTCTATGTATAATCAACTTTTTACTTATTATAATTTTATTTTTCTTTGTTTCCATAAAAAGTATCATCAAAGTAACTATGTATTCTGAATATTTATGTGAACTTGTGTGATTAGTTGAGGACTTGTTCTTCTATCAGTTTGACATACACAAATATTGAAGACTTTGAAAGTGATTTAAATTTTCTAAATCTTCTACCTCCTAAATACTTAGTACATGTTATGGAGTCTCTGTACAATGGTTTGTTATTCAATAGTACTCAGCACCGGGAATTCCACTGCAGACTGAGTGTTTGAAAAACTAGCGATATTATTTAACTCACAGTGGAGAGCACAGTTGATTTGAAAATTTGACCCTTGAGGACCAAAATCCCGACAAAAAGCCCTTTCCATGTTGTGACTTAAAAAAACCTAAACTATTGCAGAAATGTTGGATTTATGTATCAATGAGATGAGTGTTTTTATTTATGTATTTTCATTTGATAGAATGCATGTGAATACCACTGGGTTTACGGCAGGTTTGCAGATTATGTATTTGAATTATTTAAACACCTTAGTCTAATTGATGCAACTAAAATAAACCAAATAAAATCATATCTGATTTTTAAAATAGAGTATTTGACAAGTGAGAGCAATGTAAACATGCCTGGTGCTTTCGTTGAAATAGCAGATAACATTGTATTCATATTAAAGTAATAAAGTGGATGAGGAAGAATTGCTTCCTCATTCCTGTGAGTATTTTCTTATCCCTTTTGGTTAACTGGCGGTTGGTGTATATCCCAGTTAGCATTTTTTAACACATCATCTGGGAAGGAAAGAAGAGGAGCACAGGACTATCTCAGCAAGCAGCTATTGGCAGAGAATGAAAGCTTTCATGTGGTGTGAATCAAAGATTACTTTGTTAGGTTCACAGTTGATATTGAGTTCAAAAGTAAGAAACTGATATTTTATACAATGAAATTTCAAATATGTTTGTACTTATGTAGATAGTGAATCCCGGTCAGATATTACAAAGATGAAGACAGGAAAACAGTAATATAAGCAGGGTGGGGTTATTTTTAATATATAGAGGAAAAGCTGATCACTGCTTTTTACTTTCTTATAAAAAGACATTGCAGAATACTATGGAATCAGGAGGTATAAGATTCACTTCATGTGAGAAAATGTGTTATACTGCAATTGTTTCTTATGTGATATTGCTTTAAATCATTATGGAATGAACTCAGACCATTGAGCTTGTTGCAATTTTTCATTTATCATTTATCATTAGATGCCACAGAAAAAAATAGCAACAGTTCAACCTATTCATACTGTATCACCCATACAATTTCTCTGTACTGATTTATATCATTTGTCTTTTTATTTTTTAACACATTATCTCTAAATTCAAATTCAGAACATTAGAGAATAATTGAATTCAAAGTAAGGTAAACCAAATTCTTAAATAATAATAGCATAGGCCATTTGAATCTACTCTCATAACAACAAATCCTTTTAAGGTCCCCAAAGCAAAATTAGTGACATCTAGTATGCACGGGGGGCAGAGGGAGGGTTGAGACTAATTCAAAGTGAATTAATCTGCAGTTCATTAGCAAACATTAATGTTGCTTTTGGGAATGAGGAAATTAGCAGGATTATAAAGCAACAAGTGTCTTCATAAAAATCCAATTGCTTGTCAAATATGTACAATATACTACATAAGGCTGTTAGGTAGAATAGCTGCATGCCATAAATCAAGTTTTCAGCTGAGCAACAGATTTTGTTTATAATCTAATACTTTCTGAAAAGACATTACAGTGACCAAAACAATTTCACAGGTGCCAACAAGCCTGGCAAATTGTAATAAGAGATGAATTAAGGCACATTTTCTTTCTTTATCTTTGCAGCTTAGACATCCTAGCACACAGCTGTGGCCAGACACCACTGAGTCCTCTGCAGAGTCCTCTGGTAAGACAATAAACCCACATTTGTCGCTGAGGAAGGCAGTTCAAAGAGAAGTTCTCATGCATTAAACTATCTGGGTTTGTGTGCATCCAGGCACCTGCAGACAGAGAACTGAAGAAGACAGAGACAAGTCCATTGTCAGTATGTCACTTCCTTTTGTACTAGCAGAGATTAATTACCAAGGAAATCAACTTAGATAATGACTCTTATGGGGGCTTGTTAGGTTACACAGCAGACTTCCTGCAAAAGCCTTGAATAACAAACAATCCTGGCAGGCAGAAATCATTATGATGCCCGTGGTTACTCTAACTAGTCTCTTCTAGCAGGATCACTTGATGGAATACTATCAAGGGCATCAAGGGGATTCAAGAGAGCCATGTTGCCTAGAAACTGGCTGAGCTTTTTTACGGTGGAAAAATTTTTATTCTCAAAATTCTTCAAAGTTTATTTTTGTTTCAAGAACTCCACAGACCATATTTTGGATTCTTATTCCGAAGGGTTCTGTAGACGCTGCAGGAGATCAACTGTTAGCAAAAATCATTTGATACAAATATCATGAATGCAAAATCCATTGATTTCAGAAGGTCTTATGCGAAAGCCTTGAAAAAGAAATAAATATCTTTACATGTATTTTATGCCTGTTCTAAATTTGATTTGCTCTTTCTGCCTCGTTTTTATTGTTTATAAGTTTAAAATTTGTCATCAATTATTCAACCATTTTCAAGGTATTGGGAGTGACACTCAAATATGCAAACAGAGTAATAGTTTTTGTAGCTATATAGATCTAGATTAGTGACAGTTGTGTTCCTTCTGAATGTACTCTTGACAAAATTCTCAGGCAACTGAATTTCAGAATTACATTCTGAAATGACATCTACAGTGTAAATATTTAGATATTATTTTCTATTTACCTCCATAGGGACCACAGAGAATGAGGACAGAAAAATTAGCAAAGATGAACTGCTTCCTTCTGGCTTAGCCTCTAATGCTTTTGAGCCAGTTCCCAAAATATTCTCAGTAAGTTCTGCTGGATCTTAACACTATTTTCTCTGATTAAGAGACTAAAAGTTTTGTTTGCCAGAGAAGTGAGTTGATGTGAGAAGTATAGAGTGCTCAGGAGTGCTGAACTCTTTTTTAATCATGAATTATGCAAACAGATGTTACAAAAGGAAAATTAAGCTAGTGCCAGTATCCTCACTTGTCATATGTATTCTATATTGAGCGAAGGGAAACTTGCGTATGACATCTGGGATGTTATCATATATCATACACAGAACATGTAAACTTCATATATGAAGTTTGACAAATTTGCCTCTTCTTCCATAGAACAGAATTTGCAAAGCCTGATAAGTAGCATTCAGACTATAACAGCAAGCTACAGACAGATAGGAAAGGCTTGTGTATATAGGTGTAGTAGTTTCTGCAAAGATATATTGCTAAATAACAGCATTTCATGAAATCCCCTGCTTGAAAAGAGCACTGAGGTACAATCAGGTTCAAAATCCTCTGTATTTATCAAGATTGAGAAGACCTGGAAGATCTGGAGAATATATTTGCATATATGATGTTCGTGGCTGATAGAAAAATATATATGACCCTTGGTAAATAATGGAAATAATGTTCACTTATAAAATCAACAGAGCCTTCAAGTTCCAACTTAACTCTCAGGGTTATATGGCAGATTAGAAAGGAGATTTTCTCTTTAGCAACCTAGAATACTATTCTGACAAAACAAAATATTTTACTACTTTAGAATCTAATTGTGGCATTGTAGTGGATTGCTTAGTTGTTGTTTTTTATTTGTTTGTTTGCTTTCATAAGAAAAAAGTGAAATATGTTAATAATAATTCACTTCAAACATTAATTGCCAGGGAAGATATATAAATATCTGTTATTTCATCCACTTTTGCACTATGCATCTCAAGAAAATTGCCCAAGAAGTCTGGATTCCCTGTTTGATGTCAGATACATAAGTCATTGTGAAAACAACACTACACAAAATTTTTTCAAAAACTTAGCTTTTCATATCATATGGTCTGTTATGTGGCTTCAGATTCACGTGCGGTTCTTTTTTTTTTTTTAATATGATAGATAAATCAGAAGTCATGACTATTGTTGCTAGGATGGGTATAAAAAGGAATAAAAACTGTTCTGGACAATTTTTTAATACACAACTGAATATGTTAGAGAATGTGCCTAGATTGCACTTGCACTTACTGAGAGTGTGCATAAAATTTGGGTAATTGCGCATACAAATGACAAGAGGGAAAACCTGCATGTATAGCAACAGGCATGAAGGTGAGCAAAGATTTTCATGGAAGAACATTCAAGGTTAAAAGTGATGGAGGGTGGATTTTGGTATTGTTAATAATATAGTATTTCCCATGACTAAATATGGTATCTATATTTTTATTTATCCATTATTTATATTATTACAATGTTAGATAATTACCAAAAGTAATTACTTATTAAGTAATTTGTGTATTACATGAAGGACCTGAAAGATTTTATTAGTTGTTAATCATTTTGTTTCTGAATAAAATTTCATTATGTTATTGTTGTTTAAAACTCAAAATAATGTTAGGTAAAAACAACAGAAGTTGACCCAATGGCAAATTCAAAGATATAGGATAAACATTCTGTAAAATTTTTCAGCCTGTTTAGAAAACAGCCTACATAAATTATAATTAAGGAAAAGAGGAAATGAGCAGAATGGAAAAGGGGAGCAATGATGACAGACTTAGCAGCAAAAATGGCTTAGATATGTTGCACTGCTTACAAAACTGAGCTAACACAGTAGTATGATGAGCTGAAAGTGGCCTATTTCTTATGATTAGGTTAAGAGGTTCTCTAAATAAAATGGTCAGCTGTCATTCAAATTTGTGTAAATGCACCAAGTCACAGAAATAGAAATATTCAAGAATAAAGATTTTTAAAAGCATTATTTGATGGTTGGACTGGATGATCTTTTAGGTCTTTTCCAACCTTGATGATTCTGTGATTCTGTGATATTTTAATGGTTACCTTTTAGGGACAACTGATTTCCTTTAAACAACCTACATGCTTACTTGTTAAATATTGTTATAAAAGTACTCCTGCTACTCATATTTATTAATAACCTCTGAGTATTATGATATTTCTGTGGATACCTTACATGTAGTCCATTTAACATTTGTTGTAACTAATTATTTCCACAGTGTAAGATAAAGTACTTTGACTCCAGGTATCCATGACAGTCTGAAGGATGTTTATCTTTCCCAGTTTCAAGCATGCTTACAAATTGACTAAATATCATACTGGTATAAACTTGTTCTGCTTGATCAAGGAAGCACTATAGACGAAAAAAAATAAGACTAGGGAGTAGAACAATGTCTCGCTCCAATTTATAGCAGGGAGAGGAGGTTCTTTTAATATCTGTATACCCAGCATGAGATTAAGAAAAAATGGTTCAAATGTTGGTCCGACCAGTTTATTACAAATGTTAATAAGGGAGATGGGGAAGGGGAGGACAGACGCTATTATGAAATAGGGTAATGGGTAAGGGAAGGGGGTGATAGAAAAGACAGGAAAGAAGAAGCAAGGAGTCTTTATAGGATGCTATTATGGATTGGGGTGATGGGGAAGGGAAGAAGGGTGACAGAAAAGATGGGAAATGGAAGCAAGGAGTCTCTATAGGAAGCAAGAGGGAGATAGGGAGATAGTCACCACCATGGGTCCAGCGTGGTTTGTAGTTCAGTCTCTTCAGGAGTGGTGTGTCATTGGGTGTTGTTCCACTGATGAGGATGGTGACCATCGTGACGATGATGATGCCTCCTCGACGATCCTTGCAATGGCATTTTATTAGTCCAGAGTAGTTGAGTCAGCCTTTTTGGGAATGACAGTTTCTGGCTTTTGGATAAACATCAGGGTTTCCTTTCGCTCCTATCTTGCTGACTTTGCCAGTAGATAAGAGGGGGCATGGAGAATGTCCACTAGACTTCACCAGATCCGGTGGTATCATCCTCCAATCTCCCATAACTCTTCACCAGTAAACAGTCCTGAGCACTCCCATAAATCTTGGGTGGAAGAAAAACAGCTCCAAAGAATGCTTTCAAATGTTAATTGTCCAGACAGTGATGTTGATTGCCATGCAGCATCCCCACTTCTCACCTCCTAGAGTCTTGTCACAAGAAATGCCTCAGAAAGCAAACTTTGAGCCAGAAAACAAAGAAGGATTCATACAAACAAGTAGCACTCTTGGTATCAAGTAGGCTCCTGTGGCTAATAACATTACTATTAATACAGATCAGTTGTTCAGATTGACTATGGAACACTTTTGTTCAGCCAGTCAGTTGAAACATGATGAGAATTCAGGGGAAAAATAGTTGCAAAACTGGCTCCAAATCGGCTTCGTTTTCCAACAGAATTTGAACCACCTCATCTTAGAATTAACTTTAATATTCAGTATAAGGATATGATTTTTTTGATAGGACAGAAGGGAATGAATTTAAAGTGAAAGAAGGGGGGTTAGGATAAATGTTAGAAATAAATTTTTAAACTGAGGGCAGTGAAGCGCTGGAACAAGTTGTGGATGTTCCTCCCTGGAGGAATTCAAGGACAGATTTGGTAGGTTCCCAGGAAGTCTGATCTATTGGTTGGCAGCCCTGCCCACTGCAGGGAGGTTGGAACCAAATATCCTTGAGGTCCTTTCCAACCCAAGATATTGTATGGTTCTATGATTCTATGATAGTCAAATGAAAATTAGTTTTACAGATTTCTAATTTAAAATCTTTATTTTATGTATGTTTATGCTTTCTAACTATTTTTACTGGCTCTGATTACCAACTTGTGACAGCACACATATGGCTATCTAAGCAACATCAAGTCATTGTGAGTTTGTGTGTTAATTTCACTTCCAAGATACTACCACTTTCCTTCTTTTTTCCTTAGGAAATACCTGATTTTTTTTTTCTTTCTTTTTTTTCTTTTTCTTTTTTTCAGTGTATGATTCTAAGATTTCTAAATAATCGGAACTGAAATTGATTTAGCTTATATAAGTTTGGAAGACAATATACAGACTAAGGTTTTTCAAATGGTGGCAGTTTTTTTTTGGTAAAATTTTATATTGCAATATAGATCACATTTACCCATTTGCACTGAGTATGTATGCAGTGGCAAAATGTCTATTGTTATTATTGTTCCTTTCTTGTAAATTCAGAGTGATTTTTCAGTAAGACTCATCTTCATTACGTCTGAATTCTTCAAGTCAATTTTGCTGCTAAATTGCTGATGCTCAAGCCATTACTTTCACTATCAGAGAATTTGAAATCTTATTTCTACTAAGAAACTATACTATAAGGAAGGATGTTTAAAAGGATGCAAAACTGTAGAGATATCCCCTGGATAACTAGCACTCGTATCAGACAAATTTCAACAATATTATTTTGTCAGTAATCCATAGACAGATAAGCTAAATGTGTTATTTCAAAAATATCAAAGGTTAAGATGTTCAAAAGCATGACTCAGTGGGAATTTAAGATACTTAACATTAACACATATCATTAATTAATATTGAATGAGGGGTTATTATTAATCGTTTCACAGGTTTGTCTGTCTCTAACCTTTCATGAGAACTTTTAAGTTACCTGTACTATAAATCTTACATCTATTATCACTCAAAAACCTGAGATTTATTCGGGCCTATAGTACATAAGTCTATAAAACATCTTTTCTCACAAATTTCTAAACTTTGTAATGCTTATTTTACAGTTGGTGAATCAAATTCCAAGTACGTATGAGTTGTTATTAATTTTAGATTTTAGGATGTCTGTACAAACTCCTTGCCATCAAGGTCTATTCACTTGCTAACCTCTTGGAGAAAATTGGATATGGAGGTATGCTAAGAATTTACATACATTTAATATCTTTATAATTAATATTACAAAGAAAGATAGTAACAGGTAGCCAAATACAGCCATATGTGCATAGATACATAAAAGAATGACTGAATTTTCTTAATGTGAAGTGGATGTAGAATAATACTTTTTTTTTTTTTTTCAAATGGATGTGAATAAATATTAACAATGATGATTGGATGCAACAGTGCCACCAACAGTTAACTGCTCACAAGTTCTTGCCCTGTGAATTTATCTGAATCATCATTTAAATATAAATTTAATGAGATTTAATTTAAAAAAATAAAGGTGAAAAATGAAATGGTTGTCATAGCACTGTGGGATATTAGAATAACAGAGCAGAAAAGATTTTAGGCAGATGGAAAGGGAAAATATTTTCTCAGTTAAAAGATTTGTTTGTCTTTTCTGGTTTATTGTTCTTATTAATGGAGGCTGCTCTTTGTTAATGATGACTTCCTGAAGATTATAAAATTAAATACTTTGATCACATTTTTTATTTATGTGATCAATTAATTTTTATCTGTTTTTGTTTTGCTCAAATTGTACTATTAAAATAAAAATTCCTTAGTAATAAAATTGGACACCATGATAAGGATATGATTTTATGTGAATAAGAAGTGTCTTTGTTGTTTTGATAGTATTTCTCTCTCTAATTCATTCTAGAGTATCTGTAAAAGTAAATTCACATATCATTCAAAATTGTGCTCTTCTGTACCATCTGTTTTTCCCCAAACTATGTTATACATATATCATTCGTTGCAGTGTATTTCTTTTCATACACAATAAAGGTACTTTTCATATTCAAAAATTAATGTATAACTGCTAGTATTTAAAAAGTCTACTTAAAAGGAATTTTTTTTTCCTTTATGAACTTTAAAACTTGTAATAAGTGTTCATAAAAAGTCTGGAATGATTTTTTAATTGTGTAAAGACATGTTTTGATGGCATTATCCCCTGGCATATTTAGTATAAAAGATGTCTTAATTATGGGGAAAGTATTACATGTGATTTAGGCATGGAGGCCTTCAACGATATAAAGTCATGGATGCTGTTACAATTCACAACGGAAGTTTTCCAACAGAGTTGGTCAGGCAGGACCTGCCCTTGGTGAAGCCATGCTGGTTATCTCATACCACCTTCCTCTCTTCCATTCTGTTTATATATAATATAGTTATTTTATATATAGTATATTATGTATATGTATATATATATATATAATATATATAAAATATGTATGTATGTATAGTAGTTATGATTCAGTTATTCAGATAGTATAATTTAGTCTCCTGGCTTCATAGATTTATACTGTTAGTTGAGTATACTTAATATACTTAGATTTATACTGTAGTTGAACCATCTAGCTCAACTCCTCTGCAGAGAACAGGGAAACCACAGCTAGATCAGGTTGTCCAGGGCCTTATAGAGCCCTGCCTTTAAAGTCTCCAGAGTTGGGGCTTCAGACACAACACTAGATAACCTCATCGCCCTTGCAGTATAAGATTTTTTCCGTATATCTAACCTAATTCTATTCTAGAATATTATGAATATTATTAGAATATTATAGGGTATTGTTAGGACATTGTAGAAAATTATTAGAATATGAGGGTTCAATACTATGCAATGTTTCCTATCTAAAACAATTAGGAAAAAATTGTCTACAGGTGATCATAACAATTCTTTTAAGTTGAAGCAAGTTTATGTGATTGTATAAACCTGAAAAGCTTTAGATAAAATAGGAAAGCCCCAGAATGGATCCATGACTTGCAATTTGTGATACAGTTGACATGCACAAAGGACAGGATGCCATCCAGAGAGACCTAGACAGGCTCAAGAAATTGGCCCAGGAGAACTCCCCGAGATTCAAGAAAGCCAAGTGCAAGGTCTTACACGTGGGTTGCAGCAACTCCACTACCAGTACAAGCTGGGGAGTGAAATGATAGAGCACAGCCTTGAAGAAAAGGATTTAGGGGTACTGGTGTATGGTAAGCAGGACATGAGGCAGCCTCACAGCCCAGAAAGCCAAACATATCCTGGGCTGCATTGAACAAAGTGTGGCCAGCAGCTCAAGGGATGTGATCCTGCCCCTCCACTCTGTGTTAGTAAGGCTTCACCTGGAGTACTGAGTCCAGATGCGGAGATGTGAGTCCAGATGCGGTGGAAGGAAGGGATGCCATTCAGAGGGATCTCACAGACTTGAAAGATGGGCGTGGGTGAACCTACTGAGGTTCAATACAGCAAAGTGCAAGGTTTTGCACTTGGGCCAGAGGAATCCCAGGCATCCATACAGACTGGAAGGAGCAGTCCTTGAGAGCAGCCCTGCAGAGAAGGACCTGGGGGTCCTGATGGATGAAAAGCTTAACATGCCAGCAGTGTGCTCTTGCAGCTTGGAAAGCAAATAGTATCCAGGGCTCCAGCAGAAGAGGGGTGACCAGCAGGAACAGAGAGGTGATTGTCCCCTTCTACTCTGCTCTTGTGAGGACCCATCTGGATTACTGTTTCCAGGTCTGGAGCCCCCAGTACAAGAAAGACAGAGAGCTGATAGAGATGCTCCAGAGGAGAGCCACAGAGATGATCAGGGGGCTGTAGCCCCTACAAAGACAGGCTGAGGGAGCTGGGCTTGTTCAGCCTGGAGAAAAGAAGGCTGTGGGGTGACCTAATTGCAGCTTTTCAGGACCTAAAGGGAACCTATAAACAGGAGGGGAGTCAACTCTTTGAAAGGGCAGATAACTGCAGGACAAGGGGAAATGGTTTTAAGTTGAGGGAGGGAAGATTTAGGTTGGATGTAAGGGGGAAGTTCTTTACAGAGAGAGTGGTGAGGTGCTGGAACAGGCTGCCGAGAGAGGTTATGGATGCCCCATCCCTAGAGGTGTTCAAGGTCAGATAGGGCCCTGGGCAACCTGATCTAGTATTAGACATGGAGGTTGGTGGCCCTGCCTATGGCAGGGGGTTGGAGATTCATGATCCTTGAGGTCTCTTTCAACGAGGGCCATTCTGTGATTCTGTGATGCAGAAGTGATTTCAAACTAACAGGGGGAAGATTTAGATTTGATATGAAGAAAAGAGTTTTTTTCAATAAGGGGAGTGAAGCACTGGAGCAGATTGCTCAGAGAGGTGGTAGATGCCCCACCCCTGGAGACATTTAAGGTTAGGCTGGACAGGGGCTTTGAGCATCCTGATCGAGGTGTACATTTTCTTGTCCATTTTAGGGGAGTTGGGTCTATAATGGTTTCTCACTTTTTTTTCTTCTTTTTTTTTTTTTTTTAATTAGGGAGACAGTGTAGGATACTGGTGAATAATCCAAGGTTGTATGGAAACAAAAAAGTAAGTACATTTCTGCCTCAAACGGAGTGAAATAAAGATTACTTTTGACTTTATTGGCTTTATTTTGCAAATATTAATGGACATTATGTTTACCTTGTAGTTTAGTGGAAGCATATTATAATGATAGCAACCATGCTATACGATAATTACAGAGCTAGAGACAGTTTATTCTGAGGCCTCTATCTCACAAGAAAAGAAAGCTATCCCAAATGCGTACATGTAAAAACACAAAGTATTTTTTGAGATTTACTAGTTCTTTTTCCTGGTGAAAATTCCCGTCAGATAAATAGATCTTAGCAAAAACAGCAAGGGAAAGATTATATTTTTTCCCCATTAGGCTTTCTTTTTTTTTTTTTAAATGAGATTTACTGTCATTTGTAACCTAAAAGAAATAATCAAACTGTTCATAGATTAACTAAATCTTGCAGGTTTTTTTTTCACCCCAATTAATGCCTAACAAGGTAAAAATCCTTTGTAAATCTGAGTCCAGCTGCTCTCTCTGTTCCTCTGGTTCGTATGTGATTACTTTGCCATATAATCCCAGTTTCTGCATCTGTCAGTTTGGCAATGCCTCCTTCAAACTGTGAACACCCTTGCTGTTCTATAATGTTTTACTAAAATCATGAAATTAGAAGCTGATATCTGAAAGGCAACAAAACATTGTATAAAGAGCCCTGTTAATATAACATTTTCTAAATAAAGGACATCCCCAAATAATCTATCAGAGTAGGAATTTTTTTTTCCTCCATATTAAAATTTTCTTTAATGTGGTTTGTTTACATAAAGTTGATACCTAGGGATGTTCTTTGCAATTAGTTGGCATATTGCCTGTGTTCTTGTTCTGCTACCCTGTACGTAAAATGATCTGAAATCAGATGGAAGAAGTTTTATCCTCCCCAGTACCTGAGAGACTAAGAACCTCCTCCAAATTTGTGATTTAAGTCCCAACTGTGCCCTTGCCTTTAACTGTGTAGGATAGCAAGGCAGAACATTTTGTAGATTAAACCAATAAACTAGCAAACATAAAATAAACAAATCTCATAATTGTGGATTTCAATTAAAGAAAGGAGGATCAAAGCAAACATTCTACTTGAAATTACACAGCTGCTATCTACACAAAATGAGAAAAAAACAAATCCCTTCTCCAGCTAGCCATAATTTTGGGGCTGGGGGAAGGAGGAGGGAGAGCTCAAGCCCTGCAGCAGGACAGATTGCTTATGCTTCTCACGTCCCAATCAGTAATACAGAAATATTGAGTAATGAATTCCCTGCCTCTCCTGATCTGAGAAGCTCCCACCATCTGTGAAAGACAATTTGTAACAGCTTTAGTATTAAGATTCAGTAAACAGACAATCACAACCATTGTGCCAAATAGTGCCTGCATTTGGGAGGAAAAAAAAAAAAGTAAAGCAGCAGCAATAAGTAACATGAAGACCCTTATATTGCAAAATTACCCAACAACTAAATCATTTTCAATTGCAGAGTTTTGGGATTTTTGTGCTTTTTTTTTTTTTTCCTGCTTTCCTCAGTCAGCAAGGAGTGCTGTAGTCTGCACACAATCCAGCGTCTGCGGGTTGTGTATGCAGGCCTCATCCTAATGTGTTGAATTATTATTGATAGCTGAGGCAGTTATGCTCTGCTGGTGAACCAATAATGTCAAGGCAGTACCTGCAAGATTAATTATAGAAGAGAATAGGCTCTGGTTTCCAGGGACTGAGACATTAACAGAGACTGTGCATTAGTTTCAGGGAATTCAACAGACAGCTGAACAAATGCTTCAGACAATGTTATACATGCTAAAACCTGGCACTTACCTCTTAAAAGTACTGAAAAAAAAGCTTTGAATAATTGTGTTTAAACTGGGAGAAAAAGAAGATTTTATAAACTAGACAAAAAGGAAATAAGTATAGAGGTTACTAAAGCAAGTTAAGCTATTTAAATACATGTAAGCATATTGCCCTCTGCAATGCATTGGAGAGAAAGAGGACAGTAATTGGTTTATGTAGCATTAAAAAACAAACAAACAAAATAAAAACAAAACAAAAATACCCTGCTTTTTAGTGGCTGACAGCACCTAGTTTTTCCGAACACATATAGCATGGAAAATACATATTGAAAAAAAAACAGGATTTTTTTTATAGTATCACTCTTGTTTCACTGCAGTGAAAATTTGTACTGCATGAAGCATTTTAGCTGTAAGGAACTCAGAATTTGCAGTGGATGAAGCTGCAGCCATAGCAACAGCTACATAAATTTTCAGACAATGACAAAGCATACGGTACAAAATTTAAGCAGTGTGACTCCTACTGAGGTTGCTATTAAAAAACAAAACAAAGCAAAACAACAACAAAAGCTAATAAAGAAAACCAGAGAAGAGGGTGCTTTTTACAGAACAATAGTGTATTTCACATTCTCAAGGTCCACCTGAATTTTGCTTGTGTTATCAGAGATGCAGCTGAGAGATTGGCTGTAAGGAAGCTCGTGCTTCCTTCACCTCTGGCAGGTGATACCTCTCTTTCATTGTTTCTTAGGGCTATTTTGAAAGAGCCTTAGGAATTTTGAGGCACAATTTTCAAAATGTTTTCCAACTCACCACTATTCTAGGTGTTGCCTTTAAAAGAAATTAATGAATTGAAAAAAAATTTACATTTCACCGAAGTTGCAGGTTCACAGTTGCCAGGTGTATTGCTGTTTTCCTTCAAACCTGAAACAGCAGTGGACTAATGGCAACTTTTGTGTTTGAAAGATTCACTGTGTAAAGAAATATTCAAAATTCCATCTTTTGCTATTCCCCTCAGCTTCTGTGAAATTTCTTTCACAGTGTCCTGTGAAATTTTTCACTACACAAAGATACAGAATAGGACACCTTGTGGAACATGGCACTTCTCAGACTATCTTTCTATATAGAGCTTTGCAAGCCTAAATAAATCTGAAAATGAAGATGAAAAAAGGGATTCCAATTGTGTTCTGATGCAAAAGTCAGACTTCCTATCATGCTTTTACTCCACAGTGGAAATAATATACATCTTTAAAATATGTTTTTAAAAAATTAACCATGTTGGAATACACAATTTCACCTGGAACGTATTTTTTCTTTTTTTATATTTTAGATCTCTAGTTTAGTCTTTATGCCCATGACAAAACTCAGGGATGTTCATAGAATCACATAATCATATAATCCTTAGAGTTGGAAGGGAACTTAAAGATCATCTAGTCCAACTCCCCTGCAATGAAGAGGGACACCACATCTAGATCAGGTTGCCCAGGGCCTGATCAAGACTCATCTTCAAAGTCTCCAGGGATGAGACACCCACCACATCTCTGGACAACTTGTTCCAGTGCCTCACCACCTTCATTGTAAAAGACTTTTTCCTCATATCTAACCTAAATCTACCCACTTTAAGCTTGAAGCCATTTCCCCTTATTCTATTGAAATATCTCCTCAATGATTCTCTGTGTTAAAAAGTGGAGAACATCACAAAAATGATATTGTTCTGGTAAGAAATAACCAAATAAAATAGCAAAATTACTTGCTTCTTCATAAATTCCATTTATTTTGGCCAAGAGTCATTTAGTTTGTATTGACTAAAGATAACAGAATACAAAAAAATTTCTTTAATCTGTATCTAACATCTGCCTGTAGATAATCATTTCCTGTTATATTGTTCCTAGATGTGTTTAGGAAGGAATGAAATTCTGAAGTTAAATTTTGTTGGTCTTAACTACTAAAAAATAAGGTCTGGCATTCTGCAGTTTGTCCCTGTATCTTTTCGATGCTGATTTTGGTTTAAGCTGCTCAGCAGTCATGTATATTGCTGTTTCCTATCATGTACCACAAAGAACTCCAAAGATATTAGAAGGATGACTGACAATAGTTTCTTACTGTGCTTATTACCAAACTGACTGTGATCTCTTGCAAGAATGATCAGTTAGCTAGGATGTCACATTATTCCCAACATTACTGAATAAAAGTGAGTTGTCATGATATTACTGTCTCTGAGACAGAGATTACATAAAGAAACATCATATAATTCTGTTGCACGGCAGCATCATTCTCTATAAAGTTCTTTTTGATCTTGCATTCAAAGATTGTCAAATTTCTGTCCATATAACACCAACTATTTTCTTTATTGATCATTTAAGTTGTGGAATGAAAGACATGCTGAAACCCAGATTCCAGGCCTGGATATAACTTTTGACCAACTCTAAATAAAGATTTTAGTGTGAAAATAGAGAATATTAAACCACAGTAAAGACATTGTTTTGGTTGCTTTTTTTTTTTTTTTTGTAGTGCTACAAATTCTTAACCTGGAATGAATTTATGATAATTACGGAATCTAAGCTCTCATGAAAGCAACTTGTCTCAAAAATTTTGGACTCAAATAAATGATAATTAGGACAAATGCATTCAGCCCAGAGCAAACCCTCAATAAAGTGTGCTCTTTTAAAATAATTAGGCTGTTTAACAAGCAGATTTTGCATATTGATAATTTTCCTGAAGTGCTAAAATATCTGCACTTTCCTGAATATTTTTGGCATGCAAAGTCACCAGAACTTAACCAGAAATAGATTTATATCAAAACTCACTATCAAAAACTCCTTTTGAAACTGCAGAATTTTTATGCTGTGACCAAACACTCAGAAAATTTCTTCCCCATACAGTGGAAAATAAGCAGTACAAAAATAACAGAGATATCTTTGACCATTTGATAAGCATATAGAAACAATAAGAAAAAAGCACGGTCTAGATACACTCCTGAGATGTGGAAGGTGTTGTTCATGTGTTATGACCTGATTAACTCAGTTTTCCACTGCAGTGCAGAGTATAATGATGAAATTATATCTTTTGATTTGATTTTTTTTTTCTTTTCCATCCACATGCTTCTGTATCCCAAAACTTGATTCGGAAGGGAAGCAACATCTCATAGAATTGTAGAGTCACACAGTCTCAGAGAATTGTAGAGAATGGTTTAGGTTGGAAGGGATGTTCAGGATAATCTAGTTCCAACCACTCTGCTATAGGCAGAGACACCTCCCACTAGGCCAGGCTGATCAAAACCCTATCCAGCCTGCCTGGAATGCCTTCAGGGAGGCAACCATGCTGGGCAACATGTTCCAGTGTCTCTCAGCCTGTATCTATAGGGAAAGTGCTCAAGCCCTCTGAGAACATTAGACAAATTAATTTCTATAAAGAAGCAGTAAACTAAGGAGACAAGGAGTTACGGAATATTCATATATGAATGAGAACATATATCAAAATAGGAATTAATTATGTACATAAGTGACTGCAAAACTAATGTCTCTTATTTATTTCCATGGAAAATAGAACAAAAGCAAAGAGCAGAATAACACTGACAGAGAAAACTTTCAACAACAAAGCACTGTTTTCCATTAATATTCACCATGCTTTGATGAACGTCAATGGGTCTGATTTTTTCCACATAGAGAAAATCAATTACACAATCTTGCTTTATACACACTTTTATGTCACATGTCAGTTTGTCAGACTGCCCTTCTGCTGCCATCTGTTGCATGGAAACAGAACACAACGGAATATTGGTGGAAAGACTCAGCTTAGTAGGAGCCATAGCACCAACATCTGACTCTGACATCGTGGGCCAAGATAATAAAATAGGAGGTATTATTTTCAGAGCAGAACTCATAGAACAGTGGACCTTATTACCCATCCTCTGGATCTGAAATTAGAAACTCTATAAAAAATGCATCTGAGATAGAGCAAAGAAAAAGTCTGAGAAAAATATGATGATTCTTTCTTTAGGTAGTGATTACCATTTGACTTGATTGGATTATTCTCATACCCAAACTTAGTAAAAACTTATCTGCTTGTGATTTTCTTGTCAATGCTTGATAGTTCATCTTTGCTCTGAGGAAAACCAAACAGCCAAACAGCAAAAGGAACAAGAAAAAAGACATCTTTTGAAATATTTATGCTAGCAGCAGAAGAATATAATGCTTAGTGTTTGAAGAAATAGTGCAGTTATAGTTCCTAAATGTCAAATAATAACATGCATTAGTTTTCTACCTAGATTTTCAAAGCCATTGTTTTGCTTACTGTCTTACTGTTAAAAGGAGAAAACGTACGAAAGCTTAATAACAACAATAGAGCTTCCCAGAGGAAAGAGCTTCTCTGGCTTCCTTCTTCCTTCTCTAGCTTCCTAGAGATCTTCCTTGAGAACAGCAGGGAAAAATGAAAAAAGATGGAGGTTTAATTTAGTATTCGTATACTGAGGTTTTCTGAGGCATTTGATGATTGCAAATAAGCTTCTACTGAATAATAATGCTGTACATGAAAGTGCATTCTAAATTATCTATGTGCCTAAGTTTTTGCACTGTTGAAATGTTAGCTTTATTTCTTAAAAAATATTGAACACATAGTACAGTGCACAAACGTGTTGGAGAACTTCCAAATTTTCAGTCCCTATATAAATACATCCTATAATTTCTGCCAAAAGGAATGCAGTATTCAGAACTAGGCTTGAAGTGACTTCTGAGCATTTAGTGAACATCTATACCACTTTTACATTTTATATTAATGTAGTTCTTTTCTTCAGCATTGATACTGACACGTACGTTTATTCTTGTGCTGCTTTTGAAGACAGGGTTTAAATGTGAGCCCTATCTTTTCTGAACATTAACTTAGTGACTTAGTGAAGTACAATACATTGAATTGTTTGAATACTATGGTGATAAGAGGCAGATTTGCTTAGTACAAAGTCAACTTATGGAACAAAAACGTGGTAGAGATTTACAGCACACACATAAAATTGCGGAACATTAACATAACAAAATAGCTTTTAATTTATTTTCCATCTTTCTCCCTTTGGGGAATAATTGAACAATCCTACCAACACAACTGGCACACCAGCTATTTTACTATGCTCTGGCTTCTGGAAAAAATCTCTAGTGTTAACAGACGCTAAGAATAATTTTTATTTTTATTTTATTTTTTTCCATGTGTAAACTCCCCAGGAAAACAAACAAACAACAACAAAACCCCTGCATTTTTTGTGCACAACAAAAACACAAATGTTTAGGGAAAGGTTCACTGAGTTATTTAACAGTTTTACAAACACAAACATGAAGTTCATTTCATGAAAAATGAAGGAAAGCAAATTCAAAAGTATTCATGTCTATGATTGCTGCAGTCAAGTGCTAGAAATTGGGTAGGTTGATTTAGATAAGCAGGTAGCTGTTCACTAAATAAAAATGAAATATTCACCCTCAGTAATGCATGAATGATGCTCTGCAGCCTGTGTTCATTACTTTGCTCTTCGGAGACTAGTGCCAGCATTTTATGTCAGATAGCTCTAGGGAAGAACGGCAGCTGCATTTCTCCCTGAAATGGATGTTTGTAGCAATAGGCAACTGTATCTGCTTGTGACACAAATGTCTGTGTAGGTATGTAGAAGGAAGGGAAGACTAGAAAAAGCACCAGAATAGTTTTCCCTCACCATTATTTTTTCATTAAGTAGCATCACTTACTTCTGAAAGTCATGTGTACTTATCATTGATTAGAATAAGGGACAGAGACAGAGGAAAGAAAGAGTATGTAGGAAGCCAATCTGAAGCCATGCATATTTGGTATTAGGAACTGTTTCAGTATTTTGAGACAGGAAGGGAAATGGTACCAGAATACTTCTGGCTTTTCCACAAGACATAATTAATTTATTTTATTATCCTTGAGGAAGTAAAATCCAATTTTGTTTAAACTACTTAGGATCTCTGAATTGTTCATACTACAAATTCACCAGAAAAGGATACTTATTTTTGTAGAGATGCTTTTCTTTGATAAATGAGTACCAGATTTTCTCCTAGCCAGAGGTAAATAACAAACAACCTAGCACACTGAAAGTTTTAGAAATGACCTTAACCTTGATTTGAATATGTAAGAATTCAGGCAGTTAAAAAAAGTAGGGTGCAATAAGACACGAGGACAACCCACGCTGGAAACTAAATGTTTTGGTATTATTTTCAGTGACAATATATTTGGGATAAACCTTTTAAGTCTTTCAATTTAAAATGAAAATATATTTGGAGAAATATGAGAATCTCCAATTAATTTTCTCATTTTACAAAATACACTTTCTATTAAAAAAATTTATTCAGAATGTTATGACATACTTTATGTGAGTTAGTCTGAGCAGATAACTATGAAACTTCATTCTTAAGGAATTTATTTATCTGAAAATTTCTGTTTTCAGATCAAATGAAATTGAATTCTATGAGTTTACAAATGCTGTTCTCTACTAAATAGATTTTATTCCAAAATTAATGCTATGCATTGTTAGGATTTATTCTCTAAGCAATTCAAATATTTCTCTTCCAGCAGATCTGACAACTTTTAAATAGCCTTCCCAAGAAACTTCCAATCCTGAAGTTTTTTTATTTTGGGTTAAAAAAAATAATCACTTTTGATTTGCTCCTGCAAACAAAAATTTGTAAGTAGTGCGTCACTGATTACGTTAGGTTATCCCGTAACTATCACAGAACCAGAATCATAGAATCACAGACTAGTTGAAATTAGAAATCATCGTCAATCCAAATGGTTTTCTGCAGTGCTATTTTTCTCCAGGTCATAACCCAGCCTGCACAGATGGATGGCATTATTCCTTCCCAGGTGCAGGACCCTTGACTTGCCTTTGTTGAATTGGAAGAGGTTCTTCTTCATGCTCCTCTCCAGTCAAGAAAAAAATCCAATCCTTCAGAATGGCAGCACAGCACACTGGTGTACCAGCCACTCCCCCCAGTCTTGCATTATCAGCTGATTTTCTGAGGAGGTACTTTATCTGTTCAATCAAATCATTGATTAATTTGTTAAGCAATACTGAATTCAGGATTGATCCCTGGGAAACATCACTAGCTACAGGTCTCCAACTAGACTCTGTCATACTCATGATAACTCCCCGAGACCAGTCATTCAGCCAGTTCTCAACCTCACAATCCAGTCATCCAGTGTACACTTCTTGATCTTGCCTGTGATGGAAACATTGTCAAAAGTCTTGCTGAAGTCTGGGGAGACAACTTTAACTGCTTTCCTCTCATCCATCCATCCATCCATCCATCCATCCATCCATCCATCCATCCATCCAGTTGTCCATTATAGAAGGAAATCAGATTGGTTAAGAATCATTTCCCTTTGATGAATGCATGCTGTGATTAATGCGTTCTTTGCATTCACCCTTCATAGAATCATAGAATGGCTAAGGCTGGAGGGGACCTTAAAGATCAGCTTGTTCCAACACACCTGTCATGGCCAAGGTTGCCATCCACCAGATCAGGCTGCCCAGGATCCCATCCAACCTGGCCTTTAAAGCTTCCAGGGATGGGGCATTCACAGCTTCTCAGAGATACCTGTGCCAGTGCCTCACCACTCCCTGAGTAAAAAATTTCTTCCTAACATCTGACCTAAATCTCCCCTCTTCTGGCTGTCACTGTCAGATCATGTAAAATGTCAGTCTTCCTCCTGCTTGTAAGCTGCTTTCAAGTACTGGAAGGCCTCAATGAAGTCTCCCCATTGCCTTCTCTTCTCCAAGTTGAACAAGCACAACTCCTTCAAGCTTTCCTCATAGGAGAGGTAGTCCAGCCCTCTTATGAGCTTTATAGACCTTTTCTGTATTGCCTCCAACAATTTCTCCAGTTGGCTCCAGTTTCTCTTTAGTGTAGTCAGTAAGCACCAAGTATTTATGTTCATTTTAGAGTAGAGGTATTCAGCACATGGTAGAATCAACTTTACATAAAAATCAAATATTAAAAACAAATAAATTATTCATCACCCATTTTTAATGCAAATCAAACTCATTTTCAAATGAAACAACAAAATTTACAGTTGTTTAACGGCATCAAGCTCATATGCACAAATAAGGACATGACTTTTTTATACTTTCTGACAAGAACACGTAGTATTGGTTTTAATATTATATTCTTTGAGTAATGATTAGGAAACATTCTTGGCTAACATAAACTGCCATAATTATGCGTTGTGACATGATACACAATTTGAACATCTGTTTGAATGTCATATTAATTTGTGCCTAATTTCAATTTACTTTTTTATTTATATGGAGATTATTTTGATAACTAGAGAATTAAGAAAAAGTCACCAACCTTACTGAGCTTTGCAAAAAAACAGCTGTTTGAAACCTACTCTGATGTACACAGTGTATGCTACCAATCATATCAACAGTTTATTTTCTTTGATTTCACACTGTAGCTCTAGGCATCTGCTATAACAGATAGAAGAGTCTTTTGATAGCTCACTAAATTTATCATGGCACCCAGGGACTTGAAAAAAGGGCTAACAGGTTTTGTAAAAACAGAAAGAGGGGAGGAAAGAAAAAGAGAAACAGAAGGTTGACTTGTACTACAACAAAAAACAAAGCGAGGCCTGCAGCTCTGTCTTCACTTATGAGGAGATCACTGCTGTGTATTGTCCAGTATTCTTAATCTTGCCATATGAAGTAGTGCTTAGCAGCAGGGAATACTTACACCAATTGCTAATTGGATTGCTAAGACCACTTTATCAACATCTTCCTATTTCCAAAATAAGCTTTGCACATAAAAAAGATGCTGTCGAAACAGCTGTAAATTCTGGTAGTGTAATTGAAAATGATTTTGATTCACATTAGGAAATGAGATTGTGATTGATTTCTTTCATTAGGCATCTGAGATTGATATACTGGCTATAGCACCACGCTATGACTCCCTTCACTGTTTAAAGAATAACCCTTATTGCTCTAAAGAGAGAAACAATCAAAAAGCACTCATTTATCATACTTACTGTACAACTTTGTCTGATCCAGTGACACGACAACAGCAAAACCCATATATTTTTAAAGAAATACTATACTACGTAATTTGGATTGTAAAAATAGTGATGACAAAAGGCATAAACCAACAAAAATGAATGTTTTAAAATGTTATTGTGTAAACAATTGATTAGACCTGGAATTTCCACACTATACACAGCACAGTGGGAATAATAGGACTTTCTTTCCACTGATCCACATCTACTTACATAAAGACTGCATTGAACGGACGTAGTATGTCAGTGAGTTCATTTACTCTTAACTTTTATTTGTTCTAAATATTTCTGAAGGTAACAGAGAAAGGGTTTGTTCAGTACACTTTTGAAATCACTGACAGCATTCACATTTATTTTTCTGGCATATCCTTCAGTGAGAAATACACCATGTTCAAGAAAATTTGTCTTCCAAATTCATGTTTACACGAAGAAGATTCATGATTTTGTAGGTTAGAAAAAATCTGTTTGTGGATAAAATTGCATCTAATAGATTGCCTTAACGTAAACTGAACTTGCATGTGTGAAAAATGCTACTTTGAAGCTAGCACTGACAGTTGTGAGGGGACACAAGTATATCTGTTCCAGATGCTCTGCAAACCACACTTTAAAAATACGCAGTTGGAAGTTGGTTTGAATATCCTGTCATCCTTCCTTTGTGGGAGTTCTGTATGGGAGAGGGCAGGGAGAGAAGATAGAAAGGTTCTGAACAGTACAGCTGTCACTGCTGTCAGTATTACTTGAACCGCCACTGTGATAACCTGAACTCCCAACACCACTACATGATTCGCTATGCTTTTTGATCCTTGGAAACCCTGATGATGTTCAGTGACTTCAAAGCTTCTACTGTAGTTGCATATGTGGAAAGTTATCATCTACTGTAGCTGACATAAAGGTAGTGAAAGTCATTAACCCTTTTGTGGCAGATGAAGTTTTGACTTTGTGGAATTACAAGTTGAATCAATGTGTTTTTATGCTTGTAAATACACTCAGCACATACTCTGGTTCTTATCTCACTCTCTGGGTGTCAAATTTCAGTTTGATATTCACTACCAGAGGTCTCACTTTGGCATAATTCTATTCTATACTTTAGAGTCTGTAAAATAGCTATTCCTGTCCATATACTAAAAATAAAACACAATATTAACACTACCCCTACCCAAACACTAGACATTCCTAGCATATTTGAGACACCCAATCTGCACTGTTCTCATTAAGATTTCAAGATTAGAAATTATTTCTGAAACTAGTCCCTTAAAACAAAATCAAAAGCAACACAGGAAGAAATATAAGTCGCACCATGCAAGTGTTCATTTGTGTGCATGTGACTTGTTTCTCTTCTCTGATTCTTTTGTATTATAGCAATGGTAAAAACCTTTCTTTTGAGGCAAAGGACATAGCTACTTTTGGAGACACTAAAAAAATGAAATATTGCTATATAATATGTAAGTAAGTTATGTAAAAATACTGGAACACATGATCATGTAATAGCGTATTTCAGAGCAGAAGTGAGGAATACTTGCAAGTTGGTTTGCTAACTATCATATATGTATAGTTATATGACTCAAAGTTATTGTATTACTAGATTTTTTTCCCATTTAAATATTTATGACATCTCTTCACAGAGGAGCTCTAAACTAATCATCAAAAATTACATTCTGGTTCATGGAACTCAAAAATGTGTTAGGAGTTCTGATGCAACAGCCTAGGGCTCAGCGATGCATCAGAGACATATACCCGAAATACTGTGAATGATGCGATTGTCGGATTAGAAGATTGTGATGGAGTTACAGGATGGTGCTGGCATTTTGCTAAATGTTCCAAGAGTCATTAGCCATCAGACATGGCTTAGCTCAGTAGTTGCATGCAGCCTGCATACATGACTTGATGAATCCTTAACTGAAGGGGAACAAAGAAGTAGACAAAGAAAAATCACAAGAAAAAGAAGATAATACAGAGATAGAATTGCTACAGCTTATCAAAAAAAAAAGACATAATAATGATATAATCAAGTGACTGCTTAAGATCCTATCCCAGAAATATCATGTTAGCAGCTACTTTCTACTTTCTGCGTAGGATTGAAAAATTATTCAGTAATTTGGATTTTATACCAGCTACAAGAAATGAAGGGAGAAAAAAACAATTACTGCAGTTTATCCACTCTAAAATTTGAGATAGTTGTTATTGTTTTTTGTCCAGAAAACTTTCTTGGCAATAACAAAATAACAAACACAGCATGAGTTAACATGAAGTTATCAGTAGGTGGATGCTGATCTGGATGCCCCAAGGTTGCAAATGTGTGGGATATGGGGAAATTCTCGTTTCTGTCTGAGTTTCATTCAGTCAGTGCAATAGCTCACAAAATTTTACACATAAATTCAGTTATCAAATTCTGAGACTTGTGCATTCAGTAGAAGAATAACTTAGAACTTCCTGAAAGTCATTGGCTGTTTCCTAAATACCAAGCACACTTTGAGAAATTTTGTAAAACCAAGTTTACCGTAACTTGTATTTACACAATGCCTTTGAGTTACTAGCATTTTTTTCTTCTTCATCCCAGAACAACTTCATCAATTCTTTCTCTATTTTTAAGAATTTTATTCTCACTCCACGTTCTCGTGAAGTACTTTTACAGTATTTACTTTTTGTTCAAAAATAATCTTATTTATCTCTTTGTCTTTTTGTCTTTGTCTATTTGTGTATGTCTTTTTATCTGTCATCATTATCTTTCTCCCCTTTTTCTCTTCAAAAAAGCTTTCATCTGTTTCTTTTTCTTTTCTTTTTAGATTGCTTGTTCCACTTGAAAAAAATTTATTTTCACTTAAAATAGTTTTATCTTTATTCCCTTAAGTTTGATCTTTATTCTGTCTGTTATTATTTCTACTTAGGCTACTGGGCTTGTCTAGCTTGGAGAAGAGAAGGCTCTGGGAAGGCACTGTGGCCTTCCAGTACATGAAGGGAGCATATAGACAGGAGAGGAAACAACTATTTACATGGATGGATAGTGATAGGACAAGGGGGAATGGTTTTAAACCAAAACAAGGGAGATTTAGGTTAGATATTAGGGGGAAGTTTTTCACCCAGAGGGTGGTGACATACCCTCTGCGTTGCCCAGAGAGGTTGTGGATGCTCCATCTCTGGATGCATTCAAGGCAAGGCTGGATGTGAATCTGGATATTCTGGTCTAGGGGTTGGCAACCCTGCCCACAGCAGGAGTGTTGAAACTAGATGATCTTCAAGGTATTTTGCAACATCTGATGCACGGACTCAGATGTGAATGATCCAAATTGTTATTACAAGTTCTCACATCACTTATATACCTTCATAAGTTTTCTTTTTCTAGCTTTCCCATCCACCCCTACAACTTTCCCATCCACCCTTACATGTCAACAGAGTGGTCTACAAAACACTCTTCAACTGTTCACACAGGTGCTTATACAATCAGAACCGTGAGATGTTCTTTCTTCTTCTAGAAGTGTCCTTGTTTACTGTATTCCACAGCTTCTGCTCTGAACAGCTTTTCTTGCATTCCCACGGTCTTTTTCAACACAGGCCATTCTATGTTTCTACGATTGTTGTAATAATGATTGTCATTGCTCTTCCCCAGTCTCTTTAAGCTAATAGGAGTAGAATATTGGATTTACCAAGTGTTGTTGATACTGATATCATAGAATTTTAGGGGTTGGAAGGGACCTCCAGAGATCACCAAGTCCAACCCACAACATATGGGTCCATTATCTCATGCTGTTCAATGTTTTGTCCTTCCAGACTCCTGCTTATTATGGAATACCTCTGTTCCCGTTTTAGAGAGAGCCTTATACATGATCTTCAGGCCTAAACCTGACATAAATCTTAATTCTATGTTCTGACAATGTATACAAATTGTTTGAGCACGGTCACAAAGACAACAGAAATAGCCTAACCCTACCCAGATGGCACGTGGATGGGTACAACCCTGAGAGGATGGACATGTTTAGATTGAGACTGCTGGTTATATTTTTTGGTGATGAGATGGAGACAACACAGCCAGGGAAGTCAGACCCAAGATCCTTCTTAGAAGATCCTAGTGTTGCATGTTATAAAGAACAACAGTAAGGCACTATTGAGATTTGAAATATGGATGTGTTATGGCCCTAGGAGTAGGGTCATACAAACAGAAACAGGTTACAAAACAGTGTCTGCTTTATCCTACTATAGGGACAGCTGCCTACTAAGCAGTGCACATACAAAGAAAGGCTGTATATGGGAAGCTGAGCCAGTTAGGATTGTATGTTATTTTCCTATATTCACACATTATGGAAAAAAGTCATCTGATAAGATTCTGTCTATATTTTAATGCCTTAAAATGACTTCATAGAAAAATAGCTGTGAACAATCTGTTCCACAGCATCAATTTTGAAGAATTTTGGAATACAATAAACATTAAAAGGAATAATAAAACTCCAGTTTTCCTGCTGCTTATGTATCTTAATCTTTAATATAAATATCTTCTGCATTGAAAACACAAGTACAGCACTGACAGTCTTTATGGGGCTAGCTATACAGATCATTCACTGAAGAGCAATCCAATGTATTAAGCTATGACACCTCAATGCTACTAACATTAACAGAGCATTTTCACAAGTGTATCAATATATACATTTTTTACGTTGCTACAAGTAGAGGTGTTGACAAAACTTATGAAGGGAGAAAAGATAAAAGGAAAAAGCTGGGAGAGAACTAATGACAATAAAACCCATGACAGGTCAAATTACTGAGAGTCTCATATCAAAAGCAGCTTTGATGATAATGGGATTCCAGAGTCCACTAAACTAGTTTTGATTCAAAGATAAAACAGCAATTTGCATAAAAGCTTTGCTTTAAAGATTTAGCACTGATACCAAATGAAGAAAAAACCCACCATCATAACAGTAACACTTTAATATAGGTATCCATTATCTAATGCTTATATAATGGCAGATAAATGAGCTCATTATTATCAGTGCTATTATACTGAATATTAAATGAACTTGTCATAGAAACACACTTTCTTTAAAAACTATTACTGCGCCACCAGCGAGAAGAAAAAAAACAACATACAGACTTCCAGAGATGACTAATTTGATTTCAATGTTAACTTCTAATGCATTATTAATCAAGAGTTCATTATGCTTTCAGATAGTACTTAGTTTATTTGTGCTTTATTTGTACACAATTCATTTCTGTAATCTTTTACTACACTGCACTTAATTCTTGTGTAAACAATGCTGTTTTGGGCTAATGCAGATTTAAATGGAAGTATGGTATGTTTGTATATAATTCAAATTTGTTCTGTTTTGTAAAAACAATAGAGCTACAAAAAGTATATATATCCAAAGTAAACAATAAGTCTGTGAGAAAAGACAGTGACAATTCTAAATATTTAAATTGTTTATATGAATATATTCAATGTAAGAATATTGTAGAAATGTATAAAGATGTTGTAGAATACAAATGTGTGTGTATGTGAACATATCTCACATTAAATATAGGTACTCACTGATGCTTAAAAAATGTGATCTCAAAGAATGTGATCTATCAAGTTGCTCCAAAAGTAATGCCTCTAATTTATTTCCATGGGAACTATAACAAATACAAAGATCATAATAACAATGTTTGACAACAAATTCTCAGCTACAAAACACTATTTTCAACATAGTTTCAACCACCATTATCTGTGCATTTTCTAGAGCCTGTATGCTGTGCTTGTAAAAATCTACACCAGTAGAGGTACCTACTGATGCTGTCACTACTGCTGTAACACACCATCCACTGTTTGGTCTCCAGAAACATTCAGCAAAAGTCAATAAATGTCAGTGTGTGCAACTTTTTCTGCATGGAGGAATTCAATTTCACACTTTTACTTTGCACACACTTTCATGTCAGACACAATTTTGTGAAACTACCCCTCTGTCTCATGGCAAAATGTAATGGAGTATTGGTGGGAATATTCAACCTCTACTGCCATATCACCACCATTCACCTTTGACACTGTGGGCCAACATAAAAAAATAGGAGGCATTACTTTCAGAACAGCCCTCATACTATTGAAATATTCATACTATTTTTAAGATTGCAAAATCATCTATAAAATGTAGTATGTTATTTACAGTCTGCACGTGTCTGTTTATTTGTTTTTTTTCAATCAATGTAAAATGTGATATTTTCACTATGGAATATTAATATTGTTCAGTTAATGCTGCACAAAACATGACACCCAGTACATGTACTGTGGAGTAACTTCAGAAATCTTTCATGATTTTCTGGTAGAAGAGTTTATGAGTACGTGTAATAATAATAACAGAATGGGATATATAATATTATAGGATAATAATAATGTAACAGAATCACAGAATCACAGTGGTTGGAGAGGACCTCTAGAGATGATCTAGTCCAATCACTCTGTTAAAGCAGCTCCCTACAGGAGGTTACACAGGGAAGTATCTAGATGGATTTTGAATATCTCCAGAGAAGGAAACTCCACAACCTCCGGCCAGCTTGTTCTGGTGATGTCACCTTCAAAATAAAATTCTTCTTCATGTTCATAACAAATTTCCTTTGTCCCAGTTTGCATCCATTTCCCCTTGTTTTGTCATTTGACACTGTTGAAAAGAGCCTGGTCCAATCCATAATTAGTCTAAAAGTATCATCTAGATTTAAGCAGACCTTAAAATGAAACTAAATTTAAAAAAAAAAAAATAAAATAAAAAAAAGAAATGATCAAAAGAAATGATTTCGAAATATTTGAACTTCTAAGTCTTTCAATCTCTTAAAAAAAGAATTATATAACAAAGATTTTGCACGCAAAATTTAACATTAGTTATTCTGCCACAAATTAGCAATAAGATCTTGAGTAAGTTACAATTTTTGATCATTTCCTGTTTACAAAGCATACTAAAAATTTTTACTTTCTATAAATACTGGGAAGTTAAAGTTGTTACAAAGTATAAAATATTTTGACAACTTTGAAATGTGAATAGTTTCAGCCTGCCTAAAACACAATTTTTGTAAGTGAGAATATATTTACCTAAAAGTTACAAGAAAAATACTAGCAGTAACATCTAACATTTTAATTGACTAAAGTAGTGATTGTCACACTCAAGAAATTCTAATACAAACAAACAAACGAACTATATATTTATTTTTCTGAACAAATACAGAGGCTTTCTCCTTTTTTCTTTCCACATTAGGACTATAACGTGAAATACCAGTGTGATACAATAATATCAAAGCATTTAGGCAATAATGATATTTTGCAAATACATTGTAAACAGAAACCACCACTGACTTAGTCACAAAATGTCCAAGATGGACAGTCTTAGCCTAAACACCAAATCCATTCTTGAGCTTTCATCTAGTGGAAACTGTTTAGATTGTAAGTAAATGCACTGAAATATGGCACTTAGAGATAGTTTTTCCTCAGAATTTGACCTATCCATAAAAGCTATTTAGAAGCCCCCAAAATGTAGTTTTGAGTTGATATATATATTTTTTTTCTTGAATTTTACCTCATTTTACTTACTGCAATAAAAAATTAATTGTTCTGAATAAGAGCATTTAAGGGAAAGATAAATGTGAACATGTTATAAAATCCTGACAGATTTTTATCCATCTTGTTATTTTTATTCAAGGTCTTGGATTCAGCCAGTAATTCAGAAACATTATTAATCTGCACTGTTTACTTTCAAAGGGCCACAGAGTTTCTTCTTTTTATACAGGACAATATTTCTTACAATGTATTATGCCTTTGTTAATTAACATCATTTGGTCAAAGCAAAAAATCCTAGTCTGGATGCAACAGTAAAGTCATAATGGTAAAATAATCAAGATAAATATGACATGCCCCTCCCAAAAAGCAAAAATCCTTCTTCTGTTCATTCTAGATTTCATTAATTTTTTTCTCATAAAGTTTTCATTCTGAGTGTTGCTTTTATAATGCTCTTTGCAAATGAAGTTCTGTTTTTCTGACGTTTTTCTGACTTTAAGTACTTTTGAAGGTTTTTTGTTTTGTTTTGTTTTTCAGAACGCAGGCTTTCATATGATTCAACAGTATTAATGAGGTATCTAATTCTAGAGCTGTCTGACAATATTCATGTTTTTTAAAGTGCAAAACTGTATTGGCTTAAATCTTGAATATCTCTGAAGCTTCTTGTCAAAAATAATTCCGTATTTATGCAAATCGAATGCTCTGTAAATCTATTCTGTGTAGTTTCAACTCCCTGACCATAAAGTAAATTCCATGTTTAGCTTGATTTCACTTAAAATGTTTAGCTTGATTTTACTTAAATAATTCTATAAGCAACAGTAACAATAAATTAAATAAGATTATTTGAATTTCTATGACACATTCATTAATCAAGACTTCAAAACCTGGTTACAGGACATGCATTGCTTGCTCAATGCTTATTGACAATGGTTGCACAGATGCTAAGAAACTACACATCATCAAAGACTGCTGTAAATGTTAATGAAGCACATTTCATAAATTGCATTAATTTCTCACAGTACATTGTAAAACCTAATTTTATGACTGAAGAATTCTAGCATATATTCAAGATTAGCATATGTTTTTTAAATGTGTTAGTATGTTGATATACAAATATATGCTTTTATGCCAAGTTTGGTATAAAATGAGGGATTAGTACCATTACTGAAATTGTTAAAATGGTATTTTAATGAAATAGATTTTCCTTACTTTTTAATCAGAAAATTTGATCTTTCTTTGCAAACATAACATTAAGTCATATAACTTTATTACCCATTTAGTTATCACTGTCAAATCCTCCCTGATTTTCTCTATTAAAGCAAGGAAGGCCTTATCAAACTTCTTAACAATCTTTTTAAAAAATTATTCCAGTAGTTGCGTACAAATTACATTCCAATTTCAGTAGAAGATCTTATGTTGTAACTCTTGTTTTGCTATTGTTGGTAATGGCTGGGACAATATTGTACCATATTTCTGAAGTACTGCTCTGACAATTAATGTCCTTTTCAGAATTACTGAAGTGAGTTACATCTCATAATGCCTGATACAATGCATAGATATCTGCACATTAAAAGTGGTTGTAAACAAACCAAGCCAAGCCACTGTTGGCACCCTTGCAAACTCTGGCCTCAATAGTACCAGGTAAGATGAATGCTGGATGCATAAGAGACAAGACAAAGGAATAAACCACCCCATCTAAAGTCACTATAGTGACCTCTGTTTCCTTCATTTTAGCAGGACAATCATTACTCGAAAGTCATTTTGATCACTCCATATTCCACATAGGAAATTTTTGGCGAAATTTTGGAAAAAGAATCCTCAACGTGATAGTATTTGAACCAGTTTCATAAATAAAACTCACAAAAGAAGAAATATAATTTCCTTGGTTTATATTTGGTATGATTTTGTTTGATTGACTGATTTTGAAACAGAACAAAATGATTGTAATGCAAAAACATTCCTCTAGATATTTTATTTAGCTGCAGATCTATTAGAATGTAAATTCCTCAAATTCTCCATTTTTACTTAATCGTAGTACAGTTCACTATGATTCCATTGTTCAGAATGGACACAGAAAACTTTATCACAGCGATGACTCCCATAAAATATGCAGTACTACATTTGTAAATAAAATTATGGCCTGTATATCATTGTTTTCCATTTTGAGTAAAGGCAAATCCATTGTAAATACTTCTCAGTTTGCATAGTCAGGCTCATAAATTGATCTAGCTGTCAAACTGATGCAGGTGCCAGATTCATACAAGTGCCAGACACATACTAAGGGCCTTGTCCAAAGTCAGAAACCCTAGCTAAGAGGCTTTCCCTTACTTCCAAAATGTTTTAGAACAGTCCTCCCCTTTTTTTTTTGTTTCAGGCTATGTCCCTGCGACTCATTGTTCAAAGCAGTTTCCTGTAAATTTCCCCATCAGTTTAAAATAACAAATTCACTGAATCTTCGATACTGCAAGTATTTAATAATTTTAATGCTTTTGGGTACTGGAGTCAGTACTGAGGAATATGATCAAGAAGGCAAAGTATCTATGAAATATGATTGGTAGAAAGGTTGAAACAATAAATGTTTTATTTTAGAGAAAACCTAAGAAATTTAAGGTTTTTTTTTTTGTTTGCTTGTTTTGTTTTTTTAATATATATATTTATTTTTTTTTTAAAAAGCCATAAAAATAACAGTATTTTTGCCTGGATTGGGCACTGGATTGGGCAATATCTAAATACATAAACTAGTTAGTGAACACGGTTATGTATCTAAAAATTACAAGGGCCTCTCAGAAAAAAAGAATGTTCAATTCAGCCTAAGGAAAGAAAACAAAACAAGAGAGTTATTTTTTCAAATGAATTATGAAAGAAGTTAAGAAGCCACATTTATCACTATTTTCACCAGATTTTTGAAATTCCCAGAGAAGATCATACATCTCTTGTTTTCAAAATGATCTCCATTTCCTGTTATATGCTGTTAAATTGCTAATCTCTCTTGGAAAATTCTAACTGCTCCCACAGAAAAAGCCAGTAGATATCTTTCTTATAAAAAAACTGAAAACAATGAGAGGCAGATAGCTATCAGAATAATAACCAAAATGTCTCTAAGGTTTGAAAGGAGACAATGCTTTATGGAATTCTTTGCAGTAAAATAGTATGCATTAGCCTCTGTGGATAAATCAACTCAGGAATGAGCTCATAAGAGCAAGAATCCATTCATCCTTTGTGATATTAAGTACGGGCTATAACAAAAAATCCTTTGAACATTGACTGAGGAACACAGGAAATCCCTGAAAATGTCTTATTCTGAGGATAATAGGAGGCAGAGGAGCGTCAAGCCCAAATAACAGGATCAAATTTTTAAATTCATAAATGTTTAGTTTGAAATGTTCAGAAAACAACAGAAGTGCATAGCTTTGTTACAAAATAATGTCATTCTTTGCTTGCTTTGCACACAAAACTTGGACCATTCTTAACTCTGGAGCTGAAAATCGTGCTTCCGTAGAACATATTAGTTTAGTACTATACAGAACAGAGAAAAATATTTAATCATATCTTCCTGTGAAACCAAGGGGGAAAATAAAATAAAATAAAATAAAATAAAATAAAATAAAATAAAATAAAATAAAATAATAAAAGAAAAGAAAAGAAAAGAAAAGAAAAGAAAAGAAAAGAAAAGAAAAGAAAAGAAAGAAAGTCATAAGGATATGAAAAATAGAAATAATTCAGATAATCATTTGAAATGGTCATAGTGTGGCACATTTGGACACCGCTCACTTTCAGACAGGGTTTGGATGGTGCTCAGTGGATCCAGGAGTAGAACTTGGTGATCCAACTTAGGATGCTTTATGATTTTCTGATTTTAAAGGGAAGCCTGCCTGCGCAGCTGGTGGCACTAGGGTGAGCATATAGAATCATAATATCATTAAAGTGGTTCTGCAACATGAGCTGTACAAGATGAAATAAATTCATTATGTATAAAAGTAGCAGTTCCAGTTATTATTCCAATTTAAATTCCAGTTGAGAAGACCACCCGAGGAGGTGTGTATTCCAGGAGGTAAAAGGGAAAAAATGGATAAAGATGAAATTGATACCACTAAGAAAAACCAAGAAGTGGGACTGCAGACAGAGAAGGTGGAATTCAACTGTAGGCTTGTGCATGGAATTGATGAAATAAGTAATAAACTCAGCATATCATTAGAAAGCAGGTAATTTCCTTTTATGCAGTTGACAGGCTGATAAGAGAGGTTGTGGATGCCCCATGGAGGTGTTCAAGGCCAGGTTGGATGGGGCTCTGGGAAGCCTGGTCTAGTATTAGGTATGGAGGTTGGCAGCCCTGCCCGCAGAAGGGGTGTTGGAGCTGATAATCCTTGAAGTCCCTTCCATCCCAAGCCATTCTATGGTTCTCTGATTCTATGATAAAATAAAATTCAACCTGTAATAAGTCTAAAGCAATGTAAACAAGCCTAGCCCTTTTAGGGGTTTGAGTTTATACAGATGTCAGATACTTCTTTCAGTATCTCTGAATTTACTAAGCCATCAGACATTTTCCTCCTTCATAAATGTGTTTATAACAGATCCTATTATTTGCCTGCTATATTCACTATATTGACAACATGAGTCTGGCCCAAATCACTATAATCAATTATGTTTGAATATCAGTAAACATCAGTGAAAACATAATCAAATTTGCTGAAATGTTATAAGCACCTGTGACATAACATCATGAAGAACTTTTGCAACATATTTTTATGGAGCTCCAAGCCTGGATCTCTTATTGCTTGGAAACTGTCTGTTGCACTGAATAAGCAGCCAGCAGCAGTCCCAGATGACTGTGCTCCACCAAAATATTAGATGTGATCTGCATTTCTCTTTTGGTATATGATTGGTTATGACAAGAAACTCATTTTAAAAGCTTCCTGAAGAAAGAACAATATTTCTGGGGCATTTCTAAGGCAAAATGATTCACAGAAGCCTGAGGTGAAGTAAGAGTTCAGTGTGTGCTTATATGTTCTACTAAACCTTTATCAGCATCATACAGGATTAGAGACAGTTAAGGGTTAAAATTTTGTTTAGGGAGGAGAGATTGAAAGAGTTTTTCAGCTCCAATTGTTGTAGTAGTAACAGATGGAGGCCTATTACTTGGTCTTGAGTTTACAGACAGTGGTAGTAAGGCTACTTCAAAATGTTTTGGGTCAGGCCTTTAAGGTGTCTGAATTAGGTAGAGAGCAGAGCAACAGGCAAGTGGTAATGGTGGCTATAAAGAAGCTGGGTCCCATTTCTGAAAACTAAAGCCTTTTCTTTACAGCCTCCCAGCAAGCTAAGTAACATCAATCAGTTTAAATCATAACCAGGAAAAAATAATCTCTGGAACCCAATGTCCTCTATCCTACTCACATAATAACAGTTGTAAAATCATAATTATGGTGATAAGGCTCAAAATTGATTTGTGTTTGTTTGAACTGTACTTACTTATTCTATAGTGGGGTTTTGAGGATGGAACAATCTCCCCTATTTGTATAATTAAGTCATCAAAATCTTTAGAAGGTAGCATGCTATCAGTAGCTGGCTGCACCATGTGTGATAGAATCCCTTCATTTTTACCATTTCTGTTGCATTCTATTGGCCTATATTGAAAATCTACTGTTTTCTACTACTTAAGTTTAATTTATATTAATATATGGAGTTGTGTGGGCGTGCTATATCAGATGCAGAAGGCCATTCAGACACAGCCCTTTGCCCCCAACATGGTGAGGTGGGTCCTGCTGGGGTCTGGACTTCTCTCTGCAGGCACTATGATAGATACACAAGGTCCAGACAAGAAGGGCAACTGGAATAACACCTTAGTCAAAAGGCAGTGAGATTTGCTAACTAAATACTCAGGCAAAAACAAATGTGTGGGTTTTCCACGGTATGTGTGTTCATTCCGCCTCATTAACTAGGTGGTGGTACAGACCTCACCTGGGGAATTCACTCCACACCTTGCAGACACAAAAATTCTGTATTGTAGCTTACAATTTTTCTCTCAACTACTCCAAAAATAATAATAATTAAAAAAAAAAAAGTGTCTCATGATAGTTAAAAATACTCATTTTTATAACATCTTTAATGTGCACCTTACTGTGTTTCTATCAGGGTATTAACAGGTGAAAAAAAGTGTAGCTGTACCCATATCCCAGCTGTGTGCTATTACTCCACGGAGCTGCCCAGGCACTCCTGAGCACTGACCAGGGGCTGGTCGAAGTAGTGGAACCGCAGATTAAACCCCGGGAATAAATGGCTACAATGAGATACAATCTGTCTGCTAAGTGTTAAACTAGGTTTGATGGGGCCATCAGGCATCAGTTGTTTTTGTGTTTTTCTATCTATAACAATATTTCTAAGCTCAGACGGGATTTTCTGGATGGGCGCAGACACCTGCAACAATCAAAGCAAATAAACACCAGAAGAGAAGAAAAGCTCAGAAAGAGTGCTTGGTTTACCAGACGAGACCACCTGTGAGGAAACCCTGCTCTGAGGGGACAGGCAGTAACACCTGAGAGATAACCTTGAGATGATAACCCCGACCCAGCTGCATCCAAATCAAAAAGGCGCGAACGGTGCAATGGGATGAAAAAAAAAAAAAGGGGGGAAGTAAGAGCGGCGTTCTTTGCCCCTATTGGCTGGCAGGCAGTGGGACACCTATATAAGGCGCACGACGGGCAGGTGAGAGACAGGTGTTTTCCTCAGAGTGCTGCGAGTGGGTGAATGTTTGAAACCAGAAAAAAAAGCTGTCCGGTTTAAGGTAAGGGGGCAAATACCACCGCTGCTGGGCTTGAAGGGAAGAGGATAGCGGTGGCGGGGCAGGACGGTGTAGAGCGGGAAAGCGTGAGGCAGAGTCGCCGAGGACGGGTGGTGAATTGAGGAGCGGGAGACGGGGGTGTCCTCGGTAGCTGAAGGGGACGTGAGGCGGGGGAGAAGGTGGGAATTATTCCTGAGCTGAGGAGCGTCTGACGGTGCGGGGGAGGAGCAGGGAATCAGTCCCGGGCTGAAGAGTTCCAGGCGTGAGGGACGAGAGACGGGAATCGTTCCTGGGCTGAAGGGCGCCTGAGGGGATGGGCGGGGGAGGCGGGAATCGTTCGCGGGCTGAGGAGCGCCGGGAGTGAGGAAGGAGAGGCGGAGATCGTTCGCGTGCGGAGTGATGGACGGACTGGGGGGGCGGAGAGGAGAGTACAGGTTACGGTGAGAGCGGGGAAGAAGAGAGTCGTTCGCGGGCTGAGTGACTGAAGGGAGCATAGATGAATGTGCCCGTGCTGGAAAAGATAAATGCCGTTCCTGTGCCGAGTAACACATGAGGCTCGGAGGAGGAACGGAGCTCACAGATTGAAAAGCACCTGAAGAAGGTAGAGAGAATTGCCGCTCCCGGACTGAGGAGCGCCAGATGAGAGCCAAAGGGAGGGTGCTACTAGAGAGCTGAGATACTTAAGGGGAATGAGACAAATGCCAATCGATGGGTAACAGGTGCCTGAAATAAGAAATGCTATTCTGGGGCTAAGAAAAGAACAGTAAATGCTTGAGAATTAAAAAGGCACTCACCTGATATTTAGTGGCTTAACTATGTGGAAAAAGATAACAATATTACCAGAGCAAAAAGTCTAATTCCATACTGCATTCAGTGGGGGCAGTTGGTGGTCCTTGGGTCTAAGGGTGGCCTCCTTCATCCGAAGGAACTCCGAGGCAAGAGTGAGCAAGAAGAGGAAGGAAGGAGACTACTGTGGATGGGCAAAGGGAGAGGCTCCCTGGGCAAAAGCATGTCATATCACAGTAGAGCATTGCCGACACCTTGGGTGACTGGGTTGGCTTTGTGCTGGGTGACCTCCCTGTAACCAGGGCTTGGGTCTTTTGCTGTAGTTGGCCTTTTGCCTTGTTGCTCCTTTGGCTGCCCGGGGAGTGTGGCCCCCTGTACGGAGGGTGAGAGCCACCTCTCCGCACCCGAGTGGGAAATGGAGCTGATTGGACTCCGAGGGCACCCTGTAAGCAGGGTAGTGCCCTTTCCCCCCCAGTCTTCCTTCAGCCCCTCGGCGCAGTTACCTGCTGGTGACCTGCCAATGTGACAGCCCAGTGTTTGGGGTGCATGTTGTGCCATTTGGCCCTTGGCCCCCTGAGAAAGACCCTGTGGCGTGTTTGAGGTCTGTGGCCTCCCAGCAGCCTGGGGGTGGGTCAGAGGCTCTTGTCTGCTGCTCGTGGATCTGGGTTTTTGCCTGGTCATTGGCCGTGTTGTGTTCTCCTTCCCTTCTGGAAAGCTGTACCTGTGTGTGAGTGTTCCCCTTCCTTTCCTTGTTTGTGTTTGCGTGTGTGACAGAGTGATTGAGCTTTCCTTTTAGGCCTCCCTCAAAATGCCTGCAGCTTGGGGTGTCTGCTTCCTAGTGTTTTTTTTCGGGTGTGGTTTTGTTTGTTCTTGGTCTAAGTGTGTGTCTTTTTTTTTCCAGGTCTGTCTTCGGCCCATCGTAGGTGTGCTTGTTTCATGAACCTTGTCATTGTTTTAGAAGTATCCATGCTGTTCATCTTATTGATTTGATTTTCTGTGTTTTAAATATCCTAATTTAGTAATCTTTTTTTATGCTGTGTTACAAATGTAGAATTATAAAATGCAACTTTTTTTAATGTGCTTGGTTTATCAGTCTTTTAAGATGTCTTTTAATGCTTGAACTTCAATTGTTTACGTTGGTTTTCTTTCCTTGTTGTTTATGTATTAATAATTTGCAATTAAATATTTGTAAATCATCCAAGAAAGTATTTTTTATCATCATTAGTTGTTTTTTAGAAGATAATGTTAAACTAAATTTTTGTGTAATTTTTGGTAATAAACATATGTATGTGTTTTTTAGTTGTGTTAGTTGTTTGATTTTATGGTTTTTTTTAGTAATTGAGCTATTAACACGTCTTTAGTCTTACATTCAGGTTTTTGTTGGTTAAGTATTATCATAGTTGTGTTATGAATTATCTGCTTTGAAGTTGTTAGCAAGGCAAGTATTTATTTTGTGGAGTTTTTAATTTGGGCTTTTGTTAATGCTGTTTAACAGTTGTATTAACTGTTACTAAGTGTTAGAAGTAGTTCTGAAACACATTTTTTGTTTTAGCTCTGCTAAAGAAATTGGTGTGATCAAGAACTTTTGTAGTGTGGAGCTTCTTTTTACTGAGAACCAAAGCAGTTCCACTCGTTCTGCCAGGTGCAGGTGACAGTGCTCATTTAATTTCATGTGCCAAGTGTGTTCTTTGGTGTGGAATGGTTGGCCTCTTGGTTAAGGTTCAGATTGTTAACGCCTTTCTTCATCACTGTGATCGCTCTAAGTGTAGACTGAAACTAACATTGCTGCAAACCTTTCTGGGCTAGTGCTTTGTTTGATTTATATATCTATTGCACTGTCAAAGTATAATAGCATCTAAGAAAATAGGGTATTTCTGGTTGATCATTTAATGCCTCACTGTATTTGGACCTGCCTTTATTTTTACTTATTTTGGGTATTCCTCACCTACTGAGTTTAAAGATCACACATTCTACGTAATAAAGGAAAATGAAGACTTTTAATTAGTGAAAAAAATACTACTAGTAAATTTTTAAGAATTATTGAAGTATTTTTAAAAACTTTTAATCATATATGGAATGTTTCAAAATTCCAAGAATGTAAGCTATGAAACAGTGTAGTTATCAGTTCTCCTTACACAAGTAATTAATTTAGTATGAATTTCTCTATGCAGTTGCTTACTTGCAGTTGAGAAGTCTGAATTGTTTATATGCTTTATATTACATCATTGTCTTTCTGTTTTGTATCTGTATTCAGTTTAAGTTACTCTACTAGAAAACAGATGGCAGTGAATAGCTATGGAAGTGTTGACCTGCATAACATGGTCATAAATGTATGATCAGAACAACTCACCTGACATTAAAGAGGTAACTTCTTTACAAGAATACCTTTATACATACAAGAAGACACAGCTGAAGGAGCACGTCAGCTTTCAAGTACCACAATAGGAGAAAAAACTGTATTAGCTGGAGGCTACCTCAAGAAGAGCAAGGAAGAAGATCATTAGGAAGAAATGTTAGTTCACAAAAAAGATCTTATATTTTCTATGTAATTTCTTTGCTTGATTTTTTTTTCCCCTTTCATCTTAATTTCAGTCATCTGTTTTATTTATTTATTTACACTAGTCTGTTGCCTCAAACAACATATCAACAAAAGCCACACGCAGGGAGCTGTGATGCAAACCAATATAAAATAGACTGAGAACCTCTTAAAATACCTTTGCCATCTGAAATATTTTAATACAGAATTGTACATGTGGAGTAGTCCATTGAAGTGCATAAAGTTACAGTGAAAACACATGAGTTGGACTTGATTGTCAAGAGCAAAGTTTTCTTTGGTGTTTATTTGACAAAATAGTTTGGAGTGATTTAAAATCATCTACAGAAATTGCTAGGAGTCTTAGCAAGGTTTCATATAGCCCTGCAGCAGATGATGGAGGATAAGCTTATTGAAATCATTTACCTTCAACTGGTGAACTTATCTGTGTTCCAATATGTGACAACTGGTGCTGCAACATCCAGAGAGTGAAGGCTGCATTTTGAGCAAGGAAGTTGAGATAAGAGGGAGTTGGAAGAAAAGTTTTGTACTGGACCTAAGCGTTAACTTAAGTGATAAAAAAACATGCTGTGAAAAGGTCAGAGAGGTATATCAAAGCAGGCTCAGGAAAGCTGTGTCTTAGTTAAGTCTGTGTTTTGCAGTATAGTTGGTTTGGAAAATAATAGAAGTTGTACAGCAACACACTCTTTGTATGCACAAGCAATATACATAGAGGTGTGATACTCCTGAGTTTCTTATTACTACTATCATCAATGATGCTTAAATGAACTTATTTGGTGTTCATATTGTGTTCATATGGAATGTCTGACTTTAGGTGGATAAAAGGGCTCACACCATCTGTCCTTTCTGTACAACAGGTAAGCTTCACAGAACTTAATAACATTATAGGTTTTTATGAGAATCTTTAAAACGTTGTTTTGGATCTGACCATATATTTGTGTAGTTTGACTTTGTTTTCAAGCTGTGCTTTACTTCTATTTTCATTATTGCCTTAATTTTCTTATTCTTTTTCTGCATCATACACCTAAAGAATAACACAGAAAATGAAAGTTCCTAAAGAAAGTTTTTTCTTTTTTTGAACTCTATAGAAGACTTACAGAAGCCTGTTTTCAGAGGGCTATATGAGTTCTGTGCTCAGGGAAAAACACAGTTCTGCTATTTTAACTGTAACTCTTCACAAATTAATAAATTATTATTAAAGTTTTTATATACATAGTAGAATTTAGAGACCATACAGCTTCTAACTGGAAAAAAAAGTTGATATATATATTTAATTTATTTTCCAATTCTTAAGGGACTTTAAAGATGTAGCTGCCAACCCTTGTTGAATCTCATTTTAGGACATCAGAGCAGCCCTGCATTTCATTTTGAATACCATTATTTCAAGGAAATCCTGAGAGGGGTAGGGATGAGAAGTAAAAATAGAACACAGTATTCTTTTTATTCTTCTTAGAACAGTATTAAATTTTCAGTAAAATAAACTCAAAAGAAATGCATATCACGTGAAATCCGTTTTAATAGTATGCCCCTGGGCTGCCAATGTCTTTCAAATTGCTGAGGATCAGTAAAAGAGAAATTAAGGTTACTGAACTAGGATATGTAATCTGTCAAGCATCCCTACTTGAATTTGCAAATGTGGAGTTTATTACTGGGGGGAAAAAAAAAGGCATAAAAGTGTGTTACTTATTGTGTAAGAATGTAAAAATTTAGAGTTCAAATGTAAGAGTGCACAATTAGCAAGTTTAAGGTAAATTTGTCAATTCATCTGTTTCTAATTTTTCTCTTTGCATACACTTTGATCCAAATGCTATAAAAAACAATTATTGCAGCTTATGAAAAATATTTTCTAATATATACATGCATAGAGGTATTTCTGGTAAGTGAAAGTGATGTTGTGTGCTATTGTCCTGCTAACCACAGTCTAGCTAATTACAATGGAAGCTTTTCTCAGCTTCCTTTCTTATGAAACCTAGTGAACAATTTGAGCCGCTGTAGGGAAAACTGAAGAGGAAATTATAGGAAACATTTCATAACTTTGTTATACGTATGACAAAGGAAGGCAGAATGGTAAATAAGCAGATTCAAGACAAATCCAGTAAAAAAAAAAAGAATATGTTCCTGCCATATGACTTGATGAAAATGAAAGTGAGTGTTCAATAGAAATGAAATCTTAGGTGAACTTACCTACTAAATTCTGGTAGGTTTCTACAAAGCACATGCAAATAGGTGTCTATTTGGACTTCCCTCTTAGTGAGATGAGTCCTGCTAGAAGAAGTGTATATTATCCTTGCTACTGATAGTAAGGGTTTGGCTATATTTCATATTTCTGTTTTGAACTGTGGGGTTGCTACAGCCTCTTGATTAAATTATTTTAACATTTACTTTTAATGGCAGATTGAACGAAACAAACCAAAACTTTTCATTAGTTTACCTTTGGAACATTCTGTGCTAGTTCTGGTGAAGATTTCAGAAAAGGCACTCTGAACTAACTTTCCAGTAGCTTTCTCAAGGGGTCTTGTCACTGAAACTTTGAGGCAGCTGAGTTGTTAGTATCTAGTGCTGCTTCTAATATCATGTTAGAGATTACTTTTTATCTGTGTAAATATAAAAGCATTAATCTTCCAGGGACTTGCAGATTATTTCAACAATACAAGGAAGTGATAATGCTATAGAATTAGTAGAACTGGGAATTACATGTACAATAATATGACCCCCGCTAGAACAGATTCAAATGCTGTTGAAGATTAATTAAAAAAAAATCCTTTAAATCTTTCTATTAAAAAAAAGCTAAAAAAAGTGGTTTTATATTGCCATTTCTTATAATTTCCTAGGTGAAGATCTTATGTTTTCAAGGAGAATTTTTGCTAATGACTGTTTTAATCTGGTGTCAGTACATTTACAGAATTGGAAGAAAAAGTTAGAAAGCTATCCTCTATCCTTTGTGTAGCACATGAGTACAGGAACTGGTACCTGCCAGACGCTTAAAAAAAAAAAGCCACTTATTCTTTTGACAATCTTAGATTATCTGAACTAGGCAATAAGCCAGCTTTCATGTTAGTACGGGATAAATGAAACAGCACAGCATCATTGTATCAATCAAGGGGATGTGTTACTGTACCTGTGAGCACAAAATGTGCAGAGCTGTTGGGTTCTGCTGTGGACCATGCTCCTCAGAGCAATTTGACCTTATGAATATGAATGACAGTTGTTTGAGGAAAAGAATATACATATGACTTCAGTTATTGCTGGATGTATTTTAGGAGTCTGTGGATGAAAGAGAGTGAAGCTCAGCAAAATAAAATCATGCAGTGCCATTTGTAACAATTCCCTCATTTTAAGAATCTTTTCTTACTTGTATGTGTAAAGCTACTATGTTCACTTCTTTTCTACACCCTTAAGCTGCTATTCATCTTTGTGGCCCCAGTCATATTCCTATCCATCTTATTTGCTTTCCATTACCTTTCCTTACTACTTTTTCCTTTCCATTTTTTCTTATCTCTTGCTGCTTCTGTCTGTATTGTGACTTCTGACTGAAGCTGGAGAATAATCATTTAGCTTTTTTATATTTTCAGGATGAGCACTGACTTGTGCCTTCTGACGAAGTTTCTTCTCATAAGCTTGTTGGATATTGTAGGGAAAGGCTTTGCAATTTTTTATCTTGCTAGATATTTCTAAGGGTTCTTAATTTTCACATTGCTGGACCTGGATTTGTAATCTCCAAGCATAATAAGCATTGCTAACTTTCACCCTGATTCTTATTCTACCTGAAATATGTCAGCCTTAATCATAAAATGAGGTAGAGTTTTATTCCATTGGAGTTCATGTTTCAAATGTCTAGATTGGCAGAAATGTTTACAAATGAAACTAGTGTAAAACAGAGTTAAACTCACTATTTAAGTTAGATTTTATTTAGCTATTCATTTTTCTTATGTGGAATTCTCAATGTGCTGACTAAAGTTACTGGTTCAGAGTTCACAGCAACATATCCTATTATAAACAATGGTTTTGTCAGGATGCACTGCATCCTGAGGAAAAAGAAAGGCAAAGAAGAGTGCAAGAAGGCCTCTGTGGATCAACAAGGCATACCTGGACTTAAGTGCAAAAAGAAAGTCTAGTGAGTGAAAGCAGGAAGAGTTTACTTGGGAGGACTACAAAGGAGTTGTCTGAACAGCTAGGGATAACGTTAGGAAAGCTAAAACAGACAGCATTAAATCTAGCTATGGATGGAAAAGGGAACAAGAAGAAATTCTACAGGTATATAAGTGATTAAAAGAAGGTCAGGGATGATATGGGCCCTCTAGGCTAGGCAACTGGAGACCATGAGGGATACGAAGAAAGCTGAGGTGCTCAATGACATCTTTGTCTCAGTCTTCACCAGCAAGGATTCTAGCTGTCCAAGCTGTAGAAAGCAAAGGTAAGAACTTGGAGAAGGAAGATCTGCCTGCTTAAGTGAAGATCAGGTTTGAAACCATCTAAAGAACATGAAGGTGCACAAGTCCATGGGACCTGATGAGATCCATCCATGGGTACTGAGGGAACTGGTGGATGAAATTGCTAAGCCACTATCCATTACATTTGAAAGGACATGTCTGACCGGTGAAGTTCCCACTGGAACAGGCTGCCAGTGAGGCTGTGAATGTCCCCTGCCTGGGAGCCTTCAAGGCCAGGCTGGATGGAGCTTTGAGCAACTTGGTCTAAGGGAGGTGTCAGTGCCTTTAGGAGGGGGGATTAGAACTAGATGATCTTAAAGATCCCTTTCAACCCAAATGGTTCTATAATTATATTCTTTCTATTTGCATTAAATCAGTTTTAAGAATGAAGGCCTTTGTTTTTACAGCGTAATCCATCAATTTAAAACATTTTTATTTATATATATTACAAATATGAAGCTGTCAGCTCACCAGTTTTTTTTAATTGAAGCTTGGAAGACACTCATGAGATATTTATCTTGAGACAAATCCTTTACACTCGAAAAAAATCCTTCAGTTTCTATGTATCTATTCAAAATATCTGTTATCACTGCAAATGCAGATGTAGAAAATTAGTATCTTAACAATTCTTACCATACTGTTTTGTTTTATTGTTTGCTTTTAGGATGTTTGCTACCTACACTCCTCTGTTATCTGATCTTTATGTAAGACTAAGTTTTCTAGTTCGTTATTTAGATTTACATTCCCACATGTTAATGAAATTTAGCCAAGCTTTGTGTTGACAAGAGGTGAGGAAGAGATGAAAGGAGAAAGAGAAAAGTAGGGGAAAGGAGGAGAAAAAGAAAAAAGACAAGAAGGAAAGTAATTGGTAATAAGAGAGAAGAAAGAAGAAAAGAAACAGAGAGAATGAGAAAGAGGAAAGAAGGAAAGAAAGAATAAGAGAAAGGGAGGAAAGGGAAAAGGGGGGAAAAAATCAAAGGAATGAAGGAAAGGAAAAAGTAAGGAAAGGTGGTGGAAAGCAAAGAAGATGGAAAGGAAGATGGGGCCCACAAAGATGAATAGCAGCTTAAGAGTGTAGTGTACCACTTTCTCATACATTTGAACTTGTTTAAACATTGAAATCAGATCCCGATAATTTTAAAGCTGGCAGTTAGTATAGTGTTTCAATCATCTGTAAATTTTCACTTAAGAAAACTTCATGTACAGTTGCTTTGTGTTTTAGATTGTTTCTTGCTTGACAGTGAAATTCTACATTTTTGTGCGCTTTCCTACTACTTGGAAAAGGAAAAAGAAGAAAAGGAAAAAAAAAGTAGGAAAAAAAAGAAAAAAGCCTCTTAAACACAGAAGGAGGGACTTAAATCCGACTGGTCTGTTAATCTCATTTTTACTGAACACAAAACTAAAGCTGAATCTTCAGTAACAGTACCATTATCTTGTACAGTGCTGAGAGAGGACAGGACATCAGGGTGCTTCTCAATGGGATCTGCTTCACTTGCAGTGTCCCTTTTCCTTATTGCTAATTGCTTGGTCATGAAGGAAAAGCAATTCCAAAGAGCACATTCACACACTGATGGAACCTAAAGTTTATCACGCTGCTTAGCAGTATGAATATCAAGGCTACGAGTCAATGCGAGGGCACCTTGGCTAACCTTTAATGCTTTTTCTACTTATTGCAGGAACATGTCCCGATGCTGAATGTCACATAACTTTGAAGGATGAGTCATGCCTGATGTATACTTTAATTTATGCATTATGAAAATTGCTCATGGCTTATTTTTAATTTGTCAGAAATTACAGACTGGAGTTAAAGGATGTGAAACTAGGAATATTAGAATTTAATTGCTGTTATTAAATAGTATCTACCTTCTAAGAATTAAAAGTTCAAGTCAATTTTGTATCCTATTCATTAAATAAAACTTTGATGTCTAATATCATACCATCAAGGGAATGTAAGTTTCTCTTAGTTCTGTTATTCTGATAGATGAGAGAAGCCAGAAGCAAAGGAGTACATCATTGAAAGGCAACAATAAATATTTCCATAAAAGCATCAACAGTATGAGGAGGGCAAGAGAGAATTTCCATGCCTTGTTCGATGTCAAGGGTAATATGGTGACCAAGGACCACGGTAAGGCTGAGTTACTTAATGCCTTCTTTGCCTCAGTCTTTGGTAGTAAAACTAATTGCTCTCTAGATGCAGACCCTTGCATTGGTAGATAGGGATGGGGAACAGAATAAGCCATGCATAATCCATGATGGGATGGTTTTGGACCTGCTCCCAAAGCTGGACACTCACTGAGTGAAAGACTGTCATCTGGTCACTTCTGTCCAATACATAAAAGTTCTCTCATACTACAGAAAATTACTGGAGCAGCATGCATGTGGCATAGCTAAATGTTTTTCAAAGATATTTGACTCATACATTTTAGCTGTCTTATGTTATTACTGTAATAATTAGCAAATTGTATTATTTATAGTTTGCATTGTAATGTTCTTAGGAATTTTTCAAAACGATCAGTTTTGTCTTAGTTCAAACTACTATTTAAACTGCCAGCATAGTGCACCCTTATTTTGCTATATGGAGAGTAGACTTTCAGACAAGTATGTCCTGTAATTCAGAATTCAGAAAACTATAACTTTACAAAAATCTGGTCAGACTTTAAAATTCTGAAATCTCTTAAGAGTTTTCAAATTTCCTATTAGTAAAGATTATTTCACACACCTAAGATGTGCATCAACTTCAAAGACCAAATATAAATAAGTGTGAATGACATAAATCAGCAATTGCACTGAAGCTCAATGGAAGGTAAGGCTATACCTTGAAAGCATTACAAGCTAATTACTTATAAGAACTTCAATATCATTTGATGTTTTTGATTTAAATTATTCACAAACAATCTCGTTGTTTTTTTAAGTAATAATAATTGATTGTGCTATTTATTGGCCTACTTCTGTGCCTTTTAGTTTTAAGTTCCCTGAAGCAAGAACACGTATTATGTTTTTAGGTTTCAGTGTGTTTACATGTTATTTATTTGTAATTATAGTAAACTGATCTCACTACTTAGATTTTTATGACTTAAGAAAACAGACTGTAAATCACACTACAATTCTCTCCAGAATCTTCCAGATAATGATAAAACTGGAAGAGTACAGCTTTTCTTTCTCTGTCTAGTTTGCCCTTGAAATTCTCCTGTTATTAGTATCCAGCCCTAACCTTGATTAACTTGTCAGATCTGATAAAATCAGAACACAAATAGTGTTATTGTTTTTCAAGGCACACTTCACCACATTCCTATATCACTTAAAAAGTTTGTTACTGAACTCCTTACAGATCAAACACTGTTAAAATGGGTCTGGGCTCAAGGTAGCTGGAATAAGCAGCTAGATGTCAACATAGACTAGAAATTATGTTTGTTACTTCAGATAAGCATAGTGAAATCAAGCTTTGTCAGATCAAAAATGTGAAATGATGGTATTATTTTAAACCAATAATGTGCCAACAAAGACAACCCATATGTTTTTATGGCCGCATAGAATCTAGTATTAGAATACGAAATAGCTTATATTAATTTCTGAGCCCAGAACAATTAAAGTATTCTAATGTCACAGTTGTCTGGCATTAACAACAACAAAAAAATCAGTGTTTTATGGTGATATATGATGATTCTAATAGACTGTTAGACAGAATGTTAGGCAGGAGAGTGTAATATTTGAAATATTTGTAAAATTTTTAGAGAACGCTTATTGAAATTGAACAATTTGGTAGGTTATTGCTGCTCCTATCAAAGCCAAATACATTCACATTAACACAAACAGTGCATTAATTAAATTTTTTTCTATTATTATAAGTTGACTAGCTTTATAGCCAATTTTATAGCTTTATTAGCTCCTGCCTATTCAAACATATGCTCAGTATAGCAATATTCTGAAATTTGATTTCCTCCAAAGCAGTACATGGTGTGTTATTTTATGTCCTTCAAAGGACGCTATTAGCCAACCTATAAAGTGTCTGATTTTATTAGCTTTGCTGGGCTTTATCAGTTTGTAAATGTGTTATTTTCTCCATTTATTGTGCCTATGGGATACAGAAATAGAGTGAGCTTCAACTTAATATGTTGTCAGAAGGTACCAGTGGCCTTACTTCAGCACTCTGCACTGTGATGCAATGACATTGAAGATAGAGTCATGAAAATATTAATGTCAGGGCCATTTATCAAGGCAATTCCTCACTACCACAAAACTCTGCTGTGACATTGAATTCAACAGGTTTTTTTTCTTTGGTCTTAAATAAAGCAGAGCGTTGCTATGCTGTATAACCTCTGGTTTCCAGCAACAGAATAAAATGTAGTTAAGAAGAAGAAAGTAGGTCACACAGCAAAAAGTTATGAAAGGCATTGAATTCATGGAGTAGGAGCTTTTGGAATGTTTAGTTGTCATCAATTTTATTCAGGGTTTGTGGGTTAGTATATTGCAGAGGAGTTCAATTTGCCCTACAATCCTTATGAATACTTCAAGAACTTTGTAGGACAATCAGCTAGAAATTTATTTGATGCAATAGATTTTGAATGACAAGAAAAATAAACTGGTATTGATGGACCACCTAAGAAACTTTAACAACATGACTGTATTTTATGAAAGTTTTTTTAAAGCAGTTACAAAATACAAATATGTTTGTAGGAAAAGTATCCTGCTGTATGGTCATATTTTCATATGAGGCTGTCTTACTCTATTCTGATGCTTAAATGAATCATATTTACATGGATGTATGTAATGTAAAAAATTCATTTACATGAATTTAATAATGTAAAAGCTTTCCTCTTTAATTCTTTTTTTTTCCTTGAATGAATCATAAAATCATATCATAGACTAGCCTGTGTTGAAAAGGACCACAATGATCATCTACTTTCCATCCCCCTCCCGCTCTGCTGCGTGCAGGCTTGCCAACCACTGGGCCACATCTAGTCTAGCCTTGAATGCTTACAAGGACAGGGTATCTGCGACCTCTCTGGGCAGCCTGTTCCAGTGTGTCACTACCCTCTGTGTGGAAAACCTTCCTCCTAATATCTAACCTACACCTTGCCTGTCTTAGTTTAAAACTATTCCCTCTTGTCCTATCACTATCTACCCTTGTAAACAGTCGCACCCCCTCCTGATTATATGCTCCCCTCAAGTACTCAAGAAGCCTTCTCTTCTCCAAGTTAAGCAAGCCCAGTTCCCTCAATCTTTCTTCATAGGAGAGGTGTTCCAGCCCTCTGATCATCTTAGTGGCCTTCCTCTGGACATGTTCCAAGAGCTTTGCACCTTTCTTGTGCTGGGGGCCCCAGGCCAGTACGAAGTACTCCAGGGGGGTGATCCTCACAAGAGCTGAGTAGATGACAATCATCTCCCTCACCCTGCTGGCCACCCCTTTTTTAATGCAGCCCAGAACACAGTTGGCCTTCCAGGCTCCAAGCACACATTGCTGGCTCATGTCCAGCTTGTCATCCACCAGGACCTCTGGGTCCTTCTCCACAGGACACCTCTCAAGGAGATCTTCCTGCAATTTGTATAAATACCTGGGATTGTCTCAGCCCAAGTGCATCATTTGGCCTTGTTCAACCTTTTCATGGACCCATATATATATTATATTATATATTTACATTATATAATAACTGGGAAATATGTGTATATTAGAAAGCAGTAGTGATACTAATTCTAGATGTTATATACTATTGTTATATTGCTAAAGAAGGCTCATTTATCAATTACAAAATAATTATTGCATTACTTAGTGTTGATAACTATAATTGCTTCAGAATACCTTAGGATTTTCAACGACTGCAAAGTAAATAACAATTAAACATAGAACGGATCATCTGTCTGCAACTGAAGAAATGGCTTTCACTTTGAAAGTAATGGTCCCAGTTAATTTCAACAAATTAAATATAAATTTATAAATATTTTGTAAGATTATCATTTTTAATAAGATATTTTTGGAATTAACGATTTTTTCAGAGGTAACTTTGTTTTTTGTTGAAATTTTATGTTACATATATATATATATTTTTTTCGGAAACAATGTTTTACTTGAATAAATACAATAAAGCATCTATGCATCTGTTCCTCCCCCCTCCCCCCAAAGGAAAACATTATCATTTTCATAGAAAATCGTCTAGCCTGCACCCAATGTAGCTAGCAAACCTAAATGGAATGTTTTATATTTTTGATTAACCATTCTTGTCTCAAACCTATCTTCCATATCTATTTACTTTTCATTAGCTACCAGAGGAAGCAATATAACTGAAAGGCACTGTAAAAAGGACAATATAAACTAAAACAGAATATGATAAGATAAACAGAATAAGCTAAACAGAAGATAAGATAAACAGAAACTTTGAGGTAGAAATAAAATATGTTCACAAGATTTTCTTCAAAGAAACTTGCTATCAGTCTAGCTTAGTTGTTTACCTATAGAGAGAATATGTGTTTCGGTTTGTTTTGTGTAACAATCTATAAATAAAGAAATATTCTCTGCAAATTCCACAAGAAACAGCTGTCATTTAGTAGGCTGTATTTAACTTTCTTGCAAATGAAGGCTACTTTTACACAGAGATTTTCCTTAATATTATTTTTAATTCTTAAAGTAAAATTAGAGACCTTGATAATGGAATATGCCTTCCACTTCTTTCTCAAACAGCTTAACAAGTCTTATTCTGTACATAAGCAAAGATGTCTCAATTACAGACACTAATCTCATTCAGCTCATATATTCTTCAACTGTGTGTTTTCTTGTTTCCAGATCAAAGAAGAGGAAAGAAAACATGGAAGATGGAGACTGAAAAACATCCAACATGCACAGAGTTATTAGAGATTGACTACGTATTTCTTTTGTGAGTATAGAGAAGAAAATCATGCTGCATGGTTTGCCACCTCAAAATAGCTAAAAATAAAAATACACCAACAACAAGGGGTAAGAAAGATTCAAGACTTACTATGTGTCATTTTTATTATGATAATTCATTTGTCAGTTACCACATTATCTGTGTTAGAAAGCAATTCCACCACAGTAGTATCACACTTGGAGGATTGTATAAAACCATTGTTATCAGTAGCTTATGCAGGAGATTACTGTGAAATCCCATAGCAAGGTTTTAAATGTAATTTAAACTGTAGAACATCAGGAACTCCAGTAGTTAGGATTGGATACCCAAAGCAAACACTTAAGTTTACAATTTCTACAATTTCTATATCATTCCAAACGCATGCATACACACACACACATATATAAACAGGTGAAAACTCATGAAAAAATAGTTAGGATATTTGGCTAAGTTATAATTTTTGGGATGGGGGTGGGGTGTCTAGATCAATGTATGATGATTATGTTTTGTGTGTTTTACTTTCTGTAAGAAAGAGAACAGTAACATGTTAATGGTATGTTGGGATTTCTTTTACTATGCTCTTCTGTATTCTAATCTTCAACATCTAAACAGGAACACATTTGAGAGATATTTAAGAGTTAAGAAATACAAGCTATCATACTTTAAAAAAAAAAGTGTAATTTATGGAGGATGTATTGTGACTTTGAATTATGATAATAGTGTTTGTTTACTAAGACATTAATTTTGCAAAGCCTTCTACTCTTAGCAATTCTGAGTCTAGAATTTATTTGTCAGCAAAGGTGATAAACAATCATAGTGCATAAACATATTCTAACATTTTATTTTCAGCAAGAAAATAAACTGCTGTTAAGTCTCTTTTTTAAAACTTTTTCTTTCACCAGATCTATATTTACTATATTTAAAACCTTTTGCTTGGGTAATATACGAGACCAGCACACAAATTACTAATGCACTTGATTATAGGTATTTGAAACTAATTTTCTTTTAATGCTATCATTTTCCTAAGAGTAATATCCGAAAAAAAAACCAACCAAAAACCTATGTTCTTCTTACATCCATATTTGTATTTTCTTAAGAGCTATCTGCATTCACATGCATTTATGAAACTGTAGTTCTTCTGCATTTTTTTCTAAAACCAATGAAAGAAAATACATTTTATAAGAGAAAAATAAGGTTCAAGCTGTCAAATTTCAAAATAAATTTTGGTGGTAGTACTCAGTAACCATTCAGGAGTTAATCATATAAGCAGTCAGCTTGAAGTAGTTTTCCCTTGAGATGAATAATACTTGGCAGGTTTATTTCAGTTTTCTGCCTACAGGCCAACCATTCTGCCACAGGCCATTTGCCTTGATGTCTATCATCTGGTTTTGATCTCTTCTCCATTAGTGTACAAAGTAGATCAAAACTAGGCAATAAGCCATTTGGACTCTATAAGGTCAAACATTCTCACTGCAAAGGATATGAAGGCAACTGCTTGCAAATAATTTGGACAAAATGTGAGGGATTTTAGAACAAGTATATATTCAACTGGATTTTAGCCATGAAAGCACATAATCTCCACTATAGTATTGTGAAATTTGGAAGCAGATATCTAACAGAAGGCTAAATGAGATTATGAGGAGACAACTGTTTGGCTCATTATAAAGTCAGATGTGTTCCACGGCATTTGAGGGGACAGCAGAGACCTGACGTTTACACATGGCTCATTAGAGCTGAATTTGAGACTGACTTTTTTCTTCATTTAAACATATTAATTGATATACACAGGATTCTTCTAGAAAGTATCAGTGCCACTTCTCAAGAGCAAAAACTCCTAATTGAAAATTAAGACACTAAATATTTCACTTTTCTATTTGCTCTGAATTGCTTCTATTATGAACAAGAAAAAAAGCTACATATACCATGCCATGAGAGACAGGGAATATTAAGTTATTTAATTTTCCTGTCATGCCATTTCCTTTCCTGTGTTTTCTTAGCAAGTACAATATTTTTAATTGCAAAGTCCTATAATTAAATTATAACAGAAATGATGTCACACTTATGCATATGTAATGCCATAGAGGTCATAAAATATGTTTTCATATTTTATATTCTAATTTGCATTATTGTGAAACTTTATATGCTGGACTATGACAGATTAATAGCCATTCTATAATAAGAGGAAAAAAGTCTCACTGGGACCAGAATTTCACCTGGGATTTATGCAGTGTTGCGTATCTTATTCAGCTTGTAAATATCACTTTGGAATGTGTTAAAAGTACTGCTTTCATGGAATACCACTGTAAAACTTTTTTTAAAAAGGGAGAATTGTCACTGTGCTAATGTATAGTGACTATGGTTGTGTAGACTAAAGATTTGCTGAAGGTTTGTAGTACCCTTCAGTAGTACCTGTTACCTATCAGAGATAGTATGCATCTCCAACTCCTACACACCACTCGTCAAGATACATCTCTGTCTCTACAGAATGCAATCTTATCAAATGAGATAAGGTCAAAGGAAAGGTTCACTTTATGCCACATCATAGAAAAAATAAGAACATAATATTTATTTTCTATACTTTTTAAGCCTGTTTCAAGATTCATAATAGAAGAATCAGCAGTTTAAACATTGCTCATTAGATCTTGAATATTAAACCTTTAAAAATCAGTGGGATATTATATATATGGCAGATTTTGTATGTAATGAAATATTTGTAACACATGGTGTCTATCACTTTGTTTGTTTGCTCAAAAAAATTGAGTTGGGAAGTAATGGAAACAACTTTCATGATATTTATATAGATGTTTACCCAGTCAGCTTCACTTCTGTCCCTGGAAAGATGATGGACAATTTGTTCTGGATGCCATCTCCAAGCAGTTGGAACGGAAGAAGGTTGTCAGAAGTAGTCATCATGGATTCACTAAGGGGAAATCGTGTTTGACCAACCTGATAGCCTTCTATGATGTCATCACTGTCTGGGAGAGCAGTGGGTGTTGTGTACCTTGACTTCAGCAAGATATTTGACACACTGTGGTCTCCCACATAACAGCATTCTTGTTATGAAACTTTGAAAATGTGGGCTAGAGGAACAGTGGGATAGATTGACAGCTGGCTAACTCAGAACTAGAAAGTGATGTTACTCAAATCCAAGTTCTTCGTGAGCGTTCTTATTAAATCCATGGATTAAAAACTAAGCACAGTTATGTAACTAAATATTCAATCTGAAATTCATTAATTTCAAATACAGCTGCATGTGTTAAGATGTGAATGAAATCTCTTCATAAATTCAATAATTGTGAGCAGAAAACCAATATTTCAAATGCATTTCAAGTTCTAGTATATTGCATGAAAGCAAATTCTGCAAGAAAATTACCTCTGCTTATAATATTAGGTTACAGGAAAAACATGTCTGGCAATCAGATTATAATGGTGCTTACAAGGTTAGCTTTTCACATATCTCACTACCAAGAGAAAACACGCCATTCCATGTTTGAATAACTGAGATTTAAAACTGTATGGAGATATTCACTGACAGATGACGAGAATAATTTAATATATGTAAAACTGTAATTCAAGAATTTATCTTACTGCCTTGTTAGACCTCTAACTCAACTTTTTAGAGAACATGAAGTTTTTCATCCGGAGAGCCCTACAAGCAGCTGGCAAATATGTTCTTTTCATTCTTTTGTGTCTACTAGCCTTGCTCGTCTTGACATTTAAAGACTGTGAAATACTGTGTCATAGACTTGGAATTTAAGTGGTACTGACAAGTACTAATGTGGAAGAACACTAGTTCTTAATTGATCTCAGAAAATAATTGTTATGTTACAAAAGTTACATATTAAAATAGGAAAAAAAAGCTGCTACTAATAATAGCAGTAACTTCTTCTGGCTTCAGCATCATGTGAGGCAGAGGACATATCACAGCACTTACTCATTTTCCATTGATATCCAGTAGTTTTCCAAAGTAATATATTGACCAACATAAATGAATATGATATTTGACAAAAATTAAAGGGTGGTAAAGAAAAACTTCATAGAAAATTTTTTCCAATTAAAGACTGAGGAAAATATCTCATATTAGAGGTTTTCATTTAGTGCTAAAACTAACTTAATGGTTGCAAGATCTTACTGAACTTTTGCCTTAAAATGTGTGAAATTGTCTGTGCTTGGGAAGATTGTAGATCTTTAGGTTTTCACTTGAGAGGTAAATACATAATCAAAATTGCAACAAAAAAGAGTTCAATTTAAAGATCAGATCTCAAATATATTTTTTAATTATTTCAATGCTGTTCAGGAACACTCAGTGACTGAAATTAATTTATCAAGATCCCATGAGAACTGCAGTCCATATAGAACAAGCAGCAAAAATTTAGAACTAATAATTAGAGTTAGTGAGAAACAAATAGACTTCTGAGAGTGAATTAACAATTTCTTATTACATAACTACTTGTAGCAAAATATATATTTAGACTGGTTCTCTTCATAATGAACTTAGCCATTTAGAAAAATAAACATGAAAATGAGTAAAACTGATTTCTTATTTTTTCCCTCTACTTCTGAAGTTAAGAAATATTTAAGACCACTAATTTTTCACTAATACATGTTTATTGATTGATATCATAGTTAGCACTTCCAGTGTTGCAATCAATTCTGCAATACAATCTAAATATCATTAATTTCTCTTTTACATAGAATCAATTGAAATTGCTATATTTTCCTTAGAAAATACTTTTGTTGGAAATGTTAAAATCTCTTTCTTTTTTACTGTCTTTTTATTAAAATCTTTTAAGTAAAATCAATTAAAAGTAAGTTTAGAAATTACCATAATTAAAGATTTTTTTTTTCTTTATGGATAAAGTTTACTTATGCTTGCGTATCTGCTAGATATTTAATCTTAATTTGCCAGCTATTCTTTCATCTTTGATCAAGATTTTATGTTTTGAGAGAAAACCTTCAGTTTTTCACTTTATATGGTTAATATTTAATTTTCAAGATACAAAACTAAAGCTGGTATTACCATTGTTGAGAAACACCCAGTAATAATTAAGTGAAGATAAAAAGAAGAAAACATAAAACCTTAACAGAATTTATATCCTAGTATTATGTAATGTAGCTGCTTGACACTAAACTATTATTTCTGCAGTTCTACTGCAGAGATCTGCAGGCACCATCCATTTTACTGGAAACTGGAAAATAAATCTTTCTCAGGAACTTAAATTTAGTTTAGAGAAATCACTTAATGATTGTTGGACTGAAATAAAGTAACAAAAGATATTTATTCCAAGTTCAGAAAATAAGGCAAACATAGCTGTCAAAGGCAGTGCGCAATATAGTGCATACTATTTTTCTCTATAATTTTTCATTTTTCAACTTAAAATGAGGGCTGCTCCAAAAGTAATACCTTCTAATTTATGATGTTGACCACAACATCAGAGGCAGATATAGTGGTATGGCAGAAGAGGTTGAACCTTTCAACAAATATCCCCCTACATCTTGTTGCCATGTGACATATGGCAGGAGGGGGCATTCTGACAAAATGATGTCTAATATGTAAGTGCAGATAAAGCAAAGATGTGGCATTAAATTCCTCTATCCTGAAAAAATTTCTTTCATTAATATTTATTGATGTTTGCTGAATGTTTCTGGAGACAAAACAGAAGATGTAAGCACAATGAAGCACGGTTTTAGTAGAGTCAACAGAGACAGTATATCTACTCTGCTTGTAGATGTATTTACAAGAGCAGAATGAAGGCTCTTGTTCATCGCTGTTGAAAATGCATAGCTAATGGTAGTGACTATGTTGAAAAACTGAGAATTTGCTCTATCAAATAGTGTTATTGTGCTCTTTGTAGCTGTTGTAGTTTCCATGGAAATAAATAAGATGGATTACTTTTGAACCTACCTACTTAGTATAGTTAAATTCATAAAAGCTGGAGAATGTATGCTATTTTGCTTTTCCTATGCTGTTTTCACAGAAGAGTTTCTCCAGCACAAGTAACAGCTGAGGACTAGCTTTAGAATGCTGCAAATTAAGAACTGATTTCCTGTGCAGAATGGAGAGCCTGTAGATTAATAATTTTGCAGTAAATATAACTTTTCTCTCTGCTTTATCAGCAAGATGCCTCTATTGTATAGTTCTTGGCATCTTTTCTGTCACGAATAACCCTACACTCATTTTTGTCCTATTTAATTATCCATTCTGGCTTAAAACATAATCAGCATTAAACCAGCTGTGCAACCTTGAAAGAACACCATTTCAATAATACATTGATAAAAAGCAGCAAGCAGGCTATTAATTTTAATAGGAACCTTTCCTTCTGGCTATAAGCTGGACACAGTTCTAGAAGCTGTATCCATGTACTGCCAAACAGTAACATCCCTGGTGCATTCATTATGGGAAAAGAGTCAATTCATAGCCTGATGCTGTGACTAGCTAGACAGCTGTCTTGGGCCAGTAAGTCACCTTTGAGGTGTAGCTTCCCTACTAATACAGTGGAATGAGGGAACGTATATGGTAAATAAGAGGAAGCTTACATGTCATATAAACTAAAAATCTGCAATTAGATAGCTGTAATTTAATGCTGTAAATATTAAATACTCATATTCAATCCTGTCCAGAAACCTTAACTACTAAAGAAGACAGAAATTAATTAACACATATCTCCTGATTCCCTAAGTTTGGTATATGGTTGGTATGTGGCAGAAGTCCTAAATTAAATACGTGGAGTTGGACAAGAATTCAACTTTCATCTTCTCTGACACTTAAAAAAAAATCTAGTCTTCAGTTGTCATACTGAGGTCAGGAACAGCATGCAATGTGTATTTTCTCAAGTAACCTGCTTCACCTACTTATGTGTCACTGAAGTATTTATGCAATATGATGATCATGGTGCTCTCGACTGGTGAACACAGAACTTGCAGAAAGTGGTGCTGATCATGGATTCATAGAATGGATTGGCTTAGAAGAGATATTAAAAATCAACCATTTCCAACTCCCCTGCCCTCACTAGGATTGCCAAAAAGCTGCCCACGGCTCCAACCAGCCTTTTCTTGAATGCCTCCAGGGTTGGAGCATCACTAATTTCTCCAAGCAATCTGTTCCAATACCTCAACATCTCCTTAGTGAAAAATTTGCTCCTAACATTTAATCTAAATCTCCTTTCTTTTAGTTGAAACTGTTCTCTATTTTCCTACTGCCGTCAGAATCACAATGAAGTCTTCAGAGCCTTCTCTTCTCCATGTTGAGGCCTGGACACAGTACTCCAGATGAGACCTCACGAGGGCATAGTAGAGAGGGATAATCAGCTCCCACCCCCAGGATAGAGTTCACATTGTGGTCTGCAGACACAGACTACTGGCTTATCTTCAGTTTTTCATCTACCAGGAACTCCCAAGTCCTTCTACGAAGGGTTGATATCAATGAGTTTTCCTTCCAGTCTGTAAACATATCTGGGATTGTGGCAACCCAAGTACAATATATTGCACTTGGCCTTGTTGAACCTCATTAGGTTCACATAGGCTCACTTTTCAAGCCTGTCCAGGTACCTTCATTTGGCATCTCTATGATATTCTATCTATTATATCTATACGTATTCATAGGTATAGATGTAAGCTCATCTGTCTGTTGTTCCCCAAGACTATCTTTGTCCCATTCTTAAAAATGGAAGTGATGTTTCTCTTTCTTCATTCAGTAGGGACATCGCCTGATAGCCAGTTCTTGACTAATTTTACTTTTCAAAAACATAAAATCTACACCTCCTTCAAATGAACTCAAGACTAACACAGAACAGAAAATTTACTGTTCAAGGAGATATTAGGGTCATCATATATTTAGAAAACATTTCAGTTTGGTATCTAAACTGTGACTTCTACGTATAGCTTGTGCTATTAACCTGCTAGAGTCATTCAGCTATAACACATACCAACAAATATTAGCTTCGGGTCCATGTAGTAGACTTTTTCTCAAATACTTACAGGCAACAAAAGAAACTGCCCTCAGTTTTCTCGCAGATTCTGTCTGTCACACACCCTCTGCTGGGAAAAGGATAGTATTGGGAAGAAGGCTGAAAGCCTTAAGCAAGTCTGGGGTTCAACTCCAGCTGATGGAAGGAAAATGTACTAAATCAAAGAATCACAGAATCATAGGGATTGGAAGGAATTTCTGAAGATCATCTAATGCAACCCCCATACTAAAGCAGGTTCCTGAGCTGCTGATCTGACTTGAGGAAAGAAAGGTTCAACCAGTATGGAAATTATTAAGATGCTTTCAGCAGATTTTTTTTTTCCCCCCTCTTTGTTCCTCTGTAAGGCTTTATGTTATGAAAACACTGGAAAATATACTGGAAGTGTTGGTAGTGAAGTGTTAGCATGCATTGACTATATCTTTACTTTGTAATGCTGCTTTAAAAATGTGAAAGACTACTAATGGACACTGAATTATTTTGTGATGAAGATAGTCATATAAGATCTGCAGATCTGCAAAAAGCAACTATGGGCTTTGCTGTATATGCCATGATGAGCATACTCCTTAATACTATGATTTTTCTTATACTTTTCCTGCTCCCATGATCACAGAATCACAGAATCACAGAATCATCAAGGTTGGAAAAGACCTAAAAGATCATCCAGTCCAACCATCACCAATACTCCCCAGCTAAATCCTATCCCTCAACACAACATCCAAACGTCTCTTGAACACATCCATGTTCGGTGACTCCACCACCTCCTTGGGCAGTGCATTCCAGTGCCTGACCACCCTTTCCGAGAAGTAATATTTCCTAATGTCCAGCCTGAATCTCCCCTGGCGCAGTTTGAAACCATTGCCTCTAGTTCTATCACTGTCTACACGAGAGAAAAGGCCGACCCCTAGCTCACCACAACCTCCCTTCAGGAAGTTATAGAGTGCTATAAGGTCTCCCCTGAGCCTCCTCTTCTCCAGGCTGAACAATCCCAGCTCCTTCAGCCACTCCTCATAAGGCCTGTGCTCCAGGCCCCTCACCAGCTTTGTAGCCCTCCTCTGAACACGTTCCAGGGCCTCAATGTCTTTCTTGCAATGAGGGGCCCAAAACTGAACACAATACTCGAGGTGCGGCCTCACCAGTGCAGAGTACAGGGGGACAATTACCTCCCTATTCCTGCTAGTAACACTGTTTTTGATGCAAGCCAGGATGCCGTTAGCCTTCTTGGCCACCCGGGCACACTGTCGGCTCATGTTCAGCCGAGCATCAATCAACACCCCCAGGTCCGTTTCCTCCACACAGTCCTCCAGCCACTCCGCCCGAAGCCTATAGCGCTGCCTGGGGTTGTTGTGGCCAAAGTGCAGGATTCGGCATTTGGTCTTGTTGAACCTCATCCCGTTGGCTTCAGCCCAGCTCTCCAGCCTGTCCAGATCCCTCTGCAGGGCCTCGCTACCCCCAGGCAGATCCACACTCCCAGCCTATTTGGTGTCGTCTGCGAACTTACTGAGGGTGCACTCAATGCCCTCATCCAAGTCATCAATAAAGATATTGAAGAGGACAGGCCCCAGTACTGACCCTTGGGGAACACCACTCGTGACCGGTCGCCAGCTGGATTTAACTCCATTCACCACCACTCTCTGAGCCCGGCCCTCCAGCCAGTTCCTTACCCATCCAACAATGTACCCGTCCAAGCCACGGGCTGCCAGCTTCTGCAGGAGAATACCGTGGGAGACAGTGTCAAAGGCTTTGCTGAAGTCTAGGTAGACCACATCAACAGCCTTTCCCTCATCCAGCAGATGGGTCACTAGATCATAAAAGGAGATCAGGTTGGTCAAACAGGACCTGCCCTTCATGAACCCATGCTGGCTAGGCCTGATCCCCTGGCCATCCCGCACATGCCGCATGATCTCCCTCAAGACAATCTGTTCCATAACTTTCCCTGGAACCGAGGTCAGGCTAACAGGCCTGTAGTTCCCCGGATCCTCCTTACAACCTTTCTTGTAAATGGGAGTCACGTTGGCAAGCCTCCAGTCTTCCGGGACCTCACCAGTCAACAAGGAGCACTGGTAGATGATGGAAAGCGGCTTGGCTATCACCCCCGCCAGTTCCCTCAGCACTCTCGGGTGGATCTCATCCGGCCCCATGGACTTGTGGCGGTCCAGTTGGAGTAGTAAGCCTCTGACCGTTTCTTCCAGAATCACAGGGGGTTTAGCATGCTCCCCAGGCGAGACTACCAGGTCAGAGAGAGGAGTACCCCGAGGATAACTGGTCTGACCTTTAAAGACAGACGTAAAGAAGGCATTCAGAACCTCCGCCTTTTCCTTATCCTCAGTGGTCACATTCCCAGCATCATCCAGCAAAGATTGGATATTCTCCTTTGTCCTCCTCTTACTGTTAATGTATTTATAAAAGAGTTTCTTATTCCTTTTCACCCCAGCGGCCAGGTTAGATTCAAGCTGGGCTTTTGCCTTTCTGATTTCACCTCTACACATCCTAACGGCTTCCTTGTATTCATTCTCAGTTGCCCGTCCCTCCTTCCACAGGCGGTAGATTCTCTTTTTCTCTCGGAGCCTCAAGAATAGCTCCCTATTCATCCACGCTGGTCTTCTTCCCCGCCTGCTCATTTTGTGTCTCAGGGGAACCGCCTGCTCCTGCACCCTTAAGACTTCCTTCTTGAAGAGCAACCAGCTCTCCTGGACCCCTCTGTTTGCTAAGACTGAATGCCAGGGGACTCCCCCTACTAGTCTCTTGAACAATTCGAAGTCCGCCCTCTGGAAGTCCAAGGTAGCAGTTTTACTATTCCCCTTCCAAACTCCACCATGAATCAAGAAATTTATCATTTCATGGTCACTCTGTCCAAGGCAGCCCTCAACCTCCACATCTCCCACCAGACCTTTCCTGTTTGCAAACAGTAGGTCTAGCGGGGCAGTTCCTCTCGTGGGCTCTCTTACCAGCTGCATCAGGAAGGCATCCTCTACACACTCCAAAAACCTCCTAGACTGCTTCTTATGTGCTGTGTTGTACTCCCAGCATATGTCAGGGAAGTTGAAGTCCCCCATGAGGACAAGGGCTGACGACTGTGCAGCTTGTGCCAGCTGCTTGTAGAATACCTCATCTGTCACTTCATCCTGGTTTGGCGGTCTATAACAGACGCCCACCAGGATGTCTGCCTTGTCAGCCCTTCCTCTGATCTTTACCCATAGGAATTCAACGTTATCATCCCCACTCACAATCTCAATAGCAGAAAAGCATTCCCTAACATAGAGAGCCACACCACCACCCCTCCTTCCTTGCCTGTCCCTCCTGAAGAGTTTGTAGCCATCTATTGCAGCGCTCCAGTCATGGGAGCAATCCCACCATGTTTCTGTTATGGCAACTAGGTCATAGTTTGCCTGCCGCACCATGGCTTCCAACTCTTCTTGCTTATTGCCCATGCTGCGTGCATTAGTGTAGATGCACCTCAGCTGAGCCCCTCGCCTCTCTCCTAATCCCAATACCACTTCCCCAGGCCGATCTTTAGCAGGCCTGGCTTTAACCCCTTCCCCCTTCCTATCTAGTTTAAAGCCCTCTCTATAAGTCCCGCCAGCTCCTGGGCAAGTATCCGTTTCCCTTTTGGAGACAGGTAATTCCCATCAGTCGACCTCAGGCCAGGTGCTGAGTAGACTGCCCCATGATCAAAGAAACCAAAATTTTTGCGTTTGCACCAGCCTCTCAGCCATGTATTTATAAGGTGGCTTTTTCTGGTTATCTCAGTGTTTGTCCCTGCCACCAAAGGAATACTGGCAAACACTACTTGTATGCCCGCTCCATCAACTAACTTCCCCAGCCTCCGAAAATCATGATGTCTCTCACCATGAGAATCTAAAGAAATATGTGAAGTCTCTTCCTCCAAAATATATTTCTATATGTCTTGGAAAAATAACATGGATAACAAATCTGTCAGAGAGTTTCAGGAGTCAGGTAAGACTAGAAGAACAAGAAATCTGACATAGTTATCACATGTTAAGTTATCTCTGTGCAATTCCATACAACAGCAGCCTTGGATGCAGTGTGCTGAATTATTGCTGTGCTTCTTTGATAGAAGGAGCATGTTGCCCAAATAAGGTATGCATGCCCTGTTCACGAAGGAGCTCAAGGCCAGGTTGGATGGGGACCTTAGCAGTCTGATCTAGTGGTTGGCAACCTTGCCTATGACAGGGGTTGGGATTTGATCTTTAAGGTCCCTTACAACTAAACAATTCTGTGATTCACTCTATGAGTCATTCTATGATTCAGTAGCTGCTATCAGGTTTCCTTCTGTGATTCCATGATTATTTTTATATAGTTTCACAGCGGAATTAATTAATTCAAGAATAATTCCTTGATTTTACAATTTCTACTTCCAGTAGAATTTTTGGAAGTAGCTCAGATAACTGTATAGTATGGCATTGTTTCATATAGCTATGCCTAGAGAGCTCAACCATTGTCAAACATGCAAGGACATGTCTGAGCTATGTTTTTCTATGGGTACTGTTAAAATCTGATTCAATATTTTACATAACATAATATGAAGACTATAGTAATGGGGATTTCTAAGAAAAAAGTTCAACTATAGCTTGTGACATTTTCTGCACAAAGCCTATACATTCATGTCCTCCAACCCAGGCTGTGAAATAATTCCTGAAATAAGCATTAGGAAGCTTGGATTTCCTTTATTTAATAAGTTTTGAATAATATCATCACACTGAAACTTTTTTTTTGTTTGTTTTGTTTTATTTTTTATGTTATTCCAGTAGAATACTAAAATGTTCTCAGTTTTAAATCTAACTGAACATAAAGTTCAATTACTACATGTTCCTCACACTCTGTGGAATTCCAGAGAGCACTGTTAAACTTCTATGTATCCGAGGAAGAGTCAAATCAACAGCATTTAGTATTCAAGACATGTTTTGATAACTTGCCAAGTGTTTTAGTATTAGATTGTAGAAATACTTTAAAACACAGAAATTCACAATAATATATACACAGAGTACGGAATTCAAAATAGCTGACTGGGCACCTCTTTAGATTATTTTTAAGGGTCTCTCCATCAAGGCAGAAAGAAAGCATTTCTGATGTAGGATAGCGAAATTAAAGAGCAGCCTTACTGTTGTAGAGAAACCTAAAGCTTCTGAATTCTTTATTATAGTACAGGAAGAAGAGTTTTATCCTAAGATCAGCAATTGTGGAGAAGAATTTACGTGTGCAGCATTTCAAACTTAGATCAAAAAGTAAATTTATATGTTGCATTTGTTTATCTCTAGATTGCACTGTGAGACTTTGTTTCAAAAGTTACTTCCTCACATGTTGAGCCTATAGATGCAGGAGTGGCACTGAGTCACATCGACCTTTCCATATCCTTTCTGATATGGATGTGGTTCAAACACTGGGAGGATACAACTGCATATGCCATAAAGTTGAACAGGGTTGCTTGCACTTATGACTGATTTTCACTTTGTACACTCATAAGATAGATCTGTAGGTTGCTCTGAAAGTAATGCTTCCTAATTTTTTCCATGCAAACTGCAACACATACAAAGAGAATAATAACACCATTTGATGGAGCAAATTCTCAACAACAGAATACAGTTTTTCACCACTATTACCTATGCATTTTCACCAGTGATGAACAACAGCTGACATGCTGCACTTGCAGAAATCTTCACCAGAGAAGGTAACCCGCTGCCATCACTCCTGAAACGCACCACCCACCATCTCATTGTGTACACATCCACTATTTTGTCTCCATAAACATTTATCAAGCATCAATGAATGTCCATGTGTCCAATTTTTTCAGGAAGGAGGAATTTAGTAACACACTTCTGCTCCATAGTGACTTCCATGTCAGACTGTCCATCTGCTGCCATCTAGGACACAACAACAAAATGTAATGGCATATTGGTGGGAAGGTTCTATCTGTTCTGGCATAGTACCACCTTACCCCTTTGATGCTGTAAGCCAAAATGGTACAATAGGAGGTATTATTTTTGGATCAGCCCTCATGCTTTTCTTCATACACTAAATTCAGTTATTGAGGGAAGCAAGCATAAACTTCTTTACATGCTGTGTGAGTTTAATACATTTAACCTGAGAGTGTATAATAATGCTAATTTTGTCAATAAGAAGCACTTCAGTCAGTATAGAAGTACAGACAACTTTGAAATTCATTGTAACAGCTGATTAACTGTACTGCAAAGAACAAAAAAGATTTTTTTTTTCCTTATTCACAAAAGTAAAGTAAAATCTCTCCAATCCACTAGAAACATCAGAACAAACTTTTATTTTTAACTGAATATAATATTTCTCCTTGATTGCATGAATTTTAGTATATGGAAAAATTGGGATTCACACTGACAACTGAGTTTCCATAGGCATTTATATCTTCGTTTTTAATGTTTTGCTCAAAGAACAAATAACTAAATTTAATTTAAATAAATAAATATATTATATTAATATTTGTCCTATCGTAGGTTATTATTTTTAATATTTGAGCTGGTACAACAGTTATTGTCATGCTAATAACTATTGTTATAATTTATTCGTAAATATATTACTTTGAATTTTGATCCCTTTTGTCTCAAAAAAAAAAAAACAACAAACCAAACAGAAAGCATCCACTCCCAAAAATGAATTTCAAAAAAACTGTTTAAAAGCAGTGCATAAATCTGTATTTGCAGATAAAGGCTACTTTTAGGCTGAGTTTGAACAGAATAGGAATATTCATTTTCATACAATGATTTTCTTTTTTTTTAAGTTCTGGAAATTTTATAAGTTCTTCTAATTTTAGTAGTTCTTGAAAATCTGAAAGCTGTGCAGAATTATGAAATCTTGCTAATTCAACCTCATTGAATGGACCATCTGAAATTCTGTTCTTTCTCCATGCTTGCATTCTGAGCATTATTGGGAAAGGATTTATAAAGTTGCATACACAGTATGTGTACATCATTTAAACAAATGAAAGAATGTCTAACAGCAATATCCCTTTACTAACAAATAAGAGGTATGGAATCTAAGTGGTAATTCAGACAAATCACTTGTGAACATTGATGACTATTACTTCTCAGTCTGTTTTTCCAATCAGGACAGATTGCTTTCCTGAATTTCTTAAGAAATTGAATTGCATTACAGATTTTAAAGTTCTCTCAAAATATTCCTAAGCAAGTAAAGACTTAATTAGTTGGAAAAACAAACCTTCAACCAAAAACAACAACAAACACACACAAACAAACTCAATGCTACAAAATCTTAAAATGGGATTTAGCTATAGAAACTAACATTTTGTTCTGAATCACTAATGTACACCTATAGTAGCAACGTCCTTTGGTATTTAATTGATTGTTTTTATTTGTTTTATGGTTTTGTTGCTGTTTTTGCAGAGACAATAAATACAGACACCGAGTCAAGTTTCTCTAATGAGATCCCTCTCAACTGTTATGAAACAGATGTCTAATGAAGTGAAAATTCTCATAAATATTAACCCAAGAAGAAACTGTTCTGAGAAGATGAAGTACAATTTGATTTTTGAAAGCTAATTAGAAGCTTAGATTCCATTTATTACAATTGTTAGGAGTGAGGGATCTAAAATCTTTCCAGATATTTTCTTGAACTTCTTAATATATTTCAATTTAAAAAAATTAACAAAATAATACATTTTTCAATTAACTACCAAATGGAAGAATAGAAAACGTTATTATATCCTCAGATCTATTCTAATACCTCAGGCAAAAATAGATCTGAATTCACCTGTGTCAGCCGAAGAATGGTAGTGAGAAATGTTCCTATTAAGCTTCCTCAAGATAGCTATAAAATATTGCTATAAAATCTTGTCTAAAAGGAACCATAGGAATAATAATATGTTAGAGAAATACTTAGAATTTTTGTTTTACTTATTATTATTCACTTATTTTAAAAATAATATTGTAAATTTGGAAAAAGAAATTTTGTTCAGCAATGACATATCAAAATGGGTCTGGAACCTTCTTTCTGATAAACTTACTCATTACAGATAGAGTCTACACATATAAATAAAGGTGGAGAGAATTTGTGTAGCTTTTATGTATTACTGGTATGAAAACAAATGTGCTGATGATTCATTTGTAAAGCCCAGGATGAATAAATTATCTGAGAAGTTCACTTAAAACAATTATTTTACTATTCATAGAAGATGTAATTATGCAGTGCAAATTCCCATTTTTTTTAATGACAATACATTTTGGAATCACTGTGAAACTGAATAGTGAAGTTCCTCAATACTGTTTTCATATAGTCATTTCATAAAGAAAAGTTACGTTGAATTGTGATTAATGCTTTCTGTTGTATGTTTTAAAAAAAATACAGCTCCAAACATGTCTGTTACAGAATCAGCCATCAGTTTGCCATTATGTCATGAGGCAGCTAGTTAATGCGTTATGTCTTTGCGACAAGTCCTAAGTTGAAGAAAATCATTTTATAATATTATACTATGTATTATATTACATATTTTTTTTGCTTTACATCCCTTCTACATTTTATGAAAAGCTCACACTGAAGACTGGAGGTTAAGTTGCCAAAGCCAAAAGTTTTGTCAGTATTTCAAAAGGCAGAAGGATACACTTTTACAATTCTATAATGGAAAAAACCCAATGATTTTTTTTTTTTTAATTAATAAATAAGGTGCCTCTATTTTATGTCTGTCATCACTGTTTGTGAAGTATTTCAGAAAAGTGGGAATGGAAGTTCAGACTGAGATCTTTTCCATCTGTAAATTAGACATAAAAGTACACAGAGCATTTTATTTTTCATTAATAATTTTTTTTTTTTTTTTTTTTACTAAAGAAGACTAATGAAGGCCATAGAAGATTAAACCTCCTGCTCTTTATATATTTAGCTTAGTTATGCACTAGAACTATATCTTTTCTCTAAGGCTTTCTGAATGATAATATTAAACCCAGCAAATTTATATTTCAGGGGAGAAACTTTAAAACAAGTTTCAGGTTAGTTCCCCACTCTTCAAAATACTAATTAAAATTGAATTTTTCCTGAACCTCTGAGAAAATTGTAGATAAAATTATCTAACTGAAAATTATACTCCTGCTATTTAATAAACAACATTTTTCTGTTATATAGACAAGACAATTTAAGATAGGAAAAGGTCATATAGTCTCATTACATCTTAATGTTTTTGACACCAGTGTGGATTTTTGTCATTGTTTCTTTGACTGTTTACTTTGTACCTCTTTAATAGAAACTCCTCTGGCATTTTACTGGACCCTTTTCCCTATGGGCTGAAGTTCTCCTCCTTTTTAATTAAATTGACCTTTTGGTTCACTTGGTTGCTCACCAAATGATTGAGAAAGATTTTTCTTTTGGAAGGAAAATGAAAATGAGAATAGAGAGGCTGAAAACAGCTATATGAAATATATATATTTTTTAAATGCAGCAGTCTCAGTATTGTGTCTGCATAATCATTATGTTCATTGTCTCTAACGTGAAGAAATACTGGCCTCTGCAAATTTTGTGACATTTTAATGATGACAGGTTGTTTCTCATCTTCTTGAATGCTTTTATAGTATACTTGGTGACTATTATTTTCAGATTATATTTTTACTACCCCAGAAGGATTTGCCTATTTTAACTTGTCAAATTGCAAAGGGTAACCTTTAAGTAACTATCTTCTATTACATAACATAGATGTCTCTTCATTCTATCAGTAATTTGAAAGGAAACATTATTAAAGTTATATTTTTTATGTTAAGGATTAAAATCAATGGATTTTATTTGAATCTAAAAATAAATACATATCATTCAACTAGATTAGAATCAAATAACAGTTCTCTATATAGGCTTAAATAATTGTTTTGAAAGTTTAAGAGATCCCCATTTTTACTATGAAGACAGCAATGAGCAAAATGCACATATTTTTGTTTGCTAAAGAAATGGTGTAAAAAAATGTGCTCTTGTCCTGATATCTTAAGGGGTCAGAAGGAATTTGTACCTCATCTCTCCATTCAGTTTAATTTTCTATACAGGAATATTGGGACAAAAGGGATTTATTCCCAATCAGGATGTGTAGAACAGAATTTCTTTCCAAAACAAAAAACACCGGAATCTCAAATGTAATTGAAATGAACTTAATCTGTAAATCCTTTAGACTTCTCACAAGCCTGACCAAAAGATTGACATAAACAAAAACCATCAAAACAATTTAAAAATAAACAAACAACAACAAAAAACACCCAACACAAGTGAAAAAAAAAATAATCCTTTTTTGTACTTCTCCCTAAGACCAGAAAAATCAATTAATTTTCCTCAACTGAAAGAGCTGAGTTTTCTTCTTTTCAGCTTGAGTGATTTTCAAGAAAGGAGAATGGGGGGAGCAGTGATCCAGCTAAACACTGACTTACCAAGGTAGGCTGACCTTCTTCCATAGTAGCCTGTGTCTTCATTGGTGATATGCAGGTTTTAAGCCAGGTCAGAAACTGTCTAGGTTCAAGATCCCAAGCTATCGTTATAGAACTGAAATTAATAACAATTTCAGGTTTTACATATCCTCTTGCACTTATCGACTAGAGGCAGTTAATTTTGAGAAAAGTTGTTATTTTTGGAGTGGTAGAATCACCATCTACCTGTACTACTTTTTGTTTGTTTGTTTGTTTTCCTTCTGTTTCTGTAAAACCACGTTAGAATCATTGATGATCCTCTATCATTTCAAAGGAATTTTATGGATCTATTTGTAAGCACTTAGATTAATATCTGAATTCTACTACACCCTTTTCAAGATATTTAGTCCTTAATCCATTTCAAAGTATTATTATGTCCAGGGCTATGGCTAGTGGAATTCAGTTCCATAATCACCTAAAATTCCTAATATCAACTTTCATTGTCACTATCACTTAACAGTTCAGAAAGGTTCTCACCCACCTATTTCTCAGCCTTTTTGCCCTACTCCTGAAGTAGTTTCTCAGTAAAATCATGACACTAAGTTGTAGTTATTTGGATAGAATTTTCTATAAAATGAACTTTAACAACCTTAAGAATTGTACTTGATATCACCTTAGATTTAAGCTTTAATCTCAACTGCTGTTTATCAGTTACTTAGCTGCAGATGGAGAAGTAATTAGTCCAACATTAGGTTGGTACAGCATCATGATTTTTTTTTTGTTGTTTGTTTGTTTTTTTCTTTTTTTTTAGTTTTAATAGCGATCAATTAATTTTAGAAGATTTTTAGAGAGTTTTTTTTTAAAATATGTTGTTAGTTTATATGTTTTTATATGTTGCTTTAGAAAACATTTATAAAAAAAAATCAGAATGCAAGGTAATGTATTTTATTTAATTTCACTGTGGGGGAAGAGAAGAAAAACTCAATTCTTTTAATGATTAGATAGGTATAATTTGAATAGACCAGAATCTAGGAAGTGGCTTGTTATGATATTCTATGCTTTCAGGGTTAATGAGTCAAAAGATTAGGAAAATGAACAGACCTTTAAAAAACTTATTCTGAAAAGGTCTTGTTTCATTTTGAAGAATGCATAAAAAGTTACTGTTCTTAAGTGTAACCAATTCCTAAGATATTCTTTGAGTAAAATATTAAAGTTGTTTGTTTTTTTTTTTTGCATAATGGGAAGTATTGTCTGCTACTTTATTTATGGAAGTAGACAAATTATTGAATATCAATCAAATATAATAAGTTCTTAGCCTGAAAAGACCTGTCATAGGAAAGAAAATGTTATTTTAAGCATATTTCTTCCTAGTCATTTTTATTCTGATGTAATTGTGGAGAGGTCAAACTTCAACAGAAATAACATGAATTTGGCTAAAAATTTTACTTGTTAGTTTTCTACTTGAATGTTGAAAGAAGTATGATTTTTATGTACATTACTAGACCTATTATCCTATTGGCTTTTGTGCAGTGCTTACCATTTTACAATCTCATCATCTGCACCACTATTCTGAAGTGAAAAAATGAGACTGAATTTTCAGCTCCAATTTTAAGTTTCCTATCATAACATATTAATATCATTATAGAATATTCTGTATATATTTATAGAAAACATAGTGTGGTTTCCCATAAATGTTATGTCCTCAGGCTTCAAACAGTTCATCAAAAGCTTGGTGCTTTGGCTGTTCATATGAACTATTGCACACACTGCAATTGTTTTCTTTCATACCAGATATGTAAAAATTGATGTCCTAGCTTATAAGAGATTATCACGAAGATGTACTGTAAAAGTGCCAAAACAAGTTCTGGGAAATCTGCCTGCTTAGTTCTTGGTATGTCCAAATTTGATTTAATAATGTTTCTTGTTTATCAGCTTTGGAAATGGTCTATATCATACCTGCATTTTGTGAGTACTGAAATTTTCACTCATTCTTCCAGCAATCTCATTAAGATCAAGGACTTCCAAAAATCTGTAAAATTGAGTTAGATACACTAAAAATACAAAATGTAAATCTGTGACTAAAAGTGTTTACATATTATCTGTCCAAGATATCATACAGAAATCATCTCAATCTAGTTGTATCAATTTAGTTGATTCTGTGAGTCTGTGATTCTGTATTAATGTTAATAATGAAGGAAATTCAACACTTGGATTCCTGTTGTCATAAATGAAGTATGGTTCTTGTTCCGTGGAACTCATTAATCAGGAAATTCCTTTAGTATTGTCTTTATATTTGGTTTAGAAAATGTTCAATAAAGTCAAGATTATGTAGGTTGCACCGAAACCCACTTATACTTTTCCATGAAAACTACAACAGATACAAAGAACACAATAACAAAGTTTGACATAACAAATTCTCAGCTACAAAACATTATTTTCAACATAGTCACCACCATAATCTATGCATTTTCAACAGCAATGAACTACAGCCGGCATGCTGGGCTTGTAAAAATCAGCACCAGCAGAAGTGACCCACTGTTGCTGCTGTCACTGCTGAAACACATAACTTCATTGTGCTCACATTCACTTTTTGTCTCCAGGTACACTCAGCAAGCATTGAAGAATGTCAGTGGGTGCCTTTTTTTCCACATGGAAGAATTCAGTTCCACACCTTTATTTCATATGCACTTCCAAGTCAGATGCCATTTTATCAGGTTGCCCCTCTACTGCCATTTGTCAACATATGCTGCTGCCATATGACAACAAAGAGCAATAGAATTCTGGCAGGAAGGTTCAACCTCTTCTGCCACACCATGAACATCCACCTCTAACCTCATGGGCTGAGAAAATAGGAGTTATTACTTTTGGATCAGCCAAGGTATAATGATATTCAGGTACTTAAAACTTAACATCAAATTTTAACTTCTGTTACAGCAAAGGAAATATTGAAATACTAACTGAATTTGGAAAATATTTTACGTATTTTAGTGTAATCTTAGCCATTTAATATCATTAATGTGTTGGCTTTTGACTAGGGAGCTGGAATTAATGCACAGTTATGACATTTTTTTCATGGCGATACAGAAAAATCTATTTAAATCTATGCACATGTACAATCAATCTGAAAATGGAGTGGAGGAATAAAATGACCTACTGACATCATCAGGGTTTTAAAACAAGGCTATGTAATTACACCCTCCCTCCCAAAAATAAAACAACAACAAAAAGAAGAGTACAAGAAATTGTTCTAGAATCCTCAAGATCTAAATTAATTGTATTTTTCATGGTCAAAAATCCATACCAAATTCAAATAGTGAAAAATCTGGCTATTTATTTTATATTACAGCCTCCTTCCCACTGTAAAGTTCAATTACTTTCAGTTTTCATTCAGGTCTGAAATTTTCTTGTTATTCTTGAGCTATGATGATGATTTCACTTCAGATCATCCAATAATTGCTTAATATATCTTTGGAAGACATCTTTCTTTCTATTATTCTCGTTAAAATTTTGAAAGACTGCTGCTATATTGTGTGAGGGAAAAAATTTGAACATTATCTTTTTTATTTGTAACATCTTCAAAAGTTACACTTCCTGTGCAATTTCCTGAACTTTAGCATGATCTTGCTATAACATTATACTTAGCCAATATTAGGCAATGAATCAGAAGATTACTTGAAATTAACCTATTTTTTAAATGGAATTCAATTATGTCTCTTTACTGTTGATATTTGGGTGCATTTACTCAAATTCTGTAATCTGTTCCAGACACTTCAAACTACTAATGCAGAAAAAAGGGTGGAAATGTTTTAAGGGCTAAGTAAATCTTTTGTTGAAGCATCAGCCTTACTGTGCCCTAAACTTTTAAGACTATGTTAATCCTATTTAGCATTAAGTATCTAAATATACACTCTAACTCAGAGTTGAAGTTGCCTCGGACTTCTTCCATAGTCAAAAGGAAAAATATAGAGATCCTGAAAAGATAAAGACAAAGAGCAATTTATCCCATTGAAGTATGTGATTATTAATTTGCCATTAATTTGCTAGTTTCTTTCAGCTGACCAAATAGAGTTCATGTAAATAAGTTTCTCATATTATACCTGTAATGACATAGGATGAATTCATATGAAGTATTAATGATGGTGAGGGGAGATGGACTAGTACAGTTCTGCTTTGCCAAAACATAGGGCCATATGCTAGTCATCAAGTTTAGCGTGTCCAGGAAGCACCAATGTTTATGAATAGGCTAAAGGGCTACAAGGATGGAGAAGGGTCTAGAAAGGAAAACATACTAGGGGTGGCTGAAATACCTTGGTTTGTTCAGCCAGGAGGAAACTGAGGGCAGATCTCATCACATTCTACAACTTCCTCACAAGTGGAAGTAGAGGGACAGGAGCTGATCTCCTCTCTCTGGTGACAATGATAGGATCCAAGGGAATGGCAAAAAGTTGCAACAGGGAGCAGTCAGTTTGGATATCAGGAATGGTTCTTCACTGAGAGGGTAGGCTGGCACTGGAACAATTTCCCTGGAGATATGGTCATGGCACTGAGCTGCCGAAGCTCAAGAAGCTTATGAACAACTCTCTCAGAAATATGGTTAGATTTTTGGATGATTTTGTGTGGAGCCAGAAGCCTGGACTCAATGATCCTCGAGGGTCCTTTCCAACTCAGGATATTCTATGATTCTGATTTCATGAAAGCTGGCCTGAAAAATGTATTCATTATTTTTTCCATTATATCTTTTTACAAATAGTTAAAGTGAAAAGCCAGTACCTTGGGTACTGTGTACATTCTGGATTGGTCTTTTTAGAAGAAATAACAACCAATGTATGGCTTTCTAAATGAGAAAATCTACATAGTTTTTCAGTTCTTTAAATCAATGAATGTTGTCTATGTCAGGAGTTATATATTCTCTTGTAGTTTCTACTGTTCCTTTTAGAAAAGTCAGATGCAGGGAGAAGTTTGATAATATATTTTTCAAGTATAAAGCCTTACATAGATTATTTAGAAAAGTAACAGGTTGTGTATAGATTGAGCTCTGAGTAAGTGTTATTGAATTGCATTGATTTATCATTTAAAGGCCAAATGTGTTTAATGGGATAAACTGTAGATATTTATAAGCTTCCTGGAAGCTTGATAAGGATATTCTCAAGAGGGTGAGTGAAAACCATATAAATAAGAACAGGAGACTAGAATGTGATTATTTGTCTAGTGTTAAGAAGTATTGCAAAAAGTATGCACAAGTAGTTATTGTCAAGATGACCAGATTGAATAGAAAGATAAGCGAACTCTCTCTATGGGTTTTTTAAAAACAAACAAACAAAAAATACAAACTGGATATACATATTGTGCTTAAGAAAGAAGAAATACAAAATATGAATAAAATTTCGTATTCAGATTTCAACTTGCTAGAACATGAAAAGACAGTTGGTTAAGGGTAGAGTTAAACGGTGCTCAATTGAACAGCAAAAACATATAATATACCCCATGTATTTCTTTCATGCTAATGATCTGTCATCATTGAACTCAGCTCCAAACTTACAAGATTCTGAATTTCCCAATGGTTCATAATGATTTAAGGTAAACTGCTGTCTGGAGACTCCATACTTTACAAACTGGCCTTAGAAATATTGTATGTATATCTTTTTTACATGTTTGATGATATTTTGAACACCGCGCTTGGGATGAAGTGAAAATGCATACTCCTGTTACATATTATTTTACATGTAAAGGATTTTGAAGTAAATACTGTGTACCTGTATATCACATTTCGCATAAAAGGGAGACAGCAGCTGCAATCCATCATCAGTGCAGTTCCAGATGCAGTTCAGTAACAGCAGAGTTTTCTCTTTTCATTACATATCAATGATGTAATGCTGCACAATATGTTTTATAGGCGGGACAGGAGAGAATGTTTAATTTGATGCATGTTTCAGATAGATAACAGCTGCCTGTTTTGGAAGGTTATCATCAGATATCATTCAGATTGTATGTGCTTTTAAAGAAGGAAACAAATCTTTTTCCTTCACCCATTCTATTTTTATCACAGTATGTTACCTAAATCATGACTTCATTTTTTTTAACTCTGTCAGGAAAGAATTTGAGAGTGTAAATGAAAATCTACAGATGATTGCATGATTCTTATTTTAAATTATTACATCAACAAATTCATTTAAAAAATAAAATCAAAAAAAATATCATGGAATCATAGAATCGTTTGAGTTGGAAGGGACCCTTAAAGATTATGTAGTTCAACCCTCTTCCAATGAGCAGGAGCACCTACACTGGGATCAGGTTGCCAGTGCCCTGTCCAGCCTCACAGTGTCTCCAGGAATGCGGCATCCACTACCTTCCCCTGTCCTTTCACAACCGATTCTGCTAAAAAGTCTATCCCCCTCCTTCTTAGAGCCTTCCTTTTGAAACTGAAAGGCCACTACTGAGCCTCCCTGGCGTCCTTTCTTCTCCGAGCTGAACAGTCCCACCTCTCTCAGCCTGTACTCACGGGGAAAAGATTTATACAAAATCACAACATACATCATAAAATGGTAGAAAATGAATTTGAGATGACTGGAAATGTGCTGTTGAAAAACTTATTTTGTCTTGCAATTGAGTTGCAGTTCCTTGAACACTCAGCATAAGCAGTATCAGGTTTTCTATTGGGCTTTCTATTTCTACCATTAATGCAGTTTCCCAGCTGGCAAAAACTCAGCAAAATATTTTCTAATTTTAAGTATCATAGAAACACAATTAAATTAAAATCCTTTTCATAACCTGGTGAATCCAGACATGGATATGTTCTCCAGACAATGTGGAATGCAAACTACTGAAATATTTTTATACGATTCTATGAAATTTCTCCTTTTCACATTCTAGTACTATTCCCAGATGGAGATACCCATAATGAATTTGAGTTATTAATTATAATCCATAATTTTTAATATATGAGGTAATGTTTAAAATTTCAATTCTTAAAAGGTTATCATCAACTTAAAACTTTTCATTATATCAGACATACTCAAATAATAGCATACTGGAATTATACAAGGAAAAAACATAGGCTTAGATATTTTGGTGGATGAATCACTGTATAGCTTCTGGAAGTTGCCTTTTATTTTTGACATTTCAGTGACCAAAATATGAGGCAGTGACTATATTACACTAAACCATTTTCAGTGCCTTAATAAAATATATATTTCCTGAAAATTTTATCTTAATAAGATCATGGCTACAGTCAGATTACACTTGACAATGAATAGCGTCATAATGACGGCAAGATGTATTCTGTAATATAGTTTAAAAAAATCTTTTCTAGGAGTCATTGCTGTCAGATTGAATGAACTGAAGTTATATGTAATATTTCTTAGTAGAGCAGGTTAGAAAATGAGGCTGTTAGGAACTTATGGTCAGTGTTCAGGAGCCGGCACTGAATAATCTTTTCAAGCAATAGTCCCACATTGTATGTGGTCAGCAACTTCAGCTGCTTATGTTTATGTTTCAAGGTGGAAATTAGTAGAAGTAAAAATAAAGGACTGTGATGTTGAGCAAATGGAATGAAACAGTCTGCTGTTGTCAACGGTTTATGGGCTGGTCCGGCCCAGTTCCATGACCAGCAGGGCGGAGGGATCTGCAGATCTGCACCTCTGGGAAAGGGGAAGCAGGGGACCCCAAAATACTTGAAAACAACAGCACTGATCTGAGGTGGAACAAATGATTTTACTAAATATAGTAGAGAGAGAGAGAGAGAGAGAGTCTGTTTGAATTGTATAGACCTCACCACAATGCTGGGGTGAGAAGTGCAGTCCAGTTGAGTGACTGAAGTACAGACGGTGAAGTGCAGATGGCGAAGCGCAGGCGGCGAAGTGCAGATAGCGAAGCGCAGACAGCGAAGAGCAGGCGAAGAAGGAGGATCAGGTGACCCTGCTTGGAGTTATATCCCCTTGCTGACCGCAAAGTCTCCTGGGGAAACATAGCTCCTCTCCAACGGACGAACACCCGGCAGACACCAAACCCTACCCCCAATGCATCACATGATGTTATGGTGTGGAATACTGATGACCAAAAATCATAAAACCATGACAGCTGTATTTTCTGTACTAATTTACAAACACTGAGCAAGAGTAATTTTTTTTTTAGAAATCATACCTACATCCTATTGTGTGAAGTTCTCTTTCAAAATCATTTTTAATATGTATCTCCATGAACCTTTGAGATATTTAAATATAGCAATACCTCTAACTGGCTCCATCAGGATTCAGAAAAATATATCTACAATAAGTTAAGCCCAAATCACTTCTGAAAATGAAATTTGGGTTTCTGTATTATTTCTGTGGCATTTTCAAAAATTATATTTCCTTTCCCAAACACATATTAACACTTACTGAGACTTGTAACAATATGACAATCTAATATATAAAATAATATTAACTATTGTTAATAATATGATGGTGAGTTTGTGTACTTGGAAATAATTAAAATTATTTGTAGCTAGCAGAAATACTGACATTCTAATACCTACAGTACTTAATGTACGTGATACCTCTATGTTTAACTAGTCTTGCTCAGTCAGAGGAAATGTATGTTTCAAATATTATCTTGCAGGTAACACTGAATGATAAAACATGATTTTAAAATGATTGAAAATGTTTTGAATGATTTAGTTAGTAGATATTACTGCATTATACAGTAGAACAAAAATTACTTGTTAATGATCTATTAAAGGTAAAAGAGGGAGAAGGCAAATGCTTTTTCCCTATGTCATTTATTTACTAATTATCACGAAGACAATTTTTTGATACATTCTTGCCTGATTTCATAGTGAGTGTCATTATGTACTGAAAATTCTTCAGGCAAAAGAAATTGATGGCTTGTTCCTAATTACTGATTATGGCCCTTACACTATTTTAATTTTACTTGACCTTTCAGCAGCTTTTGACAATAGTAGTTATGGGATCTTGCTATAAATTTTTAAGACATACAGTAGCACTGATGTTTCTGACTTTTTCAATGTGCCTCTTCCTCCACTTAATCAGTTTATCAGAGTTGCTGACATGGTCACTTGTATTTCTCCTTTTGCAACTATTTTAATCGAATATCTAAGGTTGTTTTAAAATTTATCTACTGCAAACGTTTTATTACATTTTAATATTTATCATCACATGTTCACAATAAATACTGGTGCCATCATGAGGATATTTGCACTGAAACTTAGATATGAAAATAAGATTCTGGCAAAAGGATCTATTATAGAAAGACTAGAAAATGACTTGTTTAGTGAAATCATGTTTTTTAAGCTGTTATCCACGTGTAAAGTTTAAAAAATGGTTTATTTTGTAGTCTTATTTGCTTATTCACGGGATGCATAATTTTAAAGGAATTTCTTTTCCTGTTTGAATTGTTTTTTTTGCTGTTATGGACTTTTTCAGGAAAAGTAGGAAGAATATGCAAAAATCATAATATTGAGAAGATAACTTCTTGTCAGTAAACTATCTCCATTTCAGTCATCAAGAATGAGATTGCTTTTGAAAATCTTCTTCTGCACTACTGTATTCTTCACAGTAACTTTGTGATAGTTACCAGGAGCATAACATTCAGTCTAGGAAGCAGTTGATTGCTATGCTCACTCATATATTCAGAAAAGAAATCAGTCCAAATAAACTTGTGCTTCTAACACATATGCATGGACTGTAGATTAAGAAAGAGTATTTAACTCTTTATTCTTGTGTTTCATTCTCAGATAACAAAAAAAAATTAATAAGCAGCTAAGTTTTTGTAGCTTAAAGACTATCTCCTTAATCTTTATTTACAGCCAAGATGAGATAACTTTTGCTGATCACCTACATAAAAATTATGATTATGAAATCGATTGTTCAATTACAGTTCAAGATGTCCCATTGTAATATATGAGAGGTATGCTATTATTTTTTAAAAATTTCGTGGGTCAAATAAAAAAAATCTCAAAGAATGTGTGAATGGTCTCTGTGTATCATTAAAAGTATGGACTGACTCACTAAAGAAAAGAACTTCAGTAAAGAAAAGAACTCCTTTTGCCTAGGTTTACTCTGTCATAATGCAATTCAGATAATGTCAGAGGACAAAGAATATAGTAGGAAAACTGATTCTGAAATAACCCTAATGGACCAAAAAACCCACAATCCTTGGAACACAAAACTACTATTTGATTTTTCTTCATTAATCAATTAAATTTCAACTCATTTAAATCAAGCACTCAACAATTCATCTTTCTGTAGCTATGACAATAAAGATTTTTAGCTGGTTTAATGATTTTGAAACTGTAAGTTGACAACTCTTGATAAAGGGCCATGAATGAGAGTGCATGGAACACGGAAGCAGCTCTCTTATATTACTGAGCATTTTTGTAGATATTGAAAAAAATCAGAAAACTGTCTCTTCTGAAAACCTTTAAGAATTACGCCAATGTCCATTTTCATTTTTTCTAAAAACTTTGATTATGAAACAGAGATACATTAGCATTATGTTGTCTTTGGTTTTTTTTTTTTTATTAGTTTAAAAGATTCTTAGCTTAGAAAAAGATAAAATGTATGTCTCACATTTTGTAACACATAGTGAATGAAATTTTATACTTACAGTAGCGCAGTTGTACACAAGGGAATGCACCTTGCAATTATTCATTGAATCATATTTGTTATGCCTTGGTAATAATTCCAGTCTCTCTCTCTTTTTATGTTAATGAAAAGAACATCCTAGCTTTCTAAATAGACCCTCCGATTTGTGACATTATGCAGATTAATTACCTATTTAATACTTGCAGAGAAAAATGTTTGCTACAAAGCAAAATTACTGAAGTGCATTATCACCATGAGAGTGATATGTGGATCTATGGATCTATGGATTCTGAACTTTAAAGATGAGAAATGTAAAATTTTTCATGAAATGAAAGTGTTACCACATTATATGTGATGATGATGTGATATTCATCAAAACAGTTAGCTTTTTTTTTTTTTTTTTTTTTTTGCTATGCATTAAACCTAGAAAATGTTGAATATACAGCTGGAAAAAGGAAGCATTTTTGTAAAAGTTTCTTTTCAATTTGAAAGTGTCACGGAGTTAACTAGATCAATCTATGCCTGTAACAGGGGGGGCAGTAGGCCCCTGCCCCCTACCTTCCTGGCTCCACAAAATGGGAGGGAGGGAGGGAGGAAGGAAGAGAGAAAAAAACAGCGGCAACAATCTACGGAGGAAAACTTATTTTACTATGATATCAAACTGCAAGCTAACACAATATAATACAATCTAATTTAAACTGAGACTAATAAATCAAATAAGATAGGCGAGAGAGAGTTCCTGAGACCGAGTCAAACCTGAAAAGCTTGGAATGGCTAGGAAAGCACCCTCCAGCACCCACTGCCAGGCAGTAAGAGACCAACCCACCCAGAAGGGCCAGGTCCCATGACTTCCCCAATGTATAGGGATAGGTACCTGGAATTGGAGCATTAATACTTTAATTCCCAGTACACTACATGATGTCTTGATATGGAATACTGAAAACCAAAAAACATAAAACCATGACATAAGAAACATACTACAAATTTGTCTTTAACTAAACATAAGTAAAAATGATTATAATAAAAGCTTCTGTCTAAAATATATTTTTTTTAAGTATGAGACAAAAGCTATGAAAATATATGGGAAGAAATTATCATTACTCTTTAAGAATTACCTTTATTATATTTCATTATATTACTTGAGATTTCTGAAAGACAAAAGCATAGACTTAATTTGTCATTACATACTACTACATTTAATGAAAATTTAGAAACAAATTCACCAGAGGCTTTTCATTTAATTAGTATTCTATTTCCCTACAATATATTTAATAGGTTATACTGTCACTGTAGTAGCACCAGACTAAATTAGTTACATATTCTGTTACCATAAAATACCAATATATTAAGCAATTTGTTACTGATGTAGAAATCAGATATGGTGGTTTTCAAGTACTGTGGATCCCATAAGTAATTGTATCTAAAATGTCTTCTATTGCATTGAATTTTCAACTCATCTTAATAATGAATTCTAGAAATATATTTGTTTGAAACCACGTTTCAAAACATAGAACAATAATGAGTAAACTGTAACTGAGATAATTTCCTTTTATTACACTTAATCTTATAGAAGTGTTCTGTATTTCTCCTTCATTTTGACAAATTGACATAGATTGACTCAGAAATGAAAATGATAAGTAAGTCTTTGCAGACCGCTTCATTCAGACATGAAATTTTTTCGTATTAGCCAAAGCTAATGTACAGTAAAAGCAAAGCATTCATTTCCTAATATTTTTGTAAGAACTTCCCTAATTGCTCAGTGAAATCCCTTAGACTCCTTTTTCATTGCATGAATATGACCCACAATTAACATATTTTCTAAGGAAGAGATATTTCAAGTTGCAGAAATTCTTTATATGCTTAAATTCTCCTGTGAAATTAATAAAAAATTATTTTGATATAAACACTACATAAAAGCAAAAATATTTTCTAAATTTTATTTTTCAGTAAGTTCTTCTTTTGTACCAACTGGCCATGGGGCACTGTACATTTGGAATATAGAAAACAATACCTATTTGAGAAGAACATACAAACAAAACTCACACGTGGGTCATGCTCATTTCACCTGCATTTTTTTTTCACTAAGCCACCTCATTCTGATCATTGAACAGAATACTTTTCTCATATATACATAATTCTGTTGGACTTTTGCATGTGCCCTTTGCTATAATCCAGGAAAGAAGGTCTATTTCTGCCTAGCCGAAGCTGCAGTTAACATTGTATCTGCATGTGATCTTTATGGACCTCTGTTTCTTTAATATTTTACATACACACTTAGACATTAGTTTGGGTGCTCCTTTTGATAGTTTGCATATGTTGAATTTTTTCCTTTTACATGATTTTTCATATATTCAGAGCTTTCTAGTTTGGTTGTAGCAGTGAACCTCAAACATTTTTGCACTTATCTTCCTTTTCACTTCTACCTTCTAAAGTACTGGGAGAGAAAGAATTCTTAATGTAGTAGAAATATGTGAGACTTAACTGCAAATATAAATGGTACTTAAGAAAATGAGAGTTGAGTTTTGCAAACATATTTTTGGGGCAGTTTTCCAAAGAACAGAAAAATCAAGTTTGATCTGAAGGTTATGCTGTTCTTTCAGAAACTTGTAAATGAGCTCTGAACCACCTGAAGTCCTGAATATCCTGATTAAATGATTAAGTACCACTAAAATCTTGATTAGCTATTGAGATAATAGCTTGTATTTGTTCTATGTGAGAATATTCCCTATAAGTTCTCATCACAAGTTCTCTAGAAATAATGTGTTCTAGAAATAATGAACACAACTGCTGATATATAACAAAACGGATTTAAAAAGGAAAAAAATCAAGCATTATAAAATGCTGTCATGAATGTTACCCAAGCAGGGAAGATGTGATTATTTTGGAACTACATTATGTCTCCTTCTGTGAAGAGATTAGAAACCTTGAAGAATACAACCTGCCACCCAAGGCAGCTGCAAACCATTAAGATCTATTTCCTTCCTCCTAAAGAGGAAGATAAGCTTCATATGAAGTAACAAAATCATTGTCAGGAAACTGCAGTTGAATATGATGATTATTGTTATGCTTTGCACTTTGTTTCAAACAATAAATATTGTTTAAACAAATAATATTCAGAACCTGTCTGAAAAGCCAAATAAATTAAATTAATAGTACCTTCATGGTAGCAGCTTCATAGATGTATCACGGAATCATAGAATGATTTGGGTCAGAAGAGACCTTTAAAATCAGCTAGTTCCAGCCCCCTGCTATAGGCAAAGACGCCTCTCGTTAGACCAGGTTTCTCAAAGGCCCATCCAGCCTGGCCTTGAATGCTTTTAGGGAGGGAGCATGCACAGCCTTTCTGAGAAAACAGTTCCAGTGTCTCACCACTCTCACAGAAAAGAATTTCTTTCTAAAGTCTAATCTAAATCTACTCCTCACTTTTTATGATTAAAACAAAAAACAAAAGACAAAACACAAGAAAAACAAACTTTTCTGTGTAGTTGACATTTTGAAGCTATTATACATGGATGAAAAGAATGTGCAGAATACATATTTGTAGACTGCGTCCCTAATTAACCACTTTTTAGTTTAAGTTCCTTTTTATTTGTTGGATGTTCCCACAAATAATATTTAAACATTCCTTAAGTGTTATGAAATTTTCAACATTTGCTTGTTGCCCTGGTTGCAGTCTGTAACAGATGCATAAAAAAAAAAAGCCAGGTCTTGAGCCAAAGAACTGAATAAATAGCTTAAAAAGAGAGAAGTTATGAAATTGTATCTTAGTTCATTATGTCAGCTAAGTTGCAAAATTTCCACTGACTTAGCTCTTCCTTTGAGTTCCTCTTTATACAGAGCCAAAAACTTACTCTGAGTCAGGCAAGCTGTGTTTTATATTATTCTGTAAAATTTTAGACATAATGAATGATGTCATTAAAATATAGACAGACATTTCACTGATTGAATGTGTGAGAAGATGTGAGAAAGAATGATCCAAAACCACTTATTTTATAATTAAGAGAGCATAAAAGAGCATACAGAGATTTCTAATAATCTTGAATCACTCTTAGAGTAAAGGTAGAAATAAAGTAAATTTTCCACAGCGTGTATCACTCTCGGATGCTCAGAAATCCTTTTCCTTATTTTTTTTTTTCATAAAAATAACTATCTCTCACTTATGTGCTGAAAATCTTAGGTCATTCTTTCTTGACTGGGTTCCTTATTTGCTTTTTCCCTTGCTTGCATACTTGTATTTTTAGTTGCAAACAGAAACCTGAACATATTTTCATAATCTAGAATCCTCTCAAAACAGGATACTTAATTCTCTGATTCTGCAAACAATTATTCAGACCAAAACAAAGCAGCTTTTGATTTGAGATTCTGACTAGAAATTATTATTGGTCAGATATTCTATTCAAAAGTCACAGTGTTCTTAATAAAAAAGTAAAGATATTTGTGGTGTTTCTGATGTGCAGTGAGGTACTCAAGGTATTATGTGTTAATACAGTGTTCTTCACCAAATTATTTTGAGATAATATATGCCTAGGAATTTGTGCTGAGTAGAGGACAAAGGAAATTGGCAATTATTTTATATATTTTCCAGTTACATGTGACAGAATTTGACAGAGTAGATGACCTAGAGGTTAAAATATTTAAAGCACTTCAACCTCAATTCTTTTATTATTTTTTTTTCATTGATCTTGTTGAAATTTGGAGGAAAGCTGTGAACACTGTAGCTCTGCAGGCTTTTGAATAGAACCTGAAGCTATGTAAAAAAGACTCTTTGAGTCCAGTTAAAACAGTTACATCTGACTGTTCACTGATTCCCCTTCAGTGATATGCTTGTGGCAAACTGTTTTTCGTTGTGATTGTGAATATTATTGTCAACAATGCTTTTTCTGACAGAACAAAAATTGACTTGCACTTACAAAGGTCAGACAGCTCCTGTAGTTATTTGGACTGAGAACACTAAATCCAGCCAAGTTAAATCGAACCGTCAAATTACGAAACACAGGGATCTGCAGATCCAGGAGTTCAGCCAAGTTAAAAGTTAACCTTACTTCCCTGCAAACACAAATGTGGACTTCAGTGTTGCTCTAGAAGAAGGAAAAAAAAAAATCAAATAATTTGATGGATAAAGAATCTAAGAGACATCTAGCAGGCATTTTATTTACTTTTTAAAAGATTAGTTGAATGCATGGAAAGAGATGCTTTTGAATTTCTCAGCTTTCAAAACAAATATTTCCCTTAGCTTTTAAGAAGCTTACATGGAATGATAAACCATTCCATACATTCCTTTTCTCTGTTGTTTTGATGTAAGATAAAAGAAGTTTATTCACAGCAAAGCACAGCAACCAACTTGCTCACCTTTGAAAATTCATCTGTTTTTGCTGTCATGTGGACTTCTGCTCAGAGCATAGCTGAGGTAATTTACGGTCTGTAGGAGTTTCGCTGTGTATTAGTGACAGTGTCCTGCTGTACAATATAAGAAGAAAGACAGTATAGATGCAGACTGCAAATGAGAATGAAGGCTCACTTTTCATGTCGATAGAATGTAAAAAATAATATTTAAAATTTGTAGTGCTACACATTTATGCTGTGGCAGTAGTGGCATTAGGCTCACATTGCATATGGATGGTGATGGTACTTTGGTTAGTAGTAGAAGAAAGGAAATATTATGAAGGGTGTGTTGGGCAAATAATAACAAGGAAGAATTACACATGAGCCTTTTTGCATATGACTGCTTTCTGCATTTGAACACATTGTTAATATTATTATGTTAGAAATGCAGTATAACATTCATAGTTTGACATCTGGAAGATTTTAAGTAGTGTAAAAGCCATTTTAAATGGATTTCTGCCTCATCAGAGGGGCCACCTTTCAAGCAACAGTGCCAATAAGTAGCTCTTGTTCTTTAACTTCAAAAGATTACTGGAGTGTTTTTTTGCAGAGATTATGATCTCTCTGCTTGATATGCTGTTTATTATAACTAATGTTAGAGGTCTTTGGGCCCATCCATTGCAACCCTGTAATTTTCTTGATTTTTAATTTCCAGGATAAGACATAGCATGCTAAACTTCATTGACTATTCCCAACTCTCCAAAGAATATCTGAAAGTCAATGAAAAAAAAGTAAAAAAAATCTGTGCAGTTTTATATGGAGTTTGAAAACAAAACATTAGCAAAGTTATTACAGATGTTTTTTTATGTTGCTACAGATATAGTTAAATTGTTTTGTCTTTTTTTTTAATTAAAATGAGATTTAATGGATAGTTAGAGTAGGAAATAAGTCACTTTGTAAGGAAAAATAGTATAAAATCAGACATAAGGTGTGATTTATACATAGTATTTAAGTTGAGTAAAGAAAATAACCAGAGGTGTTTTTCTTCTGTAGACATTACCTAAACCACTCTGTTTCAGGGAACTTCCGGGAACTTTTCTTTTTTTTAATCTTTTCAAGTTAATTCTGATTAACATACACCTACCATGCAATGGATAACACAAATATTTGTTTTTAAAATACGTACCAAACTGTTTCATACATCTCAGAAAAAAAAAGTAGATCAAACTTATATTCTCTTTATATGAAGAAGTATGTATTTTTATATAGTGTCCTGAGTAAAAGTACTGTATTCTGTCAACTGTTTACTGAATGGTTCAGCCTGATCCCATGACTAGTGGGGTGGGGGGACTCACAGACCCATGCCCCATGAAAGGGAAAATGGGAAAGGGTAGGCAGATGAGCCTCGTAGCAGAACAGTGGCAACAATCTGAGGAGGAAAGCTAATTTACTAGAAAAGATATTGGAATGCAAGATAACACAGTATAATACAATATAATTGGAACTGAAGCTAATAAATCAAAGAAAATGAGAGAGAGAATGTCCCAAAACCAAAGGCCTTACTGTAAAGCTGAAGGCAAGATGTGTAGGGAGCACATACTGCCAAGAAGAGCAGAAAGGGAAAAAGAAGGGTCTTGTCATCTGCAAACACTTTTTATCTTTCCCTGTGAATGGAAAACAGAAATCTAAAGTCCCCTGAGGTATGTCATTTTTCCCAGAACCAGGTACCTGGAAATAATGGCAATCCCTGGAATTGGAACATTAACTCTGTAACTCCCAGTGCACTACATTATAACATGGAATATCGATAACCAAAAATCATAAACCCATGACATAGTCAAACATTTATTTTTTCAGTTTACTACAATCAAAAACTAAGGGAAACTCTCAGAAAGCAATGAGATTTCTGAGTTACCCAGTAAGGAAAACAAATAAGCAAATCCTTCTTAAATATATCATGGAATGATGAGGACCTTTGTTTCAAAATTAAAAACAGTGGAAAAAAGTATCCATCTCCTTCTCTTGTTTTAACTTCAGAACCATTTATTTCTGAATGTCTTAATTGTCAAGATCATTACGCTGCAGATGTACACCACCTATCACCCATGTATTACCCATTTCAACATCCAAGATTCTTCCTGGCCTATTTGACTGAAAATATGACTTGAGTTGTGGAAGTTCTAGAACAAACTTCAAGAAAAGATGAAGGGGACAGAAACTAGATTTCTTAATTCTATAGACTAAAGAATTTCAAAGCTTAGGGCCATCTCAGGGTTACACCACTTCAAAAATTCCAAGATTTTTAGGTCTGTACCCATGTTCATCTCTAGATAACAGAATTATTGTTTCCAGTGTTGTAATTTAAATTATTACATTTTACTATCTGCAATAATTTGCTTCCTGACTTAGAAATGAACACGTTCAATTCCTACGTACAACAAAAACCTCTGATATGTAGCTGTGCTGGGATTTCACAGCATACAACAAGCAGGCAGAGACATTCTTCTGCCCCTCTGATCTTCACTGTCTTTCTGTGTACAAGCTGAGGGCAGGAGGCTCATTTCCATCAGTATTTGTTTTTTCATGGTAGCTCTCAAAAGACTGGATCATGATTGTTCTTTTTCAAGTCATTTTCCCTTCAAACTTTTCCTTGTAACATTGCCCTGTAACCAAGCGCAAGGTGCTGTACTTGGGCTGAGACAATCCTAGGTATTTATACAAATTGCAGGAAGATCTCCTTGAGAGCAACCCTGCAGAATAGGGCTTGGGGGTCCAGGTGGATGAGAAGGTGGAAATAAGCCATCAGTATGCGCTTGCAGCCTGGAAGGCCAACTGTGTTCTGGGCTGCATTAAAAAAGGGGTGGCCAGCAGGGAGAGGGAGGTGATCAACTTCCTCTCCTCAGCTCTTGTGACGCCCTATCTGGAGTACTGGCCTGGGGCCCCCAGCACAAGAAAGACACAGAGCTCTTGGAAGCTCTTGGACACAGAGGAGGGCCACTAAGATGATCAGAGGGCTGCAGCACCTCTCCTATGAAGAAAGGTTGAGGGAACTGGGCTTGTTTGGCTTGGAGAAGGCTCTGGGGAGATCTCATTTTGGCCTTTCAGTGCTTTTGAGTGGAGGGAGAGTATAAATAGGAGAGGAAATGACTGTTAAATCAATAGTGATAGGACAAGGGGGAATAGTTTTAAACTAAGACAGGCAAGGTTTAGGTTAGATATTAGGAGAAAGCTTTTTACATAGAGGGTGGTGACACACTGGAACAGGTTACCCAGAGAGGTTATGGATGCCCTATCCCTAGAAGCATTCAAGGCAAAACTGGATGTGGCTCTGGTAGCCTGATCTCGTGGTTGGTGACCCTACCCACAGCAGGAGGGTTGAAACTAAATGATGTTTGAGGTCCTTTTCAACCCAGGTCATTCTATGATTCTATGATTCTGTGACGATTCATTGAAAAATTCTAAGCTAATTTTACTGAAAAAACAGTATGCATAGAAGTGTTTCAACAGGCTTTGTTAATCCTAAATCTCTAGGTTTATTCTGTTAAAGCTTTTGTGTACCTTCACAGCATATCTTTTATAATATATATTTTTGTTTGTGTGTTAGACATAGTGTAAGTTTCTTAAAGTTACATTTTCCCGTGTTCTGTCTTTCAACATGTTTGGAATTGCTCTGAATTTTATGTAACTTCTTTTTCCCTTTGTCTATCAGTCTGTGAGCTTCTAAAATAAGAAGCCACCAGTATATTTTGTTGGCTCTTTTATTTCAAGGGGATAAACAATTTCATCCAACTGCAGCAAGACACATAGGGGAGAGGGAACAGATGCAAAAATCCACAGCATTTTTCTAGAGCCGTTTTTAGATTACTTAATAAGAGAATAATGGCTTGAAAGCCATTACTAGTTTTGTTATCTTGCAGGTCTTATACTCTCAAAAGAGAGAGATGATCATGTTGTGACAGTCCCAGCTGGAAGTAATGTCACATAGAGGGTGTAATATAACACTTCAGATCATGAGTGGGAGGAGGAAAGATTTTTATCTATGGCAATTCTCAAAGAAAGCTATTCATAAGCAGCCTAAGTTTCTTTGTGTTCCCTTAGGTCTGCACTCTAACATAGGCTCAGCTGCCAAAGTTAAGAGAAAACAAAATGAAACCAAGATGTAATTTGCAGGATGAGCACAATAGCTAAGCAACTGTTAGAAGGTGCTGTAGGGTTATTAAACTATGCTGCTTGTTGATGTTATCCTGCGGCATTCTCTGTGTGAATAAGTGTGGATACTTCTGGAGAATCAGGAAGCTATCTTCTAGAAATGCCTAAGTGAAAGCAAAAACAACAGCTTCTCATTACAGCGCAAAAAATTAAAACCTTATTTTATTCTTACAAGAATATTCTTACCAACTTGGTACCAACTCATGCCAACTTGGCAAAAAAAGGAATAAATAGTTAGATTTCCATTAGTACTGTCTTATTCGTGAGACAATGTCCAATAACTAGAGGGCATTTTTCCTTGTAGATCTGTTCTACTTTCTGCTTATGCTGCCTTCTTGTTATAATTCAAAAATTCAAATAATACAAATTTTTCTCCAATTTTTCTCAGTGGCTCAGAAAAATCTTTTTCTTCTCTCTTTTTTCTCTTTTTTTTTTTTTCTCCTTTTTCTTTTTTTTTCTTTTTTGCTTGATGTCATTGCCTTCTACAACTCCATGAGAAGAGTAAATGGAGAGGTACAGATCTCTTCTGTCTGTTATGGCAAGATGCACAGGAATGGTGCAAAGCTGCCCCAGGGAAGATTTGGATTGAACATCTTTATCTTGAGGTTGGTCAAACCCTTAAACTTCCTAGTGAGGTGGTCAATGTCCCATTCTTGTCAGTGTTGCTGAACAATGCTCACATTTATATGCTAGAAATTTTGGTTAGCCCTGAAGTGGACTAGATGATCTTTGAAGGATCCTTCCAACTGAGCTTTCCTTTCCTTTCCAATTATTCCTTTCCCTTTCTTTCCATTTTGTTCTATTCCATCCCATTCCACCCCACCCAACCCACCATTCTACCCTAATTTTCTCCGGTCTGCACCACTCTATGGCTCCATATACACATAATCTATTATTAGCATTAATCTTGTGGTGTCTAATAAAGTCTGTTTGCACAGTAACTGCTGCTTGTTTGATTGTTTCTTTTATTCTGTACACTATATATTGTATTTACTGTATTATATTATACTGTATGTACTGTATATACTATTCTGTATTAGTATGTTATCACTAATGCACTAGCTTTCCTACCTGGCAAAAGACAACCAGAGATCCAGTAGGCAGATAACTTAGTTAGCATTAGTTCCTCAGCTTTGCAGATTTGAGGCATGATCTTATGACACTTGGTTACCTCCTCTAGCTCAGTAGTCACCACTTGGTAAAAGACAAACATAAAGTACATTACTGACGTACTTATGTTCTGATAGACGAGAAACTGCATTCTAACTTCCTTTCAAGGTTGGTGATGAAATACATTCATTGTTGCCTTTACTTTACAGTGAAAAGTTTTCACTCTGGCTTGAATAACTGGTAGATTTACCTACTGGAAATATATAGAATACCTAGGTCTTGCAGCCTGTGTAATGCCTCATTCAACTTTCAGTCTTCTAATGGCAGATACTACTAACTGGCTGATGGAGACCCTGCAAGTTCTGTAAGTCCCACCGAAAAAGCTAGCTCTCCAAGAAGACACACTTTAACTTCACAGGTGAGGAATTGCATTTGCTCCCCATAAAGACCCTTTGGAGGAAGAATTTAAGATACTGTTAAAAGGTTTAATTCAGGTCTTGCATAATAAGATTGAGGATTGCAGGGTCTGTTGCTAGAACAGAAATAACAGAAATCACACAGATTGATTATTTGGAGATCCAGTTATCAAATTGTTGCAGAATCTAGGATTGCCAGGACTTTCACTAATTTCTAGTGTAGCAACATTACCATTGAAATTTATGGTTGGATATTCCCTTGGGCAGCCACTAGAGGACAACATGATCACATACTTTTAAGTTAGTCTTATGTTACTATCCACGATACACAAGCAACAATAGCCTTTGCTCTGCAAGTTTTTCCCTCTGACAAAATTAATCGTTAAAATTAAAAAAGTCAAAAGTCTTTAAAGTATGAAATAACAACTATCTCACATCAATGTGTGATAATCCTTATGATCCTGACCCATAAGTTTTTCTCCTTAAATTGAAGGCAGATTTTGTAGAGGTGGCATGGAAAACAAAGCAAAGGATTTTTTTCCCTCTCTTTTTGTAAAAGAAGTAAATGTGTAGGAAACAGAGAATAATATAAACTCTGATTTGTTGGGCTTCAATGCATCCAGTTATTTTGAAGTACCCTGATCCTATGTTTATAGTATGTTACATAAATATATAGTAACTAATCTGATGAAATAATGTTTATTAAATGCCAAAAGACTTCAATTTGCCATAAGCAGGAGTAAATAGAATTTCTTCTATTGAAACCTTACTATCTAAACAGCTAAGACTCAAAGGGTGGGAAAAGGAAAAAGAAAATGAAAAGGGAAAAGAAAGGAGAAAAGAATAATGAAAAGGGAAGGGAAAAGGAAAATAAAAATGAAAATAAAAATAATAAAAATAAAAATAATAAAAATAATAAAAATAAAAATAAAAATAAAAATAAAAATAAAAATAAAAATGAGTGTAGGGGGAGCTCTGCACCATGAACCAGGAGGTGAAAAGAGGTAGAAATAAGGGTCTATTCCACAGTCCTCTTCTATTGGCTCTCTGTGCCTATGTATCTGCACAAGGAACAGCAAACACTTTCTCTCTGCATTGATTTCTCTTAAGTTGAGATAAGGGTATATGATATCTCCTGTCATTGTAAAAACTGTAAGAACCTCTGTGTGCATGCCTGCATGCCTCTGTGTGTATGTAAATCACTCATTTATATTGTTGTACATGCACAACTGGAGTGTTTTTCTCCTAATCATTAAAGAAAGGCTGTCAGAATGAAAATTACCTATTGTTCTAGCATACCTTTCTCCTGCATGTGGCATCTAGCCCCTGATTTTTCTCTGACCACAATTTAATGCAAACTTCTCTAAGATAGGAACATCTTCCTTCTTCATATTTATCCATATAAAGTACACTGTGCAATCTATAAACTTCCTGCTTTCCAATGTATTTTCTTCTTTTCCCATTTTTGACATTCTCCCCTGCGGTAACTTTCATTACATCCAATTTCCATCTGTCTGTATTTTGCACATTGTGAGCCCCCTCCCCCCCCCAAAGATCTCTTTGTTGGATCTGAAAAGATTTTCTCTCATTTTACATTGCATTCAATTTTGTAACAAGAAGTCAGGGCTTCTGGCCCATAAAGGGTTAGTAACTAAATGTGTGCTGAAGGCTCACTGGGGTGGGAACAGTAAAAGCACAAAGCATTAAGTCAGAACAGTAACAGAGAAACAATGTCAGCACAAGGACAATAAACGCTGTTATTCTTAGTGCTCCAGGAATAACAGTGATTATTGTTCTTGTGTTATCATCATGTTGTTTTCATAATTTTGCTGGACAACAGCATAGTGAAAGAGGAAGCTCTGAGGTGACCTAAAAGAAGATTTAAAATTTGTGAAATGAAGAGGAGATAAATTAATTTTTATTCATGTTTTTTTGTGCACTGATGGAACAGTAAGACTGCTAAATCAAAGAAACCTCGGTAGATGTGTAAATGCTTATTTATTTATTCTTGACAACAACATCTTCTGAATTATCATGGCATGATAAATAGCTATGAGGATGGCCTCATAAAGGAATTTAGCCCCATAAAGGAATTCTTTCCCTCATTTGCCTCCTCAGCCATTCATTGCTCTGCTACACTTTGCCTTTTAATAAGAGATCTTAAGACTTTGAAAGGAAGATCCTGTGCTTTAGTAACACTATAGGCATGTTGAATGCTGTTGAAAGAGACACAGAAATTCTGCGTTGACAGTGTACCACCATTTCCCACATGAATGTTGATTCTGAACAGGTAATAGTGAAAAAGCTGCCTTTCATACATTTATTTTGTGTTTCATACTAAGATTGAGTGGATGCTGTGAATCACTATAAAGATTATCTGTAACTATGCTAGCTAGAATTGTAACCCCTTTTTCTTTCTGCCCACAATCACACTATACACAGCAGTGCCTGCAGTGTTGATCAAAATCTACCTCATCACATAATAAGGGAATTTGCCCAAAGAAAATTTCAGTACCTTGTTGTATGCTGAGGTATATACACTGCATACCACTGCATTGTTACGATAGACCCAGAAGCACAGTATAGCAGCTGTAAAGTTACAGCTTAGTTTTCCCAGTGCTATTCTATAATGTTCCAACTCACATTTCAGTGATGGTTCGAACAGCTGAAAGCCAAGTGCCAGCTGTAGAAAACACCAGTTTCAGGCCTGAAAGCATAGCTCAGCATAGTTCAGGCTTCTAATTTTCCTTAATGCCCATTTTGAAACACTTTTGTTAGCACCTGGCTCTATCAGACATCCTTCAACAGGATTAATTCCTAGGATACCAGGGCTGACCACTAGAATAACATATCAAAACACTTTTTAAAATGAATAAATAATACCTCTTTTCTTTCTTTTCACATTTTTTCTTTTAATTTGCAAAGTTATGTGAGCTGCTCCGAAAGTAATGCCTCCTTTTTATTATCTTGGCACACAACATCAAAGATGGATGATAGTGGCATGGCAGTAGAGGGTGAACATTCCCACCAATATTTCATTACATTTTGTTGCCACAAGACAGATGGCAGCAGGAGGGCAGTCTGACAAATTGATGTCTGACATGGAAGTCCATATAAAGCAAAAGTGTGTCGTTGGATTCCTCTATACAGAAAAAATGGTACCCACTGATATTCATTGATGCTTCCTGAATGTTTCCGGAGACAAAACAGTGGATGCAAGCACAGTGAGGTCATGAGTGTTGTCAGCAGTGGGGATAGGGACATGAAAGACAAGACACATTCCACACAGAGCTGTCACATCATGAAATGAGGACTATCTTGATCAGCTCATCCATGTGAATTGCAAATTATGACCAAGGAACTGCTTACTGAGCTGAATACAAGCTTGAATACGTTGGAAATGTTGTTGGTAACATTGGAATATTGCAGTCTGTGCCAAATTGGTCTCATAAATGCTCACACAGGAACGGAAAGAACTGCATTTACATGTTTTTCAGAACCTACTGAACCAGTACAAAGCTGAAGGTGGCATTGGCCTGGATTGCATCATTATTGGTGATGAGATGTGGAGTTAGTACTATAAGCCAGAGTGAAAATGTCAGTCTGTGGAGTGGCAACATGTGAATTCCCCCATTGAAGAAAAAGTTCAAGATGCAGATCTCAGAAGGTAAAGTAATGTGCAGTGGTTTTTGGGATAGGAAAGGAGTGAGACTTCCGTATTTCCTGGAATCTGGACAAACCAGACAAATCAATTCTCACTGCTACATCACACCCATCATATAGTCTGTCTTTCATCTGTTTGGGCTGATGAAAGATGGAATGCATGAGCAACCTTTTCCTAGTAATAATGCTATCATACAGCTGTGAAACAGTGGCTCACCTCCACTGGTACAGACTTTTACAAAAGCAGCATGCAGGCTCTCATTCACTGCAGGCAAAAATGCACATCTAATGGAATTGAATATGTTGAAAAATAGTGTTTTGTAGATGAGAATTTTCTCTATCAAATAGTGTTATTGTGCTCTTTGTATCTGTTGTAGTTTCCACAGAAGTAAATAGGAGACATTACAATAAGTACAGAGTGACCTATGTACTTGACCAGTACCACTGACAAGTACAGTAAGCAAAATAATTGACTGGCTATTGAATATGCTTATTCCATCTATAATGGCAGTTTTTCTTACTTTCCTGAAAACTTTGAAAAATAAAAGGCATAGAGATTAAGTAAATTATTATGTGTTCCATACAAAAGCCACTCCGCTTCTTCTTTCTCTCCAGAAAGCCCAAATTACTTCTACTTTCATGGTGTTTTATAGATGCTTTGTCTTTATCCCTTTTGATTTCTACTGCTATGGAAGCAAAGGAGAGATGTGACTTAGACTGAATAATACAGAAAGAACTTTAACCTCCAGCATATTTTACTTCCAGAGCTCAGCTGCTTCCATTTTGGATCCTTGTCAGAAAGCACAAAAAAGGACAGCATTAAAACTAAAGCTATCAAGATGCAGCAGAAAAAAAAATCAAGATAAAAAAACATGGACAGCATAAACTAAACTGGTCAGAACAGAAGCAGATAACTAGCAAGAAATCATTCAAATAAAAATCTAACTCATTTTTTTAACATGAAGAACTTAGGTTAGAACTTAGTGCAGAAACTGTATTTACACAGCACTGCCCAAAACATTCTGGTCCTCAACATTCACAAGGCATGGAAAAATCTTTGTGCAGACATCATCATTTCAAATTAAGGAAAGGAAGAAATGACAATAGATGCAGCAAGAGATTTCGTATAAGAAGTCACTTTGCACTTACACTGGAAACCGATGCTGGATTTTTTAGGAGTCATGAATATGAGAGGTCACCCAGCATATGCCTCCTACAAAATATTGGTGCTTTATGCATTCATGGAAAGCTGCATTACACAGCAGGACAAAAAAAAAAAAAAAAATCTTGTACAAAATGACATTTGGAGGAATGGTGAGATGGACTTGTAATGAAGTTATGCTAATTACTGGTGTTTATTTAAAAATAGAATAGAATTCACATAGAATTCACATTCACATAGAATGGTCAAGCACATAAGCACATAGGCATTTCTAACCTTTCCACTACTGAATAATACGCAGGAGACTATATTGCCAGCAAAGGTATCAATCAAAGCTGTGATTAAACTGTCATATTCTAATACTATTTTAAGTTCTGCATCCAGGAATATAAGTATCTACCTCAGGGTCTGCTGTCCATATAGTTCTCTATACTCTAACTTACATGCATTTACATATTTCATCTCTGACAGCCAAGACTTATTAATTATTTCTAAACAATGTGTCCAAAAATGCCTCCACTTTTCAGTTCAGTGAAATTCAAGCATCACAAATACTGGTCACGCTTTCCATCTTTTACAGTCAATAACTTTCAAATTATTTCTTAAGACTGACATAGTTTACATTAGCAAAGGCTATTTATTATTAGAATTTCCATTAGTTTGTGCCTTGCTCTTATGATTGACTTTGGTATGCTTGGCCAAAGATGGCTGGTAATCACATGAATGTAATAATTATAGACACAAAGGGACTTTGCAATGTTGACTCTACTAGCCAAATTAGCTGTTGGTGGTAATGGCTACAAGACATCTGTTATTCTTCCACCTCTTAAAAACGATTTGTCAAAACCCATGGTGTTTATGTCTTAAAATGAATCACTGGAATAAATCCTTGATTTCAAGCAGTCCAGATGTATTAAATTACTCTGCAGCTACTTAACCTTATCTCTGGAGAAATGAAGGAATGGGAGTTGAAAATGATTCTTTTACTACATACCAGAATGCTTTGGTGAAGAAAATGTAAAAATTAACTATTTTTGCTATGTAGACTTCTAGCTAAGCGTGTATGGACTTGAGAAAGAACAGAATGGAAACGGAAAAGTAAACAGAAGAAAAGAGGGCAAGAACAATAACAGATGAAAGAGAAATATTAACTGATTTTAGAACTGATGAAATTCTGGAAAGGTTCCAAACTGTTGTGGTTTACCCCAGCAGGCAGTTAAGTACCATACAGTCAATCACTCACAGTGTGGTGGGGAAAAAAGTCATGGAAAAAGAGCGAATTCAAACTTGTGGGTTTGAGAAAAAACAAACAAACAATCAAAAAAAACGACCCAAATCACTATTTACTAAGACAGTGCATGAAGAGAAAAAGAAAGTAATAATAGTAATGGTAATTATATATTTTTACAAAACAGGTAATGAACAATATGATTGCTCACCATGTGCCAACCCATGACCACCCATGCCCAGCCAGTGCTTCAGTTGTGGCTGCCCACTGGCTGACTCCCCACTGTTTTATAATTTTTTGTATGATGCCATATGGTATGGGACATCCCAGATTGGGTCAATTGCCCTGATTCTGTCACCTCCCAGCTCCTTTTGCCTCCCAGGCCCTTTTGCTGGCAAGACATCATGAGAAGCTAAAATGTCCTTGTCTCCATGCAGCACTGCTCAGCAACCACTAAATCATAGATGTGTTATCAACATTGTTTTTCTCCTAAAGCCAAAACATAGATTCATATCAAACACTGTGAAGAAAAAACAATTCTGTCCCAGCTGAGATCAAAACATAAACAAAGCCACTGCACAGAAAATTTTACACATAGTTGTGTGGTAAAAGAGAATGCAAATTCTTTACCAGTGGTTGCAATAATAGCATTGCATTTTCTGTTTCAGATATTAGGAAGCTATCTAATTAAAAGGGGATTATATCTCTTATTTTCCATTGTCTTATTTGCTTTGCTGCTCCTTTCTATCCCAATCATAGATTGTCCCATAGTTACTTGTCCAGTAACTATGGACAAGTTTTATTAGAATAGCCTTTTTCTTTAACATTTTAATTCAGAATAATTATGGAGCTTCAGCAGCTGGAGCTCTTGATCTAAATAAAATAAAAAATTAAATTAAATGAAATCACCCCATAGCCTTTTGTAGATTTCTACCTGAAGTGTGGATGAGAAGGTCAGAGTTCGCTTTTTGACTGTGTTACCTTTAGTCAGTTAATCATAACTGAGAACACACTTGTGCTCTCATATGTAGATGCTTTTCCATCATCTTTTTTTTTCTTGAATTCTCTTTCTCCATAAATTATTGTTCCTCTTTACAGTACTTTGTTTAACTTTTATGCAGTGAGCTAAAAGAGGTCACATTTGCCTTTGAACAGTTCTCCAAATGACCCTGGGAACATTTTTTGTCAGTGTCACTTAACATTTCCAACCTAGGGCTGAACAACACGCTGAGTCTGATGAGTTTTTATTACTAGTGATATCAGCCCTGCTCCCCTGCTGGGCATCAAGATCATGTATCTAAATTCCAACCCTATGGCATTTTTCCCCTTAACTAAGCATGAGCTCGTTCATCCCTACAGACTCTTTTAGACATATAATGCTTTCTAGATTTCACATAGAATGAAAAACTGTGCCTTGGGGGCATCCTAATTTATATGCTTTATCTGAAATTGCCCCTCCAGCAAAAGTCACTTTCTAAAAGTGATATTCTGGCATCATATAAATGTACTCCCAATATAGTTTTTCAGATCCAATATTCATTTACTGATCAAAACACTTTTTTGTCTCTTTTCTGTAATTCTAATTCTAGTTCTAGTTTGGCAAAGATAAAATCAGTGTGCTTCTGATTTATTTTATTGATGAGCTAAGTCCTTTAAAACTAACTTTGATACAGCTGAAAAATTGTTTACAGTTTCACGTAGTGATTTTTATAGTTTGAGTATCTCAAGGGCTTTCTATGCCGTACTGATTTTCATTACATTGTGCTGGATTTAGTAAAGCAAGTAATTATTTTCCTGAAGGCATAAGATGTTTTTAAAGACTTAATAAATGTTTATAGTTTTAAAGTTCAGAAATATTTATACCAGGTGTGGAGAGTAATCAAATACTTTTAAATGTGATGCTCTCATGGTTTATCTCTGTCCCTTTGAGCCTGAGATAAATCAAGGAATGATGCTGAGTGGGAAAAGGCTACTTTGTAGGTTGGTTCCTGGAAGCAGAAAGCACTATTGGGTTGACATAGCACTTTGTAAGACTATTTCTGTCATGTTAATCTTAGTCAGATAATCTTAGCATCAAGGGAGTACATATTACAAAATATTAATTATAAAGAGAAAGACTTTTCAATATCCAAATTTTACTTCATAAATGACATAACCATGATTAATAAAAGTATTTTGATTCATTTTATTAATACTTTTTTTTTTTTCCTCTTTAGATGGAAATCTTAGAATCTTTTAAATTCTTTTTGAGTCCTTATTTAAACAGCTAATGCATGTTTCTTCACAGAGATGTTCAGGTCAGGGAGAACGTCCTTTTCAAACACAGTACATAAATCTAATACAGATAGGACAGGGATTAGCGCAGTAAAGCAGGATACCATGACTTCTCTTTCTGTGGAACCTCATACTAAAGAACTAGAATTGTAAAATGTAGGACAATGTGTGATTACTCACCACTATTATCACTAAGTACACCCTGTGCAAAAAGATAAGGTTAAATTTATCTTAACATGGATACTCAAGTGTTTTTGTTTTACTGAAGATAGTTACTGAAGATAGGTGATGATTTTTTTCTGTTACATTTCTGTTTGGATTCCTATTAAAAACTCATGTACTGAACACTTTTAGGAACTAATGTGAATCTCCAAAATAATGAATAGATGTATTAAAGACAATCTAAACTTATTAAAACTGAATTCAGAAATTCATACCACTGATCAACCTACAGCTATATTTATGCTATTTGGCACAAGAAAATATATACAATGAATGAAAAAATAGATTAATTTTAGATGTGTTTATTTGACTTATTTTTGTTAAGGAAAAATGAGAAAGAAATATTAAACAACAAACCCCCTGTCCAATTTTCCTAGTTCAAAAGACCCTTAGCAGGAATCTTTATGCTTCACTACAGTGATCCTGTTGCTTTGAATGGTTACCTATGTATTCTTTTGAATGACTACAATATAGCTCGCCAACAGGAAAAGAATTCTGAAGCTGCCCAGAGGAAGTGATGAAAATTAATGCACCTTTCCTCCAGCCTCTCTCAAAATAAGATCTTCATTTAGACCTCGTTTTATTTTCCCAGTCAGAGTGACATTTGACTTATCTATAGAATAAAGGCATTGACTTACATTCATCATCTTCCTAGAGACATAGACATCAACTTGACATTGCCAAAGCAGGCTAGCCAAGCTTATGGTTTTCTTCTCTCTCTAGACAGTTCCACTGAGTATAAAATTTTTAAAATCTGGTGCTTAACTAGTACAGTTATATCTATCAATAGTGGGGCAAAATGTGAAACAATTATGCTTCTAGTGCATATTTTCATGGGCTACAAAATATCTGAGATAAATATTTGCAGTTTCCAGTTCTAGAAATATGTGAAATAAAAATCAAAATACAATCACTATTAACTAGTGAAATTATTATTATGTAGTTAAATTATTTTAAATGAATATTATAGAAAAATCAATCATACACACAGTTAAGTAGTACATAGTCAAATAATTACTTATAAGCATGAATTTGCCCCCAAATCCTATGTAAATAGAAATGGATTGATCATTCAGTGTTGATCAGAGAGACATCATTACGTATTTCTCACAAACCATTGATGGGAAAGGGTCAGTGCATTTTTATTCCTTAGTGCATTTTTTTTTTCCTAGCTATTATTTGGACACATGGCCAGTCATCGCAGTTGCTGAAACTTTTTTCCCTAATTTAAATTTAATGAAGTACAAAAGATCAACCAAAATGTTTTGTTTGTTTGTTTGTTTGTTTGTTTAATATTTCCTAGGGGAAATAAATTGCTCTCTGTTGCATCCTTCATACTCTAAGCAGCATCTCTGTCTCACTGTGCAGCTGCTACTTAGAAAATGATCAAAATCAGCGTTTACCTAAAAGATCCTCATTCTAAGAAAAACGTTCAATAGAATGTAAAGTTTTATCAACATTTCCACAGTGAAGCCAAGAAATTCCTTACTTGGAAAGACTGGTTGTTTCTTCATTATTTATTTAGTGATTTAGGCCAAGTTTTGGTGTAGGTGAAATATGTTAGAAAATATCTTCCAAATTTTAAAATGTGTTTATTTTTTCCTAGATCCATTTTTAGATTGAGAACATTTGACTTTAAAAAAAAAATACCATACTTCTCTAGCATTTTTAATTTGCATACAGAAATGCAGTCTTTCAGTCAGAACAGTTAACTTAGAAAGTCTATTCTCAGAACTACGCTGACCTCACTGATGATGTAATCACAGATGCTTTTGACAAATAATATAAGACAGTCATAAATAAATTAGTCTTGTTGGCTGGGAATTAGGGAGAAACAGGCAGAAATGTTTATTGGAATGGAAATTATGAACCTGGAAAAGAGTGAAGTTTCTAGGAGGATAATATAAACACTAGAGAAAGAAAACTAAATACTGAAAACAAATGATAGACCCAAACAAAACTCTCGGATTTCAGCACTCCAGAAGTCCATTAAAATGTGGATACAAACATGCGGATTTGTTTCAAAAACGTAGTTTGAAGTAAGCTCTAGAGGTAACTATTAAGCATAATCCTTATTGGTCAGCATTTTTGCATTTTTACATATTTACTGGTAATATTTCATCAGCTACAAATGAAAATCATTTAGCTGGAAATCAAAAATCTTGAATAAAACAATTGGCTCACTTTGTATTTTAGTTCTAGAAAATACAGTTTTGAAATACATGTTACATGACTCCATGGTAGGTGTGGAGTACATCAAACATTTTTGTTTACTGGATGGGCAATTGCAAGAGAACAAATTCAGAACTGTAAGAGGTGTGTGTAATACCAGCTTCTCTGAGTATATGAAACAATCACAAGCATTCTATAATAATAGAGTGCTGGGACTGAAGAAAAGTTTTATGTGAAGTAAAATTGATCTTCTTTTATTGGCTTTAAAAATACTGAATTTAAGTCCTCACTGTCTATTTGCTGAACTGATGGAAACAGCTGGTCCACAGGCTAAGCTTTTCTATGCTAAAGGGAGCATCGTCTTGGTTATCTCCTCAGAATAGCTTCATCTATTTTCTTTTATTTTTTTATTTTTTTTTTCTCTTTTTTTCTTTTTTCTTCTCCTTCTTGTTTATATGTCTACAGATATTGCTTTTGGGCTTGTCCTCATTTGCTGTAGCTAAAGACTTTGCCACCCTGCTCTTATTGCAATACTTTCAATTGCATTATAGTGTTACACCTTGAGATGACTGCACAGCATTGAAGATGGAGGGCTATTACTGCTCAATCCTGCATATTTTCTGTCTCTCATTTATAATGACTTTTAAAGCAATATTACTTTCAACAGGGAAATGCAAATGTTGTTCTTGATTGTAGGTAATTTTTCAGATAAAAGCATAAGAGGCTTCAGTTTTGATCATTATCAGGAGTAAAAATACTCAAAGGGCTACGTGGATTTTTCTTCCTTACTCATCACATGCAGCAGTGCTGAATGGGAAGTAAAACTTTCTGTTGTGGAGACTGACAAGCCCATTTTTTGTCTGATGGAGCCAGACTAGGTAGACTGCTGCTGTTGTTTTCAGTAGAGATAGCCTCAGTACAGTGGCACAGTCTTACATCCCTTCTGATAACTGTATGCAGGCTTCCCATGTGATAAGGCTCATTGAAATTTTAACTATGAAGATACTCTTCTTGGGAACTATTAGACTCTAGCCTTGCCTAACCTACAGCTTATTAAGTTTTTTCAGTCAGAAGAATAAAAGATGTCACATCAGAAATTAGTTGCATGTATTTGACAATATATTATGTTTCCAGCATTGTTGTCTCAGTAAGGAAGCCATTCAGATCTAAGGTTTATTAATTTATTAAGGTCAGTAAAGTATATACTGTGCTTGAAAACTATAATTGAAATCTAATCTAACAAGTCACAGGCTTCAGAACTATTGCTACCTGTCTATATTTCCTCCTACGTAAATCTTGATTCTGCCCTACAGTTTTTGACAGTTTGCATTTGTTTTCAGCTCTTGGTGGAAAGTATCAGTGAAAAGGAGAATGTGCTATTGGTTTGGAAACTAATAACACCATGAAGTGTAGGTTTCTGACACCATCACTCCACCCTAGTGTCACAAGTATTAGCACAATCTTTCCATCACCACACCCTTTTCTCAGTCATTAGCAGTTTTGTTCTGGTGCCATGTTCTCTGCTAGACAGCCTTCCATGCCTGTTTATTCTTTCCTTACCTTCCTCTGTAAATCCAGTATTGTTCATTGGTTTTATTTCTTTTTTCCTCAGGCCTGAGAAGGGCGTATTTTGATACACAGATGGAGAGTATTCCTACACTTTCTAATAAACAGCTTATACAGTGTTGTTTCAGTCCCGTTTTATGGCTTTACTCTCTGTATGCTAATCCTGAAAACCTTATTTGGCTTAATTCAGTCCTGTCAGGAAAAATGTTGAAAACTACTATACTTGGGGGAAGGAGTGGGCAAAAAGGGTTATTAATTAAAATTAATACATTTTTAAAAATTAATAAAATTAAATATTTTTATAAAAAATAAAATTAAAATTATTAAAATATAATTAGCAGAATTATATCTATTTATCTTTTATGATACTGTATTGTACATGAACTGGTAAGCTTGGCTTAGAAGGAAGCGAAAGTAAGATTGAAGCCAAATACACAACTATAGAAAATGAATAAAATTTTCTTAAACAGCTGCATGTATAGTCTTTCTTAGATCATCTAAAAATATGGACTGTGCTTTTAATAGAGAAGAGAAGAATCACAGAGTCAGAGGATTTGGAAGGCTACCCTGGAGATCACCTGGTCCAACCCTCAGCTAAAGCATATTCCCTGTAGTAGGTTACATCCGCATCCAAGTGGGTTTTGAATACTTCCAGAAAAGAAAACTCTTAGCCCATGGGAAAAAAAAAAAAAAAAAAAAAAAAAAAAACGAAAACCTAAAGAATGCTTCATGAAGATATCTCCATCATATCTCACATATCTCATAATACCTCAGATTTTATTTATTTATTTATTTATTTTGCACATTATACCTATGATTTCCATAGGTATCATGTGTTTCTTTTAGTTTTCTTTAGGTAATGCTCCTGTGCTCAGTAACAAGAGAAAGCAGGAAAGTAACAGGTTTTTGTTTTCTTCAAAGAAAATCTTTTGAAGCAAATGTATTTTGATTATCAGACATATTTAAAAAAAAAAAAGTTTGTCCTGTCCTATGGATATGTCCTATAAATTTGATATTATACATGAAATGTTTACTCATTTTATTTACTATTTACTGCTCTTTTTATTCTTCAGTATATTAGTGCTGATGGGTTAAGACACAATACAAATAACATCTTAGTCTAATCTCAGCCAGAAAATGCACCATAGCCACAAAAATGAAGTCATGTTAGGAGAAGCAAAATCAATGTCCAGAAAAAAAAAATCATTTAAATGAATGATAAAAAGAAAAACAAAATCAATTTCCTTTAAAGAAGGTAAGGAATTGCATGAAAAAGAATATTACATAATATGGCAAAATGCCTTGCTAAACAAAGGAGGTGCAAGCAATCTATAATAGGAGAAAAAGGTTACAAAGCTACAAGGACAATCAAAGCAGGAAAATAAAAGAATGTTTCAGCATATTTTATGAAATGAACTTGGGACATGAAAAATAGATGAAAGAAAATAAATTTTAAGGGATCATGTTGAAGTGTCAAATAACACTGGAAAAGTCTGGAAAATACATGAATACACTTATGTGTAAACCTGTGCATGTGCTCATTTTCCTGCTACACATATCCATGCTACAATGAAAGGTAACAGAAGTTACATCTGTTTTTTTTTTTGTTTTATGTTGGTATATCAGTAGCTGCAAACAAAAAAATTAAAATGTCAGGTTCCTTTTGGAATTCTTTTTGTATCTGGACTGTTAGATACTGTATAGAAATCGCAGCCTGAACCTCTGATTGACCACCTGAGGCAAGTACTGAGTTTGCTGGAGAAGTGCAGGTGAAGGCAATTCAGCTGTGTGACCAGAAGGGCTGGAGCCTCGCTTCAGCTCTCCTAGACCCATTTAAGGGCTGACTGCCAGTAGGGAGGGATCATTGCTTGGAAATTGTTTATTTTGGAGGTTTTTTGTGAGCCTGGGACAGGGGTGAGTATTTCTATTTATTTTTGATTTTCCTTTTCCTTTGTGATAATCTTTCTAGCTGTATGGTCTGTAGATACCAGCCTATCTACACCACTCTGTATCTTTGTTGATTATACAGATAAAATTGCATTTCACAATAATTAGCCTAACCAATTGCTGTGATATTGAAACCTTTGATTTCTTTTCTCTTTACAGATTGTGACAGGATGTTTTTCCTGTAATCATATTTTTCAGCATTTACTGGTAGTCTGCTTACTCTTGTTGAAGCCTTGATGCTAATGTTGTGTTGATCTCCTTAATGTGTAAGTTAATATGTAGGTCATTCTGAAAATAATATCTCTTATTTTATTCCATGGATATTACAACACATACAAAGAGTATGATAACACTACTTGATGAAGAAAATTCTTAGCTACGAAACATAATTTTCAACATATTTGCCACCCTTAGCTATGCGTTTTCAACAACTATTAACTGGAGCCTGAATGCCATGCTCATAAAAATCTGTGTGGCTGTCCAGAGTGTGAATTGTTTTTTCATGTTGCTGATACCACTGCTAAAGTGCACCACACACAACCTTGCTGTTCTCATGTCTACTGTTATGTTTCAATTAATATTAACAGTAACTTAAAGCAGAGTTTTGCAGAGGTCCAGGAAAGTTAACTGAGTTACATGTAAATATTTGAAAACAAACATAATGATTCATCCATTCAGACTATAGTTTCTAAATGTTGACTAAGATATGATATTAATGTAATTGTATTTCTCCTAAAACTTAAGTTTTTAATATATCATTGATCCTTCTTAGCTTTCTAATCACTCTTGGCACTTGTAGAAGTTTCTGAATCATGATTTGCAAATGGTGGCTTCCTATTTCAATTCTCATAATATATTAAAACCTTTTCAAGTATTATGTATTGCTGTAACAGTTTTATTGATGTTTAACACATAGATAATTAATTTTTATTTCAGATAACTTAAGTGTAAAACTATACTAGAAGAACATAAAACTCTAGGAACCACAACTTAAGAAATGTTAAAGTTATACTTACCTGTACAACCTTCTCTACAATCCACCATGTACCTGAATCGTATGGTTTTGTGATCATGTGACTGTATTCTCCCACCATTCCTTTTTTTTTTTTTTCCTGAGAATGAACTGAAAGTACTTGTCAAGACTCTGAATCTGTTTACAACTCTCTCCCCGCCTACTCCTCAGGACTGCCTCTCTACTTATCCAGTACTCTGGACCCAGTTTCATGTCCTAGGACCTTCAGTTCCTGCTCTAGCAAGGCCAGAGCTGGGCTGGTGTCCAGCTCCCCGTAATCAAGCCTGAGGGGGAACAGAAAGCTAGCTACACACAGGCCGCTATTTCTGGAGTGCAAGTGTATTAAGGATTGCTGATGACTGTCAATGAGCAACTGTGTATGGTTCAGCTGCTGGAACAGTCCTTGTGTGATTCCAGCATATGCCAACTAGAAAACTCCTAGAGAGTCCCACTGTTCACAAGTGTGACTGCTCTGCAGACTGTTCCCTGTGGGTATCTGCAGGCAGCCTTGTGTGTTGGGACAAGCATAAGGACTGCCAGCTGGCTTCAGTGTCTGGATATATTTAGTTAACTTGCAGAGCTATAGCCTTGGGCCTTCTACAATGTGGGGGTCAACTGCACAGGAAAAGTCAGCATTGATAGTTGCCTAAGCTATATATAAGCCAGTGTTCATCTGTGCAGATCTTCTGCTCCCTCTGCCTGATTTCTGACTTGAGGCTGCAATGATCTTGAGTGTGGAAGTAGTTGTGCCTGAATGTCAGCCAACTTTCTTGGGCTTCCTTATCTTCCAATGCTCTAACTCATAGGATGGATCCAAGCAGATCCTTGGAGATGTCAAGTGGCTCTCCTGGAGTCCAAGGTTACAATTCTACTTATTGTCTTGTTTTTTTTTTTGCACATAGGATCCTGAATTACACTATCTCATGGTCACTGCATTTAAGGCTGCCCTCAGCCTTCATGTTTTCAACCAGTTTTTATTCCTTTGTAACAATAAGATCCAGCAGCACTTCTTACTGGTTCCTTCACCAACTTAGTTTCTGAACTGTGTGGCCAGTATTGTTGCTTTTCCAGCAGATATCAGTGTTTGAAGTTCTCCCCCTCTTCCCCCCCAGCATGGGATCTAGTACCTGTAATTGTAAGGATAATTTCAGCTGTCTGTATAGAGATTCATCGACTTCCTTCTCATCAAACAGCCTCCACAGCTATGTCATCCATGTTATCCTGCCCCTTAATTCTCACTCAGAAACTCTCCACAAATCCATTGCATATCTCTAGGCAGAGCTGGATGCATTTCAATACCTTTCTGTCATTCTCTTGTATAAAGCGTAACTCCACTGCATCTCCTTCACAGAATCAAAGAATGGCCCTGGTTGGAAGGGACCTCAAGGATCATGAATCTCTAACCCCTCTGCCACAGGCAGGGCTGGCAACCTCCGTGTTTAATACTAGATCAGGTTGCCCAGGGTCCTATCTAATCTGGTCTCGAACAGTTCTAGTGATGGGGCATCCACAGTGTCTCTGGGCAGCCTGTTCCAGCACCTCACCACTCTCTCTGCAAAGAATTTCCCCCTGACATCCAACCTAAATCTTCCCTCCCTCGATTTAAAAATCCTTTCCCTTTGTCCTGCTGTTATCTACCCTTTCAAAGAGTTGACTCCCATCCTGTTTGTAGGCTCCCTTTAGGTACTAAAAGGCTGTAATGAGATCACCCTGCTGCCTTCTTTTCTCCAGGCTGAACAAGCCCAGCTCCCTCAGCCTGTCTTTGTACGGGAAGTGCTCCAGCCTCCTGATCATCTTTGTAGCTTTCCTCTGGACTCTCTCCAAGAGTTCTGTCTTTCTTGTACCGGGGGCTCCAGACCTGGCAGCACAGATCTCTAGTTCTTGTTTATTCCCCATGGTGTGTGGATTGGTATACAGACACATCAGGGAGCTAAGGATGCAGGTTTGTTTAGATGGATGAAAAAGAAGCTCCCGTAATGATACACAACTTTGAGGTAGCTGGTAATCAACAGTTTCTGGGTTGGTTTGGTCCAGTTCTGTGACTAAATGTGGTGGAGGGACCCACAGACCACACCCCAAGAAAGGGAAAAAAGGTAGGGAGGTGGGCTTAAATGCAAAACAGCAGCAGCAAGATAAGAGAGGCTCAAGCTTAAAGAGAGTAGATTTAGGTTAGATATAAGGAAAACAGTATTTTACAGTGGGGTGGTGAGGCATTAGAACAGGTTGCCTAATGATGTGGTGGATGCCCCATCCCTGGAAAGTTTCAAGGTAAGCCTGGATCAGGCCCTGAGCAACCTGGTCTAGCTGTAATATTCTTGTTCATTACAGGGAGTAGAACTAGATGACCTTTATTAGGTTTCTTCTAGCTCTATGGATTCTATGATTTAAAGTAGACTTTTATAAATAAAGGGAAGATAGACCTTAGAAATCTGTTAGAATCTTTTAAGATGCTATCAAGTGAACAATTAAAGGAAACTCAACAGATATAGTTCATTTAAATTCCTAAAACTTTTGATGTTTTCATCCTGAAAGAACTGTGATTTCCACCCCCCCCCCCATGATAAGAGAGAGAGTTCTCTGGTGTAGTAATACCTGGGCAACAGATAGAAGAAGGAAAGAGAGAGGGGAAAAAAATAAATAAATTAAAAAAAAAAAATAGGAGTAAGTTATTACTTCACATATTGGATGTTATCTGCTGCAATACCTATTCGGTATAAATGACTGGAAAAGTGATGAATGATGCTGTGACAAGGTCTGCTGATCAGTTTTATTGCTCTGAATAAGTTTTTATCATAATTGATGGTAAAATAATGGGGAAGTCTTTCACAGAACTAAGTGACAGAATGATAAAATGACAGATGAAATTCAATGACAATAAATGCAAACTAATGCGCATGGAAAAAACAGCCCTAACTAAAAATACACAGTGATGAACTCTGATTTGGTTATTACTGCTTAGGAAACAGATTTTGATTTCATTGTCTCTCCATTAAAAGTTTTATAACAGTGTCAACAGCTTTCAAACCAGAAAATAGAATGCATGAAGTTTTAAGAAATGATTAGAGGACAAAACAGTAATGCTATCTGAAAAATTTTTATGTAGCTATATCTTAAATACTGTGTGAAGTTCTGGTTATAACTAAATTGAGAAATGGTATTGTCTGAAAACTAGATAAGAACACTGGCAAGAAAGCTTCTGTTTTGGAAAAATGTAAAATTACTCCCCAGATTCATGGAATAATAATCTGATGGTGTTACGTTAAATTATTGAGAAGATGTTTTAAAACATAGGAGAAAATAATTTTGTCAGATGCATAATATAAGACTGTAAAATTCAGAGCCATAGGACACAGTTGTGTAGCAAACAAATGAATTTTAAAAGTGATCAAACAAATTCATGAAATACAAGTCCCTCAAAGCCAATTAAACATTAAAGCAGGGATGTAATTTCAGCTCAGAAATTCCCTAAGTGTGGAAGACATTCTAAGGAAGATGTTTGTCTCCCTAAACAATTCTAATTATATAATAAAATGCTGATTATATCTGTTTATACTGAGATATAGGCATTTCTATAGAAATGTTTAATAAAGAGTTATAATAAGTAATATATCAAATATACTTGCTTGGATTCTTCTACTACTAATGTGCCTCCTTCTGACCTCCATCCTGAGCAGCTATCCCCACCTCATTTTCTTGTGTGGTTTAACCCTGCCTTTTACAGCCTGACTATAGGATCCTATCTCACTTGGAAGTTTTAAAGTAGTATGCCTTTGCTGATGGATGGAGACAGTGTCTATGCCTACTTATACGAACTATACTATTCTGAATAGACTGTATGCTGACAGGGAAAAAAGTTGCAGCCATAGTCCAAAGTAGATATAAAACTGTGAAGATAAACGGAAAGAGTTTATCCCAAAATGCCTACCAGAGTCACAACATGTAAAAAAGAAGTAGCACAACAAAGTAATATTTTGCAATGTATTTTGACACAAATACATTACTATTACTTTATATGGGATTACAAACAAAGAACAGTCACTGGACAGCATCTTGCCTGAAGCAATTTATTATTATGCAGATGTTTCCCTTTTCTGTTAATTTGTCTGTATTGAAGCAGATTTTCCTTAGCAATTTCCCTTTTTTTAATATATTGGCTTCTATTTCACAAGTTCCATATTCATTTTAGTTCTCAGTTTAAGATAACTAAAAAATCAATAAATGTTTTTATTGATTAGTTCAAGTACAAGTGATAGAAGTCACACTTAATCTAAATATTTTTCCAATTTTACATATGACTCTCTTACTTTAGGATTCAGTTCCATTCTCAGTACACTTTCCAAAGAATTTCTGACTTTGTATCCATCTATATTTTTAGTAAGGTTGGCATGATGTTTCTGACATCAAATCCAGGGTGCTTTTTAAACTCTTGTTTATTTAATTCTTAGAATTAGAACTATCTGAGAATTTATTTAACACCTGTCTAACTTTAGAGTACTGTCTTCAGTAGCATCTGTTCTTGGCTTCCAGCTTGTGTTATATATCTTTTACTCGTCTTTCCTATGTATCGTATGCTCATGCTGAGATATCATAAGTTTTCATCACACTTATGTAAAACTCTCAGCAGTAGTGAATATTAGGAAGGAAATAATGTTTTATATATTCTAAGTGTAAAGGAGAACAATTTATCAAACAGCCAAAGAGTGAATCTGTGTTAGATTTTAAAGAATTTGGACTGTAAAATCTTGACTTTTAAATAGTCTGTTCAATTCTTAATAAGAACCCTTCTTTATATATAGTTTCTGCAGTGCTTGTAGGTGTGAATTAAAACCAATACCAAATGATGATGTGATTGTGAGATCTGAAGAGATATAGTGATATTAAATTGCAGTAGTAGGAAAATGGGACAAAGACACGGAGAAAGCTTTCTCATTTTAGTCACAGAAGTCTAAAACTGAATATGTAAATATTGGGAGTAAAAAATGTGTCCAAACATCAGATGAGGCATGTAAAGAGCAGAGAAGGTAGATGGTGTAAGGGAGAAACACTTCAGAGGGTCGTGGCAAGGGCAAATACCAAGACAAATTATCTCTCTGAATCATTAGACAAAAACTCACCAATAAAGACTCTCGTATCTTTTATACTAGCTATAGTTGCCAGGCTGTCACAGTTCATTTTATATTAAGGACTGTTCTTGTATGTGTCTATTGTAAACTAGCTGTGGCTTTAAAACTGGAATGAAATCAATGTTCTTTATAGCCTTGTTATTAAGATTCAAAGTTTCAGCAGCAATGAAAAATGCTTTAGAAAAAAGAATTAAATTTAATAATCAGACTATTAACCAAGGATATTCACTGCACATTACACAGAAGAATTAAAAAGTCTGCAATAGTTTCCAGAAAACATCTGTTAAACAATGTCAAATTGATGATAAAGAAAATTGAATTGCCTTTGCTGTTAAGCGTAATGCATATGTACGCAGCTATAAAAGAGATATTAAAGACAAATTTCCATTTGTTGTTAATTCAGAAATGTTATCACAGGGAATCCTTAACATCTTAACTTTCTCCCATGTTTTCCTTTTTCTTAATTGATAGAATATTTGGGTTGATTTCCAGCTTTCCTACTAAAAGACAGACGTGCACATCTATTCTCTACCAGTAGAAGGAAAAGACATGTTTGGATTCATTTTCATGTAATTTCAAGTGAAGAAAAATGACTTGCTAAAAATAGCAAGTTGTGAAAAAGTATGGTTTCTTTCATCTATCCTTTTAAAACACTGGTAATTCCAAATATAAGACTTCATGTGGATGAGTTGCACCTTGGTTTTTCAATCCAAATTGTTCCATATTAAGCCAATAAGAGAATTTCACTTAATTTTATTGAATTTTCATCTCTTTAAAATATGCTTTAGATGAAACTCTTTTTTTATTGTGCTTTAACTTCTGAAAACAACTGTTGTGCCTTTGTCAGCAAATGGTGCATACCAGAGAGAAGGTATCCAAAGAGTGATAAATTGATATTGATATATGCATTTCAGAAGGTTATGCTTTTGAATAATTCTACTCTGCTCATGGTGACCAAGTGCTCATTAGCAGTTACAAGGTTTTTAAATTTAGTTTTATACAGAATAAATATAATCAGTAGCCTCTAAACATACCTGCAGCATGAACAAAAGCAAAGGGAGAGAGAATGATCAGGAGACTGAACTCAGAAGCGTGTTCCTTATCCAAACAAAAATTCTAACACAAAACCCCAATGTGACTAGTTATTAAAAATTAGATACTATTAGCTAATATAAAAATGAGCTATTTCCTATTTCTTAAGAAAATACACATAATCTAAATCTAATAGCCTAATATTCAGCTAACACTTTTATTGAAAACAAAAATGTTCATCAAAATAATAAAATAATAATAAAAAGACTGAGTGAGCTGGGTCTATTTAGCCTTGAGAAAAGAAGGCTGAGAGGCGACTTGATCCAGGTTTATAAATACCTGAGGTGTGGGGGCCATAGTGGTGAGACCGGACTCTTTTCAGTACTGTGTGGGGACAGGACAAGGGGAAATGGCCAGAAACTCGAGCATAGAAAGTTCTGCACAAATGTGTGCAAGAACCTCTTTACAGTGAGGGTGACGGAGCACTGGAACAGGCTGCCCAGGGGGGTTGTGGAGTCTCCTTCTCTGGAGATATTCAAGACCAGCCTGGATGCCTACCTGTGTGACCTGGTATAGGGAACCTGCTTTGGCAGGGGGGTTGGACTCAATATCTAGAGCTCCCTTCCAGCCCCTATGATTCTGTGATTCTGTGAAAATAAAACCCCTCACACAAAAACTCTTGGAGCAGTGCTCATATTGTAGAGTTTAATCAGACAGATGTCTTGGAAATCTTTTTCTCATTTGTCATCACCTTTCTGCTGGCTTATCATGTTTTGAAGCCAAGGGTCATATTGTGCTTAAATGCAGATTGCATAATATAACTAAAAATTGATAATTTCATTGCCTATAGCAATGCTACATTTTCTCTTTCAAGAAAATAAGAGGTGTATGATGTTTTTTAACTTGTCCAGTTTATGTATATATTTAAATTCTGAAAAATAAAATATTTGAAGAGGTAAAAATAAATGAAGTTGAGGGAGCATACATTAAAATACACTAAAATGTTTTTGAGACTCTGGAATTTGAAAACATTTGAGTACAGTGTGACCTTGTTAGATTTCATTTATTTTTTTCTTTTGGTCTAACGCTGATAAAACTGGAACAGCAGTGTAAAATGACAGGATGAAACATGCCCATTGAAGTTATTGCTGTCAGTGGCAAGAATCTAGCACTTTGGAGCAAGTTTCTATATAAAAGTGAGACTATAGAATAGTGGAACAGAAAAATAATACAGAGACAAATCATGAATTCAGGCATAAGAAAACAGGCATAAACAACAATAAAGGATTTTTTATTATATTTTTTATTGTTTTTACCTTAGTTGTACTCCTCTCCATCTTCAGATTTTTTTTCATAGAATCAACCTGCTGAAGCAAAAGCAGTATTAATAAATGATAAAAAGAGAAAAAAATTAACATAGCTTAATTATAACATACTAAGTAAACTAAATTCTTTAATCATCTTCTTTATTTTCCTATTTTGTCTAAAGATATGTTGTTCATCTATAATATTAATCTTCAAAATAAAATCATTAATCAACCTGGCTTCAAGAAAAAGGGTTTATGTTTTATTTCCTGTGATCTCTAGGTTACAAAACCTTAGGAAGATATTAAGTTTCTCTTCAGTCTCTGGAGTAAGTCCTTCAGAAGGCAATTGAGTATGTGAATAGCCAGCACAAATTTGATACACAAAAGGAGTGTAGTAATATTTTAATTAACTTTTATTTCTGATAGATATTATGAATAGCTCCCCATTTTACTTTTTTTCTTAGGGAGCTATGTATTTACTTTCTCTACTGTTCAATTTAGTAGATTTTGCTGGTCATGGAAGATTCGGATGTAATTAGTTCCTGTTTCCAGAGCCTCTTTTTCCACAAAACTCTGAACGACTTCTGTGACGCAAATGTGGGAAGATGGCAGCTATGTTAATTTCAGCGGCCTTTATCTCACAATTTCAAACAGAAGAAAATCAGAAAGATACAGATTTTTGCCTGGTCACTTCTATTTCAGCTTTTGGAAATGTTGAATGGGAATATGGTACAAAATAATATGTCAACCATATATTTAGATTCTTTTCTACATGAAGATATAGAGATGATTAGCAGTGAATAGCACAATTTTTATGCTACAAGCAGAGATCTACTGAATGATGCTAAGGTAAAAGATAATCATATGCATAAACTAGGGGCACACTTTAGTGGTCTTGGTGGTAAAGAGTTGATATTCTGACTAGATGATAGCAGAGGTCTTTCCCAACCATAATGGTTCTATGATTCTATGAATTTAAAGTATGTAATATTATACTTCAATCTGAATATTATTACCAGCAGAAGTAGAAATCGAAGAAACAAACAAAAACAGGAAAAAGAAAAGAAAAGAAAAAAAAACCCAAACTATGTAAAATACTTGTGCCTTTACCAATTCAGGTGCAGGTATTAGTAATATGACATTACATCATGTCCTTTTAAAGGAAAGATCTACCTCTAGATCAAAGGGTAATATTGTTCATAGTTTCAAGACTTCAAAAGGCAAGCATCAGCATAGTTGAAATAATGGACACTTAGAAAAGGAAGTTTTGTATACACTGTTAGCTGATACTAACATGATGATTTCTACCATATATTGTAAGATTAATTCTACGCATTCTTTCAGCTTCACAAAAATGAACCACCTAAACTAAGCCTGTGTGTGTGTACCTTTTTGAAAGTGTGACAAAATATTCTATGTCAACGTCCCCTGTAAGGAAAAACAGCAGTCTCAATGCCAAATACTATATTGATTAAACTTCAGAGAAGATGTTCCCTTAGGAAAGAAATAAAAAAATAATTTTAATTTCATACTCTGGTTTTGATTCTCCTTTTACCCTGTAGTTCTTGTTACCTGCTAACATCTCAAATGTGGTCATAACAGTAATAAGAGTAACAAATATGGTCATGCTGAGTTAGGAGGTTTTTATTCTCCACTGGCAGGGGTAAATGTCTACAGTGTCTTTATATTCTAGTTCCCATTTCTGAAGAAAAAAGTCACTTACATCTAGGATCAAAGTGTCACTGCAATTCATTATGTGATGGCTATAGTTACAAGTTACTAAGGACTGTTCTTGTTTCCCTAGAATAATTTTAGAGGATAAACATAACTACTCAAATATTTTATTTTGGGGAGATTCATTTCTTAACAAGTAGAAAATCTTCTTTATTGAGGAGAATGATAGATGAGTTTTTGAAGAAAAAATAATCCAAATGTCAAGTAGTCATTTGAAGTTTAGAAATAAAACTGCCTTGAAGGCAAAATTGTAGAACTTGAAAGACGTTATTATTATTAATCTGTATATTCTATTTTACATTGTGGATTTCTGAGGAGTAACTTAATAGAATTAGTCGCTTAAAAGTGAACAGCATACCCTCATCCCAATAGTTCCCAGAATAACAGCTGTTACAGTGATTAGATTATAAGAAAAAAATAAAATAAAATGATGAGCAACATGTCTCTAACACCTTTTGATTTTTAAATCATTAGAGAAAATGATAGACGTTATGTTGGATAGAAAATTACTGTCCAGTACACAAAGATACATTAAAAAGGTATACAAGAATTCAAAAGCTGAATTTACTTAGTTTACTTTCAGTTTCATTTACTAATAAACTTCAACTGCTTTTTTTTGCAGTTCTTTAAACAGAAGAACTATGGAGAGAATGAGAAATACGAAAGAGAAATTGCAAAACCAGAAGTAAAAAACATCAGAGAACAAATGAACAGAAAAATATTTTTCAAGGAGTACAATACCATAATTGTGTTGTTTCTTTAGTGACGTTCTTTATTTTCTTGAGTTGTTGGTCTTTTTATTAGACTAAAGATCAGTGTAGTATGGTTGTAAATTGGCGAAATTCTGAGTCACAAAAATTTTAAAGATGTAGAACAGTTGCTCTAAGACTAAGACGTTTGGTGTGGTTTTTTTTTCTGGATGATTACTTGCTTCATTGTTGCTATTAGTTTTTTGTTGTTCATTTTTGTAATACAATAGCACCATTTTCTAACCCAAGACCGAACTGCTTTGTTCTGTATCTTATCCCTTCATTTTCTCTTTATTTTCTGCAATATAAACAATATAATAGTTATGTAACTATAAATCTTCACTGATTTCCAGACTTCAAAATTTCAGATTTTTATAGTATTCTGAGATTTACAAAACCTAACCATACTTCATAATTTATATCTCTTTTATATTTTTCAAAACAAGAAATACTAATTTACTTAATTTTATCTAATTTTACTTTTTTTTTCATTAGATATTTCATACTTTTGGTCAAATATGGTTGATTTCTTTTTAAGTTTGTAAGCGCTGTCATATAAATCTGTATTTGATTAACTCATAACTGCTATTCTGAATTGAATAACTCATTCCAATCCTTCCAATATGGGTGCATATCAAAGTAAAATAGTGCCATAGAGTTTCTCTCAATGCTTTCATAGTAATTACTAATATTCTGTTTATCATATTGATAGCTACTGAATTTTGACCATTTTAAAAGCTATTGAATCCAGACACTTTCTAAAATCTACCTGTAGCGATCCTAAAACCATTTATTTCCATTTTATGGAAATAGATTAATTAGAGCACATAATTGAATTTTATCTGTGGTTTTATCATGTGTCTATACTTAAAATATAATGAGACCTTTTTGTATTTCATCTCTTTGCAGTGAAATTTATCTTTGATTTTCTTTACTAATTTCATATTGTACAAATTTTTTTACTTCAGTCTCTTTCCAATATTCAGCCTGTACATCTATTATATAATTCTGTACAGGAAATGTACAGATCCCTAGATGACTCTATAGTTATTCTCCTTATCACCATATCTTTCCTTAGTCTGTTTTTTGTCTTTTAAATGTATCCTTTACGTCTCAAGATAACCCCTGCTTTGAGAGCTTTGTTTCTGTCAGAGTGATCCTGTGAGATTTGTTTTTCAGTTCAGAAACATTCAAGTCGTGCAATTTGCTTGCTTTGCATCTTCTCTTTCTGTAGCCCCTGTCTGTATCTCACTTACACTGCATCTTCTCCTCTAGTTCATGACCCGTGTGCCAGAGAGAGGTTTTTGACAGGACCTACGATCAGCTCTAACTAATGTGCAGAATAACCCTTGAGAGATAAGTCATTGTGTTGCAGCTGGTAAAGGTGGAAGATGGGACTTTCAAAGCCCCCTCCAAAGTCTTATTCATAGCAGCTATGTATTGTCTCTTATAGTCTCTATTTTTAAGAAAGCTTTTTAAGGGTGAACTGCTAAGAATATCATATTATCATGCTTCCACTTGTCCATACAATCAGTTTACATAGTAAGATATGTATTTTGAATGGTAAAATATTTTTCCTCCATCTTACACTAATCTTCCAGAATCTCTAGTATAGTGTGATGTAGATTTCTGGATGTCACATGCACTTCTTGGATTTATTTTTGACCAGACAATGAACAATTGAAAATGAAGGAAATGTGAAGGAATGTTATTTAACTTTATGGTAACATTTCCTCTTGACCTGTGGCTCCACGGATAGCGTGGATTCTATTTCACTTTGAACCTTCCATTTTCACTTGATTCAAGGTCAACAAAATGATACAATGACAAGAAGCGTCTATTGGAAGCAGTGTTTATTAGGAAGTTGTGATGGCAACCAAAGACAGCAAAGAAATGGAACTTTTTAACTGAACAATGTCTGACAGATTCAATAATCAGGGGAAAGCTTTAATTGATGTCATTTCATTAGCATAATGAGTTGAAGCTGGGATAAGAGTCTCTTATTAATTAATCAAACAAAGCACGAACTGTTTCAGTCCCTTTCTCTCTGCCATTTTCCATTAATTGTAAGACTGTATATTAAACTAATTTGAATTCACTGGATGACGAGTGCTTCTGTGGGGAAAAATATTGGCAGTGTGACATCCTCAAGTGAACACACTTATGCAGGTATAAAACACATCAGCAATTCATGTTTGTAGAATTAAACTATCATCTCTACGGGAAGTTTTGATAGTATTTCTCCAAAAGCCACTGACAGAAAGAATGAAACTGTCTCTTCTCTAACAGACTCCAACAATTACATGACTGCAGGTGTTTCATCGCTGGGAGCGGATTTGTGATATAAAATATGATATAGGATACTATTTGACTGCTGTCAAAGTAACCTTTTTCTAACACTATTTGCCATGGAGCATTTTCCATATTATTCCCAATATAATTTTCTTTGTCTTTAACTTTGATTTTGAAATGTACATAGCTTGCTCTAAATGTAATGCCTCCTATTTATGTCCATGGAAACTGCAACAGATACAAAGAGCACAATAACACTGATAGAGAAAATGCTCACCTACAAAACACTCTTCTTCAACGTAGTCAACACTATAACTATGCAATTATGCCAGTGATGAATGACAGCCTGCATGCTGTGCTTGTAGAAGCCTTCACCATTGGAGGTGAACAACTGTTTCGCAGCTGTTATGATAGTATCATTGCTAGGAACATGTTGCCCGTGTGGTCCGTTGTTCATTGAGCTGAACAGATGGAGTCAGAAAGATTCAAATCCCAACTATACAGTGGATGTAGAAGGAAAATCCTGCCAAGATTGGCAATGTTCTCCACAGTCTTCAAGCTGGTACGGGGCTTGCTGTGTTTGTGTTGCAAGAGAAAGATTGTCATTTTCTCTGGCCTGGCTGGAAATTTGAGCCTTCAGCTTAGTCAGCACTATAGATATACCTTTGCAGTTTAGAATTTCATAAAGACAGTTTTGGGTATTTACTGATGAGGAAATGAATGAATTGAGGTTAGATACATCTACCGCTTTGTTTAAGGAAAAAGACTATCATATTTCTTTCAATAAATTTTTTCTGGAGGCCATGTTTTGAATAGAGCTCTCTTCTTCATGCTTATTGTCTCTGAGTACAGCTCCAGGACTGGGCTATGAGTCAGTACAAGAAGATTTTCACGTGATATTATTAATTGCTTAGTCCACCTGAGCTGGCTGCAGAGCTGTGAAACTTTAGGCCTATAAGTGTTATACTCATGAAAATTCTTTTGCTGAGATGGTTAAGGTCTTTATAATGAATTAGAAGGCTTTAGATTTAGTTGTTCAAGTTCCTTTTTCAAATATATTTATGTGTCTAAGCATAATATATTTATGTGTCTAAACATCATTGTAAATCTTGACACAAATATTTCTGTGCTTGTTGGGTGACAAATTCAATTCCTTTTCCATTTGAAAATGCAATCAATAGATAAGAGTTATTTTTGAAAATCCTCTAATTTAACTGAGCAAAGGCAAAGGAGAAAGACATTAAGTGGTCTTGAGAATTCAGATTTCTGCCATTGTGCTTGGATATTGTTATAGCAGATAGACTCTTAAAACAAACAGATATAAGAACACTTTATTCATACACTAATATGAATTAATTTGATACTGACGGGTTTTACATAGTAGATTCTACATTGTCTAGGTTTGTTTTCAGTGGAAAGGTCGTGCTTCTCTGTAGCGTAGAACAATATCAAAATGGTAGTACTACATACTTTTCTTCTTTCCAGTTTAAATATCTAGGCTCTTATAAATTTTGTACTGCCAGAAATGATACATATGTTTTATAGTCATCATAGTGTAGAACAGCATTTTTTTTTCCCTTAGTTTCAAAGCTTTTATGTTAAATTTGATGTAACTGTACTCAGACTTCAGATTGTATGTCTGTTTCTCTGTATTCACATATATGACGCGGTCACAATTCATACAAAAATAACAATATTCACACAGATAGCATGCAACAGATTTTTCAGATGTATTCTCAATAGAAATCAAGCAATAGTGTAGAATGAATCAATACACCTTTCTTAAAATGGGAAAACATACGTCATAAAAAATGCTGATTTTTTTTTTTGCTTAATGAAGTAGCAAAATAGACCATGTACTCATTTTTTTTTCTCTATTTACAAATAGTTTATTGTTTGTAAAAGCATATGTGATGAAAGAAGAAAGCTTCATTTTAAAAATGAATCTTTGCATATCCTCATTAGAATTCAGTTACTTTTAATCATCTTGAAATCTCTATCCATTTTGCATCTAACATTTTGTTTTTAAGGATTTTTTTGCCTTTTTGAAATGTATGGGAAGTGAGTTCAGAAAAGTTTCTCTGAATATTTCTGTTGCAATCTAATTTTTAAATCTGTCAGAACTTGGTAAGTCAGCATTGAGTTTATTCTAGTGTGGAATGACTAATTATTCATGATTTGTAAACCAATATTCATAATACCAGTGAATGCTACAAAAAGGGAACTTCATAAAAATCTGTTTTCTATTGGTAATTATAACTAATATGGAATCTGGAGAACTACAATAAGAACAAAATTGTATTATCAAAGGAAAATTCTTTGTTCATTACAGTTGAGCAACTGATTCCATGAGAATGCAGGAAGGTTATGTGGGCATTTAGTAGAAGGGAACATCCTTCATTTGGATGAATGATGTCATATTCTTTCTGCACTCTGAAAATAACTTATAAAAACTGTGCCAATTTAAATTTTAAAGGAGGTTACTAAGCTACTGCTCAAAACAAATGAAAATTGAAATTAGTCATAAAATTTTGAAAGATGTTTATGAAGGTTGTTGATTGTACCCAGTTAGCTGGGTTTCAAAATCAGATTTACCTCCTTATTACTCATCTCCAGTGCATAAAACAACTGAAGTATGTATAGAATACATATGTCAAACAGGAAGCTGTCTCTATTTCTGGTGATGTTTCCCAGTTCCCAACTAAAAGAACAACTAATTTGTGACTTCCGTGATAATAAACCAGCACAGTTTCCAAAACGCTTTTTGGAAAAGATATGACTTCATATGTGTGTTCTTAATATGTACATGGAAGTAAATAAATTGGAAAACAGGTAAAATGATAATCATGCTGAGAGGTGGAACTGGAAAATACTTTGCGCTTTTGTATGTATCATCTGGAAGAGAGTCATATGTCGCATGAAGATTTCCTAACTATGGATAGTGGGATATTGAAGAGCTGAACTTTTAGCTAAATCCCTTTCACAGATTTACCTTATATTAAGCTGTCATACTTTATCTGTCTTTTTGAAATATTGCTACTGATTTGTTTGTACAGTATGTTGTTGCATTAAAAAAAAATAATCATACTTGCCAAATGTAGCCTAATATTTTGTTATTTCTCATAGGAACACATTTAGAATTATTCTCCCAGCCTTTGTCAATGGATTTTTATGAAAATACCCCCTGTTCATTTAGTGTTCACACTAAAAATAAATGCAGACACAAAAGAAAAAAATAATTATAGCTAAAACCAAGGATTGTCTAAATAGTGGGGGAAAAAAAAGTGATAATATGTATTAATCCCTCCTACTGTTGTAATACTTACAAACACATACAACCCAGATTACTAAAATCAGTACGAGATATCAGAAATACACTGGATTACAGGAAAAAAATTAGTTCAGGAACTTCTGAGAAATCAGATACAGTCAGAGGAATCACTGCACAGTGTTAGAGGTTACAGCTCTTATCGCATGAATATCTACACCCTAACATCATATAAATGTGGTTGAATTATCACGTGTTACAATGCATTGTAAATCAGGAACATGATTAATATGTATTGACAGAAATCAAAGATAACTTGTAGGGGGAGGGTTATTTCTGATAAACAACTCTGTCAGGATAAATAATAAAACATTTGTTTAATTTCATGCATTAGTGAAATAGTTTGAAAATACTAAAAATGGCCTAAACTTTGCAAACAAAAATCCATTTTCAAACTATAATATTTCAAACTTTTCTTACAATAAAAAAATATTTTAAGTTAGACTATTTTTTGTCTAATAATAGAATGTGAACTTTTTAACAAACAAAACAATATTTCTATATTATGCATTTTATTTTCTAAATGTACAATATTAGATTATTTATTGATGTTATCAAATAAATTCTCATACATTTTCTGCACAATATATGCAATAAAATTATTGAAAATGAGATTTATTTTAACTAGCACAATTATTTAGAACAAATCTTAGAAGTCAAAATAAATAAAACTTCTTAAAATTTTGTAACAAAATGACTCAAATATGTGGTGTGCCAATATGTTGAACTAAAGAATGTCATGGGTGAATACAGAACAGTTTTTTTTAGCTTATCAATGAATAATTAAAAATTTCTATTTAGTTGTTGTCTAATGAGTTTCACAGAAGCATATAGAAGTAAGCTTTTATACATTAGGTTTATGTATTGCTTGTGATAAGATTCTGACTCATCTAGGAAATGAGAGGTGGGTGTTGCTGTATGGAAATCAGCATCACTGTGTAGACAATTTTACATTTGAAAGCATTTATTTGGAGCTGTTTGCCTTTGAAATAGAGTGTGTGGGAATACTGGTGAAAGATCTGCCCTGTGACTAAATAACTCCAGCTTGCTATGGGAGACTGGAGGATGACACCACTGTATTCTATGAAGGCAAAAGACAAGGTGGCACCTCCCTGTTCCCTCTTATCTGCTGGCAAGTCCCAGAAGATGGGAACAAAAGGAGTTCCTCCTGAGATCCAAAAGCCAGAAGCTGTCACTACAAAGGGAGCTGACTCAACCACTTTGGACTTATAAGTTTGTCCTGCCATTGGAGTATACAGTTCAAAATTCCCTACCGTGGCAAGGGACGCCTTCTACTAGATCAGGTTGCTCAAAGCTCTACCCAGCCAGGTCCTGAATGCATTCAAAGATGGGGGCATCCACAATTTCTCTGGGCAACCTGATCCAGTGCCTCAACATTTCCATAGTGAATATTTTCTTCCTTACACTTAATATAAATCTACATTTTAAAAAAAATTTTTTTAGCTAAAACCATTACCCATTTTCCTATCACAACATCCTCTTAGAAGGCGTTAATCCTGATTTTAGAGGAGGGAATCTTTGAAAATTAGCCACCTTTCTTGAGCCCCTCTTTCTTCCAGGGTTTTATCCCATGGCATTCTACTAATCAGATCCTTTAAGAAGCCACTCTGCTTTCCTGGAGAGCAGGGTACTGAGCTTATGATGTGCACTTCTCTATCTGCCCCAAGGATCTTTTGAAACTCCACCATTTCATGGTCAAAAGAATGTCCTTGGACTTCACATATTCTATTAGCCTCTCCTTGTTTGTGAACTCAGAACTTTCTTACTAGGACTGAAATAATACTAGGATTTAATTAATTAATTAAAAAATATTTTTGCCACTCAGAAGGTTATATTTGTTATACATCAGATTCAGATGTCATAACCTCTTAATGCTGAATAATTAAATGACTTACAAATTACTCAATTTGTATGTCTTTAGAAGCTATTTTTTTAATAGATCGTATCATCATAGCTAGTTTAAACCTCTTTTAGAAAACATTGCTGTGCGGTATTCTTATGTATTTCTATGTGCCTATTCATACAGTAAACAAGTATGTTTGATTCATATTTTATTCACAATTATATTGTATTTTAACATTTACTATGCTTATATGTTTGTACAGTTAGAACTACCTGAGTTATGACAAAATGTTGCAGCTTAAATAGGATGCCTGAAAAAGATACATGCAAGGTATTGATAGCAGCTGGTTGCAAAGTCATGCAGGGAAAAGTATTGTTGCACAAGATGTTGGAAGGAAAACAGTGCCAGATAAAAACTGTCGTTATGTAGAGATTTCTAACTATCTCTGATTAGAAAAAGCTCCTTCCAAAAGGAGCCAGCCTAAATAAGAGGCAGCGAAAAACATCAGCCTTTTCTGGTTAGGGAACTGTTTTTAACCACATCAAACTAGGAGCTAGACTTTAGAATCGTTGTCAGTCCCTTTCAGCTTAGGACATTCTATGATTCTAAATTGCTTGAAAGATGATTGGTTTTAGGAACTTCTGTCCTATTTTGGTAGCTCAGTGCTGGTTTAATTAAAGGATATGACTTGATGTTGTAGGCAGAACATTAATTTCAAGTTTATGAAATTAGAATCAAAGTAATATTATTCAGATTTCTGTCATTTTATCATATTAGTTAAATTTGTACATTTCACATTAGCTATAGAAGCCTGTATTGTTTTGTTCTTTCCTACAGGGTCACATACCATTGCCATTTCAATCTCACAGTAAAGTGAGTTTAGATCACAACAGAATCTAAATGTACAGACAGGTGGCCTAATTAATGTGAGGTGGAATTTATATGCTTCCAGTTGATAAACTTGTGCATTTATCTTCTGTGAAGTTTCAGTCTAAGGGTAGGAACTTCAGCCCTGTGAATGCCCTGTATCTTCTGTTCCTTAATTTTTGTCTTGCTCCAATTTATAGGAGGGAGATGAGGTTCTTTTAATATCTGTATACCCGGTGTGAGATTAAGAAACAACAGTTCAAATGTTGGTCCAACCAGTTTACTATAAATCCTAATCAGGGAGATGGGGAAGGGAAGCAGGGCGATAGAAAAGATAAAAAAGAAAGAAAATTGCATAAAGCAGGGATAGTCACCACGAGGATCCAGCAGTGGGCTTACACTCTCCTGCCCATAATAACAGTTATTTGTGAAAGTAATCCAGGATATCACAAGATACAGCCACAATTTTCTGGTAATCATTCCCTCTCCCTTTCCTTTTATTCCCAGGATGAGTCTTTCCATAAGAGAATAAATGTATACATTATTGGTTTGGGGTTTATATGGTATATTATTCCAGTGTTTTTTAAGAAAAAAAAAAAAAACCCAAAAAACCCAAAAAACACCAATCCATTTCCTCCCTTAAATTTCTTTGAAAATAGACTATATTCAATAAATTAATGAAGAATTACCTCCTCTTATACCATTCATATATTTTTTTAATATTATAAATTGCAAATAAAGTTTATTTATTCAAGAGAGAATATCTTATGTGCATCCAGTAATTAACATTTGTAGCTGTTGTGATGTGCAAAAATGCCAATATTTATTTATTTTTTAATTTACTCCTTAATAAAAGGGTAAATATTTTTTTGTTTTAATGTAAAGGAAAAAAATGCTGAATATGCAGCCAAAAGCTTGATATATGTATATATTTTTTAGAAAAAACATTTGTTTTTGAAATACTGAGTCTCTATATCATCGTGAGATGAATGAACCCACAGTGAATGATCATATTTCTTGCCCACGCAGAAATCTATCACAAACTTAAGACTCAATGAGGTGCACCTCATGAGTTTTGTCCTGACTTCCACTTTGAGAACTTTCTTTGCTTTGAAGACCTGTAGAGATTGTAAAGATTTTCTCATTAAGGTATGCTGTACCAAATTACATTAAAGGCTACAAAGATTGATCATGATTTTTCTCAAGAATGAAGAGTTTTTTATATGTGACTTCTCCATCTTAGAGGTTTCTAGGAACAGACTCTGTTATTCTTTTCCAATAATTAAATATTTAATCGTTACTATTTCAGACTTCACTTAGATTCAGGAGTTGTATTTTGAATTATACATATATAAAATGTCATCTTAAAATGGGATTTTTCAAAGATGCCTTTCCAAGAATGTTCTCTTTGCTGTTACCTATCCCTTAGTGTTATCTTGCATCCCTATAGGAGGCAGCACACTACCATTCTATGTAATGACAGTTGGCAAATGCAAGCAATGGAAAAAATGCCAGCTCTTCCAAAGCCAATGCCTGTCAATGCCTGCTCCCTGGTTGGCAGAGAGCACTCTGCTCAATTGCTAAGAGGTTTGTTCGCTTCACTGTCTGCTATAATTCACCCTGTTATGGAAGAAAACAGCTGTCCTGCTATCATGACCTGGAAACTTGCCATCAAAACACACTGAGTTAAAATCCCAACTTGACTGCTAGTACTAGGATTCAGTCTCATGACTGCTGATGAATGAATTGCAGAGTAATCTTAAGGGGACAGAGTATAACTGATTAATTTTTAATGCAATGTCTTGAAAATGATTTGTACTTGAAAATCTTGAATGCAAATACAATTAATAGATCTCTGACATTTTATATCTTCAGAAGGCAGAGGTCAAACAAGAAGTTCCTAGTGTAGCCACACCTCAAATGCCCCCCAGATATGTACTGGATGTTATACATGCTGGTAGGATTTGCTATTCAGTTGACAGATATAAATGCAGAGGATGATCTACCCATGGAACTCTGAGACACCTATATATAGCTCTAAAATAAAATAAGCCACCTTTCTTCTCAGAAGACATCTTTCTGCTTTCTTATCTAATCTACACACCAATTTAATACCACAACACTTTGCTAAATACTTCACTAAAGAATTCCACGCAAGTAGTGCATAGTTACACGGATTCACATTTGGAATACAGAGATACTAGTTAAGAAATATATATGAATATGTTTGGGCCTTTGATGACTTTAATCAGTTCATTTTGCTTATTAATCATATTTAATTAAAAATATATATATATATCTAACCTATGCCCAATAAAGTGCAACTCTTACAGCCTTTGTAAATCTGAAGGTTACCTGTAAATTTTTTAATGCCCTGTGAAGTATTTCCAAAAGAGCTTCAAAACAAACTATAACTTATAAAGGAAGAGTTGATTTAGTTTTCGCAGTAGACTAAGCATGAAAAAAGCATAAAGCAGAAAAATATACATAAGAAAAATGGATGACAAAAGTATTGAATGTCAGATAAAATACTGTTAGTTTATATGGTAGACCAATTCAGAAGAATCAAGGTACACCTGCAGTCATGTATGCAGATTGGTTGAGCATCAGATTGTCTGTTTTGACATATAAGAATTCTGAAAATGGAAAAGGAAGGTTCTTTTAGGTATACCTACTTCATTTTTGTGGATATCTACCTCTGGTAGTAAATGTAAGATATTTCAGGGGGATGTCATTTTGTAATACAAATGAATAGCTACATTGAATATGAAATGCTTTCTTTATACATCTCTACTGTGAAATCTGCTTTACTGTATTCAGTGCCATTTACAGTAAGTTCCAAGTTAAACTCAGAACTCTTCAGGGCAGGAGCTATGAACTCTATTTATAATAAACTCATCACTTATATTTTTATCCCTACATAAGAAGCAATAATGACAGTAATAGCATTTCCCAAATATAAACAGAAGTATTTACAACCTGATAAAGACTGCCTGAGAAATTACTTAGAGATACATATGTGAGACTTAGGACAGCTAGTTTCTGTGTAACAGTAGAAGATACTTGCTTACCTTTGCCAACTGCTGTTGCCACGAGCAACTAGGGATTTCCTCAATCTAGAAAAGAAACAGCAGTGATGGCTTAAAGCCAAAATAACCCAGTGTTTAAGATGTTTAAAAGTCTTGGTCACAATGTTTATTTGTGTTTGAATATTTACTGCTATTGTGCAAAGAGAACAAAGTATCATTAATAGAAAACAAATGTATTATCTTGGCATTCTAAATGTCACCTCAGTTTGTTTAACAAACTGTAGATACATTTTTCTGTACGTATTTTTCCTCTGGGTAGAATTCTCTAAAGTATCTTGGTATAAAACCATGATCTGATTTGTATTTCTTCATAAGAGATAGAATAAATGAAGTGAAGTGATTGAGAAGGAAAAATTGTAGAGTTCCTTCCAGTAAAAGGCCTTGAAAAACTTTCATAATACAGTGCCAATCACTATACTTAACAGAAATTGGATTTTAACATGTTTTAATTTCTTGCCTCAGATAAATATTAATTTGTTTACTCAAAAGGCATATAAGGTTCCATTAAAGGATTATAAGATAACAGAAACTTTGATCTGAAATTGTATTCTGTTGCCAGGAAGACAAGTCAGGCTGCCAGACTCTTCAGTTCTACAGGCACAGATGCAGACCAACACTGTGTACATAATTTGTGCTAGCATAACTAGAATGTTCCCTTGTCAGCTAGTGACCATGATATCCAGCAGGCTGACATGCAGGAGTCCAGGACAAATGATTTCCAGATATGACACATTAAAAATCTACTATTGTTTTTAGATGCGTAGGACGTACTGTGCATATTATGTAAAGTCTATGTCTGTGCAGAGTTGAACGTATTTAGAACATGTTGGATGCCCAGTGCATCAATATGAACTTGACAGGAGTCTAAGGCCGAAGATATTGAGCTATTTACTTTTCAGTCTTCCAGTGGTGCTCAGGTTAAGTATTTATTCTGGTAATTTACAGTAGAACACTTCCTGTGTTCTTTTGAATACTTGAGAAAATATAAAAGTCTTGCTAACTAGAATCACTTTTGAGTATGATATTCAATTGCTAACATAAAAAATTATTGTTAATGAGCAAAACCAGCACTGACATTTCTCAATAAACAATGGACCATTTATACTGCCTTTTATACAAAATTATTACAAAGTAATTTACAAAGTTATTAGTTAGATCTTTTCAATGCAAAGACTGTGCAGGCAAACAAAACACCATTAAGCTCTGTGATGGTTCAAACACTGGTAAAGGACCAGATGCTGCAGATGAGATAAGAATCTTCCATGGAATACTGAACAATGATGCTTAGCAGCCAGACAAGCTATCTTCTCTGCAGTAGGAAGTGCAGGGAAGGATTAGTGCCCATGAATGCCATAACCTACTTCATTGAGCAAAGGGAACTTCTTTAGGGTAATTGGCTTCCCACAGAAGCTGGGTTATTTTATAAGCATTTGTTTTTACAATTCAATTTACAATTCAAAAAAATTCACACAGCTTTATTAAAAGTGACCATTTTAACAAAATTTTGCAGAATTAATACTCAGTACTGAGCTTTATAAAATTTGAATGACAGTAAACAAAACCGAAATAAATACTTTTAAAATGTTGAATGGAGAAGAGATGGCTTGAGGGAAACTTTACAGCAGCTTTCCAGTACCTGAAGGGAGCCTAAAGCAAAGCTGGGAAGGGACTTTTTAAAAGGGCAGGTAATGACAGGACAAGAGGAAATGGTTTTAAACTGGAAAAGGGTAGATTTAGACTAGATAATAGGAAGAAATTCTTTACTGTGAGGATGGTGAGACACTGGAACAGGTTGCCCAGAGAGGTTCTGAATGTACCCTCCCTGGAAGCCTTCAAGGCCAGGCTGGACAAGGCTTTGAGCAGCCTGATCTAGAGGAAAGTGTCCTTTCCTATAGCAGGAGGTTGGAACTAGATGATCTTAAAGGTCCCTTCTAACCCAAACCATTCTATGATTCTATGATGATTGAACTTGACAAAATTAAAGATTTTCAGGTCAGTCTTAAGTAGATGAAGTTAAGGAAATCTTCACCCACCAAATAAAGATCTGCAAGTGTAAGCTTTTATCACTCCCTCAAGCTGCTGCATAAATAGATGTATTCACTGATAATTTATGAAGCAAGTAAAGAGGGCCCATGCCATATCCGCAAACAAGAGTCACAAATGATTTATGTTCAAATTATCTTCTGGCAGTGTTGAAACTTATCAAGCACAAGATTAATTGACAAAAGTGTTGAGCTTTTTGCTCTATGCATTCTCAACCTTAATGAGAATATGGTAAAACACATACAAGGCTATTAATAACAAAATTGATTATGTCCAAATGTCCAGATTTAACTATAACTTAAGACATCTAAATTTCCTTCTGTCTCACTCCAATTTATAGGAGGGAGAGGAGGTTCTTTTAATATCTGTATACCCGGCGTGAGATTAAGAAACAACGGTTCAAATGTTGGTCCGACCAGTTTATTACAGATGTTAATTAGGGAGATGGGGAAGGGGAGGACGGATACTATTATGAATTAGGGTAATGGGTAAGGGAAGGAGGGTGATAGAAAAGATAGGAAAGAAGAGGCAAGGAGTCTTTATAGGAAGCAAGAGGGACATAGTCACCACCATGGATCCAGCGTGGTTCATAGTTCAGTCTTTGATCTTCAGAAGTGCTGGGTTGTCGGGCATTGTTCTGTTGATGACGGCGGCGACCATGACAGTGGCGGTGGCAGCGACGATGATGGTGGCAATGAACAAGGTGATGAAGGCCCCTGTTCAATGCTTTCAAAGTGGTCGAGTCAGCTGTCTTTGGAGTGACAGCTCAAATCCAAAGTGGTTGGGTCAGCTCTCCTTGGAGAGGCAGCTTCTGGCTTTGTGGTCTCAGCGGTTTCTTATCTTCCTGGCCTTACCAGCAGATAAGAGGAAGCAGGGAGGCGCCAACTTGTACCTTGCCTTCACAGAACACAATGGCATCATCCCCCAGTTTCCCATAGCAAGCTGGAGTTTTGATCACAGGCCAGATCTTCCGCCAATAAACCATCCTGAGCACTCTCTTCCGGAGGCAAACAGCTAACGTTGTCCACACAGTGATGTTGATTGCCACATGGCAACACCCATCACTCATCTCCTAGACAAGTCAGTCTTATCACAAGAAACACCTCAGGAAGCAAGCTTTGAGACAAAAAACAAAGAAGGATTCTCACACCTTCCAAGTAATGTTGCTTTACATGGTGTATATGAAGAAGTACCTCAGAAACAGATGCTCAAGTAGGACATCCTAATGAATGACTTGTTGGAATTTAGCCTGAACACTAGAAAGCAGTTCTTATCAGTGAAAGCTCAAAATCTCTCATAGGTATTGTAGCTCTTTTTCTATTATTGTAATCAAAGCATTTATTATGGATGAGATGTGAATTCTGAAGGGTAAATTGAAGATACAAAATGGGTAATCTGCATTAAATAAATACCTTCTGGTAATCCTCTGACACTGAAAAAGATATTTCAGTTGCACCCCATGTCTACTTCTCCATGGAAATATTTTTGCTCTTCCCATGACAGTGAATTTAGAGACTCTTTAAATCTTGCTTTGTCTTTAAATTTGGCCTATACTGCTGAGAATCTCGAGCTGTCTCTGGCTTTTGACACTTAACTGCTACTTGCAGAGCATGGGGCACTCATCTATGGCTATGGAATGCAGATCTGTCTGCAGTAGCTGACACTGTCTGAAAATCAACATTTTTGTTTTCTGCAATGAGAATATAAAAGAAACTCTGAGCTATAAGTATTACTTAAGGTTACTAGACAATATTGTATTATAGGAGAGATTGTCTGTACACAAAGCACTTTCCACAGAGTATGATTTTCAAGCCTAAGTAAAAGCTTATTCAGACTATTGTATAGAATGATATTTATTCTGTGTAACTATAGACCCTTCTGTACTGCAAGTGCCCTCTGTCTTTTTCATCTTTTTTTTTCTCCTTTCCATTCTCCCAGTGTAGAAAGTACTTTCTTTCTACATTTCACATGCTTTCAGATTTGAAAGGCTGTTTAAATAGATTTAACTTCAACTTATGAAAACATTATAAATGCAACTATAGGCATTAAATAGCCCCATGGGGCTATTTTGGCATAATTACAACATATTTAAAGAACTCTTCCCTTCATTTCTGTTTGTTTTTAATTTATCTTATAATTTGGTTTTCCCAGCACTAGATGTAGTTTCTCTCAGGGATTTCTGTCATAATTTTGTTATAAAATCAGCGATAAAAACCAGTGTTAAGTCAGAAAGTGGGAATCATACTTCAAATAATGGCATCATTTTGGCTTTAGTCTTGGGTTCTGAAATACCTCTGGCATGCGTGAACCTATGGAAACATGTATTAAACCTCCTCCTATTCTTACCTCTTCTTGTTTTCATATGCTTGAATGTAGCTTTATTTTGCCCACTTAGGGTAGACGAACATGCAAACATTTGGAGTTGCTATGTTTATAAGTTCTTTCAAGGTACTTTTTTAGAGGAAATGATTAAAATATTATTTCTTAAAATTCTAAAGTTCTAAAGAAATTACTGAAGTTAACAGGAATGTCCACTTGACTGTTATCTCGCTTCACATGCACAAACTTCTATCTAATCACCTGCCAAATTCCAAAGGTGTGATAGAAATATTTTGATTAAGAAGGATTAGATAAACATTAAAAATTTTACAGCCTATTGTTTTTTTAAATCCTATATCAAATTCATTGCATTGACATAGACCCAACCAGGGGGAGTGAAGATACAAACTACTGATTCGAGGAACAGTTAAGAAATTGTTTTTATGAAAGCCTTTTTTATAAACATATTTTTATAAACATCTCAGTAGAACATTGTAGATGATGTCTATCTAAAACAAGCTGAATAAATTGAATAGCTGGTATACACAGAAGATTATGAGTGATCTATTTATTCCAATACATTTTGCTACAAATTCATAAAAACTACAATCTTGAAGGTTTTTTTTTCTATAACTGAAAACATTTGTATGTATGAAATGTATTTATATATGAGATTGATTGATTTTTATGGCTCTTCTTTCATAGACCAAGAGGGATGAAAAAGTCTGATGTCACATTGTCTTGCTCCAATTTATAGGAGGGAGATGAGGTTCTTTTAATATCTGTATACCCGGTGTGAGATTAAGAAACAACAGTTCAAATGTTGATCCAACCAGTTTACTATAAATCCTAATCAGGGAGATGGGGAAGGGAAGCAGGGGGATAGAAAAGATAAAAAAGAAGCAAGAATTGTGTAAAGCAGGGATAGTCACCATGAGGATCCAGCAGTGGTCCCTTTGCATGATGTTTTGAGGCAAAAGCAGAACAGGGAGCAGCAGTGTGGCCAGCCTTGGGCAGCAAGCAAGTAGCAGGAAGACATTGCAGAACCAATCTGGGAGGAAGCAGCAGGACTCAGGTAGCAGGCCCAGGAGAGTCCATCAGCATGCAGGAATTCCGTAGTGAGGAATCCGATGGCAAACACCTCTGCTCTTCTTCAGCATCGTGGTAGAGCACAGAGCAGGTCCAGGAAGGAGAGAGGCAGGTCGTGAGGCTTCTTATGGCAGAAACCTCTTCTTCTTCATGAGGAATCTGTTGCCAGACACCTAAACCTCGTGGTTTTTGATTCCTCTTTTATCGTCCTTTTTCTCCTGCCTACATGACATCCTTGGGTGCTTGTGTAAGAGTCATGGGCAGCACCTCCTGAAATGGCCACCTTCCTTGAGATAAGCTCACACAAAAGACCACTTCATGGTCATTAAGCTGCAGCTTCTCTCTCTCTAGTTGCTCCTCGCCTTGTCCATCTGTGTCCCTCAGACAAAGGATTTCTCAACCCTTGCCCAGGATTTGCTTGGACATGTCCATCTGTGTCCCCAGCAAGCTTTGAGAGAATGATGTAAGAGAATAATCACTTACATCTAGAAGTATGCTACCATCTTTGGAAGGCTTCCAGTGTCACAAGTCATAATAATAGTAAATCATATCTCTCAGTTTGCAAGGCAGTTTTACCAGTCAGTGTTTTTCTTTACCTAAATTTTCAGGTTGCCTTGAAGTTCAGTTTTCTGTCTATCTCCCTATCCATGCCTTCCTATTTAGCTGTCATTTCCTCTTGCTCAGTATTTCATCCTAAATAATCTCCTTTATGTTATCTCTAAGTATATATATATATATAATTTGATTTAATTATTTAATATTGCAAAAAATTCTACTTTTTTTCATATGTTCCTCAGATGTATCTTATCTCTCCTGTTTTTTTGTCATCACTTTCTTCCTGAAAAAAAGAAAAAAAAAAAAAACAACAGAAGAAGAAGAAAAAGACAGTAAACGCTGTAAAACAGCTTAGCTGGTTTTCTCCATTAACAAAATGAAATGAATTTAATGAATTTGCCCACTAAAATGCTTATAACTTTTCCCTTATCAAACCATGATTTTATTGTTATTTAACTTTGCAGATCCAGCTCTGGACATATGAGTATCATTCCCAGTAAAGAAAATAGAAATCTGGGGCAATATTGTGTTGCATTTAGTCCATGAAACAGACTGAATATATTTTTAGGCACTGCTTGTTTATAACCTAATTTTCTCTCACTGCTTTATAAAGGTGACCTTGTTTTAGTACCATCAACGCCTGATGTTATAAAAGAGAAATTCTTTTCAAATTAAGTCTGTTAATGTGTTCTTGCTCTGAAACAAATGCAAGATAACATTAACATTCTTCCCACAAAATACCTACTAATTTGCTTGCAGTGGAGATAGAAAGCTTTTCATTACATATCACAAACTTCATTTGTGTTGAATGAGTCACCAGTCCTTCTAAAAAGCCAAATGAGTACCTAATCTCTAATGCTGCCTTCAGCTATAACATCAATCCTCCCTGGTTCTAGTCATCTTTTATCAGCTATTCAGCTTTTAAAATTTTCCATTCTGTTATAAAATTGTTCACCTGTCAAAACAATTTTATGTTTTTTTAAATGCCAACGCTTCAGAGAAAAAGCTCACAGAAGTACACTATTTTTTATTAGAGATAACTAAGTCATTGTAATGTAAAATGACTAAATCTGTTTTGCACAACTGTTGATATTATTAACGTAATAATAGTCATACTGACAATAATAAAGTATATGTGATACTCATCTTGTGTACCTTTTCCTGATTTTCACTCTTTTGCAGAGATCATCCCAGAAGATGTAAATGCTGTATGCATATATGTTACATGGTAGATGATAAACACTGGTATACACAGTAGGTGATATCAGTGGTCTATTTATTCTGGTATATTTTGTTGCAAATTCATAGAAACTACCATCTTGAAGTTTCTGTAAAACTGAAAATAGTTTTATGAGTTTTATGAGTATGAGACAAGACGTATTTATATATGAGACTGAAAACAGAAACCATAGAGACTCAGAAAATTATTTTTGTCTCAGGGCCTGAGCATGTCTCTTATGTAGAAACACGGAGGAAGCTTGGCTTGGAGTAGAGAAAGCTCCAAGAGACCTCACTGCTTCTTCCTGGTACCTGACAGGAGTTTACACATAGGAGGAGGACAAACTTTTTACACAGTCTAATAATGACAGGACAAGGGAAAATATATTTAAACTGAGAGTGATTTACATTAGATTTTAGGAGGAAATTTTTTTACTCAGAGACTGGACAAACACTGGAACGGATTGCGTGTGTAAGCTGTAGATGTTCCATTCCTGGAGGCATTCAAGGCCAGGTTGGTTGAGGCCCTGGACAGTCTGATCTAGTGGGTGTGAATCCTGTCAATAACAGGTATGTGAAACTGGATGGTCTTTAATATCTCTATGGGAGCTGCTGAATCACAGCCTGAACCTTTTATTAGTTATCTGAGGCAAGCAGTATGTCAGCCCTGGGAGCACAGGTGAAAGCAATTCACCTGTGCTGCAGGAAGGGGTGGAGCCAGGCTCCACCTCTCCTAGACCCATTTAAGTGCTGACTGCCAGGGAGGAAGGATCTCTTCTGAGAGATCTGCTCCTTTGGAGCCCTTTACAGTGAGCCCTCTGCACGGGTAAGCGTTTCTCCTATTTTCTTTGTTCCCCTTGTGCCTAACTCTTTGTTGGTTTATTTTCACACCTTGACTATACATCTATTTTTTGACTGTACTTTTCAATTATATTATTTTTCCTTGATTGTACAGTGTCCCTTCCAACCATGAAGAAAATGTTGAGAGAAAAAGTACTGAAAGAAATAATGATCTTCAAAATTGGGAGCCTTTTTTGTATGCTTGTTTCCACAAGCTTGTATATGCAATGCCATGCTTAATTAAAAAAAAAAAAGTTGAAAAAAATAAAAGTTTTATTTGTCAGAAAGTAACATTTGGAATAGCCTTAAAAATAAAAGGTAGCAAGTATGTCATTATATAAATATATGAATTTGTGCATAAATATTGATATATGAATTTTTATTCAGAGCATAAATCTACAACAGCCCAGAAGTTCTGAAAAGCTTCACTTTTATACATACTTTCGACTGCTACATGTAATATTAGATCTGTAGTTTAAAGCTTGATGTATCACATTAACCGGTATTGCTTAGAGGTCACTGTTTTTGTAGATGCATCTACATACTTACAGAATTACTGGCACTAAGAATATGACCCTTAGAAGTGGTACATAGAAAAATAATTTCCAGATAATTGAGCACAGTGGTAGTTCTACTAAATAGGATACTACTTACAGTGCACGCTGTTTCCAAATTGCTTGATTACTCTTCAGATTTAGATAAGGATTTATACTTTCATAAGTAATTATGGAATTACATTACTTAGGAAACCACAACCCCTGGGGAAAAAAAAAAGAAAAAACAAAACCAATACATCTGTGTTTCATTAGAGAAGACTTTGTTTATATATATATATACTTCCATTTTAGACACCAGGTAGTAAAACAATTTCTCTTTGTGCTCATAATTAAAAATAAAAGAAAATTTCTTATTCTAATTTCTATATAATGACCAAACACAAACAAGATAAACATATAACCTTTCTTCTTTATGTTTCTTCCCTTTTTTTTTTTAAGGTGAAGATCTTATTAATACTGGGTCATTCTTCACTTCATACAGTATTTCATCTTTCCCAACATGGTCAGTCACATACCTAATATCTCCCATCATCTCCACGTTGTGACTTCTGCTTCATTAAAGGATTCATGTATTCATCAAATTTAGTAACTGAGCTTACTTTGACAAATGCCCTAATAAGGCTTAACAGCAACAGACATGTAAGAAATAGAGTGTAATTGTAAAAAACATTTATCATCAACCTTGTTGTACTTTGTCCCCCAGAATTTGTAAATGTTGCATGCTATATGAACTGGTTAGGATTACTTCTTTTCCCTATGTAACAAATTAATTCTAATTAAAAATTAAAACTCGATTATTTCACCTCATCTTTGACATGTTACATTTGAAATTAGAATGTTTTTTCTGAAATGCTCAGTGGTAACTTATCCACAAACTCCATGTTCCCCTTTCGGGTCTTTCATTATCACCCTGAGATTTTAGAAGGCTATTCCTCTTGCTGAAGATTTTACCCAGTCATTGAATTCACAGAATTAGTACTTAATTGACTGCTGATGACTTTAGCAGAGAATAGGGGAGTGCCATGCAGTCAAAGAAGGCTTTCATGCAAATCATGTCTTTTCTATTCTTGTATTTTCTCCTCTTTAGGAGAATTATTTATGACTTCCTTATCTAAATGTAGAGATTAATTTCATAGTATTGTTTGAATGTTCAAAAGTGGTGCTTTTCCTACCCATTGAGAGTGCTTATTAATGAACTTGGAACAATTTCATGAGGTAATGATAAAGATCCCAGTGCGTATACATAGTGTTAAAGAGATGAGGATACTTCACAGACTGATTGCATATATTAAAATAGCACTTTCCAAAAATGACAGAAGAGTCAGAGTGAACTACCAAAGTTCAAGTTTCTTAGCTTTCAAAAGAAATGGAGGCAGTTATTTATTATTGGCAATAGCCATAATAACACCTTGAGTGACAAATGCTTTTTTAAGAGGATTAACATTTAAAGAGTCTTTATTGATGATCTGAAGCTAATGAAGAAGTGCGAGTGGAATATTACCCTCTGAGCATCTTCCTGCTGGTTACTATTTTTAAGGTAATTTTTTGAAAGTCAAGAAGATAAAGTGTTTTGATTTAAAGGCCACAGTCTTTCTATTGTGTCAGTCAATGGCATTAAGATCATTTTGTTTTCAATTATTATCTTCCATTGATCACCATTATCACCCATCAGCCCCTGAACAAATATCACATTGTCCATCTTCCCAGGCAAGTACTGTAATTACTCAATAACTACAATATTGATTCTGGAGAACTGAGTCTTACTGGCTGGCATACCGAGCTGCTTACTAGCTCAGAATTGCATCAGTCAGATAAAGTTGTTTTTAATGTAGTTCCAAGCAAGAAGAAACTCAAATTAAATTTAAAGTTTTCTCTCACTATTTGATGCTCAGAGTTGCTAAGATTGTATTCTTTAATCAGATTTGATATCATGTGTGAACTGAAAGCTTCTAGCTTTGTAAGGTTTTAGCTGAAGACCCTAGAGGCATATCAGCGGGTGCACAGCTCCTTTATAACTGCAACTGCAATGTATTACCAAGATGTCATTTTGTGAAACAACAAAACCAATGAAAAGCAATCCCAGATTAAAACAACACATTCATACTGACAGTCAGTAAAGGGATAGTGCTTACAGCTTCTCATCTATGAAGTGGTTTTCTCACTCTTCTCTCACAGACCTTTCTCATTTTTGCAGTGCTTCCAATAGCAAGCAAACAGACCAAATCACATTATTAAAATAGAAATCAATCTACACAGCACTTGTATGTAGTAGGATGTAGGATCCATTTGTGAAAAGTCTTACTGAGTTAATAATGCTTTGCAAATTGTTCTAGAGTAAATTAAAAGATTGCCATCAAAGAATAGCTATAGATATAGCACTGATAATTTATTATAACCAGGAAACTGGAATGCACCCCAAATACAGACTTGGTGACTGCAACTAACTTGATCAAATCCACGACACAGTGTTGAATACGAATCTGGTGTCGCTAGACCAATTACTTTCTGATTTTTGTTTTCCTTAATGGAACACTGAACTCTTGACTGCTCACAGCAATACAATACATGACTGACGCAGAAAGAGTGTGTGGGATCAGAGCCATTCAGTGGGACCTACTTGTCATCATTTCTTTTTAAAATGTTTGCTGCTGTCATATAATTTGTGTATAAGAGAAGTTAGAACTATTTAGTTCTACTTTGTAGGAAAGCTTCATCAGTCTGCTGATGACTGGTTTAAATGTTAGCTTGGTAGGTTGGCTGTACTTCAGGTTCTCCACTGTTTCTCTTTTTTCCTCTTCCTTTTTTGCCTACATACTGTTTACTCTCACCAATTGCAAGTGGCACTTTGTACACATGTAGATCAGCTGACTCATAGAACTGTTTGGTCTAATATTTTCCATTACTTCTTAAACACAAAGATGACTATAATAGCTCTGAATCTGGGAAAGAAAATAAATATACTAACAAATGCACACTGAAGTGAACAACTCAGTATTGCAAGCTCAGTAATTATCTTCATGTAGTACTTTTATTTTCTATCATAAAGAGCAAATCTTATATTACTATACTAGTACAAAACTGATGCAGTGCTGACAAAGCAAACCTTGAGACTGTATCCTGATTTGGAGGATTGTACACTTAAAAGGCATTAAAGAAGTCCCATAATTATGATGTCTACATATATGCTGTCCTTCAGGGCATCTTAGAGAAACAAAGATCTTACAAGAAGTTAATAGCCAGAGTTTTGCAATGTTGATTTTACCATGTCATGTTCAGTTACAGTTTGAAAGAAGATGGTTAGAAATAATTCAGAGGTTAGAAATGATTGTGTCCATAAACAATTATATTCAGAGGGAAAATAATTTACAATAAAGGGAAAAGAAACAGCAAATTTCATTTCAAAAAGATAGGTTCTTTGTGTCTGAAATCTGCCTTCAAAGTACAGCTGCCACTTAGAGAATCTACAGTGCAGGAAACTAATGTAAGTGGGATGACTCCAGTCTTTTCCTTTGTATTCAGGTGATCACCATAGCAGGATTACAGAAAGGGACATGAGAAAAAGCATAGAAGCAGACCAAATTATATCAGCTCATTATGTACTTTGATTCCAGGGGGTTCCATAGTGAAGAGGTAAAACATATCACTCCTGGAGAACAGATTTGGACTAGCCTGAGCACAGGATTTTTCACTAAACTATTTACTGTGTGTATGGGAACTGCTGAACCACAGTCTGAACCTCTGATTGATCACCTGAGGTGAGCAATGAGTCAGCCCTGGGAGCACAGGTGAAAGCAATTCACCTGTGCTGCTGGAAGGGATGGAGCCTGGCTCCACCTCTCCTAGACCCATTTAAGAGCTTACTAGCAGGGAGGAAGAATCTGTTCTGGTGGTCTTTCCTCTGGAGTTTTGTAGTGAGCCCAGGATGTGGGTAAGCATTCTATCTATTTTTTTTTTTGTAATTATTACCTGTTTAACCAAACTCCCTTTTTTTTTTATTTCATAATTAATACATCTTTATATTCATTGATTATACACTGTACAACAGCAATATGGAAGTTGTAAATTTTGAGATCCTCCTGTGTGGGATCTTGACTATTCTTACTCTTGCTGTATCTTCAATTCCTATTCTTTTCTTGCCTTAAAGAAAAAATAAGCTCATTTTTAGTTGCTTTTCTTTACATTACACAGATAGTAAGGTGTGATGGTGTGTGACTTTTTCAGGGAACTAACATACTTTTGGGATAAATTACTGAATTTGCACGTTATTAAAAAATCACTAAGCTGTCTTAGTCCAGCTAAATTTTTCTTCTGCCTCAGAAAGCAATCTAGCTCCTAGTAACAGCTGAGTTGGCAAGGCTGTTACTACTGGAGAGTGTCCATCTTAATTTTTGCAGGAGCCACTGGCTTCTGACTCTGAAGAGCCTAAACCAAGCAAGACATGGTAAATCTTAACAGCTGCCACTTAATCACAAATTTGTAGGCTCCAGCTTAAAGCTTCTACTGAGTGCAAAACTCATCAAGATGTAGTTGTCCTCATCTCTCAGGAGTGTACATCATCTTGAGTTCAGGAGAAGCTTCAAACCTAGCAAAAGCTGAAATCTCATTCCTGCCCTGACAATGCCTCCTAGTTCCCACTGAGTTCTGGCTCAGCAGGAGATGGGAGAGAAGCAAAGTACTTATAATCAGAATGAGTGAGTGACTTCCAGCTCCTGCTGTGCTGAGAACCTCATAAATGCTTTTTCCTCCTATCATTCAGATAATGCTAGAATTCTGCAGTGCACTGATAACTTACACAAGCTCCTGCTGAAATCAAAAGAAATCTTTCCACCTATTTCAAAAGTCCATATGTGAGGTCATACAGCTTGGCTAAATCAGACTGTGCTTTAAAATCCCTCTGTTAGAGAACAATATATTCTTTTTTCATCTGAAGGTATCACTTCCTAGGAGAAAGTGGCAATATTGGAAGTTATGAGCCTCAAAAATACTTTAAACTGCTTGGTAAGAATTTTTATAAAAGAAAAGAACTATCTTCCCAATGTTCTATCTAATGTACGGAAAAAGCATTCAAAGTTAAGGGATAGTTTAATACAAGACTGGCAGCATCAGTTAGATTCCCAAGAAATGGGAATAAGACAAACCATTTGCTACATAGTAGGACAAAGAGCTAATATAGTTCCAAATAGAACAATTTTGTTTCTATTCATTCTGTTGATCCTTTAATGTGCTTATCTTTTGCCTTAATTTATACAGTATGCCTTTATTTTTACCCTATCTTTTTCTCTTGTAACATGATTTTTGAGAAAGTTTCCAGGGCATTGCTTATTTTAATTTCTGTATTCATAAACTGGCTGTGAATGTTGATTTTGGCATATTGCCGCTTTCCTGCCTTGGGGAGAGTTTCTCAGTGGCTAACAGTAGGTGCTGAGTCCTGAAGTGTCGGTTCAGAGAAATGGAGACAGGTGGGCCATCAGCAGGAGTAGTAAAGTGATATGCCACTGTAAACATGAAACTGTGGCGCCCACAAAAACAATCTATTTTTTCCTTCAAACTTTCAGGCATGACAGTTCCTAAACTTTAAAAGGCAGCTTCACATAGGAGAAAAAAATCATCACAGAGTTGAGGAATCAATATTTTTTTTTGCAAGATTTTTTCCTTTTTTTGTGATATATAGGTATGTATGTAAGAGCAGTTCAAAAGGAAGATAACATGTTAAATCACATGGATATTCAGATGACTACATCTGGAGAATAGCCTTACCCCAATTACATGTGAAGATAACTGCACATAAGGTAACATTTCTCCTTGAGCAAACAGTGATATACATTTTATATAATATCCTAGCTGGGAATTCAACCAGAAAGACTATTAATATTACTTATTATACTATTATTTTTATTTGACAGTTCTGAAGTCTGAAATTGCCCTGAGTTTTTTCTTTTTTTATTTCTCATATCAGCATGCATTAATTACCTGGTTGTCATCAGTGCTGAAGAAGGTAGGTAAGAAATTCATCCTAACATAGTAGAGAGCTTTGTTTTCATTTTCTTCTATAATAGAATGTTTAAGAAATCTTTAACATCTCATTACTCTGAGAGAGTCAGACTGGTTACACGCTTCAAATTTGGAGAACATGTCCATCCACAAGGCTCTTTACATTTTAATGAATCAAGGAAATTTTTTGGCCTTCAAAATATTAAGACATCACTGGAGAGTTTATGAGAAAAGTTGCTTAAAGGTTTTGTAATTAAAACCATTGAAACACTGCTGCTTCACAATCAAAAGCACATTCCTTTACATATAGGTATTCTGGTTCTCTTCTAAGGAAATAAAATGAGTGATAGTTCTGCTATTCTCTGAGAAACTCTTTTCTAAGTGGAGAAGAAAATCTATATGTACTGCATATTTTACAGTATTCATAATATTAGGCTGATCCAAAAGTAATGCCTTGTTTTATGATGTTGGCCCACAGTGTCAGAGACAGATGTGTTGTGGTATGGCTGTAGAGGTTGAACTTTCCCACCAATATTCTGTTACATATTATTTCTGTGTGACATATAGCAGCAGAGAGACAGTCAGACAGAATGACATGTGACATGGAGGTGTATATGAAACAAAGATGTGTCACCAAATTCTTCTATGCAGGATAAATTGCACACATTGACATTCATTTAAGCTTGCAGAATGTTTATGGAGACCAAACACCAGATATGAGCAGAATGAGGTGGTGGGTGGTGCATTAGTGGTGGCAACAAGTACATGAAAGACAAGCCACATTCCTGATGTTCCATGCATTGCATCACACCACAAAATGAGAAGTGTCTCAATCAACTCATCCACATGAATTGGCAGATTATGACCAGAGATTAGCGTACAGAGATGAATATCACCATCAGTGCATTGGAAAAAATGGTTGTAATATTGGAATATTGTAAAGTTCACACCCATTGGATCCTACAAGTGCTTACACAAAAAGAGGAAGAGAACTGTAGACAAATTTGTCAGGACCTATTGAACCTGTACAAGACTGAAGGTAACTTTTCTTTTTTCTTGACTTATTACTGATGATGAGCTGTAATGTCACCTGTATGAGTCAGAGTAGAAATGGCAGTCCACTTAGTGGTGATATGAATTCCCCACCAAAGATGCAGCCCTCAGTAGGTAGAGAGATATGCCATGTCTTTTTAGAATAGGAAAGGGGTGATCCTTCTCAGTTTCCTGGAACTACTTCTGCAGCTATTTTATTCTTAACTTCATTTATAATTTTTTTTATGACTTGCACCTTAATCTTTGCTGGTTATGATACTTTGTTGCTTAAATCAGCATTATGGCATAGGAACACTTAATTCTGTGTAATATTCTTTTCTAGAAAATATAAGAACAGTTATAAAAATGCTGCACGTTGTTAAATCATTGCACTGTCTCATTGCAGAGGTGACACTTTGAAGCATTAAGTGACTCTGAAATATTGATGGAGTAAATATGATTCTCTCTGTTTTTAGAACACCTTTAGAATACCTTTTGATGTAATATACATAAACGTAAGTGGCTACTGCTATCAGTCTGAGAAAAAACTCTAAGTTATTCCTAACTACTGCAATAGAAAACATGTAGCTTCTATCTGTTTTTTAGACAATTCTACTGCATGACAGCTGGAGAGAACTTGTAGTGCTAATCAGTAACTATGTAAAATGTAGCAAAATATCTCATTGGAGTTGATCTGAAAGTATAAACTCAATGCATTTAAATACCCTTGCACATTCATGTATTTGAGTGCATTGACTATTGCATCAGGTTTTGAAACTGAAGTTTTCATGAACCGGTTATTGGTAATAGTAACCTTTTCTTTTTTAGCCAACAAATATGATCTGATGAAAATCTGAAAAAGGGTTTTAACTGTCTGGCTCCTGAAAACTAATAATGCCTACAAAACATGTTGCTGAAAACAATTCTTAAATCTATAGCTCAGTTCCTTTAAGTAGATGTTATTAGGCTACATGAAAGTTAATGCCAATTTACTTGTGCTGCTTTCTTCTACAATGCACGTGTAAGAAATAACTATGAACACACTTTCCTTTTGCATTTATTAGAGCTATTGTATAGTCAAACCAATTCCAATGTAATTGCTTCTTTGCACTGCAGAAACATTTATGAATTTAGTGCAGTAGGGTGGGAGAAGGATTCAATTTATATGGTGGCTAAAGGAATTAAGATGAATGCTAAGTGATGCTGGATAGCTGCAGCAATTTGTATAGCACTTTGAATGATCAGGATGTAGATATATGCTCTAAGAATTTTAAACCAAAAGCTGTTGGACGCATATACATTCTGTTAAAAGTCAGCCTTGTTTTTGGTTTCTAGAAAGGGTGGGATGAATCTTTTCTTTGTAAACAATTTGCAATCATTAAGGCTAGAAATAAGAAAAAATAACTTTATACTTTTAATATTGAAAATAAAACTTGCTTGTAACAGATCACTCTATATTTAAAGAAATATAACAGTAAGATTTCTATAACCAGCAACTATAATTTAATGTATGAAAATAACATCCCAGTGAATAGAGCTCCATGCTGCTTAGAAAAACTGAGTACAATTTCTCTTTCTGGTTTCCTTTTTCTGATAAATCTTTCAAGAGAGGCTTTGGAACACCAAAATGTTTTTGAGATTTACTTAAGATCCATCCAAAACTAAAATAGAACTAAAAAAAAGATATCTCACAGTACCTTAAGGCTAGTACAAAGCAAGTGAATTATCAGGGGATCTTAATGTGCTTCTATATTATCTGAAAAACATATATTTATGATTTTACAGATTTTCTTTTAAATACAGTAATGTTATTCTTTATCAATTGTGAGTAACTGATTTGAAATTCAAAGAAAAGTTATTAAATCCAATAGCAAATAATTATGTGAGCATTATTCCATAATGAGCAAGCGTAAACTGAGTCTATTAATATAACAGATGCACATCTTCAAGCGGAGATAAGGTATTGTTGTAATAAGTGCATAACAAGTGTACACATTTGTATAAACATAAGTACACAAGTATTTGTTTAATAAAAATGTATATTAATAAACATACATACTCTTCAGATCTGAAAGCACAGCTGCAAAATGTGCATCCTTACATTCTCACAAAATCAGAGAAGGACTTGCTGTCATACATGGCAGTTCTTTCAGAGGTTTTCACAAAACTATGGTAAAATATTTGTCCCTGGAATGAGTAGTGGAAAGCAACTGCATTTCTTTTTAAAGAAGAGGTACTGTTGAGATGCATGCTCTGAGCCAAATGCAAATCCCTGTTTATGGATATTAAAGACGCACTTAGCTGGTGGAGAGGTTATCCTGCAACTACATCCGAAAAGAAAATGTAATAAGCTGTAAGTTTTAACAAGAACTACATGATTTTTTTTTTTTTTAACAGAACACAATATCCTTAAATGGAGAGTGCAAAAGGGACTTGTTGAAATGACATCTGAAGCACTTTGACTGCCTTGTTTAATAGTTACAGGGAATAAACTATCTCTGTTTTGGACACATTAGATTCCATGTAGTTTAAGAAAGCTTCACAGTTCCTTCTTTCTGTGAATTTCAAATACACTAAGGGGGAAAAATCTGGATTAAAGTATGTTATGATGTTTCCAAGTTTTCTCAGAACTGTGATTTGTGGTCTTTTCTTACTATTTACTATCAAGAAAGGAGCATTTTCATTTATATCATCTTATTGCCTGCTTAAAAGCCTTGATTTGCCTTTAATGAAAGAAGACAGGACTTAGAGGCAGCTTGAGACTGGGCTACCTATTCTACAGTCCATACAGTCAGGTCACCTTCAAGTTATCCTGGACTCCGGTTGCCCAAACTCATTATAGAGATATCCGTCAGGCAGTGCCTTGGCAGCTCAAAATAGTTTTACTCAAGAAAACTGTAATCATGGCAGTTTCACAGACTAAACTTTTCTTATTTTTCAGGTGATGGGAAAAGAATGTAAACAAATGTTATGTATTTATTGAAGTCTACTCTAATGTGCTTCACATACATGTCCTCTAAAAGTTACTGGATGCTTGACATATAGGATCTGAGAGGCATATTCTAATATTTTTTCTAAAATTTTTTGTTTCTTTATAAATCTTAGTTCTCCAGACTTTTTTTTTTTTGCATTTAATTTCTTACTTCAATAAACTATTTTTTAAATTTCTACAAATAAGTTTAATTTACTACTCAGTGTAGTATTGGAGGCGACTTCTTCTGTCCCTTTTTTCCTTTTAGGAAAGGACTTCAATAAGAATTTTTTGAAATAAATCTTAAATGTAGACTCTAAAATATGGCTCAAATCTTAAAATTCCTTTCGTGGGCTGAAAAAATCCTGCTGCTAGGGAGGAACCTATAGAAGAAAAAATACTTATTCTTCTTGAAAGAAGCAGAACTTAGAAGTTCAATTACAGTAAATACTGCTTCTAGCAGTTTACAAATATACATATAGCTGCATTACAGTTTTCTTTGTTGAAAGATGTTACAGGACAAAAAATACAACTGAAAATATCAAATTTTATTTCAGTTGTGGATCCTGAAGTAAACTCCCTCATATGGAAGATGGTGCTGTATTTAATGGCACAAATACATGTGATTTTTGTCACAGAATCACAGACTTGTAGGGGCTGGAAGGTAGCTCCACAGATCATCGAGCACAGATCCCCTGCAATGCAGGCCCCCTTACAGCATGCTACACAGGTAGGTGTCCATGTGGGTACTGAATATCTCCAGGGAAGGGCAGTCCACAGTCTCCCTGTGCAGCCTGTTCCAGTGCTCCATCGCTGTGAAGAAGTTCCTTCGCATATTGATGCAGAACTTCCTATGCTCTAGTTTATAGGTGTTTCCCCTTGTTCTGTCCCCACTGACTCTTGAAAAGAGTAAAGGAAGCCAAGTCTCCTTGACTCTCACACTTAAGATACTTATAAACATTAATCAGATCCCCTCTGAGTCTTCTTTTGTCAAGGCTGAACAGATCTAGTTAGCTCAGCCTTTGCTCACAGGGGAGATGCTTCAGGACCTTTATCACCCTTGTGAGCTCTCTTCAGGAGATCCTTGTCTTTTTTTTTTTCTGTACCGGGGAGCCTAAAACTGGGTATAGTACTCCAGGTGAGGCCTGACCAGGGCAGAGCAGAGGGGGGAACCACCTCCCTTGACCTGCAGGCCATACTCCTTTTAATGTGTCCCAGGATACCATTGGCTTCTCGGCCATTGGGGCACAATGTTGGTTCACTGCCAAGCTGTCATCCAACAGGAACCCCAGGTCCTTCTCCACAGAGCTCCATTGCAGCAGCTCATGCCCCAGCCTGTATTGATACTCATGGTTATTCCTTCCCAGGTACGAGACTACACTTGCTTTTGCTGAACCTCATCTGGTTTATTTTTGCCCAGCTCTCCAGTCTGTTCATGTCTTGCTTAATATCAGCACAGCCTTCGAGTTTCTCAGCCACTCCTCGAAGCTTTGTATCATCAGCGTACTTACTGAGGGTGGTCACTATCCCCTTGTCAAGGTTATCAATGAAGATACAGAACAAAGCCAGTCCCTGTTTAAAAGATTTTGGTAGCAGATCTAGGGGAAATAGAAATAGAAAATGTCCCCACTTAATGAACTGTGGATGGGGTCATGACTTTGGCATGTCATCCTTTCTGGCATAACCAGGTAGGAGGCAGGGGTAAAAGGGGGCATATTTCCTTTGGCCCTGATACTGTTGTCTATAAACATGGTGCAGGGGGATGTGTGCTCCAGTTTGCTGTTCGTGTGGACTAAAAGATTTATAGGAGGGAGATCTATGTCTGAGTAAGCTCTGGCTTGTTAGTTCTCTCTCTCAGCTATGCCTAGAAGCAGAAATTGGTCTCCTGAGTATAGTATACTTGAAGAAAATGATTGCCCAGAGGTCTAAGTGATGGACAGTTTTATTGCATATATCATAAAAGTGTTTCCAGCTACAAAATTTTCAATTCAACTCAGGAGGTGAGGTGTAGAACAGTAAATTTTAAATTTCATTTGTGCAGCCTAGAAATATCTAAGGCCTACACAGTACTGCATCTGAGCTAGAAAAATCTGCTCCTTTTGTGACAGAAGCATATGGCTGCACTCAATCACACTTGAACCTGAAGATCTAGGACAGCCTTAACAGGAAAAAACAGAAGAGAAACATGACACAAGGTCAATTTTGACGGCTTAAAACTGTGGTATCTGAAGAACCAATAGGATTGCCTGATTCCTCAGAACATACAATGGATTATAGGATAATACAGCCTGCAGGCACTCTTTTTGAATTTATGCCCAAGACAGACAACGGCATATGCTCAAATACAAGGACATCAGGGTAATGGAATATAAAAAAGTTGTGTGCTCATCATGTGATTTGGGAAAGCAGCCAGAGGCCTGTATTCCTAAGGGGTATTTCTAGGGGCTGGTGCCTGATGGTGTTTGGTGCTTGGCCTCTGTATGTAGTTATCGTATGGCATGGAGTATATAGCACTAGTGAGAAGAGAGGTATCAGATCACCTTCAAGCATGAAGTGCTCCTGTCACAAGCAAACAATGAGAGATGTTAAAGACTAATAAATCTTCATGATGGATCAGTACAAAATGACTTGGGAATTGTGACTGTGTAATTTTGATTCATTTGAGGAAAACGCTTGGTGCCTAATGGCCCTCAAACATCCGTCTGTGTATTGAAGTTGTTAGTGTTGTAATTGCACTGGATGCAACAAGAAATTTTTGAAGGCATTCTGTGGTATCTTCCTTGTTTAATTTTAAATTCTATTAAATTCTATTTAAATTTCTTCTTCTGGGTGTAGCACTTTTTTGAGCAGAAGCATGAAAATGTCCATAAGAGAGAAATATTAATGGTTAGTTCTCTTGATATTTATTTATTTACTTACTTATTTATTTATTGTCTCTACGGGAAAGATATTTTTGTCAAAAAATGTATCTGGTCTTTTTCTCATATTCAAAAGGCATAAAAGCTGTGGCTGATACAGCAACGCTTTTGTATGCTAGAAAGGACATATTTATAAAAGGAACCAGACAACACATACAGCAAAATCCAGAGCTAAAGTCCTGTATCTGGCAGACAAGTAAAATTATGTGAATGTTTCTGTATGGTCAGCAGAGGGCTTCCAGAGCAGGGAATCATCCTCAGGACTCACCTACAAGTTCTGATCTGAGGAATGTTTCTTAGCACTAACTGAAATTAAATTTTTGCACAATGGGAAAGTGCCACCCTGTATTTAAGAGTTTTAAAGAGCAATTAGTTCCCCTTCTATGCTACACTGCACTGCTCCCTGAGCTTACAATGGATTTTGCAGTTCAGAGAAGGAATAGATTTGAACTATTCTAATGTAGACATTTTCTTGAATCTAGAATTCTGAAACAAATTTAAAATAAACTACCAATATACTTGCTGTCCACAGCTCACTGATTGTGTTAAGTGTCTAAAAACATGTTAGCAGGGCATAAAACTTTCTTTGGGGGAAGACAGCCCACGCAAATTTTTTTAGTAACCTCAATTCAATTACTCTATGGCATAATAAAAATTCACTTTTCCTACTTCATTGAAAAAGATCTCTAGTTCAGGAACTGCTAAGGATCTCTGCAGGATATGCTCTTAACCCAATCAGTTTAAGTGTTCTACTCATGTGGCATAATTAAAAAGACTTCAGAGCCTGTCTTTTGAGCAAAACAGAAGCTTGGAGTGCTGATTCGGAATTGTCATCACTGTATCACTCTCTAGCTAGCTGGGTAACAATATACATAGAGGATGTCTTTATTCTTTATGTTTTCCTTGAATATTTCCTAAAATATACTCTTCTGTACATAACTGAAAATGATTGACATTTTTATTGCTAGTGCTTATGATTATACTGCTTGCTATGTGCATTCAATGAGTTTATCATGAAAGCAAACTGAACAAAATTTAGACTTGTTTTGAGATGACTCTCATGATATTCAAAGTCAAGGTAGAAAAAAAGAAATGTAAGAGTTATCAATTGCCATAGTGAAAGGAATTAACTAACAAAAAGAAAAGTTTACTTCCCCTGCCACCCTGTTCTCTTTTCTTATTGCTTAGCAACAAATAAGATGCCACTTATTTCCAGACAGGAAACAGAAACAGCAAGAAAGCTGCACACAAAGCTGGTATCACTGCAAGTGTCCTGTAGAGCTCATTGGTGCATGGAGACTTGGCCTTTAATGAAGAAATTTGCATTCATATGCAGGCGTGGATGTGTGGACATCAGTCCAGACTCTGGGACTGTTATTTCATTGAGTCAAAAGAAATTTGCACATGAAAGCCACATCCGCATTACTTAACTCTGCAGCTCACTCAGTATTGGCTTCCTTTTAGACAAAACTAAGTCTGAACCTCTGACTAAATCTCCAGAGGATTTATTTTATTTCTCTTGGCTATCTGCTAGATTTGACAAGTGGTGAACACATTCTGTGTAAATATCGTTTGAGGTGTTACTTACCCTTTCCCCCATTTCTGAATTTCTTCTTAGAACAAAGCCACATAACTGCAAAATTTTCCCTACCCTCCTCAGCCAGTCCTACTGCCAGATGGCAATGTGAAGGCATTCATCTTTTCAATATATCCATGCCTTTCCAATTTAATCGCGAAATTTATTCTCACATGCAATCAGGAATTAAAGGAAAAGGCATGTCTGATGGTAAATATTGATTTCAATAAACTGAAAAAAGACTGCAAGTTGTATTGCAATAAGATTGATTGTCTAAAATAAAACATTATACAGGAAATAGATACTGGGCCATAGCATACAGAAAGCTCATTATCCATATGGTCAATTCTGCCATCAACTCACATGTACAAATGCTTATGGCTCCTCAGCTGCAAAAATACATTAGTGATTCTCTACAAATCACATTACTGTTACAACAGTTTGCACTTGATAGGAAGGTTATCTGTTGGCCTTTTTGGCTCCTGCTGATATCATAATTATGAAGTAAACATAATTTCTCTTTCTCTCTCTCTCAAATAAATACATAAGTGAAGCAGAAGGGAAATCCTTGGTGTTTGTAATGCTGGGGAATGCACTGTATTAATGAATGTGGTCAAGAAAAAGCTCTTAGGCTTACTCACTGGGCGGTTACAGACACAGCACTGACAGTGGAAATTCCTCAATGGTATCCTGTTAATGCACTTCAGTTCTGACCTGAAATAACCTTTATGGCTGACAGGATAGTTTAATTTTCATGCCCATTCAATCTTTGGCCTCTGTGCTAAGGCTGCCAACAAGGGTGCAAATTAACACCAATTATTCTGATGTTTTATGTACTGGTCTGAGAACATCGAGTTATTTTACTCGGGCCATCATCACTGTCAGATGTTAATGACTTTTAGTTATTTCTGACCTGTTTCAGAGTTCCCTGAGTAGATAAGTATTGAAAGGGTCTCTGTTTCACTAATAAGACACTGACTTGTATAACCTTCCTATCATTCCCTTTCACAATTTCAAGTGTGGATGTTTATTTTCCCATTAAGTAGTAACAAAGGGCCAAACTCCAGACAGTTTCAAACTGAACGGATTTAATCCAGTATAAAATTTAACCTATTCATGTTGGTTGCATTGGGCTTAGACAGTAGCAAATGCTTCATGGTTAAGCCAATCAAATAAAGGAACATATGCATGTACATATCCTTTACCTCAGAGCATGAGTATCTTCAAGATGCTACCTCCTAATAATTACTATTGGCAAGGATAAATTGTATCCAGAATAGACTCTGAGGATATGGATCATCATTTTTGAGAATTGCTGCCTTGTGTTACCTGACAGAAGCTGATGTTTGCAGTTTGGAAAACTTACATATCTGCTTGTAAGGTTGTAATTCTAGTCAAGCACAGTCTTGAAGAATGGAAATGGACAATGACAGCAGAAAAGTATAGCACTGCATGTCTTCTGCTATATAACAGCTAACTTGAAAAGTTAAGAAGAACAATGTTCCTAAATCCACTATGGTAGGCAAAATAATTATCACCTGATTATTGAAAGCTTATTTATTGAAGGGTCAGTAGATGATAATTAAGGTTTTACGAAACAGTGGAAGATAGTATTACAATGGACTTAATTATCTCCTGCACTATAACAAAGAATTGTTATTGGTGCATAAGTGCAAGACGTGCAATTTTGCAGTATACCGAAATCAAGCAAGGAAATTTGAAATAAAATATAGCTTTTGTATTCTGGACAGTAAACTGAACTCTGTTTTCTTTGCTCCCTTCTTTTCTGTTCTAAAGCTTTTTCAGAATTCAAGGAAAGAAAACCATATCAAAGTGATTATGAACCTTATGACAAAGTTCTACATGATGAATTTTCTAAACTCTTACTTCAGAGCCCAGTATTACCTTTCAAGATAGATAAAGTATATGTAAGAAGACAGCCGAGAGAGCTGGAGTTGAAGATTTTTTTCCTTCCTCCCTCTCTGCCTCTCTCTTTTTTTTTTTTTTTTTTTTTTTTTTTTACCCTTTTCACTTTAGGAACACAAGAAAAAATGGTAAAGAAATGCAATCTGATAGGGTAGTCTCTGGCTCAAAAATGGGTTGTTGTGCCTGTTTTAATGTCTTTAATTTAAAATTTCAAAGGGAAAAGTGAGAAGACATTTCCTTTTCACACAACTGTGAAGTGTTTGGACTAGTGTATGAATATGCTGTAGTACAGTATCCAAAAACTGAGTAATGGCACCACCTGGACACTGAAGGCTGACTCATGTGTATGGCATCTCTTGCTTGCACTGGAAGGAACTTATCTCTTGTAAGTACAGAAAGTACTTTTTCTAACTGAGGAAGGGAATGACATTCCCTTGACCTATTATCCAGCTGCCCAAAGAGTAGTTCACACACAGGTCTAAGACTGTTCTCCCGACCAAAAGGAAGCTTTGGATGAATTGCTCATTCATCATTCTAGCATCTTTAAATTAAGCTCTTCCTCTGTGCTGTTGCTTTATTACTCCTCAGTACTAGCAAAGAAGCCAAGTTTAGCTAAGGCTAAGACAACAAGATAACTTTGTACTCCAACCTGCTGTTCAGTTAGCTTTCAATACAAATCTGTCTCATGGTAAGATCCTCAGTAGAGAAAAGATGAATAGAGTATGTGTTAAATTTTAATGCTTTTTTCTCTCTCAGACTGAAAGAGATTTGTACTATTTTTTTTTCCTTCTGCTCTGTATTCTCTAGTAACATTTTTCTCATGATTGAGAACTCAGGATATAATCAATCCACATACTGAAAAAGTACATGCAACGGTTCTAAAAAAAACCCACAGAAAACCAAGAGGGCTCTTCTATATTCTATGAACAAAAGTAATCAACAGGACCTCTATATGTACAGCAACAGGTCTGGATATTCATACCAAAGAAATGAACAAATCTTGTCATTATTTTCCCAAATCTAAACAAGACTGAATTAATAAATAAGGGCTTGTAAGCTCAGCTGAAGATCTCATGATTAGTTTAGTGAACTGGCAATTAGCTTTTCAGGTGCTATAGTTTCAAGCATTTAGAGAATTAAATAGAGTATATGTTCATTTAAAAATTAAGATGAAAACTTTTATTTATGCTTCTTTCTTCCTTTATTCATTTGCTTATTTAATAATTTATCAATATTTGCTTGTCTGTCTGGATCAAAAGTATCTCAAACAGAACAGTTGCTTATGTGGGTATTTTTTTCCACTACCGGCTAACATGAAGAGTCACAGTGGCAACCAGGAAACCAGAAAATATATATATGTTATACATAGTTATGAACGTGTAGTTTATTCATATATATACATATATAAAACTTTTTCAAAATATAAAAATAATTTATTCTTTAAGTACTGAAGATTGAGTCACATTTCTGGGTGAATTACTACTTTCTTGCTTATTCACTTTCCGTATTTCCTTATTTAAATAAATGTTTGCCTCAACTGCTGTGCACATACATAGTGTAACACTTATTTCCTTTCTTCATATTGATCTACTTTGATTTTCTATCATGATAGAGTAATAACTAAAGATATAGACTAACTCACTTTAATCATCACTTAGATTAGCATCGGAGGCTTGAAACTTCATTTGTGACAGCACAGAAATTCTGTAGCATGTTTCCACTGAAGCCAACAAAATCATTGTCTGTGACTTAATGATGCAAATCTATGTGCTGTTTAAACTGCAATATTAAAAAAAAGAACAAAAAAATGTCCCTGTAAAAAATTTAAACCAGTGCATTGTAAAATGTTTCATTATTTTTTTTTTTTTGAAGGGCCATATATAAGTTACTGAGTTATGAAAATTTTAAGTTGCATTCTAGTAGTGAAAAACCCAGCTGCAAGGTAAAAAGTCAGATATGATCCATGAGAGTATGTTTTGTTGAATCATGGAATTGCAAGGTTGGAAAGGACCTACAAGATCATCTAGTTCAACTGTCCCCCCATAACCATTCACAGAATCACAGAATCACAGAATTATCAAGTTGGAAAAGACCTAGAAGATCATCTAGTTCAACCATTACCAATACTTCCCAGCTAAACCATATTCCTCAACACAACATCCAAACGTTTCTTGAACACTCCCATGGTCGGTGACTCCACCACCTCCCTGGGCAGTGCATTCCAGTGCCTGACCACCCTTTCTGAGAAGTAATATTTCCTAATGTCCAGCCTGAATCTCCCCTGGCGCAGCTTGAATCCATTCCCTCTAGTTCTATTACTAATTATACGAGAGAAGAGGCCGACCCCCAGCTCACTACAACCTCCCTTCAGGAAGTTATAGAGAGCAATGAGGTCTCCCCTGAGCCTCCTCTTTTCCAGGCTGAACAATCCCAGCTCCCTCAGCCGCTTCTCATAAGGCCTGTGCTCCAGACCCCTCACCAGCTTCGTAGCCATTTCTACCACATACTACTAAACCTTATCTCATAGCTCCTCATCCAGACACCTCTTGAACATTGCCAGGGACAACAACTCCACCACCTCCCCAGTCAGGCTGTTCCAGTGCCTGACCTCTCTCTGAGTGTTTTTCCTTATCTAAATCTCCTTTGGCACAACTTGTGGCCTTTTCTTTGGGTCCTGTTTGTTGCTTGGGAGAAGAGGCCAAACCCCTACTCATCACAACCTCCCTTCAGAAAGTTGTAGAGTGCAATGAGGTCTCCTGTGAGCTTCCATTTTCCCAGACTAAACAATCCCATCTCTCTCAGTTACTCCTCATAATATTTGTGCTCCAGACCCCTCACCAGTTTTGTCGCCCTTCTCTGGACACTTTCCAGGACCTTCATGTTTTTTCTTGAAGTATGGGTTCCAAAACTGAACACAGTAGTTGAGGTGTGGCCTCACAATGCTGAAAACGGGGGGATGATTACCTCCCTGCTCCTGCTGGTCACACTATTTTTAATGCAGGCCAGGATGGCACTGGCCCTCTTTGACACCTGGGCACACTGTCGGCTCATGTTTAGCCAAGCATCAACCAACACCACCAGGTCCCTTTCCTCTTCACAGTCATAGCATGACATGGTATCAAAGTTCCAGCCCCAGCTATTAGCTTATGTATGATTTTGGATATTTTTCCAATGTGTATAATATTATGGTTCTAGAATCTGTCACCTGTCTCCAAACTGAATCTTATAAACTAATTTAGATATGTTTCTCATATGGGTAATGTTAAGGCTCAACAACAACAATCTGTCACCTGTCTCCAAACAGACTGCCCAGAGAGTTTGTGAATACTCTGTCCATGGAAGTGTTCAAGGCCAGGCTGGATGGAGCACTGGGTAGCCTCATCGAGCAATTGGCGACACTGCCCACAGCAGATCATTTAGTTCCCACACAGTTGGAACTAAATGATCTTTGAGGTCCCTCCCAACCCAAACCATTCTATGATCCTGGGATTCAGTAGCAGAAATTGAACTATTTTCAATCTTACAGTGTGCTTAGATGAAACTAGAAATGAATTGGATATTTTTCATAATATACATACATGTTTTTCATCAAGTAATGTAATGTGTGATAACCATTCCCATTATAGACATTTAGCTATCTGTGACTCCTATGAACAGTGTTTTATTTGCTCCTAGATTAGACTGAGAATTTTAAAAATGAAATTCTAATATGTCAGTGAATATTTCATGTCAGTGAAAACTTCCTAGACATCCATTGCATTTCCAATTTTGTGATTGTACCATTCTGGGACACAACATCTCAGGTGCTTGAAGATCTGAATACTGTAATTGCTGGTTTCAGAACACAAAATAGTGCACTAAGGTAATAGAACTAATGATCCCTTCTGACCTTTAATTCTATTAAACTAACAAAACCTAACAACACTGCCAATCTTTTTTCTCCTTTGATTTTTTTTTCTTAAAAATTCATAAATTTACTTTCTGTCTTATCCCACTCATTTGTCTTGATATACGCTTTCTACACCTTGCCTACAAAAACAATAACAACAAAAAATCACAATAAGTAATCATATGCTACTCCCTCATCCATCTTAAACGTTAAAGTAAGCTTCTGGATTTCTGTATCTCTCTTTTAAATTGATTTTATTTTTAAATTAAAGCTGTTAATGGGAAAATATATTTTCTTCTTTATTTTCAGATATAATTTAGCTGAGTTTATTAACCCAGCTATACTGCATTTCAGAAATTGAGCTTTTGACTGTTGCTGCAAAGATTATGTTATAATGGATAGACACATAAGTCCAAAATTCAAATGACCCTATTTTGACTGCATTGCCTTTGGTTACAGTAACTGCAGTCAGCTGAAGTATGTCAGTTTCTGCCCAAAATGCAGTCTCAGTGAGAAAGTAGCAATTTTGAAAAATGGGAAAGCCTCTCAGTAAAAAGAAAGGCTCAAAGCTTTCAGCCAGCAATAGAGCACAATCTCTGTTATAGCAGCCATATGTTTGTCAAGCTGATCACTCAGCCAGGCTACATGTCGGAAATACTGCAGTCCTTCTCATCTAGTAGCTGAAGCTGTGTCTTTCCACCTTAATTCTCTGGCATATGAAGTCTTAACCTTGATAAAATGTAGGGTAATTCTTTGCAATCAGAAGCAGTAGAAACATAATTGAATTATTTATTAAGGAGAGAAAAAATCCATTTCTACTACTGTAGGTGAAAAAATATTATGCACATGAATGAGTGCAACCCATTTTCTGGCTATAAGACCAACATGTCTGCAGAGAGAATCAGATATTCACCCGAGGTCCCAGCTGCTGCATTCCACATCTGAATCAGTTAGCAGACAGATGTGTAAAAACTCACATAGGCATGGCAAAACATCAGTGTACCCTGACTGGCATTTTAAGTAGTAAATGCAGAAGAGAGACACATTGTAAAGACAAATTCAAATGTTTGTATCAAAAATTAAAGGTAATATAAAAACTTATACTTTTGATATACAGTGTCTCTTAAGGGAAAGTTATGATAAATAAGTGTAGCATACATTTTTGAATCTTTTCCATTAACATATTGTTTAGCCCAATGAGCAAAGGTACAGAATTATTTTCACTCATGGTTCACTATTCCACAAATATAGACATGTGCAGACAGATATTCATAAACAGATCTAGACTTTCAAGTAATTTCTTACACTCTTCAGAAAATACTCATTTAGTCTAATAATTTTAAATGAATATCACCAGTGAAAAATAGCACAAAGCAAGATGCTTGCAAAGAAAATACTATGAGCAATATCTTAGTGCTGCTTCACTGTCAAAGTCAGTGGTGCACTGCAGTACTGATGGTAATTTCTACTTAGTGATAGAAGCTGTTTTCTTCTTCTTTTTTTTTTTTTTTTTTTGTCGTTCTACTTGCCCTCTTATCCATCTAATACCACTCAGATGTCATTGATACATTTACTACACCCCAGTGATTTCTGTCCACCTACACAATGTGCCTATAGCACAAGTGCTGATGATGCATTATATGTCCAGCACTTTTTGCCGCAGTGACATTCCTCCACAGAGTACTGCCTAGAGGCAACTACGCACTCTCATGCAGCAATTATTCAGTTTGATTACATGTTGATGATGAGCTATTAAAAAGCACTCATGCAAGTCTTTCTATTTATCAACAATCATGATATTCTTATTTTCTTTTTTTCTACCATCTAAAAATCTAACTGGAGATAAAAAATACAAACCATCTGAAAAGTACACTACCTTAAATTAATTAATGAATGTAAAATGTATCTGTACTAGCTATACTGTTTCTAAAACAAAAGCTCAAAGAAAGTGAGAGAAAGAGGGAAAGAAAAAGGTCGTTTTATTCAAAATGTCATTTTCTCTAAATAGAACTGACCCTTATATTTTCAATTTAATTTAGAAATACTGAAATGACAAAACCCATGCATAAATCTAATCTGTTGATTAATTACCTAGATACCATGAAGTCTGAATAGAATTCTGATTTGCAAGATAAAGATAATCCAAAGAAAACCACATCAGATATTTCAATATTATCACTCAGTATGTGGTAGGGTCAAGGAGAGCTTCTGACAGTCCTTCTGTGCTATGCAGAGGCAGCATTCAGAACTAGTCATTTTGATTTGTTTGAGTGAAATAGAATAAATTCCAAATTTAAACTTGTTGGAGACTTCTGTGTCTTAAAACTGCAACTGGAACTCTGATATGACCAACTTGATGAGGTTTTCAGTATTTTATTGTTTGTTCAATGTTTCTATTTCTTAGAATATCTTGCATCTTGGTTTTGCTATAGCTGCATCCTTAGATTCCATTCATAAAAAATTTCTTTCTGAGAAAGTATGCATTAAATAAAGATACGTAGCTAAACAGAACTTAGAAATATATTTTACTGAAGACTAAATATACATCAAAAACAAAGAAATCAATGCAATTCAATCTCCTCGTTCACTTTCTACATTGAAGGAAAGGTGAAGCTCATTTCCAGTGGGAACTACACAGAAGTGTCAGACAAGACCCATGGCTATCATAAGGCGACTACCTTATGTTCATTTTATAAATCAAGTGTACATTCTCAATTTGTGCAATTCTATCCAGAGGAAAAAACAGTTTGGATATATTGTTACAGTTTTGGGCTGGTTCAGCCTGATTACATGACTAATGGGGCAAGGGAGGGGGGGACCCATGGATCCCCACCCCAGGAAAGAAGGAAGGGAGGAAAGGAAAAGGTAGAGAGTTGGGCCTAAAAACAAAGCAGCGGCAATGAGCTAAGGAAGAAAACTAATTTACTAAATATGGTAGCAGAATGTGAGATAGCAAAATATAATACAATTGGAATCAAAGCTAATAAATCAAATAAATGAGAGAGAAAGTGTCCAAAATTGAAGGCTGTACTGTAATGCTGAAGACAAGATGGCTAGGGAGCACACGCAACTGTGATGAGCATTAAAGGAAAAGATCAATCTTGTGACTTGCAAGCAGTTTTACCTTTCTGTTTGAACAGAAAATGAAAACAGAACAGTGAAGACTTCTGGAATTTGTAGTTCTTTTTTGTCTTCTGAGAACCAGGTACCCAGAAATACTGACAGTTCATGGAACTGGAGCATTTGCTCTTTAACTCCGAGTACACAACATGATATTTCTGTTACCAGAAATCGTAAAACCACGACACATATTTAAGTCAAACTGAAGCTGAGTACTATGTTTTAGCTCAACCTGGCAATAATATAGCACAGAACAATAGGAAAAATAGAAAGGAAAATTGCACATAACTACAATATGATCTGATACTTAAACTTCCTGTAACACTCAATTATGGTTCACTCCGAGGTAGAGCTCTTTAAACCAGTGAGTATTCAATAGTTAAATTGCAGATATAAATAGATAGATAGATAGATAGACAGATACATAGTTAGATAGATATAGGCATAGAAAAATGTCTTGCCTCTGTAACATGTAACATACTAATTTGATTTAATTATGTATACTAGGTAAGAACATTGTCTAATGCGTTCAGTAATGCAAAACAAAATATTTCAGTTTGTACAGCTTTGAACAGTGGAATTCTATAGCTTCTGAGTGGGGGAAAAAATGATGTCAAATTGTCAGTAGCATTTTTGGAATGACAAAATAAAGTAGTAACAGTAATGATAATAATCTCAGGAAATACATTTCAAACAGTTTATATTTTCAGAAACCTATCTATATGAGTTAAAGCGACAAAGCTTAGTAAAAGTATAAGCCAGTTCTGCAATGGTAGTTTTATGCATATGAATCTCTTTGCACACTGTGTAAGATGGCAGTGTAACAAACTTGAGGACAGAAATTACATAAAGAAGAAAAACAATTTTTTTCCCATGGTTCCTCTATGAAATTATTCTTGCAATTACAAGTAGATCTTGAACTGAGGCCTGTACTTATTTGCTCTTTTATGGATATTTACAGAAGGCATTTGTGAAATATGTGAGAAGCTTTCAAGTAGAACCTTTTGCCATCAGAAAGATAGTAGTTGCTTTGCCTCTTCACATCTTTTTCCTAGCCTGATTACAAGATAGTCTAGTTTTGTCAAGTGGAAGACAAGAGAACCATTGTTGAAATGTCATTCTAGCAATCAGAATTTCAAACAATCAGGTCTTGAAGTAAACCCAAAGATTATCATCATTTGATTAATACAACTTTTCCCCTTCTCTTGAAGGAACCAGATCGCTAATGGAGAAGAGCTGCACCTGCTACTGTACACTATCAACATTCAGTAGATTTAAGTTGAATTTTACCAGAAGGAATGAATCTAGATAAAAGTTCTATCAGCCAATTCAGTGCTCTTATCTTTATACATATATGACTGAGATATAAATAGACAACAGGAAGAATGTAGCTGGATCACACAAACTTATGTAATGTCTCAATAGGAATACATGGAAAAAAGTATGAAATATTTATATAATTCTGCGTAGAACTGTATAGAGAACACTCTGTCAATGGGTTAGAACTTAATGTTTTTTATATATTACGCTGTGGATAAATTTTTAACCCACTGGAGAAATATGGTTGAAGATGTATTTAAATGTAAAATTCATTAAGGAATTTTAAATAGATAGATATCTACTTAGATGTTCAAGAAATTATGAAGAATTAAAATCAGAATGATCTAAGAATCCTAGAATTATAATATCAAATTTGTTCATCTAATTTATACTTGAGAAAATTAAGAAAAGTTATCATATCTGTATTTTTTACATCTCATAGTTTACTGTTTACTTGTAGTCAGACTAATCACAGTTTAAAAATTAATTTTAAAATTTATTCTTAACTTTTTATTTAGTTGAGAGTTATTTAAAATATGATTGTCTATTTTAATAAACTTGTGGCTTATTTGTTTCATATGATTATTTTTGCACTGAAGATGCAAAAAACCCTGTGTTTTGTGATTGGTATGGTTGAGTGCACATTACTTAATATCAAACGCTCTAGTTTATATACAATAATCTGTTCATATTGGCATTCATAAATGAAGTGTAAATTTCAACTTTGTAATTTCAACCCTAGGATGCCACTGGCCCTCTCAGCCACCAGGGCACAATGCTGGCTCATTGCCAAGCTGTCATCCACCAGGAACTCCAGGTCCTTCTCTGCAGAAAATGAAATTGAAAAACAACAACAACAACAAATTAAACATGTTTTGGGTATTGTAATTACGCAGAGTAATAGACAACTTTTGATTCTTTTGGTTCAAATTAATTTAAATTCTAAAAAAGTCCTTGGATTGTCTTTTGGAGTCTTTATATATGTCTATTGGTAACTCAGTATTTAAATAATCAATAGAATCTTTGAAGACCCCACACGTTCTTGTCTATTGATGAGCTATCCACGTTCTTCAGTGTAATCTGCTTCAACATATCTGTGTATAGGGACATCTCACTGGGATATATAGGGAGACATATACTGCTGAGCCAATGGCCAAGGATTTTTTGATGGGGGAAATAACAGGGAAGAGCCACAGGCAGATAGAGAACAGTCTTTGCACAACAGTTACACACTATTCCCTTAACTGTAATACCCCTTCTTAGGCAACATTTTTTTTTTAGGGAAACAGGTATATGACTAAGTGAACTGTACTTCATCATCACCAAGCAGTAAAAAGTTTTCATGTTAGAACAGTTTGCCAGTCTAGCTGATATATTACTTTTTGCTGACAGAGGAGAAGTTATAATCTCGCAAGAATTTCTATTAATATTTTAGTATTACATGTGATATTTCAAGCTCTTCCTTGCAAGAAAACCAGAATTGTGACAAAGCACATTGCTAAGGAATAAGGTCATCATGCAATACTACAGTAAAAAAAAAAATATCCCCTTGATAAAATAAAGCATCAGAGATTTTTAAAACACAGCTAACAAAATATAGACTTTCAAAGAAAAAATAGCAGCTTACATTCTAATTCATTATCATCAACAGATTTATGCTTGACATAGCATAAACTCAAGTATCTATGCAGTAATTTGTCTATATAGCTCTACTGAGTAAAATCTTTCCTTAAAACTTATATACATATTGTATGGGAACTGCTGCATCACAGCCTGAGCCTCTGATTAGTCACCTGAGGCGAGCAATATGTCAGCCCTAGAAGCACAGGTGAAAGCAATTCACCTGTGCTGCAGCAAGGGGTGGAGCCAGGATCCACCTCTCCTAGACCCATTTAAGCGCTGACTACCAGTGGGAAAGGATCTTTCCTCTAGAGATCTACTCCTCTGGAGTCTTCTGAGCAAGCCCTCTGTATGGGTAAGCATTTCATCTATTTTCTCTTGTCCTCACTGTGTATAACTCTCTTGCTTGTTTCATTTTCATACTTTGATTATACATTTATTGTACTTCAATTATACTTCTCAATTATACGTTATTTCTCTTAATTATACACATATTGTTAGCTTCATCTCATTCTAGACTGACAATGAACATTTATCTTCAGGGTAATACAAACTGAATGCAGCCCATCCTCAGGACCCTAGTCTGTCTTACTACTGGTTGCTACAACTGACATTAATATACACTTATTTTTCAAGTTTTGTGTGTAGTAACAAATATATTTTACATTTATTTCTTCAAGTACATGAGAAAGCTACTTAGAAATATGGAATTTGCATGCAATGCAATATATTTAAAATTTGTTCCTTTTTTCTACAGCTAAACTCTCTTAAAAATGCAATTTTTGTTTGTTTCTATAAACTTCATCATTTTGAAAAGGAGGAAGACCAAGAGATAACAAATTTCCTTTTTTGCATTGCATTATACAGTTTGTTGGCTTGGACTCAGGACACAGTTTTAAGTGTCTGGCCACAACTTTACTTTCCTGTGGAAGTAGAAAAATTAGAAACTTAAGGAATGTATTTTAAGGGTTACACTGAGAGACTTTCTCCTGTCTAGAAGATAAGATGTGGAAACAGGTCGTCTGGAAAGAAAGCAGTAAGCCTTTCTGGGTGAAAAGCAGAAAAAAATTGAAGTCTTGTATTCTTTCAGGGTAAGACTAAATCTAGGGAGGATAAGGCAATGATTAATGCAGCTACAGTTTAGTTCAAGGTTGCAAATAATTTGATTAAACTGTTAAAGACAGGCAAGGAACAAGTTGTAAAAAAATTTACAGCTCATCACAAGAAAATTGAATAACTAAAATTTGAGGAAAAGGAGCTGAGCCAGCAATACAAGGTATAGTAGTTTGCACTGGCATTGTTAGTACATCAGGATGTACTAACATCTGTAGTAACTGGTGTAAAAATACAAACAGAATAGCATTTGAGCGTGGGCACTAGAACAGCAGTAAAAGAGAACTCAGGTGAGATTAACAACAAAATAATAATAAAATGAAGCAAAACAGAAATAAACACAAATACTGCCTTTTGAGTAAGATTGATAGATTTATAGGAAATATTGCCTTTAAAGGGGCATTTTCATATTAGCAAGACCACTTATTGTTCTCTTTTTCAACTAACTAGATAGATATAGATATAGGCGTTGGGCATGGGGTTTGAACAAACATCTGGACTGTCCACAGCCATGTCTAATGCCACCTCTACACTCACCTCTTCCTGCATACTTCTCCAAGATAAGAGCCAGCACAGATGAATAGGACACATTCTTTTATCCCTGATCATCCTGAATGCTAACAGAAAAACAAGAAAAACTGATAAATGAGTTATAATGATAGCTGATGTAGTCTGAGAAGTTAACAAGTCATAGCTCTTTGGAACCTTAACTTTAACTGGTGGAACCACTGCAGGACGAGTTGTATAGATGAGAGGCTGGTGTACTAGAAACCTGGATGAAATGTCCACTATCAAGGTATTTTGAGGGCATCTGTGACTTTCTGAAGTTGTACTCTAGGGTAAGCAGAATTAAATGAAAGCTTTACTGAAGAAGATTTTACATCTGCCCTCCAGTGGGTCTCAAAGATACTGAAAATATTATTGAATTCATATTCTTACCAGTTAGGCCTAAAGTAGAAGCCTTAACAAGAATTTTGTGGTGTTCAAGATTGCCAAAACTACTACAATATTGGCACAATTCACTTTTTGTGACATTATAGAGTTTCTAGTTAACTGTAAACTTAATTTTGAAATTCTGAATTGAACTTCTCAATTGAATCTGCTGTTAATCACAAATTTTAAGATGTCACAGAAACCAAAATTCGTTACTCCCTAATAACATTTAAGTGCAAAGATGTTTTAGTGAAGTTGGTTGCAGAATCTTTCTTAATTAGCAGAATGGAAGTAAGCTAGCATTGTGTTTTTCCATATCCTTTTTTTCTAAATCAAGTCTTCAGCTTTTATTTCAATTATGTTGTCAATGTGATAGATTGTATTTTATTCAATTCAAAAAAGTCAGTTAATGTTAAAAAAAATTCATGCGTAATACATCTCATTTTAAGAGTATGAAGCTCACATTTCAGACTAAAAATGATATATATTTTGTTCTAAGTTGGGTGTAATCTTTGTCAGTTTGAGAATATTTTTCTTCAGGATGCTTTCAAGATGAATTGCAAATTCATGAAGTAGGATGCTCTGAGCACATTTAATGTCTGACTACCCAAAATTTAATTCATATTTCTGATAATGTTCTCTAAATGTTTCTAGAAATCTGTGAGGCTTGGTGCCATGATCACTGTCCTGGGGAGCCTGTTCCAGTGCCTGACCACCACTGCAGTGAAGAACCTTTCCCTAATCTCCAATCTGAAATGTAATGTAACAGGTACAGGTGTGAACTCCATATGATTATTTACTAGTCATATTGTCAGAATAATAAAAATGTTAAAAAGAAGTTGTTTTTAATACACAGCTGTTTCTCTTCACATTTTTCAATTCAGTTATTTTCCTGCACACATTGACAGTTTACAGTATGTTAGATCACATTTATAAACCATGGGTATAATTTTAATTTGGCATACGTATCTCCTATAGAAAGCTTGGAAATTAAAAATTCAGTTAGTAGCAGTTGTTTGCTGTAAGAAGGTGTTTTCAGCTGGCATAATATGAAAATATCCAATGTTCTATGACAAGATCCTGATTGATGTATCTTTTTGGAATATTTCTTAAATGTTATGCAATCATAGAAATGTAGTTGGAATTCAACTTTGTTTTTAAAAAGAGTATAATTATTAAGGGTCTTTTCTTTCAGCAATGTTATTCAAACTTTTGCTGGAGATTATTGGGACTGTGCACTGAGTAAAATATTACAGATTACAGGTGGGCTGCCTTCCTAGAAGGGGTGTTAAAAAAAATTATACATATGTAACTTTAAGAACTCTGTCAAGGGTACCAAAGATCTTAGTAATTTTATCATTAATTCTACAGTTGCAAAAAACATCTATTTTATGTCAGAATTTATAGAGCTGTAGCTTTACTTGCAAGGATAGAGACACTAATTGGTCTACAAAACAAATCGGTTTCTCAATCAATATTGTCCTTGGACAGGAACTTTTTTCACAATTTCATAATTTATGTTATGTAATTCCTTATCTGTATATTTCTGTGTTAACAGTTTCACCACTCCTGAAGAAGGCAAAGAAAATATACACTGATAACTGTCAATTGCCTTTTTGAAAGTACAGTGCTAGGGGCTTCAGGCAAGAAAAAAACTGGGCAACTTGGTTATTACTGAGATTATTTATTAAGGTAGCAACTAAATATGAACTGAAAAAAGCCTGGATCAAGGAGTAGGGTTCCTTTCTGTTTTACTCATGAATGTTTTCATACAGACAGAAAAATTCAGTTCATTTTAAGACAAATACACATAGTGGAGAATGAACACATTAGAATGCATAGCCTTTGGTAATTTTTTGTCTGAGTTGTTAAAATGCTTATTTTTAAACTACTGTGGACAACACAAAGCTGTGTAGTGTGGTTGAAATGAAGGAGGGAAGGAATTCCATGAGAGACTTTGAAAGGCTTGAGAAGTGGGCCTGTGTGAATCTCATGAAATTTAACGTGGCCTATAGTGTGAGATTCTGCATCTGAGTCGGGGTATCCCCAAGCACATAAATAGATGAGTGGGTCGAGACCAGCCCTCTGGAGGAGGACTTAGTGGTATTGATAAGAAACTCAACATGAGTAGCGTGCACTTGCTCAGAAAGCCATCTGTATCCTTGACTGCATCAAAAGCATGGTCAGAGGGTGAGGGAGTTGATTCTACCATTTTGTTTTGCTCTCATGAGACCACACCTGCAGTACTTCATTCAGCTCTGGGGCTTCCAGTATAAGTGGAACATGGAACAAGACCAAAGGACAGTCAGGAGGATTGGTAGGGGCCTGCAGCACCTCTCCAACACAGAGGCTCAGAAAGCTGGGGTCGTTCAGACTGGAGAAGAAAAAGTTCAATCTTCTATCAATTAAAGGGGGCCTGCCAGAAAAATGAGGTGGGGCTTTCTACAAGGTCATATAGTGATAGGAAAAATAAATGGTAAATGGTTATTTTCTAGCCTGAATTAAGTAATTTCATAAAGATTAAAGCAAGAATAATGTTACTTCTCTATTCTATTGTCCTTTGATTATTACAACATACCAGGTAGTCTGATAATTTTGTCACTGAATGCTGAATGTAATAAACCAAAAATATAAGAAATGTCATAAAAACCATTGACTTTAAGGCAGGAGAATGAGATAAGTGACCTTTGAAGTGAAATTTTTTGTCTATAATTCTACCTTAGTCTAACTAAAAACAAAAATCTCGCATAATTTGAGAATTTTTTTAAGTGACTTTTGGTCTTAAGGCATCACTGGCTTCGGAGTGATATTTCCTGTTTCATTTTACCCTTTTGGAAAGCTTGACCTTGATATTAATCACGTATCCGCTATTCAATAATATCTGATGTCTTGGTCTCACTTATTAAATAAACTTAAGCAGCAGACAGACTATGTACTGATAATGTTTAGCTCATTAGATTAATATTCATCCTATCGCCACCATGGGAAGATAGATGTACCTGTATTGACAGCCATGTATATATAGCATTGCAGTAAATACTTTTTATACATTATCAGAAAATATATATACTTAACTAAGAAAGATTTGGGTTTTTTTCTGCTTTGAATCTCCATGAACCATTACTGGTGTGGGAAGAAGCGACCTGTTAGAAATATGGAGCTCATGCTATTTGTTTACACTGTTTTCTTAGTTAAGTTTAATTGAATATTTGGCTGGTGCAGAACTTCTTCACTTGCATGGCAATGAAGTAAAGCCAGCCAAAAATTTTAGAAAAAAATGATATAATCATGGAATATATGGGGATTTTTTTCATGGATAAAATTTTTCATATGCCTTAAGATTATTTTTTAAAACTTTTTTAAGAGCAGAAATAATATTTTCATTATAGAACTTAGCACATTTGCTGTGGTTTGACCCAGCTGGTAGCTAAGCACCACACAGATCAAAACATTTCTTTGAATTGATGTCATTTGGTATGGAATATCATTTTGGCCAGTTTAAGTACAATTTAAGCTCCTTGGGATCCCCTCACTGGTAGGACAGTAAGAAAAAGCAAGAAAACTGAAGTGTCCTTGGTTTTGTACAGAGCTGCTCAGAAACAACTAGAAACATTTTCTCCTGGAAACAAAATATAGCATTATACCAGACATTATGAAGAATAAAACAATTCTCCCCCACCTGAAAATAAAATATTTAAGTTAATTTATAAGCTAAAGGGACCCTTTTGAGACAAAGGGCATGGAATTAAGTGCTAGATTTCTGTAATGAAGATTTTAAGAAATTCTGTGACACTGCTATTCTGCTAAAAATTCCTTATTTTTGTTGTAAACACAAGAAATTCTGCACTGTAACATCCAGAGAGCATCTTTCCAAATTCGTGATCACAGAATTGCCAGGGTTGGAAGGGACCTCAAGGATCATGAATCTCCAACCCCCCTGCCACACGCAGGGCCACCAACCATTCCACCTAATGCTAGACCAGACTGCCCAGGGCCCCATCCAATCTGGCCTTGAACATCTCCAGGGACGGGGCATCCACAACCTCCCTGGGCAGCCTGTTCCAGCACCTCACCACTCTCTCTGTAAAGAATTTCCCCCTGATGTCCAACCTAAATCTCCCTTCCCTCAGCTTAAAACCATTTCCCCTTGTCCTGCTGCCACTCACACTTTCAAAGAGTTGATTCCCCTCCCTTCTGTAGGCTCCCTTTAGGTACTGAAAGGCTGCAATGAGGTCACCCTGCAGCCTTCTTTTCTCCAGGCTGAACAAGCCCAGCTCCCTCAGCCTGTCCTCATAGGGGAGGTGCTCCAGTACCCTGATCATCTTCGTGGCCATTCTCTGGATCCTCTCCAACAGCTCCCTGTCTTTCTTGTACTGGGGGCTCCGGACCTGGACGCAGTATTCCAGATGGGGCCTCACAAGAGCAGAGCAGAAGGGGACAATCACCTCTCTGTCCCTGCTGGCCACCCCTCTTCTGATGGAGCCCAGGATCCCATTTGCCTTCCGAGCCGCAAGGGCACACTGCTGGCTCATGTTAAGTTATGATCAAATGAAGTGTACTGTATGGACTACAGAGGATGACGGAAAATATTAGAGAAATGTCCAAACTTCTCTTCCAACCAACATAAGTAAATACCGTAATAAATAGCTTAGTTTAATGTGTTTATTTTGGGTCAATCTCTGGCAAATACTTCTAGATATCTATAAAATATAGTTCATGATATTTCTGTAGAAAATGATGTGTTTGAAATACTGTTCCTTTATCAGTACAGTCCTTGTATAGAAAAATCCCTGAAACCTTTGCTAAATTTAACAGTGAAGTAAATTTTTTATGTCAAAATTACAAGTGACATTCATGATACTGAATTACCTCAAATGGGTGTGGGAATCAATGTCATTTGCTGAAGTGGGTATTTTTTATAAATAGATAAAAGGTCATTAGTAAGAACATTTTCCTTTAGTTTGATCTGTGTAATTCTCCAATATTACATTCTAATACGTAATGTAGTGAGATGATTGATCCACAGCTGTTCTAGAATTAGTTTCTGTATTTTGTCATTTTGATTTGAATATGAAAATATTTATGTAATAATATAAATTTTATCCATAATAAATTTATAAATGTATTAATAAGCTCTCACGTAATAGAATCCATTATGTACTGATTCCCTTACAGTGTTTCTTTTGTATGTATGGTATGACTTCCACTATTCATATTTTTTTCATTCAGTTATAGGTAAATAAACATATTAACATCTTATGTTCAGTAGAGCGAAATGCCACGATAACAGTACATGTGCAATTTTTACATATCTTTAAGGTAAGAAAAATTACAAATCAGTAAGTTGGTGATAAGAGAACTAATACAGGTATTTTCCCTACATTTAATCAACATTTCTTCTGATATGGTTTCATACGAACTTTTCTGAACTTTTTGTTTGACATTTAAAAACTGTTGCAATTAAAAGAAAAATCTTGGTTTCTCACAGTAAGCAGATCTATTCCATTCTTTGTCCTTTGTGCACACCCTCAAAAGCTTAAAATTTGAACAGTCCACTGATCCTCACGAGCAAGAATTATAGGCATGCCAGTATCCAT
>JAPSGF010000001.1:17615986-17635557 GCA_035772895.1 Perdix hodgsoniae
CAGGGGGGGGAGAAGGAAAAAAAAAAGGGGGAGAGATTGTTCCTCTTATATTACTTACATATTCATAAAACTGTATATTTAATTTAAAATATTTATTTCTGAATATTATTTGAGACTTTTCCAGATAAATTCTATATCCAAATAATGCCTTCTGTGACCTACTATCTGCCAACTGTAATCCAAACTACACAGCTGGTAAAACAGTAGGAAAACCAGGAATCCTAGTCTAATGGAATAAGCATAGAACTTCAGCTACAGGTAGGTTCAGTACAGAGCACTGTGTTCATTCTCTCAGTAATTTCTTTACTGTGGCACTGATTTAGGTTATTAAGTATTTCAATTAATAACAGAGCATCTGAACTCTAGCATTAATAACATAATTAAAATAGAAAATATGTGCTGGTAAAATATATTGCAGTATAAATGTACATTTAATAAGACACTGTTTTTTACTCTCTTCAGCCTGAATCCGTAGCCTGAGCTGACTTTAATTGGTTTTGAATCAAGCCTTTATTTTTTCAGATGTCATTTTCACCCATATTCTCATCACGTGTTCTTACATGGTACCTTGTTTTGTGCAGATACATGACACTCATTCAGCTCCAAATATCCAACAATTATCTGATAGAAAACCTTTGTTCCCATACGTAAGATTTGTGGTCTTCTTTATATGGCTAGTTGATTAAGTAGTGACAGTACATAGCTTTGAACACTTTATTATTTAGACAAAGTTTATTTGATAACAAGGGTAGGCAAGTATAGTTTCATTTAAATACAAAATAATTAGAAATCATTTAAAAGTGAATTTCCTTTGGAAAATTTTATCTGTTTTTTCTTATATCAGATTTCCTTGACCATTCCGGAAGTCAAGTCTTGCCTGCACTAATGCTCATAGAAAAAAAAATTTAGGATTGCACACTCAGGCAGTTCAGATAGCAAATTTTATACCCACAGTGAAAGATCTTTATACTGAATGTGATGTAGAACCTTAATTATTAAGACAGGAGACAGACAGTATTCCCAAAGTCCCTCACTGGAACTTTGGCTCAGAGGCAATTAAATGAGTCAGGCAGGGCTCTGTCTGCACCCTTTACATCTTGGCTCAGTCATGCATACCTACTTCTTTCTGTGATTGAAGGAAAAACCCTATAAAGTTCTTACCACCTTAGTAAATCCTAGATAAGCCTCATTTTTTTTCCCTCTGTCTTCTGTACTAAGACTTGTAACCTGAAGAAGATTCAAAAATTCTCAAATCATTCTTAACCAATGCTATTTCATAAGTCAGTTTTAATCCTGGAGAGACTTAGGTTTCATTAGAATCATTATTTCTAACAGCAGTGATTACTTTTGTTTGTCCTAGAAAGAAAGCCATGTAAATAAAATAGTTATGAGAAATGTTAAAACCAAACTTGAAACAGGATTATTAATTTGATGTGTCGGTCCTACCAGTGTAAAACTTCTCATGGGTGAACCAATATGAAAAAATGATTAAGCCACTACATTTTTCAGAGCCTATGTAACTGACTTCCAGTGATTTATATAGAAACATACACTTACTTGCTTCCTCACACATTTTTAATTAAATAATTTATGAGTCTCTCTACCGAAATTCCTTTGATTCCTTAGTTTTTAAATGTTCATTCAGTATATGTTCAGCTCACAAAACTGGTCATATAGCATATATATATATATTTGAAATGTATTTATATATATATTTGAAACGATTATGTTGATCTTTTTTTATTTCAGAAATTTTTGAACATTGTCTTACATTTTTACCTATTCATCCAGCTTAACTATTCTTTAAAAAAAATACTAGCTATTTTTTGTCCTTTCTTCTTTTCTTTTTGTTGTAGTTTTGCAAGAATATATTTTTCCTTTGAATAGAAAGACTATTCTCTGAATAGAAGTGTGAAAATATTACCATATAGCTAATATCATCAAGAGACTAAATAAATAGAAAATGGATGGCAAAAAATGCTAAGACAGCAAAGTTCCCACTCAGAATATTGTTTTGATCTGTTGTGCATAGACAGTGTTCTGTGGTGATTTTTTTCTTGTCATTTAATTAATAGTCTGAAAAACAGATTGAAAAGTAATCTGAAATATTCTCACTTCTCAATGACTGTGGGACAAGTAATGTTCCCAGAAGTTAATATAAACCTTTCCTTAGTATGACTGTGATTCACATAATCATAATGAGCCATCCAGCATGCCAGCATGGAAAAGACCTCCAAGATCGAGTCCAACCATTAACTTGACTTACTAATTCTTTGAGTGTTGTGTCCTCATATCCTTTAAGAACTTTCAAGGATGGGAACTCCAGTAACTCTCTAGGCAGCTCATTATAATGCTTGACCACCATGAAGAAATTCTGCCAATTCAATCTAACACCCTACCCAATGTAATTTGAGGCCGTTTCCCTGTGTCCTATCATTTCTCAACAGAGAAATGAGATAATAGAATTGCTCAGGTTGGAAGAGATCTTAAATATCATCAAGTCCAACCACGATCTAACCATACTATCCTAACTCTAACAACCCTCCGCTAAATCATGTCCCTGAGCACCACATCCAAATGTTTTTTAAACACATCCAGGGGTGGTGACTCAACAACCTCCTGGGGAGCCTATTCCAGTGCTTCAATCAGCACCTTCAGATCAGCACCCACTTTCCTGAAACCTCCTGTCAGGTAGTTGTAGAGAGCAATGAAGCCTCTCTTCAGCCTCCTCTTCTGTAGACTAAACAACTGTCAACGGTTTATGGGCTGGTCCGGCCCAGTTCCGTGACCAGCAGGGCGGAGGGATCTGCGGATCCGCGCCTCTGGGAAAGGGGAAGCAGGGGACCCCAAAATACTTGAAAACAACAGCACTGATCTGAGGTGGAACAAATGATTTTACTAAATATAGTATTAGCAAAATACAATGAGAGAGAGAGAGAGAGAGTCTGTTTGAATTGTATAGACCTCACCACAATGCTGGGGTGAGAAGTGCAGTCCAGTTGAGTGACTGAAGTACAGACGGCGAAGAGCAGATAGCGAAGCGCAGACAGCGAAGAGCAGGTGAAGAAGAAGAATCAGGTGACCTTGCTTGGAGTTATATCCCCTTGCTGACCGCAAAGTCTCCTGGGGAAATGTAGTTCTTCTCCGACGGACGAACATTCGGCAGAAATCAAACCCCACCCCCAATGCATTACATGATGTTATGGTGTGGAATACTGATGACCAAAAATCATAAAACCATGACAACAACCCTAGTTCCCTCAGCCACTCCTCATATGTCTTTTTTCCTAGACCCTTTATGAGCTTTGTTATTCTTCTCTGCACAAGTCCGAGCAATTCAATATCCCTCATGTAGTGAGAGGCTCAAAACTGAACATAGTAATCAAAGTGCAGTCTCACCAGTGCCCTCTGCAAGGGGAACAATCACTTTCCTTTTCCTGCTGGCCATGATATTTCTGATAAAACACAGGAAGCCATAGGCTTTCTTTGTCACCTAGACACACTTGTGGCTCATGTTCAGCTGGCTGTTGACCAGCACTTTATGCCACTTTTAGTGCTACATAGTCTCGAACTGTAATAAAATACAAGGTGGAATTTGTTGTGCAGGAAGAAATGGAAGACTTTTTCGGTAGTATTTCCTTGTAGCTTCTTCTTCTAAGATACTACTGTTTCAGTAGACTTTGAGAAAGCTGAAGTGTCTTCGTACAAAACTATCAGTCAAATTCAGAAGCACATTTTGAGATAATACACACATTTCCACTTTCCACTTCCACCCGAGAGTGCTGAGGGAACTGGCGGGGGTGATAGCCAAGCCGCTTTCCATCATCTACCAGCGCTCCTTGTTGACTGGTGAGGTCCCGGAAGACTGGAGGCTTGCCAACGTGACTCCCATTTACAAGAAAGGTTGTAAGGAGGATCCGGGGAACTACAGGCCTGTTAGCCTGACCTCGGTTCCAGGGAAAGTTATGGAACAGATTGTCTTGAGGGAGATCATGCGGCATGTGCGGGATGGCCGGGGGATCAGGCCTAGCCAGCATGGGTTCATGAAGGGCAGGTCCTGTTTGACCAACCTGATCTCCTTTTATGATCTAGTGACCCATCTGCTGGATGAGGGAAAGGCTGTTGATGTGGTCTACCTAGACTTCAGCAAAGCCTTTGACACTGTCTCCCACGGTATTCTCCTGCAGAAGCTGGCAGCCCGTGGCTTGGACGGGTACATTGTTGGATGGGTAAGGAACTGGCTGGAGGGCCGGGCTCAGAGAGTGGTGGTGAATGGAGTTAAATCCAGCTGGCGACCGGTCACGAGTGGTGTTCCCCAAGGGTCGGTGCTGGGGCCTGTCCTCTTCAATATCTTTATTGATGACCTGGATGAGGGCATTGAGTGCACCCTCAGTAAGTTCGCAGACGACACCAAATTGGCTGGGAGTGTGGATCTGCCTGGGGGTAGCGAGGCCCTGCAGAGGGATCTGGACAGGCTGGAGAGCTGGGCTGAAGCCAGAGGGATGAGGTTCAACAAGACCAAATGCCGAATCCTGCACTTTGGCCACAACAACCCCAGGCAGCGCTATAGGCTTGGGGCGGAGTGGCTGGAGGACTGTGTGGAGGAAACGGACCTGGGGGTATTGATTGATGCTCGGCTGAACATGAGCCGACAGTGTGCCCGGGTGGCCAAGAAGGCTAACAGCATCCTGGCTTGCATCAAAAACAGTGTTACTAGCAGGAATAGGGAGGTCATTGTCCCCCTGTACTTGGCACTGGTGAGGCCGCACCTCGAGTATTGTGTTCAGTTTTGGGCCCCTCATTGCAAGAAAGACATTGAGGCCCTGGAATGTGTTTAGAGGAGGGCTACGAAGCTGGTGAGGGGCCTGGAGCACAGGCCTTATGAGGAGTGGCTGAAGGAGCTGGGATTGTTCAGCCTGGAGAAGAGGAGGCTCAGGGGAGACCTTATGGCTCTCTATAACTTCCTGAAGGGAGGTTGTGGTGAACTAGGGGTCGGCCTTTTCTCTCGTGTAGACAGTGATAGAACTAGAGGCAATGGTTTCAAACTGCGCCAGGGGAGATTCAGGCTGGACATTAGGAAATATTACTTCTCGGAAAGGGTGGTCAGGCACTGGAATGCACTGCCCAAGGAGGTGGTGGAGTCACCGAACATGGATGTGTTCAAGAGACGTTTGGATGTTGTGTTGAGGGATATGATTTAGCTGGGGAGTATTGGTGATGGTTGGACTGGATGATCTTTTAGGTCTTTTCCAACCTTGATAATTCTGTGATTCTGTGATTTAAGCATACATTACATTTATTAAGGTTTTAATTGCATGCAATTGATATTATGTCTCTTGAAGGCAATTTTGCAATGTTTATCACTGTTAAGTCAATCAGCTGTGGAGAGGGTTATTTTCTTAAAGTATCATCCTATCCCTGTTCAAGTTAATAACTTTTGTGCAGGATTAGTGTTCCCTGAGATCACTGAGTTATATTATTTGCAAGATCTTTTGTGCCAGTCTGGCTGGCCAGGAAACAAGTCAATAACATTCAGGAAAGGTAGCAAAGAGAAGCAAAATAAAATTATTTGGAGTATATATATCCTTGAGGAGTTCTTGTTTGCTATAATATAAAGAAGTTGTTTGTATTACCACTTCTGTGTAACTGCAACATAGTGAGCTAATAAAGTGTAAATAATAGAAATTCAAATAAAGCCTAATTAAAAATATTTGTTCAGTGATCACTTCACCATTTGGTTCTGGCTTCCTGTGGCTTTTGGTGTTGAAATACAGTGTCCAGGCATCTTAATTCTTCCCATTTTATTTTGTGATACTTTCTTACTTGGCTATTTGCTCTTGTTTGTTAGCAACTTGTCTTAATAAATTCAATGAAAAGGTTGTAATATCATGCACTGAATGTTTTATGCCCTAATTTAATACTTCTTAAAACTGAAGGGACAGAAAATGTGCATTCTGTGGCAAAGAATGCAAAAATCCATTTCTCTCTTTTATGTTTAATTCACTTGAACATGCCATTTGAGTTCGAAGTGATTGTCTTTATCCCCATGGATACAAGAGACAGTGAGTTTGATTTTTGCTCAGATTCAGAAACTGCTTTCAGGAAATTTAAAAAGGTTTATTGTAGCACTTGTCATGGTGGAAACTGTTTTGCTGGCATTCCTGGGGGCATTCATTTGTTAAGTGAAGAGGCTGTGCTACAAGAAGGTAGGGCCAAGGAACATAAAGCCACTACGTTATCTGTGTTGTCTTGAGGAAAGTGCGTTGCAGTCTTGAAACAAAGCCATTAGAGTTCAACATGAGATTTCCTGGCTACAATTTCACTGACTTTCAATTTAAACTGAAAGCAAATACAGTTGTGAGAAAATTATTACCACATTATTAGAGAAGCATCAGTGGATTTTCAAATGCTTTCCACATTTCCCCCATTGCTTATTTAGAAGAATAACAAAACATTACTCATATGCTATAAAAAGTCAGTTTGGGATACTGCAACTAAGAAGCTGACAGAGTGGTGGGACAGCCTTGAAAGGAAATAATCATCAAATTAAGGAGATTCTGAATGATTTATATCTAGTGAACAGCCTATCTCTACCCAACTTCATGTTGCCTAACAAACACAACTCACCAGATGGTGAATTCAGAAAATCAAATGGAATGTATTCAAACAAATGTAAAAGCACACTGAACAGTCATATCAAGAAGAGCCACAGTTTTAACTTTGCCAAACTAGAAATAAATCCAAGAAAGAAATCTCTAGATAAACTGAGTGGCTATGACTGACAAACACTAGAATGGAAGAGAAATGGTTTGCACAGTGAAATTCAAGATTTGTTATTTAAGGCCAAGGAAAAGAGAACAAGCCAAAGGACAGTGCAAGGAAAGAACGCTAAGAACAATAAAAATCAAGAGGAGGCAAATAATAAAAAAAGCAGATAAAACGCTAGAAAGCGGTTGTACTTTACAGTGTGAAAATATCATGTGAAAAGACATGTGGTTTTCAAATGAAAAGTAGAAAAGCCCTGAAATCAGCTTTTGATATCAAAAGATATAAAGAAATCACACTAGTCTAAAAGGCAATGTACATAAATCTTTTAGAACTAGCTGGTTTTAGGATGAAGATATTCTGTATAGAAATTTTATACTGAAAAACCTGATTGAAAACTACACCAGAATAAAGCTCAGTCAATAATGAGTGTAAATTTCAAAGGTGATTGATAGAGCTCAGACATTTGGTAGATGTTTGATATGATAGACCAAAATGTTTGATAAAGCAGACCCACACTGTAAAAAATTTTTATTTACAGTTTTTAATGTTCTCAGGACTGGAAAATGAACAGCATGAAATGTATCTCCTTGCTTTTTCTCTTATTGCTGCTAACATCTAGAAAAGAATTAATTAGATACAAATCCAAATATTCTTGGTATTATACACAAAACTGAGAGAAAAAGGCTAATACTATTTTCTTTGCAAAATCAAGGGCTCAAATTTATGAGGAAGACCTGAAATGGTGAAAGAAAAAAATGCTTAATAAGGTAGAACAGCTTAACAATTTCAACAGCTCTGTAATGATCCATGGAAACCCCATAAAGGAGATACTATCAAGGCAAGAAAATTTACAGACTGTATTCACTTACCTTAAAAATAGATAAAATCAAAAGTACCAGTAAAGACTCTTGTCAAACCTGAAACTTTTCAACTCAAATATGTTGATATATATGACTGAGAATTTAGAAGTGTTTTTGCAGAAAAAAAATGTTGCTTTGAATATATCTCCAATATTCCAAATATAGAAAAAAGTATATTTAAAAAGTCAAGTTCTAAAAATCAGTATAATTTCCTGGGAAAAAATTTTTTTTCTCTTCAAAATGAATTTCCAATGCATTTAAAAGGCTCTGTGACATAAATGATATTTCTTCTTTTTGAAACTGAGATATTCAGATTCAGTTTTTAGGGAATGCTTATTGAAACTTGTGAAAAAATTTGATCCACTATATCAAAATTAGTAATTAAACGTGAACATACAACTAATTACCTAATGTTAGGAATATCTTCATTGTAGTTTACTACTGAGACTCATCCGTCCATCATTAATTTAACAAAATATCAGCATTAATCAAAGAAATATGAGGCATTCAAATCACAAATATTTATTACTCTTAATCCAGTCAAAAGATGTCACCAACATGTCCCTATATTCCTCTTTTTGAATTGCTAAAAGTATATAGCAATAGCAAAAAAAGGATGCAGGGTCTGCCAAAGGATGCTAAATGAAAATTTTCTCATTGAAATCTAACTCTAGTGAAACTACGAGCTACAGGTTATTAAAATTAATTTTATTTTTCTTGTGCCATTCTAAGAAAATCCTATTCTAAAACACTTATCTAAGAAGCTAAGAACAAGTGTAAGGTGCAGTCTTTCAGTTTTCTGAGACAAACCTTTCACTCTGTTGTTTGCAAAGCAGAGGTTATATAAGTAAGAAAAAAAAATAAAATGAATCTGGAAAAAAAAGTTCCAATTCAGGCATAGAAAATTGAAGAGCTTATACTATATTATAAAATTATTATAATTTTATATATAAAATAAAAAATATTTTAATTAATATATATATATAATAATTATATTATGTTATAATTTTTTTTCTCTACCATGATATTTAACTTCTTTGATAATCTGTTTTATTTTTTCAAAGTTTAAAAACTTATTTTTCCACCAACCTCAAAGCTGATATTCCCTCTTTTCCTTTCTTGATTATTAGTATTTTGCAGCCTGTTCACACTTAGTACATGAGCCTCTCATTCTCAAGGTTTTCTACATTCACAGTTAGAAGGAAAACAAAACAAAACAAAAAACGTTGACTACAATAAAAAGTGGCAAAGAATATCTAGATAATCATGAAAAGAAGAAAGAAAATGGCAGGTCTGAAAATCAGTTAGCATGACAAAGTCAATATGTATGACAATAGAGTAGAGTGCTAAGAGAACTTAAGACAAATACATGCAAAACCTTTATTTGTCATTTACCAACACAGTATACTGTTAGCTCATGTTCTTCAAAGTTATGTAAATTACTTCTGAAATGTGAGTAAAAACACGACATCAGGACTTTTAAAAATAGTTTTAGTTTTTTTTCTTCCAGTTCAGGACAGAAATTACAAAATATTAATTTGGAACATGGCTAAGTGAATTGTGTTAGAAATCAGATTTTGCACTCCAAGTCTCAAAACTTGCTTAAACTTCATATTTGGAAAATATCCAGTCCTTTTTTAAATTATATTATTTCTAGTTCTAAAAATTTCCTTGATTATGGTTACTGAGTTTAGTTGTTGCTGAGCAAGCTTTTAGGCTTTCATGGGTATTTACCTAGTCTTTACTCAAAGGTTACTGGGTCTCACCGTAGTAGTGATTTCATTTCAGTAGTTGGCAAACTGATCCCTGTTCACACAGTTTAAAAATTACTCTGACAGCTTTATATTAATAAATATTCACAAAAAGTTCTGCATGTATATAGCACAAAACAGCCATCATTTTCCATTAGTTGCACAATAGTGCCCACTGGCAGAGTGAGATATACTGTATGTTTAACAGCTCAGTTGTTGCACACATCAGCTGGATTTTAAACGGCTCACACAGTGTCGCTACGAAGAAGAGCTTTATCTTCCAGCAAGCTTATCCTCCCAGTACTTATCCTCTAGTTAGCTTTTACTCTTTTTCTACATCAATACCCCTTTGAAAGGTTTAAAGAAAACACTTGAAAGAGTTGTTTTTCAAAGATGGGGTAATTAAGATAAATGCTCTAGAGTTTGACTGATTTCCCATGTTATGCACCATCACATTCAGCTTTCTCTCATTTAATTTGGTGGAAGAAGGAAAGAAGGAAAGAAAGTGAGAGAGATTGAGCAAGGAAGGGAGGGAGGGAGGGAGGGAGGGAGGAAGGAAGGAAGGAAGGAAGGAAGGAAGGAAGGAAGGAAGGAAGGAAAACAAAAGATAAAATAATAATCTTCCATTTAATTGTTTCTCAGCAGTACAGTTTTACCATCTTCTCTGAATAAGCAGGCTGACAAAGAGGATTCAGCATTAAAAATGCATTCATAGCACTCTTAATTCATAAAATAACTGAGAGAAATTTTAGAAGGCCATTAAAATAGATGCCTAATTCAAACTGAGCTTCAGAGGGAACTAAAGGAACTGGATCTCAATAAATACGCTGCTTATACAAAATGTTGCTCATCTCCACAGCTGTCCCTGTTCATCCTCAGTCTTATAATTCTTTTCTGAACATGTGCAATACAGATTATCTTGCTCTTTCCTTAGGTTGAATGGGTTCTATATGAAGTGGTTCATCTACAAATTATATCAGTGTACAGTCTACTGATTTCCATGTAGCTCTATGCAAGTATAATATGTGTTATGAAAATTCTCATGTGAAGTCTAAACTCTTTCATTCTAGGTTAAGTGGTCCACAGTTCTACTTTCTATGCTATTTTCAAAGCTTATATCTTCACAGATATCAATTAAGTTAAAAAAAAAAAAAGTGATAACAAAAAAAAATTCTCCACCATTGATCTTTTTCACTGCCCCTTGGCTTTCTAGTCAATTAGACAACATCAATGATACTTAGGTAGGATTTGTTTCAGCCAGGGCTGACACATGAGCAATGTGCAATTATGTGAAGTGCATGATTAACTGTGCTAGATTCTGTAATGACTCTGTGTTATGCAAAAAATAAAATAAAATAGGTCATGCTGACTCTAGCCTGCTATTTGGCACTGTGTTATCCCTGCCACCTGCTCATTCACTGGCAGGATGGAAGCAGATGATTTGTTCCAGCAAATGGATGTCCAGAAGCTCAATCATTCAGTTAGTCAAGAAGGCAGAAGAGACGAACATTCTTGAAAAACTGCCCCAGAGGAAAGAGCCTGTACAACTCCCAGGGCTGACAGCCAGTCATTCCATTCTTCGTCCCCTGACTTCTCCGTCTACAGAGTTTCTGTATGTCTGGTTGGCCTTGTGTAGTCTAGAAGATAATATATTAGAATACTTGACTAGGTTCAGAATGATAGTGCTGGAAAGCATTGATTTTAACTGCTCATTGGCTAATTTTGATGTCACACTTCCAAAGAATGTGATAACTTGACTTAGTAGTGGCATGGGATCTTTAAAGAAGGATATGTAGCAGAAACACTGCTTTTTAAATAGAATTTATAACTTAATATTAGTATTGTGTACTCAGGTATACACCATCTCATGTTGAATATTTGAAGAGTATGGAAATAAATCCTATCACCAAGAAAAAGCTCTAAAAAACAAATGCTGAATTTTAAAATTGTCATTTCTTCTGGAATTTGTATTCCTTTAAGAAACCACAGTATGTTCTAAACACATTGCTGCAATTATGGCTCTGATTCAGAAAAGCACTTCAGCAAATATTTAACATAAGCATGACTTGGCATGTATACTCTTGAGTGCTGGATTATGATGCTGTAACTGAAGATAGAAACCCTTTTTATTTAGTACACAATAAAACTCTCAGAACTCAGTTCAACAAATAAGTCACCTTTGGCAAGTATGCATTCAGTATCATTGTCTACTATGCAACTAAGTCCACAAAAGTTTTTCCCAGCTTTTCTTTCGCTAATCATGACATAGTCCTGTTATACAGATGAATACTGTTTTATCAATCAAATATCAGCAACTATGGATGTAATCTCTAGGAGAGATTTTGAAAGCACAGTAAATGTTTATGACAGAAATATAGCAAAAAAATATTGGAGATAAATATCCAAAGTCTGAGTGTCTATGTAGAAGCCCCCAAGCTACTCTCAGCTTTGTTCTATCACAGAATGTTGTTTCCCCAACTTGACTTTTAAACGTCTGTATTTTGACAGCACTGTGAGGTAAAGGTCTTCTCTGAATCATTAACTATCAACATTCTACTCTCTGCTCTTATATTTAAAGTTTAAGGATTAATGTGGCAGGAAAACCACAGTCACACCATGATTTATGGCTGAAGTCTCTCACTTTTGAGTAGGTTCTGAGATCTGAGAGAATCTTTATAACTAATATGGAACAGTGAGAGTCTATAAATAAAATACATAGGGAAAAAGAATGTAAATGTCATGCACTGCCTTGCATTCGAGGTTGCACAGGAGACAAGAATTAATGCAGACTGTGGATCGGATGCAAATGACACATTGTGTGGTATTATATCACTTCCTGTTCCTGTGCTAAAAATACAAATTATTATAGCTAATGTACCATGAATACTGTAACTGCTCACTGCAAAGTTCTAACTGTGTCTGTCATCTGTCACTTTTTTACCATTTTTATGAGACAATCAATAAAACTTGTCATGTTTTTCCTTTTTATGGATCATAGAGTTCTTATCAAATATTCAGTGAACTATAGATTAATGGACAAACTGGGAAGTATTAGCCTTTACTCACCTTGAGTCCTTGCGAACAATAAGACTTTAAAATACAACTTTTCAGAAATTTAATTCTAGATTGTGAAATCTATAAGGAATTTTAGATACTTCTCAGCATCATCAGTTATTCATCTCAAAGTGCTCTTGTTCATGGAATTTTCAGTTAAAACCAAATGTAAAACAGAATTCTAGGCTTTTTATACATTGTCAGATTTTTTCATTACACTTCGATCAATGCAGAAATGCAGCTGGGATCCATCTAAACATAAACTTTATTTAGCTAAAAAGGTTATACTTTGCCAATTATGTGATAAAACATTATTTTTTAAAATCTCGTTGCAGATGAAATGAGGTTACTGTGGTCTGCCTTGAGCCAAGACAAACTGTTATTCATAACTAAGATTTTCTTTCATTATTTATGATTTTCTTCCTTAAATCCATCCAGATAAATGCAATCTTGATTAACCACCACATTTATGTTCCCAGCAAAGGTTGCCGTATTTTCTTTGTAAGACTGTTAACATTTTAACTCTAGTTACTGATGAAGATAAGTTCTAGCACTTGACAGGTTTAAAGTTTATATATAAGAAAATAGGAAAGGTTACTTATCTTTCTAAAACTTATAAAAACCTCAGACTCTACTTCTTGTAGCACTGCTTTTTCTGTGCATCATTTTAAATATATTTTCTTGTTCCTTCCATCACTAGTTTATAAACCCATATTTGATCATATTAACATGTGTATGGCTGTACCTAAAATGTCATAGGACAAGACTCTCTTTACAGCCTATTTTTTTTGTATCATCCAACGCCATAGTAAAGTTAATTCACTTTTTATATTTCTATTATTATTTTGAAATATTTATGCAACTAGCTGGCTTCCTCATTCTTGTTCAGTAAAGCTGCAGTATAGAGACACCTGCTGGGAAGTGAATGAACGGAAACAAATGCAAATATTCATCCTACTACTAATAATAAAAATAGAAATAATAGCATTATTCTTTTTTACAGCTTTTAATTTAACCTTATCTTTACTTGGTGTTTTTCATTTCTACAAAAACCATACTAAAGAAAAAATTACAGGCAGGGATATCCAATTTCAACATTCCATCTGACTAATTTTAACAGACCTTAAAAGGTCCATGTGATTTCACCCCATTTCATGTATTTTGCCCTTCCAGTATTAACCACATAGAATTCTTGTGTTTGGATCCAGGTACTGCCTTGTGACAAATTCTGTGCGTAACTTTTAGAAATGCATTATTTCAGAAAATCTACTGTCAAATCTAATTACTATATGCAGCAAATGAATAAATAAATAAATAGACTGTAACAACAACAACAACAAAAAACTAAAACACATATTATTGGCATATTACTGAAATGACATTGCATTCAGTATGTTCACACAAATGAAAGGTTAATGTTTAATTTTATTTTAATCTTGCATTGAAACTTTCTATTCACGTTAGATTATAATCCTCTATTCATCATCTTATGTAACAAAGACTTCATTAGTCTCAAAAGCCAGGCTAATATACTTGGTTAATCACTAATTATTTCATAATACTTTTCCTCCTAAAACATATTAAGTAGGTTGCTCCAAAAGTAATACTTTCTATTTGTTTCTATGGAAATTATGAGAGATACAAAGAGTATCTGTTGTACAGATACACTGTTTGATAGAGCAAATGCTCAGCTATAAAATAATTAAAGCTTTTCAACATAGTCACAATCATTAGCCAATTAGTGTAAATGAGCTCTAGCTGTTAACCCCAATATAACTGCCTGTCCTAACAGGACTACTTCTTGAGTTCTAACACCGTGTTTTAACTCTAGTCTGAAAAATTCTCATCTGAAATGAGTTTAATGATTGTAATTAGCCCAAAAATGATTGAATATTACTTCTCCTGACTCAGCTCCACTAACATTAGGTGTTAATGTGTTATTGAAATAAGTTAGTGGAATAAAGCATGGAGTGAGTGTTTATTCAGTGTGAAGTATACTTCTGAATTGATGTGGATATTTCTTGCATCTGTTTAGATGCTTTCTTATAAATCTCCTAGGTTATTACATCTATGTATGAAATACTCTACCAGTCAGGCTGATTTCCCAGTCCCGGACTGCAAACATGAAAACTGAAAGGTAAGTGAAATTCTTGTCCTTCATAATAATAGCGTACTGAGTAGAATTGTGTTTTAAGAAGACAACAGTGAATCAAAGCTCAGCTGAGAGCTCTCAGTCTTAATATCTTGATTGAGGTCAAAGTCTTTGTATTATTTAGTAGGTTGTTTTGTTCATAAACTATATACTGTTTTATTATCAAATATTTGAAGAGTATGAAAACTGCATTTTTCTTTAATGTGAGCTAACGGGGTTTGAGTTGTTTTCTTATTGCACCAACACATTAAATAAAATCTAGTTTTAATAATAGAGTCATAGAATCATAGTATGGCCTGGGTTGAAAAGGACCGCAGTGATCATCTAGTTGCAACCCCCCTGCTACGTGCAGGGTCACGCATCACTAGATTAGGCTGCCCAGGGCTACATTCAGCCTGGTTTTGAATGTCTCCAGGGCATAATAGTTTCTTTTAGGTTCAAAATATTGAAGAGAATTCACAAAATTCTTGTCTTTTTTTTTTTTTTTTTGGTCAGATTTTCTCTAAAGCTATCACAATCTTTTCTTAATTAATCAAAAGGTGTTTATTATAGCTAATGGTAATTCTCCACAATACTGCCCCCTTTTTATCATCTTCATTACAGCATTTAATATAGTATTGTACATATACCCTGTGATTTACAAGTGGGGGAAAAAAAAATAGGGTCCCTGCAAGACTTCATATGTTATGAGAAGATTTGTACTTATTGATCATTTGATCATCTATTGAACCTATTGATTGTCATATGAATTGATTACTGAGAAATAACCCTTCAATAAATAAATTTTATTTTATTTTTTGAAATAAGAATGATTTTTTTTTCTTTTTTCATTTTTCAGACAGAAGTGAAAAGAAATTGTAACCAAACAATAAAGAGAGTGATGGACTAGGTTTCATCAGGATTAGGATTTCAGATTTTACGAATAACTAGTTAAATGGAGAGTGTTTTATTTTTATCTCAGTCTTGTGAGAATCTTTTCCATAGACCTGTGTATGTGTGGATTTCTGTAGGTGGATGTTGGAAGTACAACATGAATGATCATGGACTGTAAAAAAGGAACAAAGTATAATATTCTCAGAATGTTCAGGAGCGCCATAGTAAAACTGTTAGTTTATTTAGATTCTTCAAACAACCATGTACCATTTTAGTCAAAGTTTTTATAATGCAGATAAAGTGAAAGGTTGTACATAAGTGTGCAGCTATAGCTTTACACACACTTCTATATTTGACTTGAGCTTACCCATTCCGCTTACCAGTGGAATGGATTCAATACAATTGTATTCATGTAAAATTTAATGAAACCAGAATATTTATTGTTCTTATATCACTGGATTTCCATTTGCAGTAGCATTATTGATTATGATTAATTCTTGCATGGAAGTAAAAAGAAACTAGGCACAATAATTCTTAATTTGAAGTAAAAAATATGTCAGCACAAAGAAAGAGAAAGAAATTAAGTACAGGAGAGATCAAATCAAGAGAATATTTATTTTAACTTTTCAGTTCCTAGAGAAAGTTATGCTGGACTGAAGTTTTAAGCATGACTATACATCAGTCTTGTACTGCACTGGTATATCAGACTAGTTTTATTGTATGTATAAATACACATGTATTCTTAAGATCTTCATTTGGAATAGTTCAAAATAATCCCCTATTAATCTTTCCAATACTTTCAGCTCTTACCAAGTTCAGCAGCAGGAAACAGAATTACTGGTAAAAAACCAAGATTGTTTCCTAAGTAAATATAAACATAATAATACAAATGCTTTGCACGTTTCTCAGATCTCTAGGAAAGATCTCAGAAGAATAATACTAGCAAAAAAACTTTCTTTATTATTAGTAGTTCCTTATTCTACATGAATATTACAATTAGGAAATCCCAAGACTCAAAGTAGGATACAAGATAATACTGGGACTCTGATCACTTTTCTTTTAAGACAATTGCAAGCTAAGAATTCATGATTTGCTTAGGGGGTTTGCTTTGCTTTTTATCTGAAGGAAAAGAGATTCAGTTTCCTTTCTAGAATAAAAGCGTAGCTAGAAGAATGCACGTGCTACATGCTTTAAAAATAACAGAATATTTTGTTCCTTTTCTTTTGTGTTATTTTCTTTCAGTGGCAACTATATCTTGGTAGATCACACTTCTGGTACGCGTTTTTAAGAATATTAACGTATGCTTCTTTTGTTATCTTAAAATGTTTATAAGTATATATTGGTCTACATGATTTATTGTTAATTATCCTTGAGTTAATAGACTGTGTTCTATCACTCAGTAAGGATTTATGAAACATATATTCATTCTGACATAAGAGTGGCAGTCATCAGATTCAGGATATCTTACAGAAATGTATCCCTCCAAATATTCCTTTTTACTGGGGAAAATCCATACATATGAATTTGAGTCTACCATTTTGAAACATTTCACAAAACTGAATTGCAGGGGACAGGAAGGGATTTTAGGAAACTTTCACTTACTTCTAATATTAATTTCTGTTAAATCAAAAGTATTGGGCGTTATTGCAATGAAATATTTCTGTGTTTCAAAATCAGAATTAGTCTAGCAGTGAGTTGTGGAAGAGACTTTTTTTTTTTTTTAGCAGCTTCTATTAAGCAGTTTTACCAGTACCACATATGCTAACTATGTTTACACTGCAATTCCAGTCAGGACTGTAGAATGTGTTGACATTCTTAGTTAACAATCTGAGCTCAGATAATGATATCCCTAGCAGCAGATTTACTTAGATGACTCGCCAAATCCAGTTTATGACTAGATATGTGTTATTGTCACTTCTACCTATTTCAACGTATGGAGACCTGCTAATCAAGCAATGTATGTCTGTGTCCATTAGTTTTGGAAGTTATATAGATTCATGATTATTAAGCATTCATTTATATATGACATATATAACTAAAAATATTATGATTTTTTTATATTATTATAACATATATAGTAATATCCTTTAATATTGAGTATGTCAAGACTACATATTAAAAGAATAGCAACACGCTGTTAAATATCCATCAGGTCATAGAACAGGTATGTTGCTGCACAGATATAGCTCATATCATAAAAGTCCAGTGTTGTATCTCTTCAGTATTGAAAGATATTTTTAATTCTACACAAGCTAGACCGCATATTTCTGCAACAGGAATGTTTTTAGGACACTTACAGACTAATGTTTTTAAGTAGTTTTTGTTGAATCTAAAGATCTGTGACAGCAAACAGAAAGACAAGGTCCTGGAGCACATCCAGGTCAGTGCAATGAAGATGGTGAGGGGACTGGAACACAAGTCTTATGAGAAGGGGCTGAGGGAACGTCCTTATGTTGTACCAGAGAAGGTTCAGGTTGGATACTTGAGGGAAAAAAAGAGTGGTCAGGTGTTGAAATGGGCTGCCTACGCAGGTGGTTGAATTACTGTTCCTGAAGGTGTTCAAGATACATGTAGACATGATCTAGCAGGGAAATATTGGTGGTATGTGGACGATTGGACTAGATAATCTTGGAAGTCTTTTCCAACCTTGCTGATTCCATGTCTCTAGGCTTCATCTGGTGCAAGTGCTTTCCAACAGAAAGAAATTACTTACTCTGGGACATGTGGCTAAAATATGTTTACTTAATACCTAAGATTTTGTTGGTTTTTGAATTGTTTTTTGAATTTTTGAAGGTTTGAATTTCGAATGTTTCCTCAGAGGAATGTTTTTTGAGGATTTAAAAAAAGACCCAAACCAGTTACAGAAATAAGTCAACAAGATGTGCTGTCAGGTTGCCTCTTAGGCCTTGCTCTTTTTAATTCCTCTGCTACTTTCAGTTTCATGGTCAATTATAGACATCCACAATTAGTAGGGCAGTTTGACTCCAAGAGAGATATAAATGTGCAAAGGAATCAACTTCTGTAGAAACAATGGGAGAAAACAGTGGTTCATATTTTCTGATCAAACCTTAAATCTTCCTATGCGGATTTAATTTTGTTTTAACTTGAAAATAATTGATGTTTCTTACCTAAATTCATTGCAGTAACAAAGGATAGTAGGGCTGGGACACTTGTGTTACAATCTGATATTAAAACTTGACTGAGGGAACAAGTATGTTTAGAAAATCATCCTAAAAATTCTGTAATATGGTTGTAGCTTATAATGACAAATCAAATACACAAGAAATAAGATTCTTTATGTGAACAGATCTGAGATAAATTATCTAATAAATTGTTACTAGAAGGAATTATGCAGCAGTGTATTCTTCATATGCTTGGGGTTTTTTGTTTATTATTTTTATAATTTTATAAAATGATAATTTGTGGTAGAGACTAAAACAAAGAAAATATATGGGTTGGATGTCTAGTCATTTTTTTTCTGGACATTATCAAATTGTGCTTTTCATCACTGTTCAGAATTATGTCAAGGTTTAGAGTAGGATGAATAATATGAAGAATAACTGCCAGAGTAATACCAAGTCTTCAAACACTTCCCTTCTCATTAATCTATTTTTCAAATCTTAAATTTGCTAAAATTTAGCTAAATTTAGCTAAAATTTAGCTAAATTTAGCTAAAATTACTTAGCTGCCAGTTTTCAAGTTATATTTTCTGTCTGTATTTATATCATTTAAAATGAAATTTTTATTCTTCATTTAATTATTTTATGGTCTCTTTAGGTATTTGTCACGGCGTTAACTAGATCAATCTATGCCCGTGACAGGGGGGCAATACGCCCCTGCCCCTCTTACCCCCCCCAGCCCCACACAAAATGGGAAGGAAGGAGGGGAAGAAAAACAACAGCGTCAACAATCTATGGAGGAAAACTTATTTTACTAACTATGATATTGGAAATGCAAAATAACACAATATAATAAGACCTAATTGAAATTGAGACTAATAAATCAAATAAGATAGGAGAGAGAGTTCCCGAGACCAAGTCAAACCTGAAAGGCTTGGGATGGCTAGGAAAACGCAACCTCCATGGGCCCACTGCAAAGCAGTAAGTGAGCGTT
>JAPSGF010000001.1:17635657-17695715 GCA_035772895.1 Perdix hodgsoniae
GGAGAGAGAGTTCCCGAGACCAAGTCAAACCTGAAAGGCTTGGGATAAGGCTTGGGATGGCCAGGAAAACGCAACCTCCAGGGGCAGTAAGCAGTAAGAGAGCATTCCCCCCCCCCCCCCCTCCCCCCCCCCGGAAGGGTCAGATCCCATGACTTCCATCACCTACAGGGATAGGTACATGGAGCTGGAGTATTAACACTTTAGTTCCAGTGCAGCACTACATGATGTGTTGATGTGGAATACTGAAAACCAAAAAACATAAAACCATGACAGTATTCTATTTTCAGCATGTAAGGTGAAGGAAATTTTTTTTTTTTTTCCCCTGCAGTTGTGTTGACCTGAAGGAACATGTATGTCACCAAGGGCCAAAGTCCACAAACTGTTTACATGGACAAGAACAGTTATATCATAGTGTCACTTTTTTTCTTTTCTGACAGGAGACAGTTCAGTGACAGTGTTCTACATAGAATTTTTAATTTATTTACATTTCTCCAGTTTTAACTTCACTTCATCAAGAAGGGTGAGATGGATTTTCTCTTTTTTTTCTTCAAATACTTGTTAGCAACAACAATAAATAAGGCACTCTAAAAGAGTTTTATGTAAAAATTTAGTCTCAATTAATTAATCAAACTGCCTCTGTGGTCAGTGGAGAGAGAGGTAGGCACTTTCAGAAAGCAACTACTGCTCTCCTAAAATGTGTCAAATATTATGGGATTAATATTCTCTCTATCCTTTAGCTCAAGAGTTGACCATGAATACACATTTAATTTATAAATTGGCTAAAGACAAATGAGATAGAAATATGGTTTGGGAATATGGTTTGTATTGAACCATTCTGCAAAAGTGATATGAGTTTCAGAGCTGTGAGAAGAGCTTTAGTATTACTCTCCAAGTAGATAAATGCCTAAGGCAGATAGAAATCTAAATATAACATGTAACACATACTGTCCAGAACCTATTCTGAACTGGTATATAGTATAATAAAAAAAAGTCCTTAAAAGCAAATAAAAATTATAGCTAAATTATAAACTTACCTCTACACTATGCATTTAATAATGTGTTCCCTTTTAATCTAAAAATTCATTAGATAACGATCAGTGTTTGGACAAACATTTGTGACACTGTAGCAGCCAAACATTAAACGTTTCCAAGTTTAAAAAAAAAGAAAAGAAAAGAAAAAAAAAAGAAAAAAAAAAGATTGGGAGATTAGCTAAGCAAAACAAGGATAATAAAAAATAAAAGGCTTTCTAAATTACTGTTGCCTGTGTCATTACATTTCATATTGTGCATGGAATCTAAATACATTGCTTTGTTCTGCATGACAAGCAGAAGTGAGCATTCATACATTACTCAGCCACTTAATTAAGAGCCTGGGATATTTGCAGTTAGCAGAAACTAATAAGGGAATTGCATTTAAATTCAAATCACTCCTCAGGGTAGCTGTCTGCAGCATAAGCAAAGCTTACTGGCTAGATGTTCCTCTAAAGGCTCAGCTGAAATCCTAGTTTTACTGTATTTGTGAATAGAGAATAATTCTATTTATGAATAAAGGTAAAATCTGTTTGTAAAACAAACAACCAAAAAAAGAATCTGTTTGGTATTTTCAAAACCTATTTTTTTCTCAGTTATTTTTAAATTCCTGTATGTCCCATGTTTTATAATAAAATAAGAATGTGATTTAGAGCTTTACTAGCACAATTTAAGAGGCTCTGTAAAACAGTCAGCTGGGCTTACTCTATGTACAACATTTTAAGATCTTTTGCAGGAATAGGAGCTATTGCAGGTGGTAAGCAGCCATTCTCGCAGCCTCGAGGAAACATATGTAAACCCATGTATTGGTATATTACATACCATGTACATTTCTAAAGTACAAAGTACAAGTAAAAGCTTTAAAAAATGTAGTTTACTGTGCCACCAATTTTCTTCTGCTTCTCACTCTTGAGGAACAAATTTTACTTTTTTGTTGATAGTTCTGATACTTAAGGAATTTCAGTGTTTGTTTTTTCTGTAACTGACAAAATAAGAAGATAGTAATAGAAATATTTAAATTGTCATTAGCTAGGAGCTCTGTCATTAGCATGAACCCACACCATTTACAGACCATTTCCTCAGAACAATTCTAATCTCTTCTTTCACCTTACACTCCAGGACATCTGCTTTGAACTAGCAGTGAATCTGAGATCTTTAAAATTCCATCTATTTTTTTGTTGTGTGAATTGAAATTATGTCTCAGAAATAGGTTTCAATTGTCCACTCAAAATAGAGATTGCTTATGGCATTTCATAAATGTACGTAATGAGCTTTATATTAATTGCAATCATGTTACTTAAAATATTCTATTTCATTACATTTCTGAATTCTTAAATTTCAATATAGGAAAATTAAGTATTACTATCTGAAATCTCAAAGGAGAAATATCTTATTAACAATTTTTCTTATTTAATATTTGCAAATAGGGCAAAAATGTTGATAGCTTGTTCATTACAGAGAAAGCAATATAAACTGCAAGTAAATAATGGATCATTCAAAACAAAGCAACTAGAAATAGCTCAAAGTTGTCCATGTGCAAATCTTTGCCTTGAGAAAGCTTGAAACACTTGTCATAAATGTGAGGAACAGTGAATAATTCATCTTCTCCACTATGTTTGAGTATGCCCACATCATAATGGATGTATTCTCACACAGCATGGAAGCATGTTTAAGATAACTGCAAACAAATTCTGTTTAAAAACTGACAATAGAAAACATCTGCTCCTCTGTGACTGGGAACTGCTGAGTCACAGCCTGAACCTCTGATTAGTCACCTGAGGTGAGCAATGTGTCAGCCCTGGAAGCACAGGTGAAAGCAATTCACCTGTGCTGCAGGAAGAGGTGGAGCCAGGCTCCACCTCTCCTAGACCCATTTAAGTGCTCACTACCAGTGGGGAAGGATCTCTCTTCTGGAGATCTGCTCCTCTGGAGTTTCCCGAGTGAGCCCACGACACGGGTAAGCATTTTATCTGTTCTCTTTTGTCCTCGCTTTGTGTAACTCTCTTGTTTATTTCATTATAATACTTTGATTATACCTTTTGATTATACAGTGACCTTTCCACATCTCCACTAAATACAACATTTTTAAGTTGTTCTCCAGAGGATCTTTCTCCTAGTCTGTAAGTTCCACTGGTCTGAGGCTCTCAGCCTTTGTTCTTAAAGTACAGGTGTACTTCAAGTTTTAGAGATTTTTGAATGCTTTGGAAATTCAGTGATGCTCCCATACTCTCTTTAATACATTTATGCTGAACTATATACTTGTTAGTTTGTTGTTTGAACACTTTTGTTTTACTATGCCATGTGTTGACATCCAAATCATATCAATGAGATTTTTATTTTTGGATATGTTATTCTTTATATTGCTCCATAATGGCTTCAATGGCAAAGAAGATCCTTGACACACAACTTCCTGGGTTACCTCATTGCCATAAAGAAATTCAGTGTCATTTTCAGATACTAGATCTTCAGTTTCTTACCTGGGGATGCCTGTGCAAGTGTATGTTTATATGAAGAAGTGGAACAGCACAGAGATGTTAGCATTAAGTGTTAACAGAGCTTGCTCCAAAATTAAATGTGGCTTAATTGCATCAATGTTATGTGCACTCAGTATTTCTGAGAGGCCTGAGGTATTTCTGCAAATGCAGCTTCACTCTGGAACTGAGCTATTGCTTTCACATCTGAATTTTTATCATGACGTTAGAGATCCCTGGTTGCAAACATTTCTGCATCCTATTCAAATCTGTAATTTAAGTAAGCATTCAAAGGATAGGGATGTATTCTTATTCTTCCATTGCCTGTAAGTAAATGGAGGATCAGAGAAATGAAAGTTTATAATGTCTTAGGACATCTTTTTCAGCATTACACTTCTATCACCTGCAAAAGTTTTATTTGCCTAATGGCTTTTGGTGACAGTGAAATCAGCAATGCAAGTATGGTTATTTGATTCAGAGCAAAGCTTAGAAGAACTACCTCAACTGCCAGCTTTTCTTGAAGAGCTGTTGTCCTGTTTCATGACTGTAAGAGATTAACAAGTTTGAAGTCAACTGTGGAAAAACTCTCCTAGTATTTTTCTATCAGTAAATTAGAACACATCCTGTGATCTGCCAACTTTACCAAAACTGTGTAAGTAGGCTCTATGAGTTCTGTAAATCAGGTTTTTTTTATTATATTTTTTCGTGATACTACGCACAAGATTATTCATTTCATAATACATTCTTGAACAGGTCTCAAACACTGACTCCTGAAGTAAATTGTCACTTATGCCAAATACAGCTAAAACCACAAATGACTGCTGCTGCATAAATGTTGCTGTTTCTTTGGCTGTCCTTCTTTAAAAGAAGTTAAGAATATATGCGAGATTTTTAGATCAAAAAACAAATAGCCTTGGACAGAAACATTCCAATCATCATACTTTCTTGCACTCACGGTGCTACCTGGAATGCTCTCCTTTGGCTGGCTTTGCTATTGAAAGAATATTAAGTATTGCCAATTGTTGTTTGTTTTTCTGTATCCATGCAGAAGTAAAATAAAAATGGAAATGCATATTTTCTTGATCTTTCTCTTTTAATAGCATTTGTATTGTTTTCTTTCCAGTTAGTTAATCTTCTGCAGCTACGTGTAATCTTCATGTTCTGTTGTGTCAAAGAGACAGAACTAAAAAATTATTCTGATTAAATTATATGAAAACTTATGTTACATATTAATATACAAAAAGACCTAGTTCTTAACAAACAGTGTTTGACCTGGAAAAAAAAAAAAAAAAAAGGAAAATGTACTGCTATTAAATTGATGGCACATTTACTTTTCTTTCACACCTTCCTGTCCACTGATTTCAAAGGATGTGAATAGTACTCTACTTGAAAGTATCTGATGCACAGAAACTGGTAGCTGTCTAGCAAGTGAATCTGAAGATTCAGTAATTGCTATTTATTTGATGTTATCCCCATTGACCTACAGTAACTTATGACAGTGGGATGATGCTCTGTATTTCATGGAAAACTATCTGCAATGCAAGATGCAGAGCATAAATCACTTAAGGGTAAGGAATATAATTACACTCATGAATCTCACTAAGTTGATCTTCATGCATAAATTTAAACTCCTACTAAAATGTGTAGGCCCAGCATTTGAGGAGCTGTATTTTATTTTATTCAGAGAACCAGCAAAATATTAGTGTACTTCTATGATGATATATATATATTATATATTCTTATATCCAAGAATATTAGTATATTCTTGGAGTAGATTTTAATGGTGTATTGATTCTCTATCTGGAATGAAATCCAGTCAGTACAATTCTCAGCCCGAGATGAAGACACTTATCATTAATATATTTTTCCATTAAATAAATATCAGCTTATTACTTTTCTTACCTATTTAAAATATTAATGTTTCATCATTTTACTTCAACTAATAAAACTATTCTGGAATCTATTTGACATTTTAAATTAGCTTCATTATCATCAAATAAAAACTCTTAAGTATACAAATGTATTACAGCTTATTTATAATTGCTCTAGAATTTCATAGAATTATATTCAATCATGAAATTCATATTTTTCTGTATCACTATATTTTTTGATACATCACATTTATTTTATGAAGTCTTTTTCATTCATATGCTCGAGTATCAGGCTGTAAATGAAGAGTTACATTAAAGATAATTAACAAAATTCTAGATAGTTGAAGTTATCATTAATTCCCATTGATCTTAATGTTCTTAGATGAAGAAAGTTTCCTGAAGAAAACTTTTCTTCCCTTTTAGATCATTAATAATGATGAAAATAATAATAAGCAAATTTCAAAACTTCAGACAAGCTTGAGGAATTTTGTCCTCCTAACAATAAATTACCAGCTCTTACCAGATCTTAATAGGATACTTTTCATGCATATTCAAGGACAGTATTTGGTTCATGCTGAGGATAAGCATGCAACCTAAGTTCTACCAGTGTTATATATATATCTAACCTGCAATTTGCCAGCTACTTCAGATGACTACTCATGTCTCAGGCAGTCTTTCAGTTGTAGCAAATCAGATGATGGCTCTGCAAAGTGAATAAAACTTATACAAGGCATGTATATGAATGATAAGACTTACATCTGAAATACCTGGTATCTTACTTTACCTTTACTGTGATTTTCATTTTTGTATCTGCTTTAAACTTTAAGAATTCTCTATAACATCTATAACAATAACTCTATAATGTAACGGTCTAAAACAGAGGTTTCTGCAGAAAAGAAAAGAAATGGTTGATTTTTTTTTTTCCCCCAGATGTTTCTTTTAGGACTGGAGAGGGATCTGTTCCAAATCTCATGCTTTAAAACAGTGCAAAATGTTCGACAATTCTATGAATGTATAAGTTAGCAGAGTTAAAGAAATCAGCAAGGAACCAGTGGTGGGTTGCTCTGTGATTTATTTAAAAAGTATCTCTCAGAGCAATCCTTAGAACAAAATTTTAAAATTTTATTTGAAGGCAATTTCATTTCATTGAAATGACGGATGGCTGTTCAAAATAAAAGTGACAAATAATGCTCATGTTACCAGTAAGTGAAAATTCACCACATCACACCACCGTTAGCTCTGTTGTGATAAGAATTATTAGTATATTATCAAAACCATATCACAAAAAACAAAGAAGTAGATACGCTTCTGCTTTTCCAGTGTATCCAACGTACAAGTAATCTAAAAATTGACTGAGTACAAATGAAGAAAATGATAGATTCTTTCTTCTTCTGGGCAAATGTTCAAATTTAAAGACAATGCAGAGTGAAAGTCATTACTGTTTCAATGATGTCTCACATCCCAAGTGAAAACAAAACCTGATTCCGTTTGAGGTCAGGTACAAAACATTAACACAAACAACAATGTCCTGTGTTAACAAAAAAGCCTCAAGTTTAAATCCAATTTTACTTTTATGATGTGTTTGAGGCAAATGAGTAATTATATGGGGAGATATTAGACTCCTGCTATCTGTATTAAATCTATGCTGCAGATAAATGAAAATACTTCAACCTCCAGGGCTTTCTGGATAGAACCTATCAAAGTTAATTCAGTTACAGAATATCTACCAAAACCTGTGACTACCTCTAGACAGTTTCAGTCCCTTATTTATTGTAGATGAAATGGGCACAAAGGATTTTCATGCAGTTATCATCTTTATGAACAGAGATAAGCAAGTCCTTTTTAAAACAAGTCAGAACTGCCTGATAAATTAGCCTACATAGCAAGTGCTTTGCACATAAACTGCTTTTTCTTTTTTACTTTATTATAGAGACAGTAGTAGATATAATCAGGATTTCCAAATATATAGTTGAGTTCTTGCAGTAGTATCTTTACAGTATAGAGGTTTACTGTGGTTAATCAATTATTTATTAAAAAGATATGCTCTTATAGCAAATGTTCTATACATATATTTATACCCACTTCTTTTTCGAGCACTTCTAGTCTGTGCATTGTGTCTGTGAAAATCACCCTTTTTTTAGGACAGTAATATTGTATTTATTGCACTAGACTGATTCTGAAAAAGCTTCTGGAATGTGTTCATGGCTGCAGGGTATGTCTTCTATTACTTCTTTAAAAGAAATTGACACATCAATTTGCAGGTGATTCAAAACTCCATAGCAAAAGGCTGTTGTGCTGCACAAAGACATTCTTGGTTAGTATTAGTCTGTGTCATGACAATGATTTGACATACTGTGAAACAAAATGCATATGAACAGTGTCCTACTGTTCTTATGCCACGGGCACTTTTTCTGTTTCAGATGGCTGATATTCTTCTTCACTGTTATAATAGTTGAAGCAAATGTGTCTGTATAGCCTCCTATTTCATTTCACAGTTAATGCATGCATTCATTTTACAGTCCATATTTTTGAGTTTTAACTAAACTTTAATGAGCTAGTTTACTTGAGAAACACCATGTTGTTCATTCTATCAGCTAGCCTGGGTAAAAGGTAAACTTAGTAAGAAAGCCACTTGCTTGAAAATCTTCTGTTGTCTAGCAAACCTAAATTCATCATTAATGCCTGCTAGTAAAGATTAGACAGGAATATTTGAGCCTTACACAGAAAAGTGGAACACTGCATCCAAAAAGCTGGCTGAAATAAAACAAGTCAAACCAGTGAAGCCCTTTGAAGAAAAAAACAGTATTATAACCTAAAAAGGTGAGGATGTTAGGAAATAAATCTTGGAATTTAAAATGTTCAAGAATGAAACACGTTGAGAACACATGCTATTGATTTTCTCCATATCACAGTTTTGCTTTACTCCTGTCCTTTCCGCTGCTGCATGGTGAATGAAAGAAACAACTTGTCTTCTTTGTCCGAGACCGTTCACTCATTTGCTTCATGTAGAAAGGCTGAGAGAGCTTGCAAAACTGCACTGTCCCTTGGGATACTGCAGTATATATATGCATTCTGCAGAATGTCCTAGGTTACAGTAGTTCTTTTAAACTTGCATCATTCAGGTGTATTAACTTTTCTAAATTGTCCTGTTGTATGGTTTCTTAGAAAGCATTCACTACTATATTAACTGAATTCTCATCAGTGAAAAATAGCTTTAAATACTCAGTTATTTCAGTCCATTGTGAGACTTACCTGAAAGCAAGGTAGTTCCAGTGACAGTTTTTCTCCCAAGAGCATGAATCATTACATTATTTTTACCATTGACAATGCTGTAGGAAAACTCAAAATCTTCATTTTGCTGTCTCTGTGAAGAGCTTACAGCTTGCTGAGATTAAATGGGATTTTTGTTATTGCCTAAATTTAGTCATCATGTTTTTTATTTCTCCTTTTTCTTTAATGGAGAAAAGAACTATATGTGCATTAGAGTGCACCATGGAATTACTTTGCTTTCATTTTAAGTGTAACTTTCTACAGTACCAAGATCAAAGTCAGAACTGTTGCTGATGTTTGAAGCAGAAGATATTGTAAGATTTCATTAGCTTTAGCTTCTGTGACAATTTGCTCTACAGTCCTGAACCAACCAGAAGAACATTGTATTGTTTGAATGAGCAAGCCTTACTTTCCTGAATCAGCATCTCATAACTGTAGGCCATCTTTTAAAGAGAAACCCTTGTCTACTGCACTGAACTCGTTGACACTGAATTTGCTTTGGTTTTCATGCTGAAGAGAATGTACATTTTAGTGTTTTCAGTTACTCTTGCAGCTGAGGAGATACCCTCCAGTAATGCCAAATACATTATTAATATGCTTAGAGGTTCTAGTCTAGGTAACCCACTCCAACTAATGTTAAATATCTAACAAGAAATACTGAAGTTCCTTTCTGTATTTAAAAACTACAAAACCATAACTTTCATTTTGCTATCAATGGACTACCACAAGAAAATATTTGATCAAATGTTCATTTTCTTCCTAAAAGCAAAATTGGTACCTCTTGAGACCACCTAGTCCACCCCTCCTTTCCAGGTAGGGTAAGATAAATTCCCCAGATTATTTTTAATGTTCTAAAAAGAAATACATCCAGACTTCATACTAATGGTTACCAAGAGGTGATTTATAGCATAGGTCATTCCTGCCTTTCTTGCTTCAAAGGTAAAAACTTGATGCCTTTGTCAGAAACAGCTCAGGAGCTGCTTCTCTTTTTCATATACTGTCATCATGAACAGCAATAAAGACAGTTGGCAAAGCTGCTACCTTAAACACTAGGCCTTGGGACACTTCCATATCTGTATCTCTGCACTCCAAAATGTTCAGTTTGCATGGCTTGTGATATAATATAAAAGGAGGTGAGCATGAAGGAAGAAGTGGAGCTACTGACAAAGAAATGAAATGCTGACTGTTGGAATGTTGGAATATTTGCTGGTGATCTGGATGAAAAGTTACAGAGGATTCAAAATCATTTAATATATTTAACATAGTCAATATGAGTACTATGATTTTCAAGTATCTAGAGCAGAGAGTTTATGAAAAATGAGCTTCCCTGTTCATAAATACAAGGTAACATTCTTAGAAAGTATACTTTGAACTACCAGTTGTAACTTAACTGTAGAGCTCAGAGAAGGAAGAAATTGAAGGAGACAACTGTATGAATTTAGAAATCATCAACAACAAAAATATACAGCTGAAAACAATAATGAAGAAAATGTAGTGATACAATGTAATGATACAAGTCAACCATATAGCTTCACCGTGAACACTGACGATTTCTGGTCACTATGCCCATAAATCATAAAAAAACTTCAGTATTCAGAGAAAAGTGACAGAACGGGTAAGTACAAAGAACTACAATGGAAAGTGCACTGAAAAGATGAATAGTAACCTGTCTGAGAAAGACACAGAAAAAAACCACATGATCCTATTAATAATTTCTCAGAGAATAACAATGTTTCTGCTAAAAATAAATGTCTTCCTTATACTGATGTTTCAGTAAGATGTTTCTGCTCTTAAATCAGTGGTTTGAATGGCTCCTTGTTATGCAAGTTATTATATTATTTTCAAGCATGGATTAATTTGTAACTTTCTCTGAAGCAGCTGGCAGAGGATACCATAACAGACAAGATCCAGAATACTGGAAGACAGAAAAAAAGTCCAGAAAAAGAAGAATTTTTTTTTTCTGAAATTTATCAGAGGATAGTCTAAAAATTCTACTTGTTACATTTTTCACAGACACATTAACATTTCACAGATTTCTATTCCACATCATTTTGATGAACTTCCTGCAAATTACAACTTTCAAATTCTGTTCATATTTTCCTTCCTTTTGATAACTGTGTTTTCTTGGATCCTTCAGGAAATCCCTTCAGAATAGCATGATCTTTCAATGAAGTTTAATAAACTGGGTTAATCTCTAATACAGATCACTGAATACTTGTGTTTCTTTCTGTGTGGTAAGGCAGGGCAGGGAAGGTTTCTTCCAGTGATTCCACACTGAGACATATTTGCCAGACATAATATCTAGAATTTTTTTTATTTTTTCTATTTAGACTGTTAACCATACTTGTCCTCAAATATAATAAAACACTTCCATATTAAGACGTACTAAAATAGTTTTTGTAAATGGGAACTTTCAACATTGTATGTTAATATATTCACAGTTTTCTGTTTCTTTATACAAAACTGCCAACTGTCAAACAGCATTAGCTCTAAGTATGTTTCTGTTTTTCTTGTTGCTGCATTCCTTATATCATTTTACCATTTTTTAAAAATTATTTAGAAAATTTAGAAAATTTTAATTATTTAGAACATTCTTCCATTCCTAAAGGTTTTCCTTGTGAGAAATGTGTGAATATTTCAGAGATGGTGGCATATGCAGATATTTGGCTCAGCTAAGGCCACATAAGTTGAATAAGCTGAACGACAGGTTATAGGAAGAAATTCAGTAGTAAGGAGAAGTGTGTTCTTTCATAGCTGTTATAAATACCTTTCTGCATGTTTACAACAGCCAACTGATTTATGGGACTGCAGAAATCAGAACATAGTGTTATACTCTGAAAGAAATACAACTTGCAATTATTGTTTCAATTTCTTGGAAGATGTATAAACCAACTTAACTATATTACTTCAGGACTTTATACAGACAGTGCTACGTTATTATTCAGAAATTGGTTTCAGAGATGATATACAGTGCTTATGTGTCCAGTAATGCTTGCATTTTAGCATTAATTCTAGTTTAGCATATTATTTCTAGTAGTGGATGGTGAGCTTATCCTTCTCCAGAATGCCTTTTTGATGATTGGAAGAATTAGAAATTTATTTCTGTTTCTAACCACAGTATGCACTTGGCCTAAATTTTAATCATCAAAAAGCTGATATCAAATTATTATTGATCATCATAGTGACACATCACTGAGTTAGTGGAGATTTTCCCACAGACTTCAACAGAATTGGGATCAGATCTTTAAGAAACTCTCTTAATTATTACCAGAAGTAGTTTTCATGATTTCATGATTAAACTTTTTAATGTTTCTCTCCATTTTGAAGAAAAAATAAGCTTTCTTGTTTTTCACAAGTAAAGAGTCATCAACAAGATTGCAAAATCTTACTTCTTTTTCCTGAAAAAAAAGTTCACAATAAATAAATACAAAGTCAAAGAAAGTAAAGCAGACAAGGAATGTTTGTATGACTAATCATTTCCCAAAATCACATAAATACCATTATAATCTTCTATCTTTTACTAAGAGGTATAAATACCATGCATTTTTAATTCCCCACTTTTCTGTTCACCATGAAGACAGAAATATAGTTTAAATGATTATTGCAGTATGTATCTGTAGTGCTTATCTCTTGTTGCTGTGTTTTTTTTTTCCCCTTGCTTCTTTTGGTGGGAGCTATAAGTCCTCTAAATTAAATTAAGGAATTATAGTAAAAAATTTCCAGAGAGGAAAATTGACATAGGAGCTTATTGAAAGAAAAAGTGCTGAAACGATAATGTCTTCATAAAAACATTCTTACCTTTACAATAGTATGCTACGTACTAACTACAATACCTATGATAGGTATTATTGAGAATTTCACTATTGCTTTCTGGTAGTTTAATTAGCATACCTTATAATTTCTAATAAAGAAAGCAATATTCTTAGTATTTACATAGGTGAAAATTCATAGCATTGGATTGTTTTTCTATGACTTAATAGAATCAAAGGTAGCTCAAAAGCCCATTGAAATCAATGCACTAATTTCCAGAAAGGCTTTCAAAACAGAATTTGGAACAAAAATAGTAGAGCAAGGGTTCTGTTTTTTTGTTTTGTTTTGTTTTTATTTGTTTGTTTGTGTCTTCCAAAATAAATCTCAGTGTTAAAAATCAAACTTACTTAAAAATTATTTTATCAATATTTATCAGAGTATTTTCAACGTCATACAAAAAGATGGCTAGTTTCTATTCATTTCCAACTATTTTGTGTTTTTGAAAACACACCCCAAAAGAATATCTCCCTTTCTATTCATTTGTTGTTAAAAAATACATATTTTTAAATGCTCTATTTATTCTTATTTTTTTCACTAAAATAATTCTTCAGTATAATGAATATATAAATTTCTCAATGTAAATAATCACCAAAGCAGAATCATAATATTTAAAATCCAATTATTTTGGCTGTGTAAAAAATTGCTATTTCAATATTAAATAATTAAATAATATTAAATTCAATATTCAGAGCAAATAAATGTGTTCTATTACACAGACCATAACAATTTCACACGTGTTACCTTATCTGAATTCAGTAAGACTACTTGTATGTCTGTATATGTTACTTTGAGTAATTAACATAATCCAGTTCTTTTCATCCCTGTGAACTTAATATATGAGCATTGCAGAGAGTTGTTTTTCTTTGCAAATCATCTTCTCATTTACACAGATTGGACAATATCAAAAATAAAAAACTCAGAATAAAAAAAAATGAAAATAGAAATAGGTAAAATATACTAAAATATGCTTTTTAATTCAAATATTTGATCAAATATTTGATTTTCCTGTTTGTTTTTACTTTTACAGTAATTACATTTGTTCATATTTTACATATTTTATCAGAGCTATTTACAGCTTACATATACCTTAAGTGTATTGGTCTGAGTTAAAGAAGGATTTCAGGATTTTGGATTTTATTTAGACAACAATTTTCTAGTGCTTGTTCTTGCAAACTCCACTCACTGAAAAAGTCAAAATGTTTCTGTCTCAGGAAATAAAGAAACAGCAATCTCTTTGAACATAACTGATGCACAAAAGAATTCATTTGACTCTACTGTTTAGAAGAATAGATATCTAGAGACTTTTTAGTCTGATGTCCTTGTTCCTTTTTTCTTTTTCTCTGCATTCCAAACTAACTAAATTCACTAGATTAATATCAGCACTTCTCTAAACAAATGTGTAATATCCTCATGTGTGTTTTGATTTGTGATATTGAATCACAGCAGATGAGCTGGTCTCTTGTAATTCTTATATTTCTTCTAGCCGCCATGGTCAATAAAGCTATTAGATAAAGTGGGCAAACTCATATTTATTAGATATACTCTTAGCTTTTCTCCTTGCATGTCATATTTCTACCTCATTGTTAAAACATGTCTTTACTGTTAGCAGTAAGAACCAACGGAATGACAGCCAGATCCTGCTGTCTCGCATGTTAGTAGCAAAACTAACAGATTATAGTTGCAATGATTGCAAGAATCATTGAAAACTGTTTTTTATAAGTACTTATTAAAGTTTAATCAACAGTGTTTTGAAATAATATAGGTAGATTGTTTGTAAAATCCCACTACATCAAAATTTTTGTCCAATTAACCTGATGCAAAGCCCTTTAGTTCTTTGAAATAAATTTCCATTCTGAGTGAAGTATCAAGAGAATGTTGCTAAGACTGGTGAGCTAATATTTTCCACATCAGAAATCAAGGCGTAAAGACCACTTTGAAGTCCTGAAACTGTATCAATTCTTAGTGTAACTCAGTTGGTATTTAACTGAAAGTACTGTGAAGTTCTTTTGGTGTTTTCATGTTCTGTAATCATATACAGTTATAGATAAGTGCTAATACATAAATAATTCCTGGAGCAAACCTATTTCCTTGTTCTGAAAGAAATGTTTGCTACTAATCAAAAATAGGCAAAGAACAAATGTACTCTAGTGAGACTGTAGTGTTTCTATACATTCCCATATTTTTATGATCTAATTCAATGATTCTGAAAAGATAAATATGCTTTTGGAGGTAATGGCATAGCTATTATTAGAATGATTTGATAGTTACTTTTGTTGCAATTAATTCCTAGAAATATGGATTGCACAAACAATAAAAAAGGCTGATTTATCAATATGACCTAAATTTAAAAAAATGCTTTAGAAATTATTTCATGTGCTATTTAATTAATACTTGCCTGAACCATTCTTTGTTTTTGCCTCAAAGCTTGTTTTCCAAGGCATTTCTTGTGATAAGATTCTGATTTATCTAGATGAGAGCTGGGTGATGCTGTGTTGCAGTCAGAATCACTGTGTGGACAGTTTTACATTTGAAAGCATTTCTTTGGAGCTCTTTGCCTTCAAAAGAGAGTGCTCAGGGATGTTTACTGGCAGAATAACTCCAGATTGGTTTGGGAGATTGGGGAATGATACCATCGTATCCTGTGAAAAACAGGATGCAAATGGGCATCTCCCTGCTTTTCCTTATCTGCTGGCAAGGCCCAGAAGACAGAAACAAAGGAGATCCCAAAACCCAGAAGCTGCCACTCCAAAGAGAGCTGACTCAACCACTTGGACAGTTGCCATTGCCATCATCAGCTGAACAACAACCCATCACTACTGAAGGTCAATGTCTGAACTAGGAGCAGTGCTGGAATCTATGGTGGTGACTGTCTCTCTCTTGCTTCCTACAAAGACTCCTTATTTTATTTCCTATCTTTTCTATCACCCATCTTTCCTTCCCCATCTCCTTAAATGATCAGGATTTGTAATAAACTGGTTGGGCTAACATTTGATCCATTGTGTCTGAATCTTGCTGTTGGGTATACATTTATCCAAAGAACCTCCTTTCCCTCCTATGAATTGGAGTAAGACAATACTGCAAGTACTTAAACTTTCACCATCATTTAGGAAGTGGTTTTTTTTTGTGTGTTTTTTTTTGCCTCTTTCGCTTTACATCTCAGATCTGCAATTACATTTTGACTCCTAGAGCTTCAAGATGTATCTGAGTATTCTCATTGTAGTAGTCTTGAGATAGTTTCAAGATTTAGGAGTTAGAAGTCTTGTGGCTGAAATGTGATGTTACAGCTTCAGAACAACTATACCATACAGGCATGACATACTTCTTTCACTGTATGTGTTTTCTAGACTTTCCTACACTTCACTGTTTTCTTCCACTCTCAACAGTAGTTACTTATGTACATGGAGTGAGCACTTGTATTATTTTTCTGTATATAGGATTTACAGTCATTCAGAGAACTCTGATACAATACAGCAAATATTCAAGCTGTTGCAGTCATGGATTCTGGATTCCCTGCAAATACTTGGGATGAAAAGCTACTAAATCTGGCTTGTCATCTGATCTTGATTTCCACAGAGTGGAAACTGAATGATCACAAAGCTAAGACTTTCAGGCTGGAATTTCCTTACCTGAGCTCTGCAATCTTCATCAAAAGATATTTAGGTCAGAAAATATATATTTTTTTAATTAGTTCTGAGAGTTGTCTTTTATAAATCAGAAACTTAACGGAGATCATACAATTCATTTGACATGATATATATATATATAGTAAATATTTCTTCTTAAATTGTTTTCTAAAGATTAATTCATATGGGTTTACATATGAATCTAGCACTATTTTATAGCATTTTATCAATTTTAAATATACTTTAATATTTGCTGGATGGTATAATCACATACCTTCTTTCTGTTGAGAAAAAACACTACTGAGTGATTTCAAAGATAAGGCTATTTTAGTCCATCCTGTCATGCAATCTTCTGAGTCCCAATCTGGGCCACAGGTGCCCTAGATTACAGAGACAACATACAGTAAGTTCTCACACCATTTACTAGATATCTAACTCAGGTACTCTTGCCAACACTAAAATTAGAAATATGATTGGGTACTGTAGGTCCTTCCAAAGGAAGTAGTCCAAGTTATAATCTCAGTGAAAGTACAGTAAACAAAATTAGAAGGGAACACTGTCATTTTTAAACTCCTTCCAGTTCTTCCTCCACTCTGATATAATTCAGCTTCCCTACCCCTCAGTAGATATTGCAGTGTGCTCCTGAACACTGTATCATTTTTATTAGTGTTGTATATTTAATATTCCCTTCTCCCACTGTCTGTTGAAACCAAACAAAAGTGATGATCTATTCTCTAATGTCATTCTTATATGATGACTTGGGCCAGACAATATTTTTCTTCTTCATTTCCTACCAGCTTAAGTTTTTCAGTCAAAGTGTACAAAGACCACTTATTAATACAAATATTATCATAGCAGTCTACATAAGATACAGCTGACCTTTAGCTACATTTGCACAAAATAGCCTTGTCAACCACAGCTAAAATAAATACACGGAATATGTAAATAAATAGAAATAGCTTACTTGTGTGGAAATTTTTTGTTTTGTTTCTGTTTTTTTCCTGAAAATCAGTAAAAAGGATGAAAAACTACAAGAGAATGACTACAAGAGTACTGTAAGAAATAAGTAGTATATTAATTTTAACCTCACCCATGATAAGTTTGCATTAATATGACGAGAACAAAGACTAAAATACTTTCTTACAAGGTAGATAAAAATGCTTCTAAGAGACTCTCCCAGCTGTTAGGTTGTACTGAGAGCATGCAACAGTTAGCTTTTATTGAAGAAAACCTCTTAGATTTTATGGACCAAAAGGCAGGGTTTTAGTGACAATGACATGGTGACAAGATGTGTTGTGGTTTTATGATTTTTGATACCAGCATTCCACATAATAACATCATGTAGTACACTGGGAATTAAAGAGTTAATGCTGCAGTTCCATGGGAGTTAATGCTGCAGTTCCATGGATTGTCCATATTTCTGGGTATCTGGTTCTCAGAAGAGAAAAATAATTACATCTCCCATAAGACTGTTCTATTTCCATTTTCTATTCAGAGGTAAATTTAAAACTGTATTGGAGTCACAAGATGGCCCCTTCTTTTTCTGTGGATGTGTGCTCCCTAGCTGTCTTGCCTTCAGCATTAGAATAGGGCCTTCAGTTTTGGACACTCTCTCATTTATTTGATTTATTAGCTTCAATTCCAATTATATTGTATTATACTGTGTTATGTCACATTCCAATAATAAATTTGTTTTCTCCCTTAGCTCATTGCTACTCTTTTGTTTTTGGGCCCACCTCCCTACCTTTTCTCTATCCCCCCTCTCCATATCTCAGAGCAGGGTTTTGTGGGTGCTCCTGCCCCAATACTCACAGTACCAGCCCAAAACCAGGCTTAAAAACATTGTCAGGTGAACAAAACATATATAAATTCCCTGTGTAACATGATAGAAAAACAGGCAAATACAAAAGCCTACAGCAATAACAATTTTCATCAGAATTTTGCAAAATAAGAAATATAGAACCTTAAACATCATGGTATTTTCAATGAACTCTCTGTACAAGATCTAGGTAAATATAGCTAAATTGAAACAAATGGTGATAGACTATCATAGAAAGACAATGGATAGCTTAATGCAAAAAAACTATTATTTCAATATTCAACCGTCATAAAGTATGGATCATACTCCTACACAAACTCTAATTCTGTGTCTTCAGTCTAATCAGTCAATTATTATCTCTTGGCTAACTCTGTTTCTTCTGCTTTCTGTCCCTCAATTTAACATGTAAAAAATACTTCCAATACTCTATCTTTCACTGCTAAGCCATTTATCTTTCATTTCATCATTTTGTGCAAGTAAGAAAGATTTTACATGTGTTTTTCTAAAAACTTTAGCATACCTTTACTAGAGAAGTGTATTTCAAAATACTCTACCATGCTCTCAGATTCTCTCAGTGTAAGAAATGGGATATGGCTGTACGTATCTCAAACTGTTTATTAGATTTACTGACATAACAGTGTTAAGTTAAAATCATGATAAAGAGCAATGGTAATGCACACTATCTACAAACTGAGGCAAATGTAGTTAACCTGGCTTTTCAAATGCTGTTTCACCTTTGCAGATATTCTTATTGTGGAGTTTCCAGTTTGCTGAGTATTCTTCCTCCACTACTAAAATTGGCTCTAAAAGCAGGTGATGATTGTCTATGAAAGTCTTCTAATGATGACCAATAACAGAAACTTACAGTCAAGCAAATTTGAATTAAAAATAAAACATATTGCTAAAAGAACAAAGTATTGATTTTTCACTTTTCCGTTGCATTCTCATCAAACTTTGAACTTTTCTAATCTGTATGTCTTAGTTAATGACAGAGGTAATTGTTTGAAAAGTATAAGAAGTTTTTATATAAGTCCAGCAGATATTCTTCAGCAATGTCAACAAATCTCAGCACCTGCATGAAGAAATATTGTTTTTTCAGCAAATATTCCTTCCATCATCCCCTCCTCCCTTCCTTTCAGAACTCAACTAAGTGAAATATGCTGATGCCAATCATGTAGAAGATAGCTAAGAAAGTGGGTGCAGGAAGTTCCATTCCAACCAAAGTCATTCTTTGATTCTATGATTCTATGAAAAGAGAGGCTGTATCAGTGAGATGTTGATAGAAGAGGCATTAGAAACTGATCTAGATCTTTTAAGCAATGTATGAATAAAAAAAGAAAAAAAAAAATTGTTGCTGATACAATCAGGACCTGGATTATGCAGAAAACGTGACTTAAAACGCTACATGGATTGGCTTCCATCTACCTTCCAGAACAACTATTCACAACAGGATGGATCACCATTGCAACTACAGCAGGATATAGTAGAATCTTGGATTATATATATGGTGGCTTACAAAATCATATTTTTTTTCACCCTTCATTCTTTCAGGTATATATTTTTTAAACTGTACATACATTACACTGAAATTCAGCTCTCTTTTATTCTCTTCAAAAAATTTAAAAGATGTCTAGCCTAAAATTTCATGTCTAGTTTCTCCATAAGGAAAAATTTGCAGCTGAACTATAGACTGAAGCTGTTTAAATGAAAGTTAAGAAATGCTTATCCAGCTCTAAGTTTAGTGTGCCTTATTGAATATTAGCTTGTTAATGCAGAAAAGAACATATAAAGTGCAAAATATTTGCCTTTTTTAGACTCGCTATGAGACATTATGCATGCATAAGACAGCTGGTGCATGGATTACAAAATTGCATAGCCAAATTTTAGATTTCTTCCAATAACAGTTTAGCTTGCAGCTAGAAGCAAGAATTCTATAGCCATTAACAGAAGAAAATGTAATAGAAAAATCTTTTTTTTTCATAAGGAAATCATGCAGGCTTTATTTCAAACAAAAGTCAAAATACATCAAATTTTAGGTCAATACAACGCTGTACCTTCAAACTTGTACCTCATAGAGGCTATAGTTTAAATGAATCCTGTGCATATTCTGTTCTATAAATTAATCTCCCAAACTTTTACATTTCTAATCATGATCAAATCATTGCTAATTCTAGCTAGACTGCCTTTGTATTTGAATGGGAACCCTTAGGCCTTGGTCTGAAGCAGTGATTGAGCACCTGATGAAGGGGTGTGGCTAGCTCTAGGAGTACAGATGCAAGCAATTCACCTATGCAACAAGAAGGGGTGAATCCTGGGTCTTCTCCCTAACCTCATTTAAGTACTGGCAATGAAAAGGGAAGCTTCTGTGTTAAAAGTTTTTTTGTTTTGAGTGCTTCTAGTGTTCATTGGAAAGGGGTAAGTTTTTCTTTCAGTGTTGCCAGACGGTTACTACTTTTCTTGAGTGCCTTGAACACTAGTCAAAGATAATTATGTTTGCTGCCTATCCTTACAGTATATATATGGTATTTTGTCTATAAGATGCCATACCTTTTTGGGGAGGGGGAACCATAAGTAACATAAATAAAGTTACTTGGAAGGATTGTCATTAATTGTGATTATTCAAATGTGAGGAAGTGTGAAATATTTGATGGACCAAACCTGAGAGAGTGCTAGTAGGTTTGTTTTACAGTAGGGTGTGGAGCAGTAACAGTGGAATCTTAATTGAAAGAGATATTGCTAGAAGGCCCCTATTTTTGTTCTTGGTTTTTAAAAATACCTTCATTATTAATTTTGTGTGTGAAATAAGGAGTAAAAACAACATGATATCACCCGAATGAGATGTAGTCTGTTTTTGGTGTTAAATTTGAATTACTTTAAGCATCTAGACATTCTGTAAAGAGCCACATTTACAATATTTGAGACCTGTCTGGACACCTACCTGTGTGACTCTTTGTAGGGTACCTGCTTTAGCAGAGAGGTTGAAGTAGATGATCTCTTGAGGTCCCTTCCAACCTCTGCAGTTCTTTGCCTTCATAGCAACTTTTCTGTAGAAGTTCAGTTGCTTGCAGGAACAAAGGGCAAAAGTATACAGGCCAAAAAAGTTTCAGTTGTGAAATGTTAACAGAAGGAACGTAACTATATACTGATGCTTGCAACTAGTGGCGAGATTGCACCAAAGGAAAGATGCAAAACTGTACCAGCAATTACAAGGCTGATAATGTACTATGCTTCAGCACATACACTGTTTATATTGGGGAAAGCTGGAGATTTGAGGGGTGGAAAAGAAACTCCCAAAAAGTATTGGTCTCAGAAAGAAGGGGAGTTCAAAAGAAAAAGAAGAAAAATGTGCCTAGACAAAAGATGTTAGAATTGGGTAAAGCAAATCTCTGGAGATCAGAGGTGAGCATAGAGACAGATGCTGGGGATGTTCAGGTGTTTGGGCCATTGATACCAAAACCTGATAAATACAAAGATTGACACAGCAAGAACAAACACCAGCTTTTTACCTGGCCTCTGAAGTAGGCCACTGAACCAAATCCAAGTGAACTGTAGGCACTGCTGAATGCCAGAATAAATTTCGTGGAGATCATGTACAGCCTAATTGTACTTTAATCAAGTTACCCAGCTGACTGTCATAGTATAACTGTAGTGGACTATCTTGCTGACATTGTAGGCAATGATACTGAAGGATTTGCTTTTCCAGTAAATGTAGCCAAACTCTATTGAAAAATGTCTCCTTCTATGTTCCAGTATATTTTGTTACATAGTTTATCCCATCTGAGTCTGCACTTTAAAGGTAAATGCAAAAATGAGATAACTAACTTTCACATCCACAGCAGAATATTTCCTCTATGTATTCCTGATAGGATTTAAATTCAGTTAATTTACTTTTGTGCAAGATTTGCCTTTCATCTCATATTCTTTGTGGTATGAATCATTACTGACATTTAAGAACCCCGTTTTATAGCTGTGATCAAAATGGAATGCAGGTAAATAAAAAGTGTCATTATATATAACATGATATAGAAGGATTTAAAAAAAAAAAAAAAAAGGCAAATTGTAATAGCTCATCCATGCTCATATTTAAGGCCACTGAAAGTATTGAACATCCCATGAAACTAGTGCCTCCTTGGCTATAGTGAGAAAGAATAAAAGAATAGGAAGAAAGTTTTTAAATCTTTGTCTGATTCTGAGTAGTGTTCACTGATCTTGAGAGTATTCCTCTAGCTTATGTTATTATCAGGCCATATGTTAATAGAAAATATTGGGGGGGAAGAAGCCAAAAAAAACAGATGACAACAATTACTGCATCTACTACAAATTTTTGGTATGAAGTAAAACTTACTCTTTAAATACCACATCAACCCTAGTCTATGTAAAATGGAAAATAAAATTTTGAGCAATTTTATTTGGGCTTTCATATTTAAGAATCAAAGCACAATTCAAAATCCTCAGGGCTTATGTGGAATGCTGCATAGGAAGCCTAATAATTGTACTGAAAACTCAGGCAAACATGTCAAGAAATCCTTGATTTAAAACTGGATGAGGATTTTAGAGACTTCATGATGAAGAAAATTCTCAATTCTTCTCAGGTGCATCTTGGAACCACTTCTAAGAATTTTTGAGTCTTTTTTTTTTTTTTTTTTTTACTAGTAGTTATCTAACTTGCTCTTTTCGTATTAAGAATCAATTGCTTAATCATAAATTTTTTAATAACATATCCTGCAGTACTTTCCCTTTTAAATATTGTAAAACTGAATAAGAGGGATGGAGTTAACTATTAAGTAAAGTGGAATAAGGCCTCGTTTATTTGAATATATGTGAACAGTTACTAGTAACTAGAAAATGTCAAAAATCAAATATAAATCAAAGCTTAATTTTAGCATATATGTTGAAGTGCTTTATTTTTCAGTGTTCAGAAATAGTTAGCAAAAATAATAAATTAAAATAGTACTAAAAAAGCTAGGTTTTATATTATGACAATGCAGGTGTTTTTTCTTTTAGGATTCTAAATTCTCTGCGTAGCTACTATTTTTCCCCTTTACTTCATTTGTTTTCTTATTTGTTGTCTTTTGCACATAGATATAATTACAGAGTCCCATTCATTTTTCATGTAGCCTAGATGATATTTATTCAGCATATATCATTATTTGTAGTCTTCCTCCTAATTTCAAGATTTTGGCAGTATTGGCTGTAAAAGCAGACAAGAATATCCTTTTGTCCTTTATAACTTGTGCTGAACAGTTCTGCAGACTCTTACAGCACAGGACTGCCTACAGATATTCAAATACAAGACTGATAGGTCTGTGGGTAAAGACTTCAGTGTAAATTCTGAAATATTTCAGTAGCCAATTTGTAGCATTCCATAACACGCAAGAAGGCATTTTATGTTTGTAAATATTATGCATCTATATATTTCTGTGCATATAAGAAAATTTAAATGACAATCTTAAAGAAGTAGGTTGAGATTGATCAGACTCTTTTGAAACACTGAATATCTGCACAGACTCTACTTCAAAAATACTCCTTTACCTCTTAGTGTTGCTATTCTCCTTTGTTATTGAAAGTGATTACACGAAGCAGAGTGTTGTTATGAAAATCAAAGCATGGGTGTATTGGCAGACAGTTGATCTGATCCTTAGGCTAACCATAGATGCCCTTAGTTTCATATGCTGGCCTGCAGGTAAACTGAGATTGCCAAATGAAACATCATCCTCCTATGCACCCTGCCAGCCTCAGTAAAGAGGCTTGGGTGGGAATAAGAATTTTTCTGTACAATATCTGCCATTAAAAGCAGCCTTTATAGTGTTATCTAATCAGACATGTACATATATTATTCAGACAAATAGATTTGTGCAGGGAGATTGTAAATATCCATTAATATAAGTTTTCTTTCAGAAATGCTTTGATAAATGTGTCTCGCTCCAATTTATAGGAGGGAGAGAAGGTTCTCTGATATCTGTATACCTGGTGTGAGATTAAGAAGCAACAGTTCAAACATTGGTCCAACCAATTTATTATAAATCCTAATCAGGGAGGTGGGGAAGGGAAGGATGGCAACTATTGTGAATTAGGGTGATGGGGAAGGGAAGGAGGGAGATAGGAATAAAATAGGAAATAAGGAAGCATTCCATAAAGTGTGGATAGTCACCACCAGGATCCAGCAGTTGTCCCATTGCATGCCATTCCAATAATCTGGGGCAAAAGCACAAGGAGCAGCAGCAGTGTGGCCAGCCTTGGGTAGCAAATAGGTAGCAGGAAGAAGCCACAGGGTAAGTCCAGGAGGAAGCGGCAGGCCCAGGAGAGTCTGTTAGCATGCAGGCATTCTGTAGTGAGGAATCTGGCAGATACCTTCCTGTTCTTCTTCAGCATGCAAGTCTCAGGTTGTGAGGAATCTTGTCAGAAACCTTTTGGAGGAGAGCAACAGCAGCATGTCCAACCTTAAGCAAGAAGAAGGTGTAGTGACAGAGTAGGTCCAGGAGGGAGAGGGGCAGGACATGAGGCTTCTCATGTCTGAAAACCCACTTCTTCATGAGGAATCTATTGCCAGAAAAACTTAACCTCATGGTTGAAAGTCCCCTTTTTATCCTTTTTCTGCCAGCATGGCGTTTCTGGGCACTTGAGTAAGAGTCATGTGCCAGAACCCCCTGAGAGGGCTATCTCCCTCGAGATAAGCTGCAGATTAATGGCCAGGAAGTGGTCTTCTGTGTGGGCTTATTTCTCTCTCCTTTCCCCTGGCCTTGTCCATCTGTGTCCCTCAGACAAAGAATTTCTCAACCTTTGCCCGGGACTTGCCTGGATTTGTCCATCTGTGTTTTCCAGGCAAAGGATTTCTCAACTCTTGGCCAGGACTTGGTTAGATTTGTTCATCTGTGTCCCCTGTAAGCTTTGAGGCATTGGCATAATGCATATTATGCCAATATATATTATTGGCATATCTCTTACATATATACATATGTATATGTGTATATATATATATCATACATATATGTATATATATATCATACATATATATATCATACATATCTCTTACAGTATGCAGCTGCTACTCCTTCAAAACTAGATTCAGACACATCTCACTGATACCCATGTAAGATGCAGTATTTTCTTTGCTTTTTAATGTATATTTATTGATTCCATTGATAAAGGCATCTGTTTTATATGAAGTCATTATTTACTCTTGTGCAACACTGTTTAGCAGCTGCTGAAGGGTTTGAAGGATAAGAGTGTAACTAATACACTATAATATAGAAACATCTGGCCAGATCATAGAAGTATCACTGAATCTCACTTCTAGAAAATTAGTTTGTTTTTTGAGAGCTATGACAGCAGTGAGGATTGTTCACTACTTGGAAACAAATCTTGAAATTGCACAATGATTTTTGCGCAGATAGTGAGAGCTCTTTATAAAGATTTTTCTTCCATATTTAATTTTTTAAGTAAACAAATGTTTCCTATGTCTTGATTTTTCCAGACAAATTATGCTATTTCTGAAATTCAAAACCGTTCTTTATTAAAATGCTAATGTACAGAAGAATTATGAAGTTGTGTTTGCAAGTCAGTTTAGGCCCACACCGCACATTAGTAATGTCAGGAAACAAATTTTTCATTGATATGGGAAAGTTTTCTGGCAAATAGTTCTGGGGCTTTTGCAGAAAAAAACTGATTGAACACCTGCTGAAACTACAAAGTGATCAAGTTGTGATCAAGTGTGTGTTATCTGGTTGCATAGAAAATGATTCTGTAACCACGTAACTAAATGTTTAAAGAATTTTGTGCAAAAAGCCACGTTGCTATTGCGGTGAGCATTTCAGTAAGACTTCTGACAAAATTGTTATTATTCTGTAGTGTGGCAACTCAGTACTTAGCTCAGGATATTTTTCTGTCCATTCTCTGGCTGAGAGTACTGTCTTTTTTTATTTCCTGTGATCATTTAGGACTCCTAGAAATTACTACTATACCAAAGAATTACACTGATTGTATGAAAACAAATAAAATGAAGAAAAATGGCAATCCAGTGTTGCATAGAATTCTCCTTTATGCAGTAGGAAAATATTGCAGTAAAAATGCTGCATCATACTTTTTACTAATTATAGTAGCATACTCTGTAAAGCAGTATTGAATGTTTTCTGATATCTAGGTCCTCTTAGTTTTCATATCATCAAGAAAGATTGACAAGGAAGTACAGCAGTTTGGACAACTTCCACTAGCTCCAAGCAGGTATGGATTTGTTATACCTGCCAGCTGACCCTCATTTATGTGTCAAGCATTGTATTGAAATTGAAACAGAAGCTTCTGATGTTTGTTTTAGTTAGCTGCTTCTAGGTTATCCTCTCACTTCTCTCTACTTTGTGGTCTTTACTGCTGTTGAGGATGTCAAGGGGATGTAGGAAAGAAGGATCATTTCTGAAATATTAGTGACTACTACAAATAGATAGACTTACATGTGACTGGAAGTGTTCTAAATATTTAGCTTGGAAAAGGGGCAGCAATGAAACCTCTAGGCAGAATTTAGTATTTCTTGAAAATGTCACAAGGGACAGAGTTCCACCAGTTCATATGTTTGGGTAGTACTGTTTGCTCTGTGTAGCTGCACAGGCCTTACTAGAAAATATATAGTACTCTGTGTGAGAACAAAAGGAGTATATACCTCCCAAAGCCGTAACAAGAGACCTCAGCATATGCATCAACTTAAGGTCATCTTGCTCCCTGAACAGCTGTCTCTCATGGTAGTGATATAGATAAGAGAGAGTTTCCCAGTTTCAACTGAAATTTAAACTCAGCATTAGTTATAAGCCAGAAGTCACTAACTCTCACACTGGCTGCCACTCAGCTTTGTATTCCAACTGTCCTCCTTGTTTTCATTTTCTGGTCTTTGCTATGAACCTATTAACTTTCTTGTAACATTCAGTGGTGTGTTTGTATACTCAAGTATAAGTACATATATAACTACATGTGTAAGGTTTCAGTCCTGGGATAAATATTTCCATTTTCTTTCCACACTTCAGCTAAAGAAGTTCCATGAAAAGAGCAGATTTTGTTATTTTTGTTGTATGTGTCAAAGGATAAAAGCTAGTCATTTTGTTTTTAAGAAGTTGAAGGGTTAGAGACAGTGCTGGGGAGTATAGTTTGCTGTCCATACAGTCTTCCTCAGGTAAACACCACTGATGATTAAGACATAGATGGTAGGGTAGGAAGTTTGGTCTTTATTACGAACAAACTGCAGTGAGGGAGAACAGAACTTTGTTTAGGAATTCATAACTACTCATGTTTTTAATTAAAATTATAAACATATTCACACATATACAAGCAGAGCAAGTACGTATTACTTTCCTAATCTTAAAAGATGTAAGACATAATATTAACTACTGGGAAAGGTATAACTCATTCTTCTGCTGCTACTAACTATGGCAAATGTTTGCTTTGTCTGCTTGAGTTACCCAAAGATTTCTTTTGTACTCTTATTTCTTACCTTCTTTTACTCTGAAGGCCTCAGATGAGCAGTAGGGCCTGCAGAAAAACATATATTTTGAACTTACATCGGAGAAAAAAAAAGAATGGTAGGAAAGTACTTTTTTCCCCAGCTAACCAGACAAAGGATCTCCTGATAATTATGTACTGATAAGGTCTTTTCAAGACATAAGGAAAAGGAATGTTACAAGAAAGAAGAATGTTTTTTCACTTATTTTTCTTACTTATGAGGTTACTGGTTCAGCAGCTCTATAAGGTATTTTGACAACAATGCCTCTTCCTTTCTGAGAAGATGAGCATTATTGAAGTTGTAAGGTTATCAATAGGATGTAATTGAAAAGTTTTGGTAGAATGGAATTCTACTGTATAGAATGATCTACTTAAATTCTTCTCTACTCTCTACTCTACACTTGAAAATGTCACGCAAAAAAAAAAAAAGTTAGGTTTGAGGAAACTGTCCTTTGTAAAAAAAAATAAATATATATATATATCATGCAAAAATGTGTTTTCATACAGATATAAAGCAAGAGAGTTAATACATGTGTGGCTGAGCACACAGACAGGTATACTAACTAATACAGTTAGACAAAAATATCTTTGGGTATGTAACAAACACCACTTGTTAGTTTTCAAAGTGCTAGTTTTTTGTAATGGAAATGTCAATGATTTCTACATAATTTAATTCTATCTGAGAAAATTTAACAAAACTATTTAAGTAAAATAATGCATTACGAGTAAAGACAACTCTCCTTGTTAAGGGAGTACAATTCCTTACTGAGTACTGTAGCATCTTACAGTCAAATACTAGTTTCTCACGTTATTCACCTCTAATGCAGTAAAATTAAGATTTTTAGATGTTCTTGCTTTCACAAAACACTGTGTAAATTTATTCTATAGTGGACATATCAGTAGTTATCAGTAGCTCTTGCAAACCATCAAGAGTTTTTGAGTAGTATTTTTAACTTCTAATCATGTGGGAATCACTTGCTCAAAATCAGAGTGTAATTTTAAAAAGTGACTAAATTTTAGCTGCCACTCATCACCACTCCCACTAATCCTGAAAACAGAAGACATGGGAGAAAGCAGAACAATCTGAAATGTCTTTGTATTTGAAGCTAATCTTTTGTTTATTTTAGTTGGCTCTCTGATCTAAAATGTACCATTACGATCCACTGAGAAAGTAAAAGTATAAGAAAACATGAAAAAGAATATTAATGCTTTATTTTTTTTGTATGAGATGTTTTCTGCAGCCTTTAGCACAGTGTGAAGTCAACAGTCAGTAATTTGCAAGGTTTTAATCCACGGAAAAGCACGACAAAACAAATAACGCTGACGAAGAAGGAACTCTTCTTGATCAGTTTTCATCAATGAACAGCAACACTTGCCAGCACAAAGAGTGGGAGCATTCGCTAATAGAAGTCTTTTTTTTTTCTCATTACTGGAAAAAAAGAAGCCAAGTCTCACCTCCCCATTCTTTATTGGTCACCTACATTTTATCAACACAGCTACTTTGGTAAATTCATTCCTTCCACCTGGAAAGAGTGTTACATAGATAACCATGTCTGTTGTGTTTTTTGACTGGTGGAGTGGTCATTATTTGCCTTATTCTGTGTAATAACGCCAGAAGTTTCTTCAGACAACTTGTGTAAAGGCTTGGAGTCTTGACAGCATACCTAACTGAGCAGATGATTTGACTCTCACACTGTATATATATATATGTGTGTGTATATTAGGATGTACTAAGTTACTGCTGATACTTTTTCAGTATTGTACTTCCAGTACCAAAAACTCCTCTCTAACTTGCTATGTAGTACAAATGTGGATAACTTCCATGACAGATTCTCCAGAATTCAGTAGAGTGTCTTCAATATGTAGTGAGCGCTGAAAAAGCTGGTAGCCTTTGGTCACTTTATTGAACAGTTTTATTTACTGATTCTGACTACTGTAGAATGGCTTCTGCAAGAAGATTTATAATAGCTCGAGTCTCAGTTTGCCTCCCTTGTTGTATTTATCAGGCTTTATCCTTTCTTTTACTAACATAAAAATGTTTCCTAACCTCAAGGAATTGTTTTAAAGTTGTTTTGTTTTGATTTTTATAAGTTTAACTTCCTGAATTTCTTCTTAATCCCTTCATAAATGTTGTTGGCAAGTATTAGCTAGTAAGATTAACTATAATACGTAGGCTTTTTTTGGTATCTGCAAATAGCTGTGAGTAATCCTCATTTAGGCATGTGTCTAATTCGCATGTACTTTTCAAGCTGATGAATAGCATTACAAAGAGAATGAGAGTATTTGAAAATTTATTTAAATAAAAACTGAAAAATGAATATCATTATGTAACCTTATTTTAATGCATAGTTTAACCTTTCACTTGAAGGAATATAGTCAGTAGTCCGCTGAAGTGACAAAACTCAAGCAATCAGAAAATATAACTAATATATGCATTTAGACTTGTACAATTAAAACTGTATGTATTTAGATGCATGTGGAAGGAATCTATTTCCTATTTTTCAGCATAAGCAATAAACATTGACAAAAATTTCACCTCAATACTATTGGAGAATTTTTAAAATTCCCACAGTGGAAATATTAGTTTTTATCATATATTTTTATTAATATATTTAAGACCTTATAATAAATTGGTGCGGTATAACTGTCCTATTCCTCTGTTAGGAGTTTGATAGTTTGGGTTCACAGAATGGTTTGGGTTGAGAGGGACCTTCAAGATCTAGTTCCAATCCCCTGCTATAGGCACGGACACTTTCCTCTAGATCAGGCTGCTCAAAGTGCCATCCTGACTGGCTTTGAATGCTTCCAGGGAGGAGGCATTCGCAGCCTTCCTGGGCAACTTGTTCCAATGTTGCATCACCCTCACAGTAAGGAATTTCTTCCTGATGCCTAGTCTAAATCTACCCTCTTCCTGTTTAAAACCATTTCTCCTCATCCTGTCACTACCTGTCCTTCTGAGAAGTCCCTCCCTAGCATTCCTATAGGCTCCCTTCAGATACTGGAAGGCTGCTGTGAAGTTTCTCCTGAGCCTTTTCTCCCCTAGGCTGAGGATCTCCAGCTCTCTCAGCCTGTCCTTAGAGGGGAGGTGCTCCAGCCCTCTGATCATCTTTGTGGCCCTCCTCTGGACCTGCTCCAACTGCTTGATGTCTTCGTGTTTTGGGCCCCAAAACTGGATGCAGAACTCCAGGTGGGGTCTCATAAGAGCAGAGTAGAGGGGCAAAATCACTCCCTCAACCTGCTGATCACACTTGTCTTGGTACAACACAGGATAAAGTTGGCCTTCTGGGCTGCAAGCACACATTACCAGCTCATGTTGAGTCTTTCATCAGCTGACTGATTGACATCCCCAAATCCTTTTCTCAAGCCATTTTCCACCCAGCCTACTTCGGTTCTCAGGATTGTCTTGACCCAGGTGCAGGACCTTGCACTTGAATTGGAATCAAAATCTTGATTCCTTCTATTACAAAAAGAATTTTAAACAACATGGTCACTCAAATTCTTAAGTGTATCAGAAGTACCTTTTACCAGATTCAGAGCTTGTGCAATACTACAGGGGAATTTGAGACTGAAATGAATGTCAGACAGCAGAACAATGTGAATGTCTGCGACATAATCTTTGCTGACTTACACTTTATGTAGTCACTTACTGTTGTGCACGATGTGCATAGATTGCTATCAAATTGGATTTTTCCACCAGTAATCGTGTGAACTAAGTATACAAAGTAAAAGCAATAAAGAAGGTTGCTAAGTGACCAGCTAGAATGTTTGCTTCAGAATTGTGCTGAGATAGAGAAGTTGAAATGTACATGAAGGCTTTTTTTTTCTTTATTGTCCACATTTACTTTCACCTATATGTGAAGTGTTCAAGGCAAACCTTTGAATTCCTCAGTAACATATTGATTCAGCAAGACTCAGCATGCTGAGTGGTGCAAATCTGCACAGGAATTAACTGGAACTACAGCTTTAAAAAGACACTAGATTGTATGCATAGATACCCTGAAATCAGTTTGTTCTACAGAGGAGGCATTACTTTTGGAGCAGCTAGTTTTATTATGTTAACCCATGTATGTCAGAGGATGCTGTTGGTATGGTATAAGAGGCTGAACCTTCCTACCAGTATTTTATTACATTTTCTTGCATGTGACGGATGGCATCAGAGGGAGTCTGACAAAAATGGCTTCTGACAATGTAGTGTGTATGAAGCAGAGGTGTGGAGTTCCATTTTTCCACGTGGAGAAATGGCACCCACTGACATTCATCAATAAATGTAAATTTATTTAGTTATTGGTAATGACTATGATGAAAACTAGTGTTTTGTAGTTGAGAATTTTATTTTTTAAATACTGTTATTGTTCTTTTGTATCTGTTGTATTTTCTGTGGAAATAACTAGGAGGCATTACTTTCTTAGAAAGCATGTATTAAATTGAATTCTTTAGCTAAGTAAGAGTAAATTAGGGATGTTTTTATCTAGAATAGAACAACTTTAGACAGCTGTATTTAGCTCATATAGAGCAAATAATAAAAATATCCTTCTCTTCACCCTTGATTTCTCAATCCTAATGTTTTAAGCACAAAATGAAGAAAGGAGAATGTTCAAACAGCCTCATGCTCTAAAATAGATAACTCTGATATGCAGAACTCTGTCCATTGAGAGAATATTGAATTTTTGTAAGCATTCATTCTTAAAAATCTGAACTATGAAAATATCTGCAGATATTGATTTTTATTAATAAAAGATGTAACTGAACAGTTAAACTGCAGTGCGGGAGAAAAGCAGCAAATTCTGTTTCTGAATGACTGTTCGTGGTGTTCGTGGATCTAATGCTAGATTTACATCACCTCTGTGCAGTGTATAAAACAATTTTCAAAGCATTAATAGGAATCTAGGTCAAGATAGTAATCACAGCAAAACAATTTGTACAAGTGGCATTTTTACAACAATTCAAAGTTATCTTCAGTATAAAACCTAATATTTAACATTGAGTAGAACGTTGTCTTGTGCAGCTTAGCAATGCTAGTAGCAGTATTTTTAGTTCTGTTAAATCTGTTTCTCTTTTATCCATTAGGTGGTCAATTTATTTTGAAAATACAAGAAGATTTAGTGCAACCAATTTTTTTTTTTTTTTTGAACCATGGTTAATTTTGTTCAAGTTAAGATCTGATTTCTTTTGTGGTTCTCTATGGAGACAGGAGTTGGACACAGTGATCCTTATAGGTCTCTTCCAACTGGGGATATTCTATGATTCTAAGTCACATTAAATGAGTATTTTTTTGTCAAAGAAAACTTAAGATTAACATAGTTCTTTTAAGTGTTGTAACACTGTGAATATGGTAGAAAATAATCAGTGCCAAACTGCCAAGTTCAATCTCCAGTCTTATCAAAACACCATGGAAACAGCTGAATTGCTACTTCTAGTATCTTAGAGAAATCGCAGTTAAAATTACGTGTTTATATGTTAATGCTGGGTTCTTGTACGTAAGATGCTTTCTATATGAGAAAAAGAACTTTGATATATTTTTATTCTATCACTACCTGTTTTCAAAGAAATAGAAGGTATTTTTATTATTTTCTGAATAAGAAAAGAGTTTAAGATCTCATTGCCTTTGTGGATTTTGTTAGCATTTTTGTGGATATTTTTCTGAGTTCAGACCAATATTCTTCCAAGCACCAGGACTGAATAACTAAACTCAGTGACTCCTAGAAACAGTGCAAGTTGATAATGCTCTGGTATGTAGAAAAAGCTTAAGACTGTTATTTATAGTTATAGCAGAAGCTTTGGAATGGTAACTTCTGAGTTCCATCACCACTTCTCTTACTCAGTCACTTGTGAGTCTGTGCAATATGTTTTACAGATATAATATGGCCTCAGCTAACTATAATCATAATACAATTCCTCTTTAATGACCAATTACCTATGAATTACCTTATCTTGTAACTTAACAAATCCTTAGAAATGAGACTGAGATTACATAAATGTAGCAGAGTCACTTTGGAGTGGATATTCTTTGATAATCTTGTCCCTGAGAGATTTTTACAATGCTACATCTAAGATTTTATTCTAGTCCTCTGCATTACCATGAGTCTTTGCTGCATGACAATCACTCTTTTCAAAAGGAGTTTCACAGAAATCTTATTGTCATCCTCTGAGACAAATTCTGGAAATGACCAAATATTAGATGCCAGTGGTGTGCTCCATAGTCCCTGTAATAAACTTATCTGCTAAGTGAGTGTTATGAGCTTTCATGGATGTGTTTAAAAAAAAAAAAAAAAAAAAAAAAAAAAAAAGGAAGATTGCATGTAGTAGCATCAGTGTCTGAGTAAAGAAGACAGTGCCACAGGAATCCAAATGTTCTCTGGACCCACTGTGGTGACCTCCTGCTTTTGGAACAATTCAACAGTTTTGAATGACTTAGCCATAATAAACATGGCTGCAGTTATTACATTCAAATCTATTAACTAAGTTCCATTTAAACTATTTCAGTAAGCAGTGAGTAATTCCTGTCTCTTAATTGTCTCTTGCTTACACGGCTGCTCTAGGTAGTTAGTTTACAGACATCAATACTAATGCTTCCTAAATCAGTCTTTATCCAGTTTTCCCTTTTCACAGCGGAATATATTCAACAGCTCAAATGCCTCAGTTCTTAACCAAACAATCCTTCTTGCCTGTTTTCAAATTGAATTAAAAATCTGGTCTACAGTATGAATTGTGTATTTCTCTGTTCTTTGACAACAAAGTAAACACCTTGCTTTCTACTTCTCTTTCTTTGAATATATATTGAGTCAAATAAATGCTTCAGTTTTTCTCCTCTAGCTAGAAAAGTACTAACTTTCAGTACTTAGAGCAAATTTTTGTTATATCTCTCTGATTTGAAAAAAATAGTGATTTTGAAGGTTACATACCATAAGGCATGCAGCAACATTATCTGAATGTTCTTTTTTCATCTTTGAGACATTTCTCTAGAGTTGTTGGATCTACTTTAAAATCCTGCCCAAATTTCTTGCCATCAAAAATGGTGATTGCCTAAGAGACAAGTATCTGAGTTCATGTAGTTTCGTACAGATACGTACATACACATATTTGACTCTCTACTCTTTAATATACAAAAATGCACTGCATGTGGAAACCAATAAAAAAAAAATCTGCGTTATAAAATAATGGCTTACTGCTGTCACTACATTTTATTAAAATTCTGTTGGTTGGTTTCTTTAATGTCATGTTTTCACTTTGATCCTACTATTGCACCTCTGTTGAAGTATTTGCATGCATTTCCTAAGAAGACATGTTCTAATTACTGACATGTGAGAGCTGAAGAATGAACAGTTCAGTCATAGGGTTAGACTATAGATGCTATGTTTAGGAACTGATCTCTTATTTTCTAGCATTGTAATCAACATGCTTATTTAATGAAGTTTCTTCATCTGAAAGCTCTTCATTTCTCTTACTTTATATTTCTGTATAAATCTCCTACCCTGTTGGAGATGGGTAGTAGGTGAACAACTTATTAGGGGGTCTGGCAAAGCTTATCATTCACTTCACACAATTAAAAACATTAGATATTGTTGCTTTGGTTTTCTTGCTTTCTGGGCCTTGTAAAAATGCTGGCTTAACTTAAAGCATATAAATAACATCATTTGAAGCACACTGTGGTACTTCTGTACTCCAAATCGAAGAACTTTCACAACACTTTGCTCAAACATGGCCTTAACCAGCAAATCAGATAACTGTCAGAAAGTCTAACAACCTGCTTAAGACAGATTTTTGTTTTCAGCTTTAATCAGCTTACGAAAGGAAATTTCAGGTGAATGTAAAGAATTCAAAAATTGACAGGATTTGTTTTAGGACACAGTTCTGAAGGGCTACCTATATATAAAAGACATAGCCGAAGCATGGTTTGAATTTAACATGTGGAAGACTATCTGAATCAAATAATTATTATACAGATATATTGCAGAAGAACATCTATGGGGCTTTATTTATGTAATATATTTGATATTTAGGTGGTTCTGGTATTTAATTTCCTTCTGATATTTGCATCTATATCTTATTTTCATTCTTAAATGTGCATTCATTTTTTAAAAATATGGCACAAAAGGAATTTTCTGTACATCACAAACAGAATCAAACAGCACAAAAGAAATACAGGAAGTGATTTAGCATGGATCACATTTGAGAAATAAAAGCTTCCTTAGATAAAAAGCTCATATAGTTATGAGTTCTAAAGACTGATGCTACTGTTTCAGTAAAGTTTATTTTTGGTAATGGACCATTACAAAATGTAGTAAGAGAACAAATTTGATTTTGAAGTTGATTTTTTTTTGTGTGCTTACAGCATGAGATGAGGGATAACGTTCTGACAGCTCAAGCTTACTCAAGCTTAATGACTGATCTAAATTGGAGCTTGGAGATAAAAAGAATTTCTTTAGTGATGCCTCAGTTGTCATTGATTGCTATGAACAATTTTAAAGCTATTCAATATGAGAATTGCCAGCTTCGTTCTGAAGGAGGTTGAAGTGGTATGTAGACTAGAAACTAGAGCTAATACTATTGCACTAAAGGGAGGAGGGGGGGAGGGAAAGAAAAAGGTTTCTATTGTATATGTAGGCAGTAATCACAATTATGTATAGTAGGTCTGACCATTTGGGAAGAATATAGAAATGTTGTCAGGGCCTGCAGGGATGCAACAAGGAAGACTGAAGCCTGCCTGGAATTGAATCTGGCAAATGTGATAAAGGATATTAAAAAAGGGTTTTTAAAGTATGTTAACAGTAAAAGAAAGACTAGGGAGAATGTGGCTCCCCTACTAAGTGAGGGGGGTGTTCTGGTAGCAGGGGATGCTGAGAAGGCGAAGATACTGAATGCCATCTTGGTAGCAGGGGATGCTGAGAAGGCGAAGATACTGAATGCCATCTTTGCTTCTGTCTTCAATGAAAAAGCTCTCCCTCAAGAATCTCAGACCCTGGAGGTTAGTAAGAGGATCTGGGGGTGGAAGACTTCCCTTTAGTCAGGGAAGAGGCAGTCTGAGAGAGCCTAGGCAACAGAAGTTTTCATAAATCCATGGGACCCGATGGGATGCATCCACGGGTGCTGAGGGAGCTGGTGGAGGTGATTGCTGAGCCGCTCTCTATCATCTTTGAGAGGTCTTGGAGAATGGGGGAGGAGCCTGAAGACTGGAGGCTAGCCAGTGTCACTCTGGTCTTCAAAAAGGGCAAGAAGGAAGATCCAGGTAATTAATTTCAGTCAGCCTCACCTCTGTCCCTGGAAAGGTGATGAAATAGCTTGTGCTGGATGCCATCTCCAGACAACTGGAAGAAAAGGAGGTTATCAGGAGTAGTCAGCATGGGTTCACTGGGAGGAGGTCGTGCTTGACCAACCTGGTGGCCTTCTACGATGTTGTCACTGGCTGGGTGGATGGGGGGAGAGCAGTGGATGTAGTCTACCTTGATTTCAGCAAGGTGTTTGATACTGTCTCCCACATCATCCTTATAACAAAGCCGAGGAAGTGTGGGATAGATGAGTGGACAGTGAGGTGGATTGAGAACTGGCTGATTGGCAGAGCACAGAGGGGGGTGCAGAGTCCAATTGGAGACCAGTAACTAGCGGTGTTCCTCAGGGATTGGTGCTGGGTCTGGTCTTGTTCAACATCTTCATCAATGACTGATGAGGGGATAGTGGCCACCCTCAGCAGGTTTGCTGATGATATGATCTTGTCTGACATGCCTGAAGGCTGTGCTGCCATTCAGCGAGACCTGGACAGGCTGGAAGGCTGGGCAGTAAGAAACTGGATGAGGCTTAACAAAAGCAAGTGTAGAGTCTTGCATCTGGGGAGGAATAATCACATACGCTGGTACAGGTTGGGGGATGACCTGCTGGAGAGGAGCTCTGCAGAGAGAAGCCTGGGTGTCCTGGTGGACGACAGGTTGGCCATGAGCCAGCAGTGTGCCCTTGTGGCCAAAAGGGCCAATGGCATTCTGGGGTGCAGGTCGAGGGAGGTGATCCTTCCCCTCTACTCTGCCTTGGTGAGGCCTCATCTGGAGTACTGTGTCCAGTTCTGGACTCCCCAGTACAAAAAGGATGGGGACCTCTTGGGAAGAGTCCAGCAGAGGGCCACAAAGATGGTGAAGGGCCTGGAGCATCTCCTCTATGAAGAAAGGCTAAGTGAACTGGGTCTGTTTAGCTTTGAGAAAAGAAGACTGAGAGGGGACCTGATCCAGGTCTATAAATATCTAAGATGCCAGGGGCAGAGTGGTGAGCCCAGACTGCTTTCAGCAGTGCGTGGAGACAGAACAAGAGGAAACAGCCAGAAATTGGAGCATAGGAAGTTCTGCACAATGTGTGCAAGAACTTCTGTACGGTGAGGGTGATGGAGCACTGGAACTGGCTGCCCAGGGAGGTTGTGGAGTCTCCTTCTCTGGAGATATTCAAGACCTGCCTGGACACCTACTTGTGCATCCTGGTGTAGGGAATCTGCTTTGGCAGGGGTGTTGGACTCGATCTCTGGAGGTCCCTTCCAACTCCTACAATTCTGTGATTAGCACAAAAAAATATAGTGACTCTGCAGGATATAATGTAAACTGTAACCATGACAGGAAAGAGAAACAAAAGGCTAAGCATGTTACAAGTATCAACAGCAGCAAGATGGCTTAAAATGAGATGTTCTAGGCTGAAGTCAGTAAGCAAGTTCAGATCAGAAGATCCTCTTCTGTGTTGATCTCAGAAGGTATTTCTCTGACAAAATTGTCCATACACAGGTGAAAAATGTACTGTGTGTGAATTACTATGATTAGAATGGCAAATATTTAAGCCATGATAGCAATAGGGCAAGACAAAATCATACACCTTCCTGATTGTGTGGAGAGGATGTTCAGCTTGCCCAGTAATTTGTCAGATGAAGTTTGTGTTGGGAGAGGGAGGACTGCAACCATCCTGTTCTTTCAGATATTTTAGGAGCAGTGGTATCTGACCGCTATTACTGAGACTTCTGAAAGGCTTCCTTTGCATCTGAAAAGATGTCTCTTGAACTGTGTATTCAGAGCCAAGAGGCACATAGATGCATAGGAGTTTCAAACAGGAACATCCTCCAGCAATTTTTGGGTCTTATTGAGGCTTATCATCGTTCAGAGAGAAAGCCTGATCTTCAGAGCAGCCTCAGAAATGCCTTCCAAGGACCATTTGTGTTGTCATTTTTGGTAAAGTAAAATATCTGCTTACTTAATACTGGCATAGTTAGGGACTACAAACAAAATTTTATTGTAGAAAATGACTGGCTGATTAGGGTTTCTGATTTGGAATGAAGAAAGGGCCCAGGCAGCATGGGATGACTTCTAATAATATTAGATATGAAATCAAATGTGGAAATAAAGGCTTTGTTAACTTTTTTCAGGCTTGAAAGATATTATAATTTTAACCTTATTGATTAGAGTATGTTTTCTATAGTAATTCTATTATATTAGTTCAATTATTTTTTTTTCAAAAGTATGACCAATGTTAACAAATAAAAATCTGATCTTTAATCAGATAAATTATTCTAATAATCTGTGAATTTTTTCTTCACTTTATTTTTAGGATGAATACAAAATCAGAAAACGCACAAATATTTTGTGATAGGTCAAAATATGTGACAAATACACCAAGTTTTAAAGTAGACAATCTTTTATATGTACATGCTTTACAAAATACAACATAACAAAAAGTTTTTATCTAAACCTTTTCTTTATCCCTAGAGAACTCAAGTAGCAGTAAGACATTCCTTTCCTAATATGAAAAATAACAATTGTGTTCACAAAATAGAGCAAATCCACCAGAAAGTACTGGCAATAGTAATATTTGCCGTTAACATATCATGAGGCTAATAATTTATTTTGCTGAATTTAACTTCAGTGTTTCTTTTTTACTTTCATTAAGCAACACTAGAAAGTATATGTTAAATGAAAAGCAACTTATATAATTTGAAAGGCTAATGATTCCTCCTGTATAACTGCCTACCAAGTGTCTTCTCAGTGTTTTCTTTCTCTTTCTCTTTCTCCTTTTTTTTTTTTTTTTTTTTTTTTTTTAATTTTCTGAGGAATAAATTGAGATTAACAGTTTTGGAGGTGTGTAATGTCTTAAGATAAATCCAAACTTGACATGTGATTCTAGGCTTTAGAGAGCTGTATATCTTTCTGACAGTACAAATGAATAGCCTATATCCCAGGTATAGGGATTTGCATGTCTGATATCATTGAAATCTATAAATTACTTGCAGATTGTAAAACCCTCCTTCATGGTTCTCTCTTCCTTATAAGATGAGGGTTATAACTGAGGGCTGCTGTACTCGTGAAATAAGATAGATTTCTGAAAATTTCAATGAAAAATGAATACATATATTCAGGGATCTGAAGGCTCAAAGATTATATAAAATATGACAAACATTTTTGAGCATTTCCAAATGTTCCGACATTTCTTTTTTTTTTTTTAATGATAGAAATTTTTTCTGAAGAAAATGTGATATTCTAATAGGTGGGCTTTATTTAAATGTGATGTCACCCTAAGATCTTTTTGAGTATGTATACTGTTTAAGAGAATTTTACAATATCAAATGGTGAGATATTCATTAAATTTAAGAATTTGCCTACCTCTGCATTTTCTAAAATGAGTTAAATTGTAATATATTTTTGTTTAGTTCAATATATACATAAAAAGCTGAAAAATCAGCTAGGTAAAAGCTTCGTTCATTTTCAATCATGTTGTAGGAAAAAAATTAAACAAAATCACATGTCAACAACAATGCTGGCAAATTTCTAAAAGAAATAAAGCTAAACACCATTTTTAATTCTTTCTGCTTCCATTATGCAATCTGCTTTATATTGCCTTGCACCAGATGGTCATACACACTTTTTAACAGGAGATACTGAAGAACTGCTGTATTTTCCCCTCAAACTTGGTGAAGTAAGTAGACTGGATATATCCTTTGCATGTGCTAGTTGGTGAAATGCTACTCGCTGAAGAAGCACTTGCTGTGCCATGAAAAATAAGGATGTTACTCTGCCACCCTGTTGCAGTGATGGAATTTCTGAAGGAGGTGGAGTGCAGTGTTTCCAAAAAATTGTAGCTTATTTTTCCTTTTTTCCAGATTTTTTATTAGAATTTAAAGATTGTTTCCTTGGGCTCCTTATGTAGTCAGTGGAGGAATGTACAATCCTTCAGAGGGCTGTTCAGAGTATCCCAGTCAGAACTAAATTATTTCGCTAAGCCAGATGCTGTGAGCATCCTGCGGAGTAGCAATCCTCCTGCCAGCAGCAAAGCAGCAATGTATTTTATTGATCTTTGTCTGGACCTGATTTTGTGCTTATAAAAAACCTATAAAGGTATTGTTCCAGTCCTCTTTTCTTAAGAAACCTATCATATGACATTGTTAAACTTGGGAAAAAAAAAAATTATGAGTGAAGTCATTTCAAGGCCTGATCTACCAGCCTGCGCCTGTCTTTCCAAGTTCCCTGCACTTTTGTGTTCTGCCCCAATTCTTTCATTGCTCAGCTTCTCATTCCCAGTTAATGTTTTGTTCTTCACCCTTTTGACCAATCAGTTGTTAGTTTACAGGTGAAAAATGGAAGAAGCTTGCACTTGTTTTTCTTTTCCTTTTCTCTGTATTCTTAAAAAGCAATACTCAAAAGCCTACAGAGTTCAACTTCCTCTAGGCCTACTTAAGGAACCTATAGCAGTGCCCGTAACTATTTTTTCTGTGTTGTAACTTATGGTACACAAATCCAGTGCACCATGTGGTACATGGTATATTCAAACCCAGTGACAGTCATTCTGTTAAGATGAGAAGTGGATAAATTCACAGTGAATTTCCAAATAAAGCTTCAAGTGATAAATACTGGCTCTGCCACTTTCTAAGGCATTCTGTTAACTCTCATGTTCTGTCATATAAATAATGGTGCACATCAACAAATATTTCCTAATGTCCAGTCTAACATAGCCTCTTTGTTATATTCCTCAGAAGTGAAACAAAAAGCAGCTCTTACCTTAAAAATAATGTTTTCCTACACTTCTTTTATAAATACTCTGAGCAGTCTCAGTATTGCAAGAGAGAACACTCAAAGATACAGAATACAAGACCTGAACAGAGTTTGAACACAGTATGTATTGTGTCAAGGCCCTGTAGTTTGGAAATTTGTATTTTAACAATGAGTAGTAGGTAACTGATTCCATCTGCTCATTCAAGGAATGAGGAAGGAAACAAAGATCATAAATGATCAGGAGATCTTAAACGATGATGTAGGCAGGAGTTAGGCCAGAGTAATATGCACTCTGAATGTTTGTGGGTACTGCTGTGTACAAACACATACGCAAAAAAAGAGTGGATGTTTCTTCCAGTATTTGCAGTAGTGATGTGGCTTTTATGAGCATTTTGAACGTGTTCAGCTCTAAAGTAATTATACAGTTGCTACAGAAATAATTTTGTCAACGAAGTAAAATTCTTCTATTAAATTCACATTTCACTTTGGAAATTCAGATATTTTTACAAAACAACAGATATTTTTACAAAATTTTATCAACAGCTGAAGTTATCTGAAAATCACTGCAAAGCCAGATAACTGGCTTAGGCTATAAAAAAATTTATTGGGAGACAAACATTATCAAACTATAGTTTGTGAAAAAAAAAAATCAATAACTTTACATTGGAAAAGGAATATCTTTAGTATGTATTTTTATGCTAGGACATTGCTGGACTGCTAGAATGTTGCAGAACTCTAATATCTATAAAAGAAAAAAAACAGCAAGAAAGATGGGAGAAAAAAAAAAAGGATTTTTAATAGCTGGAATCTCTGATGCAGGTAAGATATGTTACCAAAACCAGCTGTTCATAACTAAATGAACTAAATTCTTTGTTCTTACAGCTCTTTTGTCTGCTGTTCTTCTTACTTAAGTGATTTGCAAATAATGATGGCGGGTAGATGAAAAAAGTTTTAATTACCGCACTGCTACACTGGTGTGGATAAAGGCTTAATACAAGTAGTGATTTTTTTTATGTGTGTGATGTTTACACTCAATTTAGTCTCCTAAACTAACTAAAAATTAATCGTGTTTTATATTGATTGAAAAACTATTGTAAAACAAGTAGGGTTAATATTTGTTAAAATGTATTAATGGTTTTATTGTTTATCTGTAATATTATTAAGGAAAGATAGTAAATGCAATCATGCTATGATCAGATTAAGTAATTTTTAACAACTCTTCACAAGAAACATTTTCCAGTTCTGCACTTCTGATCAACTTGCATAATTCATGTACCTCTAGTACATCCATAACCTGATAGCTCTAACGCACTTACCCCCTGCTCTTTCTCAAAATTTTCAAAGCTTAAAAATGCTAGAGGAAAAATATTCTGAGTGGAGATTATTTAATAAAATTTCTCCATCACACAGAAACTTTAAGGTCTAATTCTAAGCATCAAGTATCCAAAAAAAGGATACAGTAATGCTTTTCTCCAATTTTTGAGATATATAGTACTCAGAAAAAGTTTTAGAAGAATACCGTAAAAGCTTACCAAACTGATTTATAGGGAAACAAGAATTTAATAAATAAATCACATCAAAATGCCTCTTACCTGAGCTCTCATCTGTATTTTTCAACTAGAGGAGGAAAAGTCTTTACAGTACCTGAGTCTGTCTTTGAGTTGTGTAGAGGCACACTAGTCTTCTAATACAGACTGCAAAGATTATGAAAGCTATCTAGACTATTTGTGTTTCAGTTTGTGCTCTCCTGAAAGTTTTTGCTATAATCCACAGGGATAGTTTTATTATTTTTAGTGGGTGCTTGAGAGGACCAGCTTTTAAAAAGGAAAAAAACAATTCATCTTAGAGGATTACACTGTTCTTGTGAAAAAGTAATTTTCATTGAAAGTTATCAAAATAAATGGTTACAAGAATGTACTGCTGCAAAGAAAAATCAAAGTGAAAAAGGTGGATAAAAGGGAGGTTAATAAAATTGTGTCATCAAAAAGATAATGAAATCTAAAATAAATGGTTAATAAAGGACTAATTTCATCTTTTTACAGAATACTTTATAGGAAACTGAAGGGTAACTCAAACCACTAAAAGCAAAGAAAAATTTTGTATAGGAACTGCTTCTAATTAGATGTTGTTAAAGGCAAAATCAACATTTCAGCTTTATGGTCTAACAAATTAAATCGAACAAAGCAGCTCCTTTACATTACTTGAATTTATCAGCAACATGGGATGCAGCAGGATAGCGATATTTTATGTTGTTTTCCAAGCAAGATTCCTGAAGCAGTAGAGGAATAAATATGGACATACATACATATTAGCAAGGAATTTCTAATCCATGATGTATATGCCATGAAAGTGTTTTTATGCATTTGGGAGATAATAGGCTTGCAGATAATGGCCTTGGTATCCTGGAATCCATGCAGCATGATTTCAACTTGACGTGAATGTAGGCAGCCATATCCCCAGTAGCTTTTGCCAGACTAAAGGCTGAAGTCCAGAAGCAGTTCATGAGTTCACATCAGTAACTTTCTAAATATCAAGGAAAGTATTTTTCTAATTAAGCACACATTAAAAACCTTTACTATAATAAGAATGATTGAATTTCTTAGTCTGTATCAGCAATTTGATTAAAGGTCTAGAAAAGGTGGAAAGCTATAAAAGATGCCTCCCAGTTATTTTTTCATTGTTCACAAATTCTAATTTGGTGGTCTCAAATACACTGTTTTCTCATTTTTAATTCTCTATCACAGTATATTAAAAAAAAAAAAAAAAGATTGTGAAGTAAAATGCCATATGTTCTGGAAGATGTATAAAAGCTGAAAGTGATACATTTTATAAGTAATTTTCCTTCTTTCAGTTTGTTCTTGTAGAAGCTTTATAAGAAAAGTTTATAAGAAGTTTATAAGAAAAAAAAGCCCATATAATGTGGGATTGTTCACTCATACAAATGGGGCATATTCAGACAGTATATACAACATGTGTATACCAAAAGGAAGAAACAGTTATAAAATGGCAGGCAATGAATTGAAGCATCTACAACCCAGAAAAAAAAAACATTCAAATACATCTGATATTAATCATTAGTACAGATAGATGGGGATAAATTATGAATAGAGGAAGATGGTAAAAAATACAGATGGTGACAAAGTTCAGGGTATTACAGGCCATGGAACACAAAAAAGCAACATCCTCATTTTTTATTACCTTGCTGAAAGTGTAGCCATCAGCACAGATGAGTAGCAGAAAAACAATTATTAAGCTGTTAAAAACTGCCAAAGAAACTTCCCAAAAGAACAAACAACCACCATCATGATTTTTTTTTTGTCAATCTGAAACAGCTGTTGGAAAATTTATCCATTAAAAAAAAATAAAGGCTTAATTCCTCATTTGACTAAGCTTGCAGGAAATGAGAAACTTTTGCAATTGAAATGTCAGCCAGTGATGCCCTACTCTATAGTCTGTTTGTGACTAAGTCTAAACAGAGGGTCTGCATGTTGTTTCTGTATTTTACAGTTTACTAATCTGTGCTGAGAGAAATGCTACAGCTAACTATATATAAATAGAACTTAAATATTTTTTTCTGCTTGAATGATCCCTTCATATTCTGAGTTGTAAGTTCATAATAAAACAGAATATAATTCCAAGTTTTTTCTCATACGATTGCAAAAAGCACAGTGGAGGCAATTCTTCCCATTCATAGTTCCCTCTCTGAAAGAATATGTAAGGAATATATTAAATACATTAAGTGAACTCTCCCTGGGTTTTATGGTAGTTATATTGTTCAAAACTTTTTCTCTGATACAAGCCCAAAATGTTTTGTCATCTTAATGTCAGGTTTTTCGCATATATAAGGTGCATACTACAGCATAAGAAAGCTGAGCATCCTGCCTCTCTCTCTTGGATGCAGGGTGGTACTTTAAAGTACAGTGTAAAAGCTGGATGGTCATGCTATGCTGCTCTGGGAATTCCATGCAATAGAATGAAGCCATGCATAATGGAGGCGAAAGGATGTGGTTCACAGAGGGGGCACATGTGAGGGCACTCTAAGAGCTAGGCACTTGCAGGGAATCCACAGCTAAAAGGTGGTATTTCCATGGTATGTGGAGGGTACCACTGAGCCCTGTATAATCTGAACGGTCAGAAGATTTTGTTTAAAGGGCACTTCTAAGAATGCTCTAATTGGACAGAGTAGATGCAGTCATTAGATCTGTCCATAATAACCAGCAGCATTACATCATGCTGACTTGCTATTCACAGCCTGATCAAAAGGCCTAGTGACAGATGAGGGGACAAACCTGTGACTATCCTCCTTCATGTTATTTAATATACCAGCTTGCTATTTTGGTCTGCTGCTGTGACCAGACAGCATTCATTGCTTCATTTTTTTACATGCTTTCTGACCAAGAAATAGCAAACATGAGGTACCTGGGGTGGGAGGAAGTATTCTTCAGGATTACATACTGGCTCACTAAGATACTTTTCAATATTCTTCTTTTCTAGGAAAAAGTTGTTTCCACAGAAATTTGTAATTGTTTTGTTTTATTTGTCAGCTCTTCCTTTGTCAAGCAACCTCAGCCGCTTCTTGGCATGTATATGTACACAGAAATTTTTATGTCCCTATGTAGATTAGTGGAAAAAAAAAAAAATCACTTATTACCATAAGTAATTTCTATTTATCCAGAAAAGCTAATCTTTAAATCCTTTTTTGAGGACTGGTCTATAAGCTGCTGCATGAAGGAAACCTTTAGTGCTTCCACTTTATTCTCGTTATTTCTTTGGTGCTATTCAAAGACTCAATGAAAAGCCCCTCTTGCAGTTCTGCAGTTAAAACAACAAAGCACTGCCTATGTTCCTTTTTTTAACACAGCTCTAAGGATTTATTCTTTGCTCCTTTTTTTTCTTCCTTTTTCTGAAGTTTGCTTGTCCTTTTTCCCCCTTAAAATCTCTTTATCTAAAGCTGAATTAGTTTTCGCAGCTGGTTGGCAAACTGCCACCGTTTTCTGCTCTGACACTTATTTATCAATTTTCAGTTGCCTTCAAACTTCTTACTTTTCTTAGTTTCTATTTCTTTTCCCTCGTTCACAGTTTTACTGGTTCAAGTTCTAGTTGTTTTAATAGAAAAAGAGAAAAACCTGTCCTGGAAGTAAGAAAAAGATCCATTTTCACGGTGATGAAGAAAAATACAAGATTTACCTACGGATGATTTTGAAATAACACACTTTGTGCTCTCAGTAGATACTTATATTCTAATCCTAATTTCTGGAAGGTAGCAGGTAAATCTACTACAGCATTTATGCTTGGTCCTAACAGAGTAGTTTGTAAATCTATTTTTGTTTAAATTTTAGACTTTTCAGAGATTACTGTTTTATTTAGTTTCACTGAGTATCCTGTAGTTTTAAAACAGTAAGGGTTAAGGGATGTTATTTTTATTAACTTCACATGAATTTCTGTTGTAATAGAACAGGGTTGTATAAAACAATTGTTAACTTCACTTTAAAATCCTTCTTCTGAAACTCTTAGAAGAATTAGTCAATCTTTCAATCTTTAATGTTAAATAACATTAATACATTTTAATAAGAAAACATGATGGTATTGATTTGGTGCTGTTTTATTATTTGAAATTTAACAGAACTTGCTCTCTTACATACAGTTTACTACAGATGTTGCATGGAAGTTGTTGTACCAGGAGAGAGAGGTCCAACCTAGAATTTGGATATCAGTACATTTGGTTATTTAAGCATTGCTCAGCCAAGACTCTGCCCTTTCAAAGAGTACGAATAGAGCATTTAGCAAAATTAACAAGGAGTAAGAGTCCAAATATCGCATCTTTATTTTCTGTTCTGTTTATTTTTTCATACCCTGAGCATAAAAAAAGGACAGCATAAAACGTCCATATCAGACTGAGCCTTTTCTTTCTACGATTGCTAGAGAATTATCATTACTACTATTAATTGTGATACAAATGATAAAGTATTAATTACTGTTACATAGACACTACATCTTCACCCCTTTTTTTTTTTTTTTTTTTTTCCCCTCTGGAAGTGGAATAGAGTATTTCTCCTGCTGCTGGAATGCATATAATTGGGATTTTTCCTGTCCTCACAGCCACAGTTAAGTGGACTGGGTTAGCTGCATGCATTGTCATCTCTTGGCAATTTGAATAGAGATAAGAAAGGCCATTTCTTAAGAAGAGGAAAACAGACTTAAAGCTTTCAGTAGCCTTTCTAATATGTAAAGTCCTAGAAACTGGCTGTACTGTGAAGTGGTGAATACTGGAAGCAGCTGTCCAGTAAGTGGAACTGTTAAGTAATGCTAACCCTTGCTGTCTGATCTACTGCGGGCCAATTCCCAGAATACTTAAATTGCTAAAAGTTACAGACTAATTAAACCTCTTTTCTTTCATCAAGTATTTCTTTCTATGTATCTGAGACAATGCATTATGTGTATATACTTAGTTCTTTATGGCTGTTCCACTTCTACACATACCATTTAATGCCTTAAAAAAATCTGTCTAGCCTAGCGCACAGACAAAACTTCCCAAAGAAATAGAATAAAATTAAAAAACTATTTTATATTTGAGCCAAATCATATTTAAAAGCAGACAGCTAAAGGTGAATTAGGTAAATCATAGAGGCAAATAGCTTACTTACATTGCACCAACACTGTACTTTCTAGCAAGTTTCAAAATTAGGCTATCTTAAAACTGACTTTTTTGGAAAAGAAATGAGTCATAAAATTGAATATTAAAATTACACTTAGTGCATCTGGTGTATTATTAAACGTTCAGAATACAACTTCAGAACAGTGTTGCATTATTTAATTCAACTGAAGAGAGAAGTAATTGTTTATACCTTTTTTTTTTTATCATATTAAGATGTTTTTATCTAGCTTTGACCAGAGTCAAACTCTTTTCTTTTTACCATATGAAAGTTGATTAAATGTTTTTAATGCAACAGCAAAAATCACAGCAAACCAGTAAGGCATAAAAAGGCATTTAATACACTCATGCTTTTAAAATAATTTAAAATGTTATTATATAAAATATTGGCATTGGGAATAGAAAGTATTCTTATGTAAGAAGTATGAAAAAAAATGGGAGAAAGTAATTTTATTCAGAGTCTTCAGATGTCTTAACCGCCTTTATAATTCTCTAGTATCTTCATTTTACTTTATTTTAACTTAATTATTTATACTTAAATTGAAACATTAGGAAAATGTATTTTGATTTGACAGTATTGAATCATTAAGTATATTATTTCATATTTCATGACAGTTTTTCTAGGCCCATAAAAGCAATATTTTAATGAGATATTTTATATATTTTAAGGTTTCAGTCAACTCATGCGTACAATATCCCGAACAGCAGACTAAGCTGTGAAAAAAGGAAGGCTATATAACAATATTTTACTTTGGAAAAGTAGGAAATGGACAGGTTTCATAGGCAACTTAACCACAGTACAGACTTACTAGGTTGACTTTCTTTGTTAGACTTTTCTATGTTTTTTCTTTTTTAATTTTGACTGAGTATGGGCATGGTGATCAGAAGTCCTTACATCAATACGTAACACTTGGAATTAACTCACTTACTATATGCAGTGTTTTATTTATTATTCAAACACTATACCTCATGGAAGAAATTTACCACTGTGAGCTAGAAGCATATTTTCTTTTGTCAGAAATAGATCAATCAGCAAGATTGTTTTAGTTTTTTCCTCCTCCATCATCTTCTGAGATTTCTTTCTTGCTACAGCAGAAACATCTTTCTATAGATATTTTGCAGTCTTTTGAATCTGGCTACTGGATCCCTATAGGGGATGATCAAGGAAAAGATTATGCATAAATTGTACGCAAAATACAATTCAAAAGGGGAAGTTATTTTAACTTGTTCAAATTTGTTACACAGTAATTCTCATCTCCACTTTGAATGAAGAATGGGAGGAAGGGAGAAGACTATGAAAGTTATTGAGAAGCGTCTAATGTTATCAGTGAATACTGTATACAGTTTAATGATAATCTGATGATTAGCAGACTCTTGATAACCAAGGAATGGATTACTAGTAAGGTAATATAAATGAAAATGTTTAAATGGGTAGGATCTAGAAATTTTGATTTAATACAGCCAGACAAAAAAGGAACAATTTTCAGATTAAAAAATGCAGAATCTACCTAAGAAAAAAGGGACTAAAGTAGATTTAAGTATTATCATAGGTTATATTCTTAACCTGAGCTTTCTGTACTTCTGTGAAAAGAGAACTAACAAAAGTTTTGAATTAATATTAAAGGGAAATGGAGATGGGGAGAGAATACACAATAAAATAAAAGAACACATAGTGGAGAATCTTACATTATGTTAACAAATGTAACTAACTAAATTTATCTGGTATATTGAAGGGAAGTAGAAATATATCTGGCAGCACACATGCATAATCTTATTATCAGAAAATGAACACAATCTAATTACTGGGAATTAAAAGGCAATTCTGGAAGATATATTGTACTTATGGGTTTTAGATTTTTTTCCTCTGCTGTAGTAAAGAAACTGATGATGGATACAGAAAGTGCCACACAGACCATGAGAAAGAAACCATTTTGGTTTGCAAAATTTCTTCCCAAGTTGCTCTGCAGGACACTGGGGTTTTCACTTTCCATCTCATCATGGATTCAGCTCAACCAGGCATGGATGAGGCCATAGGCAGCCTGATCCAGTGGTTGGCAACCCTGCACAGGGCAGGGGGATGGAACTAGATGATCTTTAAGGTCCTCTCCAGCCCAAGCCATTCCATGATTCTGCTTCCATGATTTAATAATGCTACCTATACTTGGAAGATGCAGAGGAGATGCTAGTAATATCGAGTGCAAAGAAAAAAGCAGCCTGAAAGTACAACTTGACTTGATGACTTCACACTAGCAGTCTGTAATTTCTTTTCTAATCAGGCTGCCATTCAATAATACTTCTGAATCAAAAGCTCGTATTTTAAGCACCCTAGGAAGTTGTCTTAAATCCAGTCTGTTTATGATTCAGGTTCTTCTTTAGTACTTTTAGGAGAAGCTTCTGTTTGTAGCTGTTTTACAGTTCTGGGCTCTTATCATAAGGGAATTAAGTTATTTTTTTTTAGCTGATTCTCTATCCAATTCCAGTAGCAATTATAGTATTTTCCCAGTATGTAGGTGACAGGTTTTTTTTTTTTTTTTTTTTTTTTTTTTGTTGTTTTTTTCATGTTACTGATAAATATGAAATCTTTATCTCTTACCAAAATTCATTTTACTGGAACAATCCATAGAATTGATTAAAAATAAAATAAAATCCCCACAATCTCTATCACATTATGAGTTAGGCTATAGATATTCTCTATTTCTTCTAGTGAAAATGAGTTGCTTTCACACACACACACACACACACACACACATAAAAAACCAACAACAAAAAACATTAGGATTTACCAGGAGAGCATACAATGGCTCCTGTAGGTAGACAAGCAATATGACCACTGATTAGAAAGAAGGCAGCTTTGCAGTATTATCACTGCTCTAGAAGTATTTTATTCTTTTATCCAGTTGCTCCTTCATGCATGATACACAGACAAGCTTTGTAACAAAGTCTGGAACTCCAGCTTTCCGTTTTGAATTAGACATTAGTATGCTTTATTCAATGAGTGAATTGTCTGCATATTTATGAAGCAAGTACTCACTTCTACGTCAAATACAAAGCCTCATCCTATGTGCTTAGCATAAGCCAAGCACATCTGTTGGATTTGGGGACTGTACACTGAAGAATGTTATTACCTTTTCCTTGCAAGGCTTTGGCTTGTCTTGAATAGACTGAATCATTTCCAAAGCAAAAACTGAAGCATTGCATGAACTTCTAACAGATATCTAACTCTCTATATGTATTGGCAATTTTGCACAGCTTTTGCTTGTAAGCAAAATTTGAATGCTAAAGTTCACATTCTTAAAGTTCACTCATTACATACTAGATTAGATGAGAAAATCCACTTGTGAATCCTGCCCCTCTACACCACAGTTTCTTATTTGTACCACTGATGTTGTTTGCATGTTAAACATATATAAAGTGTTATAAGATGTTCATATATTAAGAAAGGGAACCAAATAGATGCATCGTATGGAGAAAGAAAGCTGTAATATTCCTAAGAAGTTACGCGTGATAATCATTTAAAAGAATCTGAGCGGCTCAAAAGCCTGCACACCACTAAAATCATTAAGAATGAAGATTCTACGTTTCTTTAGATCCCATTATTTTTAACATTTAAAGTTAAACTAGACAAAAAGCTATTAGAAAAATGGTAATTAGTATGTAGAAGTGACACAATTAAAATAATCTGGTTGAAACGATGTTCATGACCACTGAAGAATGAAATCATTTATTTTGGTGTGGAAAGGCCAAATTAGGAAAACATTCATTTCAATTTGAAATGCAGACTTTTCTTCTGTACCATTTGGTACTTACCTGTGGATATAATTTGATGCTGAGAGTGAAGATGCTTGCTTGACAGTATTAGTTTGACAGTATTCACATGATGATGTGGTTTTTCTGAAACAGATACTACAAACTGTCATTAGTGTATCATTAAGTACTCTTCTTTTAGAATAACTGTATTTTCAAATAAATACAGACCCATCTTGACTACAAGAAGTCATTCTGAACATCCATGATGGTATAATAGTGCTGTTGAGTTTGGACACCTGCCATTTAAGAGAGATACAATTTGACAAAAGCCTTCCTAACTGAGAAGTTTCTTACCACTAGAGGGCTCAACACTGCTGCAAGATTTTGTGTATGAATACGTGGATAAATATACATATGAAAGAACATAAAACATATATAAACATATATAAAACATTAATGAGAATCTGCTTTATTTCTGTTCACATTTATACAAAAATGCATGTATGTACACAGACATATATACTTGTTTTATAATAGATAATCATTTTTCTTTTATTATAAAGGCTTTAAAATTAAAATGAAATTCCAGTAATTTAAGATCTTTTAAGGAAAACTTAGTGTAATTCACTATACAAAGGAGAATTGTTTAATTTAATACATTAATTACAATCTTCAGCTTTGTTTTCAAATGTCAGGATTCACAAAGAATATTATTTCATTAAACTGAATGCCGAAAACAATCATAATAAAACATAATTCAAACTTCAATTCAACTAATGCCTGCTGTCATCATGTGTTTTATTAAGATGACACTGAATACTATAAGAATAGGTGGGTTTTTGTTTGTTTGTTTGTTTGTTTTCCATAAGTGACTTCCACAGAACATAATACGGTGTTGCAGAATCTATAATTCCAAGCATTTTTGTTTGATTATATGACATACTTTCCTATGAAATTTTAGAGGTCCTAAATTTAAAAAGTGTCCCTGGAAAGCTTACAGGTTTTTTTGTTTGTTTGTTTTGTTTTGTTTTCATTAATGTTACAAATGTAATGAAGAGATAAATTTCTTTTAACGATTTTTAACTGATGCATAATCTTTGAACATATATATTACAACCCAGTTCCTCCACAGTATAATGATGTAATAATGAATAATACACCCATGCAGTCCAAAAGTCTTTCCATTCATACAAGACATATACACAAGCATTTGAGGTATAAGTATTTCCTAAAACCATCAAAATTATATTTTAGTATAAGAAATCTTCTGTATAAAAAGTTGTGGAAAAGCAGAAGAAAACATGTTGGTGTTTTGTTTGTTTTTCGGGAAAAAAAGTGTTGAATATAACAACATATATCTATAAAGTGAATGAGGATTTGCATAACTGAACCAAATCTTTCCAATTCTGATACAAAATAATTTATTTGAATTTGGCTGCCCTACCTGTGTTTACTGCTTACACTTTTACTACTACACTTAGATACTAACATTTGATAAAGTTTTAACATACTCATTTTCAAGCATCACTATTTTATGTGTGCTTTCTGTAACACGCGCAATAGTTTAGTACTACCCATTGTCACATCTTCCTAAAATAGTAAGTAGTCAAAAAGCACAGTAAATTCATTGGGGAAGAAAAAACATTTTTTAGACTGAACAGCTAATTAGGCAGGAAAGACAGGCAGATCCTGGAAACTATGCTACAGCACCTGAAGAATGGAGACTGTGCCACCATGGCTTCACTAAAGGCAAATAATGTCTGACAAATGTGGTGGCCTTATGTGACAGAGTTACAGAGCTAGTGGATAAGGGAAGAAGAACTGATGACATCTACCAGGAGTCGTGTAAAGCATTTGACATTGTCCTACATTGTCCTTGTCTCCAAACTGTAGAGATGTGGATTCCACAGGTAGTCCGCTTGGTGGATAGGGTCCCACTCAAAGAGTTACAGTCAACGGCTTGATATCTTTGTGGAGACCAGCAACAAATCTGTTTGGCCCTTTAAGAGTTGGTATTAGGATCAGTATTATTTAATGTCTCTGTCAGTGACATGGACAGTAGGATGGAGCGCACCCTCAGCAAGTTTGCAGAGATCTGGTGTGGCTCACACACTGGAGAAAAGTTAGGCCATCTAAGAGGACCTTTAGAGGCTTGAGAACTGAGCCTGTGCTAACCTCATAAAGTTCAACAAGGGCAAGGTACTACACCTGAGTCAGGGAAATCCCAAGCATGTATAAAGGCTGGGTGATGAATGGATTGAGAACAGCCTTATGGAGAAGAACTTACTGGTGTTGGATGAAAAATTCAAAATGAGTAGGCAGTGTATGCTTGCAGCAAAGAAAGCCAATTGCTTCCTGGACTACATCAAATGAATAGTGATCAGCAGGTCAATGGAGATGATTCTTCCCCTCTGCTGGCCTTTTTCAGAGTTTGTGCCTGAACTATGGCATTCAGCTCTAGCTCTGGTACAAAAAAAACCAACACCTGTTAAAATGAGTCCAGGAGACTTAGAAGATGGGCAAAAGGCTGGAGCATTTCTATGAAAACAGGCTAAGAGAGTAGGGATTATTTAGATTAGAGAAGACTGTTGGAGTTCTTTTAATGGCCTTCCAGTCCTTAAAGGAGGCAAATAGGAAATACAGGGAGAAACCCTTTATCAGGGAGCAAAAAGACAAGGAATAATGGCTTTAAAATAAAAGAGGGTAGATTTTGATTAGATTATGGGAATAAATTATTTATTAAGAGGATGGGGAGGCCTTGGAACAGGTTGCCCAGAGATGCTGTGGATGCCTGGAAGTGTTCATAACCATGCTGGATAGCGCTTTGGTTAGCCTGATCTAGCAGAAGTTACCTCTGCCTATGGCAGGAGACTTGGATCTATCTGATCTTTAAGGTCCCTTTCAACACAAACCATTATATGATACTATGATTTGAACAATGACCTTTGAGGTGGGATGGGATATGATAGTTTTAATGGACTTCTCAACATCTCAGCATAAACACGCAAGTAGTAGTTGTAGTGTTTCTGTCATCACCCTTCTATAGCATGAAATATTATTGTGTTTTCTATATTACAAGTAAGTTACAGCTATCAAAGCTGTCAACACTTTCTATTAAAAATGTGCCCGGTGGCTGCTGTTATTCTATGCTTCTCTTCTTCCATGAACATTTTCCTTAATTTCATTGCCATGACATCCTAACAAGGTAAAAAATTGTAAGCAGTAACCAACCTTAATTGGCAAAACTGGCAAATGTAAGCTATCAGATTGAACATGTATTTTATAAACTATATTAAAGAAATCATAAATATGGGTTTTAAGGGATTAAAATCCTTTGTTATAAATACATATGAAGTTTAGAGTTCATTTCCATTTTAAATACTTACTCACAGGCATACCAAGTGGGGTAAACATGTAGGACAAGATCCCAGGGCTTGGGATTACAGAAATCTAACAGCGGTCAATTCAAAGCAACGACAGCATGTGACAGAGGCAGGAGGTCCACTTATAAATACCTTTGTTGTGAGCCATGATGAATCTATAAGCACTGTTGCTAATATGCACAATGATCCTATTTCTGTGTTTTCTCATTTGTATTTTGTATGGACATTCATCTCAATTACAATCACTTCTGCAGTAATTTTATTTTTACTGTTTCAACAAATGAATTTCTTTGTTCCAGATAAAACCACTTCAACCTCTAAATTAAAATAAGAATAAAAAGAGGAAAACAAATATTTAGAAGTTTTGAAATAGGAAATCTTCCTACTTGGCTGAAATACAAGAAACAAAATACTCCATAGAAAATTGAGAGGAAAAACAATCACACTTTTTAATTTTTTTTTAAATATATGTACGTATACATATATTACACACAATATATATACTATAAATATTACACTATAACATCTTTTATTATTATTATTATTTTTTTTATTTAATCAATATACACAATAGCTACGTAAAGATTTTCACCTTAACTTGGATTTTGAATTGCTGGAATGCATGTCTTTAATTATATACTGGCTGTTCCTTACATTTAATTTATTAGAAATGATAAATTATATATTCCTAGACAGTTCATCTCTCTCTCTCTCTCTCTCTCTCTCTCTCTCTCTTTCTCTAAAAATGTATCTATGCAAAACTAATTCAAATTGTCCATCACTAGAATATACTTTCTCTTATGGCATGAAAGCCTTACAGTTTATCTCACTATCTTTTATATAATTTCTTCCCTTTCTCTACTTATTTTTTCCCCCAGGTATTTCATATTAAGTGACATAAAGCCCTTGAAGTCAACAGAACTGTTTGCATCCAGTAGGTTTGTGGATTTCTATTGTCAGCCTGGAGGGTTCTCAAGATAAGAAAGAAAAAACAAACAAACAGAAAAACCAAAAAACTTTTCTACAAATAATATATGTATGTTGAACATTTTAAATAATATACAGCTTATTTGAAAAATGCTTAAGAGCTCACATATAAAAAAAAAGAAAAAAGGAAGATTTCTATTGATTTATAGTAAGCTTGGATGAGATTTGGAAGCTTAAATCTGCAATACTGAAGCAATGCTGCTGTTACCATTTGAAATAAATAGAAATGTATCATCAGTTCAGCAAGGTAGATAGATATATGCTTTTTTACAGCATATGAGTTGTTCTATGTTTTTTGGACATAAAGTCATGCATCCAATTACAAACATAAAATTTCACTATATTGGTCTTCTTGAATTATAAATCAAAATCATTTATATTTTGCAACAGGATGGTAAGATGAATAAACCCCAAAGTAATTAATAATTTGCCACTACCTCCTTTTGTCTCAAAATGGTAACTTAGATAGATTTGTACTACTGATTGACTATCTGTTCTAACCTCGCTGTACTAAGGAATATACTTTGTCTCAAATAGGCAGCATTATGTCTAACCCCTACAGTTTACTCAGACCAGATAGCCTTTGTGTGCCCCTGACACATAGATGTATGTTTTTATGGCAAACAGTGAGATATGCACCAAATCACTCTGTCCAATTTATCCTAAGTTTTATGTCTTTCCTCTACTAGAATTTCCAATCCACATTTATTTTGAAATAATTATTTTCAAGTAGACAGAGCTATAAAGCAATGGAATAATCAACTTACATTGGTCTAGCCAAATATTTTCTTAAGAGCAAACTCTAAGGCACTTGCTAACCCATAGGGAAAAATGAGCTGAAGTTCCCAGCATAACCTTGTATTCTTGAAGGTAATAACAACTGCTTAAAATCTCTCTGTGCTGAAAATTAATTTTTAGTCAACTGGTATATTCATTTTTATACACTAAGTCTTTAAAAATATTATTAAAGATGTCCAAATCTTTATTAGGAACTTTTGCTATTGCGATGATGTTACAGGTGTGACTTTAATTACTTTGCTATTGGCAAAAATCCTTCTGATATGCTAATATTCTACTCACAAAAAAGATTACCTTTGCCAGAATAGCTTATAATTTGGAAAGTTGATTACAAATTATACTGATAAAAATCTATTTTTGTTGGTTGTTAACACGGAAGAGTTTGCTAGTACAATTTTACTAGTACATACTTTTAATGGTCTGAAATAGTACACATTTTTGAATGTAAAAAATGATGGTCACAACTCAAATTTTGCTAATCACGGTTAGAACAGAAAAATCAGTACCTTTGTTTCCATCGTATCATTCTTGTTTCTCCTTTGTCTCCTGTGGAATGTTTACTTCCTCCCTTTCCATTCTTTTCATTTGCTAAAATAACTCTCACTGTCAACAGGACTATAGAAAAATACAAGGCTTCAAAAAAGGTCCCATGTCATTAGTCTATATTTGAAGTTATGACCTGTTTTCACTAATTTTAATTCATGTGAACAATCAAGACTGCATCACTATCTTTGATAACATGACATAGCTTCAGAAATACCCTTACAGCTACGTAAGGGTTACCACATTATTTCTCTTCTTCCAGATCACAGGAAATGGTACAGTATTGCAGAGGACCAGGCTTCACAACAAGATCCAAGAAATTGACTTCTCTGTTCATGTTTCTTTTTCATCTTTCCTTTACCCTACAATGTCAAAATTTCAAATAAGTAAGACAGTGGAATGTGGGCAAAATGAGGCATAAAACAGTGATACTGCAATATCAGTTCTAACAGCAGAGATTAAAAACAGGTATAATGATTCCCTTAACAGTACCCTCTTCACCATACAGCACTTAGATGAGTACATCTTTAAGAATCTGGAGTGATAGCTGGCTGTGCTGCTTCACTGACATTCTTTTGTAATACAATGCTAACATGTATGCAGTCAGCACCACTGTAAACTGACATACACTGCTGTTATTTCTCACCTACTAGGTTACAACATTATTTCATTACAACTGAATCACTCCTGCCTTGTGTCTGTTTTAATCTCTGATTTATTTATTTTAGAATTTAAAAAATAAATGAGTAAACAGGAAAGAAAAAAACAACTCGTGAAAAACAGCTGATATCAAGTCTTCAGTTTCTTTTATTCTAAGAAATAAAAGGTCTTACTGTACAGCAAAGTCACTGAGGAGATGACTTTTTAGGAAAATTCTCTAGCCACTGGAGTTTTATGGACTGTACCATTATCCTAGTCAATTCCTTGGAGGAGACAAAAAATGATCCGAGGTGACCTTATTTTTCGTACTGACATCAGGGTATGTTATTAGGTATCCTCAAAATAGAAGAAATACGGGAATAGTTAATAAAACAGATCTACATCTGTAGGAATGAAGAATTTTGATGAACACTGCGGAGTAGGAGGAAGCAGGAGATCCCTTTGCTAAGACAGCAGAAATGGCCACTGATTTTCTATACTCACTCTCTCCTTCCACTTCTAAGCAGAGAATTTTGGTTAATATACTCATATTGTGATAAATGGTATGGTCAAATTATTACCACTGTGAAGTCACCATCCACAAAAAAAGCAAGCAAAGAAAGCTACCACACAGTAACCATCTACAATATGAAAGGATTTAACTGTGGCCCGTACTGTGCATCCAATACAAGTGTGAAAAATACAGGGGATGTAAATACTGGAAAATGGATAATCAGGCTTCTGTCTTTGTAAATGAGATGTTCAGCTTCCTTCCTTAAATTTGGGTATGATTTTCCTAAGATTAACTCTGATGCAATTTAGAAGTTCCAATGAGATTTAAAAATATTTATTGACAAAAATTCATGAAGTATTCAAAGAAACTTGGATAGTTTAATCAAGAATGACTATAGTTTAAATGATAGACTACTGCAGGAAAAAAAAAAATCATAAACAAAAGGCAGATGTTAAACGCTTAAAAGTGTAAGTTATATTTTCAGTTTTCAAGTAACTGCAGTTTTAGTGGAGCAAAGGTTTGCCAGACATCAATTGCCAGAGCAATTGTTTGATAATGAAGAACTCCAAGTAATACCAGCTTTATTGTGAATAAAAACAGAAGTTGTTTTCACTTACCTACTCTGGATGTTTAAGAGATATCATTTTTCATCTAAAGATTACTGGACTCTGTCATATTTCCTATAAGAGCAGAACCAAGCCATTAATTCTATTAGCTAGAAGAGGTATCCATCACCTCTACCAGAAACAGAGTTGAGTCTGCTTCCAAAGGTAGTCACTGAACCACTAAAACTTGAAACAGGCTCCCATTTGATTCATATATTTTGATGCTAAGTGAACCTTATCAGGTTAGGATGTGTTTACTGAGGTAATCAATGTAAAGTTACTCTGTGGACTTCTATGTGTTAACATATATATTTCATTACTTTGATTTATGTCTCTTCCTAATCCCTGTCATTTATAAAGAAAGCTCTCATGACCATTCACACCTTTAACAGACAAGAGTGTTCTTAGAAATAAGGCTGGCAAACCGAACTTGCATTCCATACTATCACTGAACTAATTCTTTCTGAAGTTACAGAACATATTAACTGGTAGGAGATAACTGAAAGAAACAGGAAAAGGAACAGCTTGAAGAACAACTGGGTAGATATGCCAGTCTGGGACTGGCTGGAAAAGAATAGCAGGGAAGCAGATTAGAGAAAAAAGGGAAATTCTGCTGATAACAAACATTTAATTTTTTTCCATTGGTCCTTCTTCCACAGAAATAATGGCAGAGTGGGAATAAGTACAACAGCCTCCACTATACACAGGTGCTTCAGACCATGAAAAGTACAGGAAGCCGATAGCACCACAAGGCAGTGTCCTGAGTAGTAGGTTTTTTTTTTCTTTTTTTTTTTGTTTTTTGTTTTTTTTTTTTTTT
>JAPSGF010000001.1:17695815-17828315 GCA_035772895.1 Perdix hodgsoniae
TTGTTTTTGTTTTTTTTTTTTTTTTTCCTAAAAACTATTTCGTTACGCCTCAGCCGTGATAATATCACAGCTTGCGAAAACTACCCGTGACCTCTGCCGCTAGAGGGCTGCACTTTCTGCCATACGCTCCAAGACCTCAAGATCTCGGCTCCAAACAGGTTACCGGCTTTCACAGACGGTGCTTTAAGAAGCATATTCTGAAGCGTATCTGTAATAACTAAGAATTTTGCTCATATTAAATTGTTGTTGCAACTGTTAATTATAACTTAAAATGTCAATTATATGCAGCCATTTGCTTAGTTGAGTAGAAATCCTACTAAGAAAATAGCTGAGAGGCTTGTTCTATAGCTTTAGCTAAATTCTTCAAAACCTATTCAACTATAAAGAGACTACTTACAGGTACCAAAAAAGATTTTTTAAAAGCTTGTCTTAGTGGGACCAGGAGATAACATATCAAGAAATTATTAAACAAAAGACATTCTGTAGAGACAAGGGGAGGCACTTGTGAGACAGCTGTTCATGAAGAAACAGACTAACACAGGACAGACATCTGCTGAGCCTGGAGAAATTAGGTTTCAGGATTGCCATTTTCCTCTAAGCTTATGGAAGACATATACACAAAAAACACACGCTGCTTATCACGTTAAAACCCTTTTTCATTCTACGCATTAATAGTCCTATTGTTAGGATGAAACAATACTTTTATTTAAAGAATGTAATCAAGTAAATGTTTTATAAGCTAATTGGAATTCCCAAAGGGAATACTTGCAGGTGCTGAGTCCAATCAGATCTGCCACATAATTAAAATTGGTGCAGGGAGCACAGTAAAGCAGATGTGGTCTTAAAACAAGAGGATTGTTTGATTCAGTGTTACCACAGATGAATGGGGCACATTCAGATAGATAAAGGGAGTAGTGTTATAAATTACAGTTCCACTGCGGAAATTGACTAAAAATGGCTTCACTTGAACATCAATGTTTTTTATTTTTGCCTTCTAAATTTTCTGGAAGCCATTTGCTCAGTTTACAAATAAAAAGAGGCTGCTTAGGACTGATGACCGTTCAAACTGGACCCAAGATTTTTAAGCCACACCGTTTTCTTTCTGGCTCAAATACTAATTAAAATTCTTCAACTGGAACTTAGTAAAGAAAATGAAAGAGCCAAAAAAGTCCTCAGCTTGCTGTACCGTAATTGTGTCAGCAACCGCAAAGGTAACAGAAGCCAAAAATTTTATTTCAGTCAGTAAGTGAAGCAACCATGAGTCAGAATGTCTTAGATACAAAGGGTATAAAATGATTACGAATGTTCCATTTTTACACAACATTTTTTTCTGACTGTACATGCTATCAACTTGTTACTGAATGTGCTGCATCTGTTTCATCCAGCTGTGAGGCTAGATACTACATTCCTGGGACATAATTCCCAGAGAAGCCATTGAAAGTTTCCAATTTACAATGCTGGATTGGATCTTTAATTTGTGAATACTTTTTGGGCAGGAGTCTGTTCGGATACCCACGCTTTAATACTCAATAGTATATTAGATATCTGGCTCATAATTTATAAGTACTTGCAAGACGATGTGCTGTACTATGTATTATGTATGAAATCTGTATTTTAAGCTCTAAAAATTGTTTTGGGCTACATGAGTGGTAAATGATTACTAAAACTCAGGCTGGGTCTCCCTGGGAGCTCAGAATGGAAGTTGGATTTCATCCATGCCAGCCAGGTTTTCAGCCTGCATTGGACAAGAAACCGAGTCAGCGGCCATTCCGTACACACACGCAGCAATATGAATTTAGCACACAACATGGTTTAATGCAGTAAAGGCACGTTGCTAAAACTGATGCTCTGGTGCTGACCACAACAGTTATGATTACATTACTCTGCCAATTTTTTCAAAGGTAATGAGTGTATTAAATAGCACAGAGCCGAGTAAAAATGCCTTTCTAGCATTCTAGCAATCCCTCCCACCTTCACGTTTTCGGCACCTCGCAACCCTTTAAAGCTTCAACCTGACTACTCTGACATTTGCAAACGGAAATATCCCTGGCTGCAGTGAAACATCTTTGCGTTTCCATTAAATATTTATGTAAGAAATGCCACGCTGTGTCACGCAGCTCGGGCTTAGCCCAGCTGTCACCGCACAGAAATAATCTCTTTATTATTTTCCCTATGAGCCCGCGAGATCGGCCCTCGCCCAGCTGCCGGCAGAAGTGCCAACCCCGGTCGGCACCGATGGAGGAGGCGCGGCTGGCCCCGCTCAGACACGGCCCCGCTATCCGGCGCCTCCTCTGCAGCCGTAGCCGCCCTTCCTCGCAGCCGCGGGCCTGCGAGGCTCTGCGCGTAACCCAGGTGACGCGGCACCATTGCGCGGACCCTCCTGGGGCGGGAGCGCCCTCCCCACGCACCCTCCCACCGCCAACCCCCACCCCTCGGACCGCCGCAGAGGTTAAACCGCCCCCGCCTTCCCCCCCAGCGGCTCTGCCGTGCACGACCCGTGATTGGCCGCGCCGCTCAATCCCAGCCTCGCTCTCATTTGTTCCCATTGGCCAGATCTCCCGCCCGTCTGGAAGGGAGACCCCACCTTCTTCTGTAAGCTCCCCCAGAAGCCCCCCCCACCCCCCCGCGCCATATCCCCCAGCTGCCCCCAGTCTGGAGCCCCCTTCCCCGGCTCTAACCTCTCCTGCCTCGGGGGCTTCTGTGGTGTAGCCGAGGTCGGTGAGCCCCTGCTCGCGGCCGGACCCTGCTCGGTCGAGCCCGCCAGCTGCCGGAGCGTCCGGCGGTGGTGCTGGGCGAACGCGGAGCCCCCCCGCTTCAGCCCTGTGCCCAGCCCGTCAGCCGAGGAGAGCATGAGAGCCCGGGAGCAGCGGGCGGCCGCGCCGCAGCGTTAGGGCAGGCAGGGGCTGGAGGGCTCGGAGGCGGTGTGAATCATCTCCCCCTCGCTCACTCGCCCACCATTTACACCGCTCCCTCCTCCTCCCGCCGCTCCCCCCTCCCGCCCGTTCTCCTCCGTCTCACTCGTTCTCGCTCCTCTCCTCTCCCACTCTCTCCCCTCCTCTCCTCTCCTCCTCCCGTCTCACTCTTTTCACTTCCCCCTCCTCCCCTCTCCCGCTTCTTTCCCCTCTCTCGCCCCCTCGCTCCCGTCTCCCCGCTCCTCATCTCCTCCTGACACTGCACTGCAGCTGCTCCTCCAGCCCAGTCCTGCCCGCTTCCCTCCCTCCTTCTCTCTCCTTCCCTCCCCCCGGCTGCCAGATAAACAAGGCGCGCAGCATCCTCGGCAACCCCGAGCCTAGTTCTACATTTTCTAAAAGGACAAGAGAACGGGACGAGCCCCCTCCCCTCCTCCTTCTCCTCCTCCTCCTCCCCCTTTCCCTTCCTCTTCCTTCCTCCTCCTCCTCCCCCTTCCCTCCCTGCCCCCCCAACACCGAAGGGAAGAGACAATTCTCCTCCGAGCAGCAGCAAACATGATGGCGGCAGCTCCCATCCAGCAGAACGGGACCCACACCGGGGTTCCCATAGACCTGGACCCGCCGGACTCCCGGAAAAGACCGCTGGAGGCCCCCCCCGAAGCGGGCAGCACCAAGAGGACCAACACGGGCGGTGGGTATCTCCTCCGCCGCCTCCCCCCGCCCGACCCACCCACCTCTCCCCTTCCTTCCCTACCTGCCTGCCTCCCCCTCGCCCCCCCAAGCATTCCCATTTCTCTAACGTTATCATTCATCAAAATGGCGTCGCTTTTCGGCATCCACCGGGCTTTTGATTTAATGCCCACGCAGGGGCTACGCGGCTGCGACCCGGCGGCGGGGAGGCAGGCGTGCGGGGCTCCCCCCGCACCCTCCGCACAATTGGCTCTGATCAATGGCAGCCGGCTGGAAGGAGACAAACGCGCTCTCTTCCCTTTGCATCCTTCGGGTCACAAGTTGCGTTTCAGCCTTGCCCTGCGTTTCCCTCTGCCTTGGCCTCGGTGCTATTGTCAGCCTGTGCACGGTGTTGTTTGGCTGGCGGGGGGCGAGGGCTGGCTGCTGCGGGGGGAGCCGGCTCTGCCGCGGGGACTCGCGAGCTATCAGCCCGCCCTGCCCGGGGGAGATGAGTTATAACGGGACCGGCGTCTCCTCCGCTCGTTTGCACCAGAATCGTCATAACAATGCACCGAGGCAGAGGTGAATTTATTTGCCCGATATTAAGACAGCAGGCTGGCTATATATAGTGCATCGTGCAGCCGGCTGGATGAATATGGATGGGCACTATTGTCACACGCAAGCACTTAAGGCGCTTGTAGGTTTGAATGGGGAAAGTGAGGTGAACTCGGATCGCTCCTCTTGCTTGGGGTTGGGGGAGGGAACACCAACAGTCACTTTGTAAAATAGATTCCATGGTAAAAATCTTGATGGTAAAGCCAATGGGACATCTTAATCACTGAGGAGAGCCTAAATCTGGGGAATCAACCAACCTTTATTGTCCTGCACTTTTTCAGAGCTGGTTACAGAAGGTTGTCAGACTTCAGTGTCGCTGATTTGGGATGAGAGCACTGATAATTAATCGGTTGCTGGATCAGATTGGATGTATTTTTTTTCCATTAATTGCATATGTTTTTTTTACGTATGCATGTTATGGTTCTATGCTTCAATGCTAGTAGGGAGTAGAGGACTCGCATTGTCTGTCTCATCACCTTTTAAGTGTATTTACAATATGGGACTTAGGCTTTTGATTAACTGGGAAAGATCCTTAATGTCCTTTAATTAATGAGCTTAAAAGAGATCATTGTTCCTTAAGAACTGCTAAAGGAATACACCAGGATTACTTAGGCAAGTGATTCCATCCACACCATGTTGAGTTGTTTTCTTGGCAGTGGCTGAGATGCTTGGAATAAAACCCCACATTTTGGGTGGGTTATTTGGTAGCAAGTAGTCGTTTTTCTCACTTAAGAAGAATGCATGCAATAGCTAATTGCTATTCTCATGTGTTTGCTAATGACAAACAAATAGCCCATCAGAATTTGCAATTCATTCCTCCTTAGTTTTGGCATTTCTTTTGCAGTATTTTCAAGCAAGGTTGTAGTTGTGACGAGGCACGTTTTTGTGCAGAGCTTCATTTTTTTTTAAAGGGGTCTAGTCATTTCTGTATGCTATGGTTACCGTCAGAAAAGCTGAAAAAAATCCACCTTTGAAATAAAGTTAAAATTTTATTCTTATTCTTTTACAGAATTAAGGGATGTATATGGACTCTTTATTTTGCTTGAAACAAAAGTGCGTATTTTGAAATGTCAGAGACATAGTCCAAGCATGTCTTGCGAATGACGCAACTGGTTAGATATAAATGCATGCATTACTGGGTGAGGCTAAAGATATAACATTTGTGGGTCTGAGGGGGGGAGAGATCAAAGTTTATAAGTCATATTAACCATGCATATCTCAATTTTTCAGAGGATGGCCAATATTTTCTAAAGGTCCTCATACCTAGTTATGCTGCTGGATCTATAATTGGGAAGGGAGGACAGACAATTGTTCAGTTGCAGAAAGAGACTGGGGCTACCATCAAGCTGTCTAAATCCAAAGATTTTTACCCAGGTAGGTGCGAAAATTAGCTGATTATTTATGTTTAAATCCCATGGGTTGTATAAACGTGTCAGTATGTGTTGGCACATAAGCATCTAGTGCAGCGTGAAACGTTATTTGAAAAGCATGCTACAAAGTGCAACAGTGAATATGATGTTCCATCTTACTTGATGTATAGAATGAAGTGGGTAGATTATCATCTAGTAATCTAACTAACTGCTTTATATATGTCTAAAAATGTTTTCAGTGTTGCTGAAAAAATAGTTTGTTTGCTTTTTTGCTAGGTAAAAAAAAATCCAGCTTTAATGAACCGACTTGTCAGTTGGCGTTAAAATAATTTTTTGAAGTTTTCAGATATTGCAATGACAATTAAGCTAGAATGAGTAAAATTGAGAGGCCTCGTCTTAAAGAATGGGCCATTTACTTTAAATCCATTATGTACCTTCTTTATGCCTCATTGCTTTGTTCACTGGCTCTAGAGTGAAGTAAAGAGGACAGGCGCTGCTCTTTAGATATCCTTTATATTATGTTTACCACGGTGGTGGAAGAAAACTCTACTATAAAGGGAAACAGTTAAAGAGCAAGTATTTCTCATAAATTGTATCTACACACAAGAAACAAGTTTTCAGTGTTAGTGTACGATAAGAAATAAATGATTTAATATTTCTTCCTTAAGAGTTATGAAGAGGAGGTCTTGCATAACGATATAAAACATTTTAGTTTCTGCAATTGGATAATTTTTTTTTCTTAAGATCAACAGATTAGCATTCTGTATTGAATGTGATCTGGGGGAGTTGTTATAAATTGATGCAGATAATGTAAGTGATACTTGTTTTGGTGTTTTGATTCTGTTTTGATGGTAATCTGGTGATTTAGAATTGACTAGGTGCTACCGTTTTTTCTGTGGAAAAATAAGAGCTACTTTTCATTTGGTCTATTTTATCAAGAAGAATCCTTTAAAACAATGAAGGCAATTGGTATGGGTGTAAATAGGACACTAACATATTATCATTTATTTTCTCTGTCTTCTAAGTTCTGTATGAAGGAGAATTGGATAATTTCTTATTAATGGAGATGTTGTGGTCTTTTTACGATGTAGAGTTTTGTTATGGACATTTTAATTCACCTGTTGTATATCTACTTGGTGAATGAGATTTGTAATTCCTACATGTCCAAGGTTATAGTAATGCATGCTTTTTTTTCCCTGAAACATACAGTTTATAAGCTGATGCTGTTGGTGTATTTTTTTCCTTTTCTAAATTTTTTGTTCCCCTTTCAAAAAGTATTTTTAAAAAAATATTAAAAATATATATATTTTTTGAAAGGTGTGGTAGAGTGGGGGGGAAAGGGGGGAAATCAATGTAGAATTGTGGAAATTCTAGGAAGAAATAAAAACATTCAAAAGAGCTTGATTGCAGAATTAATAACATAATCTGCGTAAAGAGCTGCAATAGTAAATTAAATTCGCTGTCAATAGATGAAAATGAAATAGATTTTCTGCATTATACATGAGGTAGTATGAGATATGTAAGGAAGTTACAGAAAATTGGTGTTTATGAAGTATATTTAAAGTACCAAATTACAAGCCTTTTCATTTTACTACAGTTTATTTACACTCAGTTGGAAAGGACGCTCCAAAGATTAGATCTTTTGTTTAGTACTCCAGCAGAGTTCTTCTGTTTTTTGATTAAATCAGAATTACATATTATCTTGTGTTGCAAATTCTAAAGATACATCAGGAGTAGCAGATAAACCTTTGAAAAATAGAAAGTAGCTAGCTAGACACCAGTAAAAACGTTTGCAACAAACACATTCTCTCTTAAAATCAGTAGTAGTAATAATACAGACAACCAGGAAAGAGAAGCTCAAACTGTTTAACTGTAACAGGTGCAAATGAAGTTCCAGTCTGACTTCATACTTTCTGCTTTGGATTTGCAGCCGGATTATGTAGAAAGTGAGTGTTTTAAGGAAGTTGGTTGAGGTGTGGATTGGATCTGAGAAATGGACTCCATTGGGGCTAACTCTTGTTGGTCTTTCTGTTTGCACTTGACCACAAGCCTGTGGAATTTTCAGAGGTCCTGACATTCCGTAAGCTGATAACTTTTGGGTTTCTTCCAGACCCTCAGACTCATATAGCATTAGGGAAAGGGAACCTTGTGAAAAAGCTAATATAAAGATACAGTTTATTTTTTGTATAATGTTTCTAAGTGATTATTCTGGTTACTTGGCCTGTAATACTATGTGTGTGACTCAGAATGTGTTCAATGTGCATTTGAGTATGAAATGTTTACTCACTGAGGTTTCTGTGAAACTTCTCATTTTTCCAAAAAGTTTTAGCACAGTCTGACTAACTTGTTGTTTGGAAAGGAGGAAGTTGGTTGTAATACGGAAGACATGAGTAGTTTCTATGATCTAATAGTCTTTCTTTTTTCTATGATGTAGGACTTCAGTATGCAGACTGATTTCTGTTGGAATTATTTTTGTGTATCAAAAAAATGACTAGTAATTCAGTAATTACTGAAGAATCATATGGCAACTCTAATTGCAAGACACTGAAGGAAAAAAAAAAAGCTTTTAACTGAACATCTTAGTTCACAAAGTAGGAAGCAGTACAATAAATCCATTTTGACCAGAGTCTTAGTTTTTTGAGTGCACAATTTATTCTTCTCTTTTCAGGTTACCAGCTGACTTTCCAATTGTCTGAAATTCTGTAGTTTAAGTTTGTGCTTATCCCTGATTCTTTCAGTCGTGTCCCACTGGATTAGTAGAAACAAAATTAGACTGGCAAAAAATAGGCTCTACTTTTAAAGTAATGCTGGTAACTTTTGCTGAGAAGTATTGTGTATGTATTGACTGCTAAGTTTTGGTCCAGAATTTAAATACTGACATAGCCATTCTGCATGAATACTGATAAAATTAACTTCATAGAGAAAGTGGCCCTTTTGCTGACCTGTTTTGATTTATAGTTGTATTTTGAACAGTATAAAGCAGTGTCAGTGTTTTGTTGTATTAAGCTCTCATTATTTTTTTCCTGTTTCTCCATTCTAAATTATAGCAAGTGCTGGACTGAGAACTTGTGTGGACATATGTATTTTTTCAATTACAAATGCTGACGTGAGCTTGCATTCTCTCTTGCTTTCTCTCAGCACTCACCCCCGCCCCCTTCAAGTCTCTCACTCACACACACGCACAAAATTGTTACATTGCATCACGTTGTTTATCTTGCAACAGGATCTTGCCTGATCTGAACTTGATGCTTGAGTGAGTTTGAGCTCGGTCACTGTTTTTTAATTTATTGGAATATGAAGTCATGTGTGTACTTAAATCAGATCATATTAAGAGCAGAGCTTAATAAAAACATAATTAAATGGAGATAAGGTTTTACTGCCTTTAACAATAGAGGAGCTGTGTTGTTTTTAAAACAAATTTCTGATCAGTAGTGTTCTAAATATTTGGAGAATATGAAAGGAGGAGTTTCCTTCCTATTCCTCATGCAGAATATATGAAGTATGCTTCTGTGATGTTTTCACAAAGTGAATTGTTAGAGATGTTTTCTGTTTGAATGTCTTTTTTTAAACCTCCATGAATTATGTGAGGTCATCTTGCTGTACTTAGTTCATGTTCCCTTTTGAAAATTATTGCATTGTGACTCTTAAAAATGTTTCAAATGCATTGAATGGACAAGTAACTATAGAAACTTATTAATTGTAAATTCACTTTTGAGTTTCGTCAAACTGTTAGAGTGGGGGAAAGTGTAATATATCAAGCTTGGTTCACTGTTGTTTCCTTTATTGTTGTTTCCGCTAAGGAATTGCCATGTTAATTTCTAATTATAAAAGATAGCTGAAGTAGTAAAAGGAGTGTTTTAAAAATCAACTCGTGGATTAATATTAGTGAAATACTATTTTTCAGCAGTAGATGAGTATTAAAAATAAAAGGGAAATAAAGCAGTTAAAAGTTACTCATTGGAGTTAGTTTAGTTGTCTTTAGTTGTTTGGTTGTCATGATTCTTGAAGGAGGCTGTCATAGATGAATAAATGCATACCATTTTTGTTCTTGATATTTCTCTTTGTTTTTTGAAGTGTTGACATTCTCTAAATAGAGACTTCATAAGTATAACTGAGATTTTCAGATTCTGTTGTAAACATTTACTGATAAGAGCAACTATTGAGATAATGGAAATGGGGAGGTGACTAAAAAGTAGAGGTGTTTCAGAGGTGGATTCTTCAGAGCTGTGTAGTTTTGTAAAGAAGCTGTCATTACGGATCTTTCTACTAAGGAAAAATAAAAAGCACAACCATAAAAATAACAACAAAAAAACCACTCTAGTGTTGATTGCCAGCTGTTCGGAGAGATAATTCTCAGTTGGACAGTTGTCAGTTGCCTAGTTACTGGAAGAGAATTAAAAAGTTGGCTTGTTAGACTGCAGTTCTTTAATACGTTTTACATTTAACAAGAAGCTGAAACTGAATATGTAACTGCTAAATAATAATATATAATCTTGAGGTTATTCCATATCTAAATGTGTAAATTTAGCATTTTCTCATGTGGCAGAAAAATTCTGAGTAGAAGTTTTATGGTGATTTCTTCTGTATATAAGGGCTTCTTTATGCTAATAAGTGAATAAACTTGTGCATGGTAAATGACTTTGGTTTGCGAGAAAGTGCTGTGCCTTTCTCTTACACAAGAAGTGTATAAAACAACTTGATAGATTCAAAATAATCTATCTTTTCTTAAAGTTATTGATTCAAAAGCAAATGCACCAATAAGGATGACTGGGGTCAACACAAGGGAATGCTGTATTTAGTGATGTTCAACTTTCCTCTTGTGATTGTTTTTCTGACTTTTTCCAGTTTTGTTGAAAACTATATGATTCACAATAGATACCACAGCTGATGTGTCTTTTTGTTCTTTTTTTCTTGTTGTTTTATCCTGTAGCAGTCAGTACCTTCCTCAAATACTGTGATATTGTATGTTTATTAATTGTCATCTGTAGTTGATCTTAATTTATTTCATCAGCGACTAGTAGCTTTTTGGCGAGGAAATGAGACCTTGAATTTAGAGAATTTGTTAGAATTGCTATATCCTCTAGTAGAGGATAGAGTGATCTGGGAGAAGGGCTTGTGCCTGGTTGCGCATTTCCATCTTTGGATACTGTTCTAGCATAAAGTTAAGCAACATCTGGAGTGATTTGACTGACAGTCAACTTTTATTGCTGGATTTATCATTGCATCCTGCAGCTAGTACAGTCATCTTTGTAGTCTTACAAATATGTTAGTGTTCTTTTTTAACCACTTATTAGCCAACCTGCAGGAGTGAATGACCTAGTGAGGAGTGTGGTGGTTGTCAGTGGCAGTACTGGAATGCTTCAGGTAATTGGTTTGGGTTGGTGAGGCTCTGGCAGTGTGCTTCTCACGTTGCACTGCAGCTGCTCTTAGGCTTAATTAATCTGACCCTTGGAGGCTGCAGTGTCATGATGTAAAGAACAATATGTACTACAAATGGAAACACTGCTTTTTGGAATATCATTGATGGCATGTTTCTAGGTAGGACTTGAGGTTTTCTAATTGTCTGACACCAGCATAAAATTCTTAATGTGCTTTTCCTGTTTCAAATATCTTCAGAATAATGAAGTTGACAAACATGATATTGAAATGTCACCATTGTAATGAGCATAGTAAAATATTTTTGTTTATTCTGACAAAATATATGTCTATTAATGAAAATAGCTGTATTGTTTAAGCAAATGGAATGGGAGGAGAGTAAATACAGGTGTTTTTTCACTGAGCATTTTACTTCTCTTTTACTTTGGGCAAGCCTTTTGTATCTGTGTCTAGTATGTATTTCTTGTGTATTGTAGAATACTTTGTATTGGGATATGCTAGGTACTTCTGTTGGAATTTGGTATTTGGCAGTTATAATAACTTTGTTTTGTATATGAGTGAGTGTTAATTTACTGTAGAGATACTATTTTGACAGCGTGGCATGTCTTTAGGAAATTCAGGTTCCTTATATACATCCTGGTATTGAGGGCCATTCTGTCTTTCCAACCCCATAGAAAATATCAAACCAGAGCTTTAACTGTCAATCTGTAAATGTTATACTGCAGGCTTGAAAAACTATATTTCAACCTCTTTTTCTTTTGATTTTGGAGGTATATTCATCCCAATTTGGGATTATTCATAGTATTGTAAGAATTAACTATGTTGCTTGTAATTGAATGAGAAATGATCGTCAGGATACTTTTGTTTTGAATTTTCCTTGTATTTAATAGAAACGTTACATATTTTAAATACATAGTAAAAAGTCAAATATCTAAATACGTGCAATCCCCATTTGTTAACTTGTTTTCACTTTATCATATTAAATAGTTGAATATGGTTGCATCTGACTGGTATTGACTTAATATTAAACATTCTGTTCTTGTTGATTATAGCCAAGCATTAAAATTCATTTGAAGGCACTTAACTGGTGTGATTGAAACTTGAGATTAAGGCATGTTCAGAAACATGTCTGCTGAAGTCAGCTCCAAGTTGAACAATGCTAGGATGCCGTTGTAACTTTTGAATGTGAACTTGTAAGCCTTCACTTGAGCTAGGTATGAGCGGTATTTTTTATGCATTGCTCGTCTTGACGTGAGAATTGCTGTAAGTTTAGGTAAGGTTTAAGTATTCTCTATAATTGATGGGAAAAATTAAGCCTCCTTCCTGAAAGACCACAGAGAACATGAGTTGTTGTATAAAGTAGCTGATGTAAATAAGATGAGGAGTAGTGAATTAGGGACCAGGTTTGAAGTTATTACTGTGGTAATTTGAGTGACCTTGGGGTCAGGTAGTTTAGTTACTTCCAAATGAGGAAGAGATGTAGTTGTCTGTCTACAGAGGTGAAAGTGGTTATGTAAAATTAGCAAGTTAGATATACAGAAGCACCCCAGACAAAATTTCATATTTGCCTCAACTTGTAGGTTTTGATTGTGAAAAGACTAAACACCTGTTTTTCATCATTGATCTTTCACTGCATCCTGCAGGGCCTGTCATCTCAGCATTGACAGGATCAGATGAAAAATACAATCGATGTGTTGACATTTTTTTGAGAATCATTCAGGTAAGATTACTTATACAGAACTACAGTGAAATTCATGGCTGCTGCTAATGTTTCACCAGTTGGAGCCTTTGCATTCTCAGTCATTAATTAAATTAGATACTGAGGTTCTGTGCATGTTCCTGTGTTTCTATTTTAAAAGCACTTTTTGTGCCTTGCTCAGTGCCATTTAACTCTTGTAATTGCCACATGAAGAGCTTCACACATTTGTACTATTTTCCCCACTTCATAGTGACACCTGTTTGCTTGAATCAAGAACACCTCCAAAACACACCTCCAAAGCTCTTGAAGATTTGTATGTACATGCATTTTTATTTTATTTTGAAGTAGTAACTTTAGTTCTTTCTAAATATTCTTCACTAGCAGTATGGGGAAAAATTTCACTGTAGAGAACCAGGCAATCAGAGACAGCAGCAATTTATCATTTTTCCTAATGTATACTAAGCTCTCATTTTTTCAAACTGTATGTAAAAAATCACATGTATTTAACTGGATATGCAACTATGAAGTCTCTTTAAAACAAATTATTGAAAATTTTTATATAAAATAATGCAGTACCCAAAGAGGAAGTGGCACACAGCCATTTATTTGGCTTCATTGAGCATCAAGCACGCACATGGGGTTAAAATATATCCCACTGTGTTCCCAAGGAGTTGGACAGTGAAGTAACAAACTGTTGAAGAGGAAGGAAAGACCATGCAGGCCACATGCCATAGAATGTTGAAGCTTGATCTGAGATTTGTTTTGTCCCCATCTGTAATCAGGTGCTTCCTGCCTCCATGTAGATAGGAGGGTGTATAGTAGAAACAGTAGTTTAGGTGCTCCAGTGCATACTGTCTTGTCAGCAGTATTGAACTGGACTTACAGAATATTTATTTTTAATCGGGTAGTTTACCAACAGTTTTTTTTGAGGATGGCAGAAAGGGAAATGGTTGACTTCTTAGCAGTTTATTGACCTGGTTTGGAAGAGAATTTCTGTGGAACAAAAAAGGCTTATCTGGCATCCTATAGATCTTCAACTAAATGTAGGTCTGCAGCTAAATGCTGCTACTGGATTCCTTAGGATTTTATACAAATGATTTATTTCAATGGGAAGTGTTAGGTATAGAACATGTGTGTTTTCTGTCTTGCATGTCTGCACACATTTGATTGTATGTCTTCAACTTACTCTATTAGATGGACACTTGGCAACTCTGTCAATCTAAACTAAAAATTTAATACCCAGAACTCCATATAATTATATTGCTTCTTAGCTTCTGAGTCTTTTACTGTGTGGTGTAGCATATGGTAAAATCTGCTTGTTTTTGTTGAGATTACTCTTTCTTAAGCATATAACTTCCATCATAGTGAAATGCTCAATAAAAAAGGAAGTGTTAACTTCACAAAGATAATTTTTCAGGAATAGAAGACTTTTTTTTAGGTTGGTAATAACACCAAGTGCTCATCTAGTATTTGCACTGTTATTAACTCAACTCAATGAGCTGTATTCTAGTTTTGTATTAATCTATATACATGGCTAGCTGTTCTAATAAGTACCAGCACAATGCATTAAATTAAAAAGTATTTTATGATGAATTGATCCTATATAATTGGAAAAAAGCGAGTTTTATATGACAAATGTGCAACTTAAGATTCAAAAGGAAAGCCTCAAGAAGAAATAGTTATCTTGCATGGCCCCTAGCTCTTTGTTTTACACGGGTACATCACTTATTCCTTTTCTGATTAACTAGTATTTGGAAGAAGGAAACAAGCAGTTCCTCAGGTAGCCAGATTTTAAATCAAGTTGTTAAAATCACTATTGTTAAAATCAGATTGTGTAGAAATCTACATGTAATTACTGTTCTTAGAGCTTTATTATTGGCATGTTCTTGATAAGAACGTCAATGAAATGGGAAGCTGCATTTGTCCTTGCTTGCGTTTCCCATACTATTTACATATTAGAAACTCAGTTAATTCAAGTATTTTACAAACCTTTAGTCTCAAAGATGCATAGGGTGGATGGTGGTGGCAAGACAAGTGTCTGATTTGAGCAGTGTATTTTAAACCTAAGTAATTTGGATTTTTAGTTAGGGTGAAGTGGTACTTCTTAATCAGTAACTAATAATTTTCTTGTTTCTGTACATTTTTTGGATGGCTCATTTTGATGGTACTTAAAAATATATTTGTTTTGATGTTCAGAAGTAATGCTGGTCTTTTCCTTCATACTTTGTTAGGATAAAACAGCATTTGATTTTGGGGGAGCAGACATGGAAAGGGCACAAAATGTAGTCATCTAGAATTATACAATCAGTACCTTTTTTATTTTTTTTCCTTCACCAACACAAGCATATGCTCAACATTAGAAAAATAAATCCACAGTTGTTTTTGTCCTTTTTTGGGGGAGGGATTAGCTTGCTAACGTCATGCACAAATAGCTACTGTGCTTTCAATGTTAACTAGACCAGGAACTTGTTGAATTTTACCTTGTGCAAAATTCTTTTATTTTGTAAAGAAGTCTCTGCTTGTAAATTTTGGCAGCTTTATATTAGCTGTCTGAAGATTGGCAATTTTGTCTTTATTTATTTAAGTAGCTGGTGCTTTTACTAGACTGACCAGCTCTGATCTGGGTGCCCTCTTTCTCCAGTATGAATGTTCAGAAGTAATAGCAATAATTTATTAAGGGCTTATGGTATTAGACCCATGATTGAAATGTAAACACCTTTTCCTAAAAATAGGTATTTTAGTGAAATGAGCACCTGTGATAGGGCAGGGGTTTCTTCTGAGAAATGTTGCATAGTGAATTAGGATAGGTGATCATAATGCTCTCTGTAATTGTAAGCATGACAGTGTCTTAATTTGGATTTTTTCTCCATCAAAGATTCTGTGAAGACAAAACTTAAAAAAACAAAACAAAAAAGAGCAGCATGGAGATGGAGGAGAGTCTTAGTACATAATAGCACTGGTTTTCTATGATGAGGTTTTCATAAAGTTAAGTGTGCTTACTTGGGAAGGAGAGATAAGCTGAAATGACAATTTGATATGAAAGCCACACCAGTGTTCTCAAAAGTATTTCAGGTACTAATGTAGATTTCATATTTGTCGTATGACCTGTATCAGTAGGTCTAGAAAGGCGTGTGATGTTCTAATGTTGATTTACAGGGAAAAGCCCTGTTGTTATTTACTAAATCGTATGGTAGTTTATTAGCAGACCAAAAGAGAATGATGGTGTATTTCATGTGAAGATTGAGCTCATGTACATGAAATAGTGTGAATCCAGGTCAGTAGGTATTCCTGAATCCTCTTACGTACATCTGTATGTAGAGGGTTAGATGAAGATAGTTTTTTGAAGTTTTGCTTGCCTCAAGTAGGTTCTATTTTCTTAATCCCTTCAGAGTGTAGCAGTTTTTGCCATAGCGCTTAAACATTGCATTCAGAGGAGCTTATTGCTTTCCTTTTTTTTTTCTCTTGCTCATAAGCAAATGGTGATTTTTATATTAGATCTTGTAGTAGATGTTTCTTCTGGATAGATAGAACATACTGGTGTCATCAAGTTCAAGGTGTGGGATGCCCCCTCTAAGCCCCTTCCATGGGGAAAATTGAATAATTTTGCAGGATGGCCCATTTCATAAAAACTGAAGGTCCTTAGAAAGATGTGTATTTCATCAAAAAATGCTGTGTGCATGCTGCTATATTTATGAGACTATCAGTGATGCAGTCTCATCAAGTATTCAATTTTAATTTTTAATCTACAATTTACTTCCTAGAATGTATGTTTTTCCCTTTATAAACCTTAAAATTCTGAATCTTGGTGTTGCAATGTAGCATATCCTGAGCACTGGAAAACTTTTAGTTTTCCTAAGCAGTTCAACATGGCTTTTCTTTTTTAACCTCTACTTTTATATTTGATGTTCTGTGTGGAAACTCTGCCAGTTAAATGTATTCACCACTCTCAATCCAATGAATTCAGATTGCGTGGTAAGTAAAAGTAGGTATTTTTAGTTAAGGTGAGGATGTTTTGGAAGGAATCAAAATCTGAAGAATTTATTTCAACTCTCTTTCTTAAGTTCTCAAGTTTTGTATTTCTTAAAGTTGTCCAACCTCTTTATGATGATGAATGAGATACAGTTCTCAAATCATTCTACTGCTGATGTTATATTATTTTCAGCAAGGAGAATATAATTTTTTTTTTGTCTCTCAAGTGTAAGTGAGGAAACAGAATTTCTTGCGATTTTCATTGGTTTCCAGGAAAGTGAGTGCAGACACAAAGGCAGTTTCTCTATACAAACCTCTAATTCAGGTAAGTGCGGCATTTACACAAGGTAGAATATGTGTCCAGTCTATATTGCCCCTTTTTGGGTTGTTTTTATATAGGGATAGATGGTAATGTGTCAGAAACAATAATAATAAAATAAACAATTCTTTAGAAAAAAAATCAAGGCAATTTAGATTGTTTTGTGAAATATTTCCAAGTCTTTCCTTTTTTTAACAAAGGATTTTTTTTTTCTGATGCTAGTCTGTGGAAGTTAATGTTACTGCTTCCTTTTTCTTTGAAGAGAAATGGTCTCACTGTTTTGAAGCCTTGTAAATGATTTTAATTGAACTTTTCTCAGCTGGATAGAGCTATTTGATTGTCTGTTTAGAGATGCTTTTCCTCCGACATTCAGTTTCTATGAAGTCAAGTAAATGATGAATATAAACATAAGTTATGTATTGCTATGGGATATACTTTAGTATATTTTCAAAAGCAGTTATCAAATACAAGTGTATAATATGTTATCAGTATGAGCTTGTCAATATATATGTTATAGTCTACTGGGATAAGAGTTGAATATCTTACCTTTTAAGGAGGCAAATAACTAAAGGGAAAGTTGCTTTGTTTTAAAAATTCCTGTTAATTTTTAATGCATAAATGCAACCTTGTAATGCCAGAAGCAGGACAGATAATACAAATATACTATAATAGGCACTGGAATCAGTTGCCCAGAGTAGTGGTTGAGTCAATGACCATGGAGGTGTTTCAAGGAACATTTGGATGTTCTGTTGACGGACATGGTTTAGTGAGAGCTATTGGTGACTGGTGGATGGTTGGACTGGGTGATCCTGTGGGTCTTTTCCAACCTTGGTGATTCAGTGATTCAATGATGGTTAAAAATGTTCTTGTCATTGTCTTATTTTTTGGCTTTGTTTAATGCAGACAGTTGCATATTTTCATCTTAAATGACTAATTGTGTTTTTATATAATGCTTGTTTTTCAATGCATTTGTAAATCTATTCATCTAATCATCAATTTCAGTGATTGTGTAGGAAAATACTGACTTTATGTTAAAGTGTACTACCATTGCCGATAGATTTATTTTAGAAGAGAAGCCTTAGATCAAACCCTGATCGACTTACAAATTCTCTTCAAACTGAACATCTAGGGTCTGTTTCCATTTGCAAATATTTCTTGTATTACATATATTACACTTCTTTTGTTTTCCTATCTTACTGTTAGTTTCAAAAGGTGGAAATGAAAATTCATGAAGTGTGGAGCTAACAAAATTAACAAAAATTAGTAAAAGAGATTGCAGGAAGGACTCTATTAAATAAAGTTCTGATTTGAAGTGTTAAAAGGAACTTGTAAACTGAAAATAAATTCTCTTCAAATATTGAAATTTTGAGTTGAAGTAATTAACCTGAAGGTTAATTTTCCTTTGATTAATCAAAATGCTTTGACTCATTTTTTTAAGACGTCCGTTTGGACTAGTCAGTAATGAAAAAAGTTGAAGTGCTTTAGGTTTTTTTTTTGCCTTATTCTGAATTTGGCCAATAATATATATTGTATATATATAGATACAATATATATCGTATAAACAAGACTTGATTTTTTTGTTTTTTTTTGAAAATCTGACCCTAATTTCTTTGAAAATGAAATAAGTGTTTCAGGTTCATTGTCCAAAATCTTAATGCCTTTCAAATTATTTCAGAAATAATAAATATCTAAAGTACATGTATTGTAATGATAAATTAATGTAATAATTTTGTAATAATTTTGTGCTTGTTTGAATTAAATAGAAACCTTTGGTACTTTTATGATTCAAGAACTGAATGTTTATTTAAAAACAAGTGGTAAAAAAGCAGAGGGCCATTCTTAAATTTTTCTTGCTTACTAGCTCAAACATGCTTTTAGAATGAGACACCATATATTCAGGTATTTGTGTTGGCTGATTTCAGACAAACTAAGTTATCAAAAAAAAAAAAAAAAAATTGAAGGATACAGTGGAAAATGGAGTTGTTGACTCGGTGCTGCATATTTACTTCATACTCCGGAATAAGAAAAAGTCAAAGCAGCTTGGATTGGTGCATAATTATTTGGCCGATGTAATTTTTTTTTTCTATGCACAATTTGATAGTATAAAAATACATGATACTTTTCATGAGCTGCAAAAGGAGAAATTAGTATTATGTAATGTTTCACGGTAATTGTGTGCAATTGTGTATTTACATGAAGAAACAAAAAAAAAATCTGTCTGAACAGCTGAAGTGGCACCAAGCTGGAGAGTCTGAAATAAAATATTAGAGCATGATTTGTATTGAAGTGCAATTAAAATGTATGTTTCTGCAGTACCGACTGTTTTTATCGAGGTCAAACTGGCCATGAAGAATGAACACAAGCAAAGTCTGTCTCCACTGCAACTGATGTTTGCACATGTGCTACTTCTCTATATTTTCTTAATCATATGCAAAACAGGGGGAGTGACTAACTTGATGGTTTTATTTGTCCATTGTCATTTAAGACTTAGCATGTCAATGGCTGTATTTAAGACTTGAAAAATAAAAATTGAAAATGCAATTTTGAGAAACTTACTGTTTCTATTAAAATTCCCTTTTTACTAATTAAAAAAAGCTAAAAGCAGTACTGAAACATTAGAGAGCCCTGTTGTGATGCTTTTTAACCTTTAGTATGCTGCACATTAAAAGTACAATATTAACTGAGTGCTATTGTAAAATATAGTGCTTTCTGTTTTCAGATAAAACAGTGGATTTTGACACATTGTTTAAAAACCAGAACAGCTCTCCTATGAAAACACAAACTGTGATAATTAGGTAGATATGCCATATGCCATATGTGACAGTTTAAATCAGCATATATCTCAAATGGCATGTTTAATGTTGTGTATTACTGAAATAATTAATTTTACAGCTGAAAGCTGTTAATTGTTAGACTTGCTGCTTTTTGTGAACCTGTAGATAAAGATGGCAGATCTTTTTCTTTACAAAAAAATCTATTTAGCTCTATATAGCTCAAAAGGTAGTTGTAAGTTTCTGCATTTTTAGTGGAATTATTGAGTAGTATATGTTCCCTAAAATATTTCATAATTTTCTATTTAATTCAGAATTACAACACTTCTTAATGGTATGAGTAATGTTGAGGGACAGTCAGAAATCATACTGTAAAAAGTCTATAAAGGGGAAAGAAGGCAGAACTTCCCTCACTTGTTTTAAGACTTAAATCATGATCTCTAAGCATTTGAGAATTGTGACCAGTTGTTAAAAACATGCCCTCTTCACACTAGTTAGATAAAAATTGCCCATCACATATGGCAGAACTCAAGGGAGAAAACTAAGACTTTCAAATACAAATTCACTGAAGGAAGTTACTACTTTAAGATTTACAAGATCTAGCTGGTGTGGAGTTAATTTTCTTCCTATCAGCTTTTATGGTGCTATGTTTTAGATTTGTCAACAAAGTAGTGTTGATGATAAGGACTTCTACCTGTTGCTGAATGGAGTATAGCACCAAGATCTTGTCTGATGTCCTACTTACCAGCCACTGGAATTAATAACTCTTACGCAGTGTGTAAAGTCTTCATCTTCTGACTGGGCAGAGGGTGGGAAGCAAAACTTGATTCAGTTTTGTCTTGGTGCACTGGCAGACCCTGTTAAGGGGTATGGAATTTATCAGAATTTACATTTGTGTGTTGGTTAGGCCCTCATCCCTGTTCTTTATGTATAAGTTATTCTTGGGGGGCTTCTGTGTTTTGTTTTCAAAAGGAATATAATGTAGGAGGGAACTGAAAGAGCTTCTGGGAAGGTACTCCATTAAGTAATTAGAATGTTGGTGTAGAAAGGACCTCTTGAACTAGGAGGACTCAGTCCTCTGCAGTTCTTCCAGATAAAACCATGAAATCCCATAATGGTACTCTTTTTTGTGTTAGCCGTGTGCCCCAAAATTGAGGTGATCCTGTCAAGTTCATCAATGAGATAAATGTGAGGGAAAAGTTCTGAAGTATATTCGCTTACTGAAGCGATGTATGAAGTAGAATACAGTAAAGACTTGAGAGCTTGGTGTTAATTTATGAGATTATACAAACAAGCTGGTGGGCAGGCATACCTTTCATAGGATACTAACAAGGCGATTTATTTGCCTATAATGGTAAAGAGAATTTAGTCAATATAAGGAACTACTGTCTTTTTTGACAGAACTTATAGTGGGACGTCATACAGAATCATGCTTTGAGATTGTTAAGTCCCATTCTATCTTATTGCAGGTAGCTACAGTTCTTAACTCCAGAATAAGGAAGCATTAAAGGATAACACTAAGGAAGAAAAAATAGGAAATCCTGGCATTGTAGCCTTTTTTCCTGAAAGTATGTATGGTGCCTCTCTACCTCAAAAAAAAAAAAAAAAGTAGTTCTAATTTAAGAATCAATTGACTCTGAGCAAAATGTCATGTGAATAAGTGATCTAGTTCATAAGTTAATTATGTGAGTTAAAAATTAGTTTAGTTGGCAGTGAAAACTGTGTTGGAATTAAACATGGCTTTTGAGACAGATCAGCGTTAACTTTGCGCCAACCATATTTTTTGCTAATTCATATGATGATGTGGTTACTTCATTTGTGTTTTTTATACTGTTCAATCCTTCTGGGATTGGATTCCTTTGTAGGCTTTATTATGGTAAAAAAGAATTGCTGATCAAAAATGCAGCCAATGCTTCCTGCCCTTTCCCAAACTCAAACTGGAAAAAAAAAAAGCCAACACAAAACTTTATTCTGTAGTAACAGGAACAGAGCTTACTTTCCATAAAGGGGTGGCTGTTGCATTTCTGTTCAAAATGAGCAGTTAACTTACTTTTAAGATTCTCTATCACATGTACCCATTGAATGCGTGTTACATTTTTACTATCCATAGTTTTATTTTCAGCATGGTCTGCTTAGAAATTCACCAAGTTAGCTTGAATTACATAACGGTGATGACTTCTAAAAAAGGGAAGGAAGAGCGGAACAGAAGGAATATGCTTGGTTGAAGTATATGAAAATTTCTGTGCCCCACTTATTGGTATCTGGATTTATTGGCTGAATGTTTGTGAAGAATTAGCAGTTTGTAAAGTGGAGTCCCAAGAGATCCATTGTGACTTCAGGGATTTTTGTAAGAATAGGTTATAAAAAAAAGTTTCTAGATTACTCTGTCTGGACCTGTGATGAACATTTTATCTAATGTAAGGACTATGGGTATACTTAATTTTTTGACTGTGTCAGTATCTTAGATATGAAGAAGAATGTATTTCTTTGGAAAGAAAAGACCTCGATTTTAAAATTAACTTTTTATACTAATACTTTTTCACAGGTTTAAGAATAACTACCTATAGGGTTTTTTGGCAGCATAAATTTCTGCATATTTAAGGAAAAAAAAAAAAAACCCTACCTTTTAAATACTAATTATTACTGTCTTGGCAATTGAGGAATTTTAAAATATGGATCCCAGTTCTCAAGTTTTTGTGTATTTCCACTACTATTTGGGTGCCATTAAGTTTATATATTTAAGTCTGTATAAGCTTGTCAGTTCTAAGTATGTACAGATTTGTGCAAGAAATGGTGTGAAGGCCATTTATACATTTGAGGTACAGGTTCCCTCACAACTTGCGCAAAGTGAGGTGCAGTATACCTCAGATTTCTCACCAGGAGGGCTAATTCCTTCCTGTCTTGAGATTGTCTTGACTAGGTACACAGGAATCTTAGTTGTCCCTGGAATCCCAGTGTTCTTCTCCTGTAGAAATGCAAAAGAAAAATCTGTCCACTGTCTTAAGCAGTTTAACGTCCTGGTTACTATTTGAGAGATGAGAATAGCTTTGGCATTAAATTCATGTACTGCATTATTAGAACTGCATTATTAGAAGTGTACTGCATTATTAGAAGTGAAGTTTGAACACGTGTTCGTGTTCATGTGACTTGGATAAAAATTATGAACATTGAATTATATTCCATTTATAATATTCTATTGTATGTATGCTGTAAGTCTGTTTTGCTTCACTTAAAGCTCATGGAGTTAGCCTGAGACATTTTGTCATGAAGATTTCTCTTTGAGGCTGAATTAAATAAGAAAGTTAACAGTGATTTATCTGTTTGAAAGGATAAAACTTTCCAGTTACTCTGCATATGTACAGGAGATGTATTTTTAGTACTTCATGTTCATTTTCAATTTTTAATCAACAATCAGGGTAAGTAATTATTAAGGTAGTGTAGTTGGTTTATGACTATTGCTTTATCTTCCCTGACCTTAAAAGCTTTTTAGTTGTGATAGAAAGCATTTTAAAAATTTCAGAACTAAAGTTTACAGCTTCACTAAAGAAAACCCCAAGCATATTTTATGGACACAGACTACCTTTAAATAATTTTACTGAAAATTGAGTTGGTTTTTCTTCATATGTTTTATGATTTTTCTACAAGTGTTACCAATACTCTTTATTCTTCTCTTCAGTCTTTTTTCTTGTTCCTGGTTAGAGGGTGGCACTGATAGATTATCCTCTAGTGTCTCATTGCTGTGGAGTCATGACTGAGCCATTCTCTGCTGTTTGGTATGAGCTCACTTAAGATTGTTTTAAAGTAACAGAGGAAAGGATGAGCATTCTGGTAACCATTTTCATCAAATTCCTGTTTGTGCAGTTTTATTCCCGTTGCCACACAACCCAGAGCAGAAACATCTAACAATCTGTGCTGTTCTAGGTGAAGTGGCAGTAAGCCTTACAAACTGTGATAAACTAAATTCAACTTTTTGTTAAGCAGTAGAGTTCAAATTGGACTACCATGAATAAAGACCATATTGACATCTACAGCCTGATACAAGATGTACTCATGTATGTACGTTAATTGTAATATTCTTTTAAAACAGGATTTCATATACCAAAGTAAGAACCAGGGAGGAAAGGAAGGATATGTTTTAGGAAAATATCAAGTGGACCAGGAAGGTGACCAAACTGGAGAAGAGTAGTGTTTTTATTGTTGCTTTTATATTATTCAGTGAAGCTGCTTTTGGGCATCATCCTTGATAGAGTTGTTGGACGATTTGGATTGAAATCAGTATTTCTGATTTCACACTCAAAACCTGTATCTTACATCTTGTTTGAGATATTTTTGGTGACTACTTTTATTTTAAAATAAACAAACAAGTAAACACAGGAAGAAGTTTTCATATATCTGTATGTAAATTATGTACATATGCATACATGAAGGGAACATAGCTTGAAACATAAGTCTTAGCGAAGTATTCCTCATACTGCAAACTGCATTATAACATACTGCAGTGGCAGATGTGTTTGTTAATATGCCTTTGCGTTAATGTAAAATAAAAAGTCAATTTTTTCTATTGATTATTTTGTAGTAGTATTCATAAATTTGACTTTGTCAAATAAAAATATTGGAAGTGTTAAAGATGCTCTTATTCCTGCCAAGAATGAATTTATTGAAGTGTGAATTAAAAATTAAGTATTTTTTAAACTAAGGCAGGAATCAAGAATCTTTTCCTCTCTATTATCTGTCTGGGAAGTATTTCTGAATCATGATTAGCTGTGTAGATTCATTTCTTTTTTTGATGAGCTAGGGAGAAATAACTATATTTTACACTGGTTTTATCCTTCTTGAATATAAGACTGTTATCAGTGTTTGAAATCAACAGGCTTAACTGCGTGAAATGTTTCCTTCATTCATGTGAATGCAGCAACTTTGGATTTTACTATTTTTCTTGCTGTTACTTTTTTGGTAGTCTTATCCAAAAAAGTTTCTGATTAACTGATAATGGCACATGTCAGCTGTTTAAATTCTCTCAGTTTCTTCAGTTTTCCCACCTAGGTGTTAGTGCTTTAGAATTGCAGAGTCTAATTTGGGCTCTGAGTTTCACAGTTGCTCTACTTGAAATTTTACGCTCAATGTGGTGGTGTATTCAAGGAGAAATCTTTCTGTGGTGTCTGTAAAGAAGTGCGTACCTGCTGTACTTCCAACTTTATATCTTTGTAAAATGTAGAAGCTGGAATCTGTTTACTTGCTTGTGTTTTGTGGTGTGGGTTGTTACTCTGCAGATCTTTACTTATGAGAATGAAATATTTTTATAGATGAAAGGTTAATATGTGTATGTGTTCATACATACATACTCAATTCACACCCTAAAATGCATAACTTAAAATAACTTAAAAAACCATTTAGGTGCTAGTACAGTGGTGGTCACAGTTTTGAACACAAACAAATATATATGAATCAGAAGAGTCTTATTTTATACCAGTATGTATTTTAAATACTTTATATTTTTACTCAAGTTGGTCCCCAAAAATAAAAACAACAAACAAAAACAAAACAACAAACAAACACCAAAACAAGCAAGAAAACAACCTGAGTGAGACTACATGAAGTATGTTGACTGTTTATTTTTAGCAAGGAAGGAACTGCTTCATTAAAGTATGTAAATGTTATTACTGGTTATGTTGTGACTTTTTAAATTTTTTTCCTTGAAAGCGGATAGGTGGTTTAAGAACCAAGGGCTTTCCACTATGCCATTTTCTATGCCAGACAAAATCAAGTGCTAGTTCCAAATAGAAGAAAATTGAAATACATGATACTGTTACCACTAATGTTTTTTAGGTAGGTCTCACTCTAGGTTCAGAAATAAGTAATAAAGCAAACTGTTAATTAGAACCATTTTTTATGGTGTGATCTTACTAATTAACTAAAAATGTTAATGTGTTTTGGCCAGATTCTCATCTGATACTTTATAAATTTTTATTTTTTGAAAACATGTTTAAGGTTGAATGCAGGTATCTTAATTGAATTTGTTGTGCCATGTTTTTTTATAGTAATTGCAGTTGCTTCTGTCCTACCTTATAATTGTCTTATGTTTATTTTTATAGAAATGGCCCACAGTGGTCAGAGTGATTTAGTGAGAGGAAATGAGAAATGCATGTTTGCTACTGTATACAAGTGAGTTCATTTTTGCATTGTCACTTTTTAAGTTAGGGTTTCTGATATAAAGGAGAGGTGGTATTGAAAATAAGGAATCAGAAAAAATCATTTGAAAAGGGTTGTGAATTAATTTAAAAAATGGCATCAGACATATGTTGGTGGTATAGCAGTAGTGGTTGAAACTTCTTGCCAATACTATGTAAAATTTTGTTGATGAGTGACAGATAGCAGTAGAGGAACAGTCTGACAAATGGTGCTTGACATGGAAGTGTGTATGCATCAAGTTGTGTCATTGAATTCCTCCAAGCACTAAAAATTGGCACCCATGGATGCTTGCTGAACATTTATGGAGAGCAAACAGTGAATGTAAGCACAGTGAATGGTGTGGTACACTTAAGCAGTAGTGACACAAGACAGTGTGTCACTTCTGTTGGTGCAGAGCTTTACAAGTGTGGCATGTAGGATCTTGTTCATTGCTAGCGAAAATGTCAGCTTGTTATAATAGCACTGATTTCTTCTGGTTCTCATTTTTGCTGTAGTCTTCAGTCAAGAAAAATGCTATTTCATCATTCATCAAATGTGAGGTGTGATGTTGTCTTTTGTTTTGGTGGGGTGGAATACTGGAGAACTATGTGAATGAATTAAAGCTCAAAATACTCGGTGTCAAGTTTAAACTTCTGCAGGATTATTTTTCTCAGGACTTGTAAAAATTGCTTGGTGTTATGTATTGTCAATAGACAAACCTGTGTGTTTGTTAAGCTTGCTGCTTTTGAAAGATAAATTGTTTGTTCTTAAAACTTGAATACATAATGCCCAGTGCAACCAATTGTCTATGGAAAGTTAGGCTTAACTGAATTTGTTAACATCAGTCAGAATGTTGTCTCAGAAGTTGGTTCTCTTAAGCTAGCATTTAGTTCTGAGCAAGTATGCACATCCTTGTGTCCCTAAACTTTCCAGTGTCAGTCATTTTCTTTTAAGAGCATTGCATAAGAGCATAAGAGCATTCACAACCCTACTTTCCCACTTTAACCTTTGGTTGTGTAGAAATCCAGTTTGTCTTGTGTCACAAGAACAGGTCACAGTTACCAGGAAAACAGATAAGTTATGCTGAACATTTTAAAACATGAAGTAAACCAACCAGTCATATTCCAAAAGAAGAGAGCAGTGAGGATGGCATAAAGGAGTTTTGTGGGAGCAAGGAGTCTTGGCATCTTTGGGTAACTCTGGTTCCTGAGCTTGACGAATCTCATTTCTTCAGGGGTTTCTCATTTAACTGCATTTGACTAGGATTTACATTGTGGTGAAAGGCATGTCTCATGCTTGTAGACGGATTTTGCAGAGAAGCATTTTAAAAGTACTTAATATGTGGAAGTTATTAGTTTTGTTGGCAATCACTGATTAACTTTGCTGAAATTTGAAAGAAGTAGAAAAACAACCAACTAAAGGCAGAGGTCCAAAAAAAGCTTTTTGACTAACAATAGCTTGGCCAATTGAGAACTAAGTGAAGACAGAGGTTGTATTATTTATAAATCATATTAAATGTTATGCAATTTTAATTATAAAGGAAAATGATCAGTTTCTGGTTTTCATAGTCAAACAGGTAATATGTAAAAAGCTTGATATTTTAGAAATTTGAAGAATAATCACTAGAGATTGTTGGCTTTTTTCTAAAAATGAAGAACCTTACAGCTTCTAAAATCGTTAGCTATTATTTTGATTCTTCAAATGAAACTGAAAACAAATTAACACCTTTCATTCTCAGAAAGCGCTTTCCTTGTCTGTTTTTTCATGTGCAGAAAAGTGTCTTGCTGAAATTCTTGTGCAGTGTCTATTACAATGTGACAAAACAAATCTGGCTGATATATGAATGAAATGTCATACTGGAGGGACTATCTTCAATAACAGATGTGAAAGGACTGTAGCAGTTGTGGCTTCCTAATGTTACAAGTACATAGAGTTGTTTGTGTGCATTTGGTTTTTTTCTTAAAATTCAAATGTACCACTAACTATAATGTACAGATTCTCAGGGAAATAATATTTTATATGTGGCTTGAAATGTGTTTTCTGTAAATACTTGTGGTTTTAAGTTCTCTCTATTTTTGGTTAACTGAATATGTTCATTTATTCAACAGGAGTCTTTTGGAACCACAAAAATGAGAAGCTTTTAGCTTGAGGGTTTTTTCTTTTTTTCTTTTTTAGTTTTTTAGGATGGAATTTTTTTTTTTCTTTTATTTATCCTTTAAGTAGGGAGGGGTTTTTTGAGCAGTGCACTTCAGGTATTGAAATTTTTTTACCTTCAGTAACATAAAGCTTAATATTTAAAATTGAAGTTTCTGTTCATTTAATAATAGCATTTTTTGTTGCTCAGAAAATGACACTTTCACTGTATCAGTTGATCCTGCATTGACAACAGTTATTCAGGAGGATGAAAAGATGAATAAAGACAAGGACAGTAGAACAGATTCAACTTTGAACATTGAAGTCTACAAATAAAATGGATTTGTCAAGTTCATTATTTACATTTTATTATTTACAGAACTTATTTTAATTATGTGTGTAATATTGTGGAGAGAAAAAAATCATTCCCTAGTAGAATAAAAATCTTCTTATCTGTTTCTGTTGTTTCCTTTTTTCACTTCCTGTGTTATATATCAGTTGAAACACCTGTTTATCCTATCTAGAATATGGTGTATGGCTGTATTTAATGAATCAGGACATTTGTTCATTCTTCATTGTGTAGTTTACACAATGAAAGTTTCAAAATGTATCTTAATGTATTTCTTCATAAATGTTCATAATGCTTAACCTTCGTAGCAAGTGGATGTGTCTTCTACTTGGGGAATTAAAAAATGGAAAAAAAAATAGAAAAACCTCGATAAGCAGTCACTACAAATTCCCATTTATATACAAGGGCTGCTCTGAAAGTAATGCCTCATATTTTATTTTATTGGCCCACAGCATCAGAGGCAGACTTTGGTGGCATGGCAGGAGAGACTGAAGTTTCCCAACAATATTGCATTAAGTTTTATTGCCATGTGACAGATAGGACCAGAGGACAGTCAAGCAAAGAAGTGTCTGACATGCAAGTGCGGACAAAGGAAAGGTGTGTCACTGAATTCCTCGATGTGGACAAAATGGCACCAGCTAACATTCATCAGCACTTGCTGAACATTTATGGGGACTGAGCAGTGGATTTTGATGCAGTGTGGTTGTGGCTGGGATGTTTCAACAGTTGCAACAGCAATGTTCTGCATGGCCATGTAGATTTTTATAAGTGCAGCATGCAGCCTCTTGGTCATAGCTACTGAAAATGTATAGCTAATGGTGGTGACTGTTGAAAAAGAGTGTTTTACAGCTGAAAATTTGCTTTGTGAAATAGTGTCATTGTGCTCTTTGTATTTTTGTTGCCATTTCCATGGAAATAAATAGGAGGCATTACTTTCAGAGCAACTTACATATATTGAAACATTTCTCGTAGCTCTTGATAGAATTTCAGTAGAAATGATCAGTAGTTTTTCATAAGTTGTTCCCTACATGAACCACTGGAAACTTTGTCGTTCAAATAAGATTGTATAGTATTAGAAAAGGAAATTCTGGTGTACTGGAATGCAGACCCAATCATCAGATCTAACAGTCTGCTCTATTCAGCACCGTCTGTTGCCTGGCCCTGTGCCGATGCAGTGCTCTTGACCTGTCTTTCCAATTGTTTATTTATTTATATAAATTTATGTTTATTTATTATTTATTTGTAAGGACAATTTATTGCCTATCTATATCTATCTATATATGTCTAAATCTAAATAATACAAGTAAGTCCCCAAACATTAAATATTCAGTTAGGCTCCTTGTTCATCACTTTGCTTCTGGTCAGAAGATAAAACTTTTGATCAGTCTTGCTATCCTAGCAACAACCACTTTTCTTTATGGAAGATTTATTGCTATCTAATGATGTAGCAGGTGCTTATTATAGAAGGCCAAATTATGAGTGGCTTCTCTAATTGTCTGTTGCCAAATCCAGATAAGAGTGGCAAGGTGAAATTAATTAAGCCTATTACAGATCCATAAGGGTCAGTTATTTGCTACCCCAAAGGAGAGAAATTAGTGGAGGACCAGCTCGCCTGGGCTAAATCTCATATTTTGCTTTACTCATTTATACCAAATACCATGCTTGTTGGCTCACTGGGAGCATGTTGTAAGTTGCTCTTTCAGAGGGAGTTTTCAAACTTAGGAAGCACTTGTTACAAATGTAGGTAGATTTGGCTAAGAGATTCTGACATAGCGTGGGTGTAATTGTAGTTTGTTATGGTTGTTGTATTCCATCATTAATTGTCCTTGTGAATCTTATGAGAACAGATGATACTTTTAGATTTTTAACATCCTTTTTTTTTTTGAAGATGCACAATTGCAGGTACTAAAAGTGGGTAATGCCTACGCAAATTTTGTGATTTAAGTTCAGAGCTGTGTCAGTTTTCATTATGGATGATCCAGTTCAATGACGAGAAAAAAGCAGTTATTTTGTCAGACTTATTAGTGCAGTACCTGCTGTATGTCTTATCAGTTCAGATTTGCTTCAAACCACTTATCTAGGATCATCGTTGCTTAACAGATAAGTTCTACTTTGAAAATAAGCAAAAAGAGGTGCAGATAGGGAATTGAGTTTGCCTTTGTATATGAAAACAGCAAGCTTCTCTCTGGTCACGTGCCCTACTCCTAAAAAACGCTTGTTTTGTTTTTGGTAAAATGTATCATTTGAAACATTTTAAGTGTTGGAAGCATGAACATTTTTGTTGTAAATTTTTAGAAGGCCCATGAAGATTTTTTTTATGGGTTTCTTTTAAGTACTTAAATAAAAGCTGTATGCTGAAACATCTTTTACAAAAAGAACTTTTCATCCCAGTGGGATAAGGAGTATTTGGAAGATATTTAGGTTAATTGCAAATTAAAAATAGAACAAAGTTTTAAATGATCTCATGTTCTGCATTGGAAAAAAAAAAATTCCATATCAATTTTTATTTTATCATTCCTACCATAATTTCATTGGTATTTCAATCCTTCATAAAATCATCTGAGAATACTGGTATAGGCAGTACCTGAATTTCTTGTTTGGTGAATTGTCAGGTGTTCCCCATTCATTATTGCCGAATTGTTTTTTTTATTTGGGGGGGAGGTGGGGATTTATTGTTTTTTAAAATTACTTTTTGAATATAAATGAACTTGGTATGTTTCTTTGGTTGACTCATTTCTCAACCGCATAGAATGGTGGGGAAGTCACTGAGATTTTTAAGGCCTATCTATATTTTGTGAAAATTTCTTAATTGTGAGAAAAGATCCTTAAGTACTTATTCACCAGAACTTCTGGTGTTAACTGTTACTACATTTATGTAGTAGGCTATAAAGTTCTCAAATGTAATGAAAGGTTGTTTGAGTTTAAGTCACTTCAACATCCAGAGACTTTCTTTAATGCTAATTAAAGGTGCTCTGTTGCATCCTTATGTAGTAGTTTTTTATACTTTCCTTGCATGTTAAATGTGTTTCAGGAATTCTAGGTAAGTTGTTACTATTGCCTGTTGGAAATTTAATTCTAACAAACTTAATATAGAAAATGTGGATATTTGCTTTCAGCTTGTTCCCACAATATATAACTAAAATTCCCTTTAAAATCCGGTGCATATTTACTCTTTTTAAAATAGTATATTTAGCTATATTTTAGCTATAAAGCTAAATGTCTGCTTATGTTGTTAGTACAGTATAATATTCAATATTGAAGTTAGGAACCATTATTAGTGACAGAGGTATTTGTTCAGTATTTAGGTGATCTGTGACCAGTTAACTCAGAAATATTGTACTTTTTCACAGTGATCTTACATTGATGAAAAAAGGATATTTCAGACCCTATCTTGTGAAGAATTTTCTATATGGCTGTCATTCCTTTAACATAGATGTTTTGGGCAGCTTTTTTCAATCTGAGGAATACTGTGCATAGCTAATACTGATTGTAACAATGTAATAAACACCCACATTTTAGGTTTTTTATTTAGACTTGTTTGAATTTTAAGGAGAAATCAAACCTTGAAAAATTAGTGATAATGTTATATGCTATAATAATTCAGTGATTTTTCTAGGTCTTAGTTTAATATAGTTTAATGTGCATTTCTAGCATAAAATCAGTGTAGAACAAGGTTCACGAAACCCACAAATAATGAAAAAATTTTTTCTCCTGGTCTGTAGTAGCTGAAATATGCTCTCTCTTTCTACCCTTCTTTTTTATATGGAATGAGTTTCCATTAGGATGTCAGATGTTTTTCTTTACTTAAACCTTTTGAGATGCTAAATAGATTCATATCTATTTATATTATTGTGTAACCTACATTTTGAAGCATTATTTTCTTTTACTTATGCTAGGCAGAAGATGTGCTTAAAAATAAAACACACCAAGGTGGTCATTGAAGGTATTTGTGAGGGGAAGATTTCCTTCAATGATGTTGAAAAGATGTGTATATTTTTAAAAAGGAACTGTGTATTTTCTCAGTGGTTTTGTCTTGCCTTGCTACGGCTGCAGATATTTTAAAGACGATCTTTCTTCCTCCACAATCCAACTTCTTTCTGCAGAATCGTGCAGTGAAGTCATAATCCTGTGTTTCACATCCATCTGTTACCATAGAAATGATTGTAATAACCTAAATTTAGCACAATGTCTTTCCTACAGGATCAAGCAGGAGGATTGAATGGATTGTATGAAAGATTCTTTGTAAAAATGAGAGTATGTTGTAGTTCTAAACACTATAATAAATTTACATGATAGGAAAATCTCAAGTAAAATATCTATTAATAAATCCGCTGGGTTTAGATTTAAATAGTCATGAATGAATTCTGCCTCATACCATACAAACTACACACTTAGTAGCAGTTGTTTTATCTTAACAGGAAGCAATGTGTGATACAACATTCAGTGACAATACTTTTATAAAATATACTTAGAATATTTACTGTAGTGTAGGTTTATTAAGAAGCACAGGAATGAGCTTGGAATTCAGTAGAAAAGAGGTCAGTGTTTTAAGATAAGTAGCAAAGACTTGTGAAGTGATAAATTTTTGTTTCTTAAAAATGAATCAGAAGAACCTAAGATTGTTTATTAAAAGCATTCAGTTTTTTGAATAACTTGAGTTCCTCTCTGCATTTTTTTCTTCTGGACATACACAGAATCTTATTGTTATGTGTTTCTATATGAAGGAAAGATGCAAAAAGAATAGAGAAATTAGGTTGCATAACTATAGATTTGAAATTAGGAGATGTCTATAATTGCATATATCTATAATTGTCTTTCATAGAAATCCATTGGATGGATTATCATTTAGTGTTACATCCTGCTCATTTGTTGACCTCTGATTCAACATACATTGTTTAAATAGTTAACAGCTGAAATAAATTATTTGCTCTATGTTACCTCATGTTATTTTCTCTTTTAGACAGAATTGCTAATTTCTTTATGGTCCTTATGGAGTATTTGAGCTGCATGCACGATTTAATTTTCTCTGTAGGGTTGAAGCATAAATATTATCATTTGATAGGTAGAGAAATAAGGCACAAAGTACTCAGATCTGTTAATTTTGAGTGTGATGTTTGAACTTTACAAAATCATTTTCTCAAGTACTCAGTATTATGTAGCACAACCTACATTCAAACCATGTCTCTCATTAACATGGTTAAACGGTGAATGATAAGCATTTATGTAAAGGAGGTCTTTGGGTGTCAAATCAGAGTCTGAAAGAGAAGGATCCCTCCCCCTTTGTGCCTCACATTTCCATCAACTCTTCTCCTTCCCCCTGCCTTGCACACATTTTCTTATGACTTCTTTCATTTTTGCTTTACCTCTTACCTGTTCTATCTCAGTGGGAGGCATAAAACTGGTTTTAAAGAGAAACCCTTTTTATTTTTGCAGGATTTTTTTTTAACAACTTAGTAGAAATTCAGGCAAATGAAAGAGGCAGTAAGTACATAGTGCTATGCTGGTAACAGTAGTTCAGAAAATAGCATATAAATTTTGGAAAAAAAAGCTGTTTAGATTTTAGATTTGTCTTACATAGAACTAGGAATATTTTTCTGAATTTCAAAAGTTTCAAAACATACCTTGTGATACATTGTGTGCATATATTTGTAAAATGGGACCTTGAGCAGCATTTATAACCCTCAAGCTGTTCCTATTATTGCTGATGGTTATAGCTGATAACAGTAGATTTAATAGCCTTGCTTTAATAATCTAATAAGCTCCTGGCTAACCATCTTCACTGATTTAAACACTTGAAATGACATCTATTCTTTTGTGGAAGTGTTTTTTTGGTCACCACTTTTTTCATAAGTGAGCATATTTTACAAGGGATGGACTATAAAAAAAAAAAGCATAAAAGCACTCCATGTTTTTTTCTTATTGTTAGATTCTATAGGCAAAGCACATTTGCTTGATGGCTTTTTATTTTACTGAAAAAGTAGGAGTTAGATACAGTGAACAATTTTTTTCATGGTTAATAAATGATATACATACAAAAAGAAAAAGTAGTAGCATTTTCCTTTATTATGTTAAAACTAAGTCTGGATATTCTCCTGTGCAGAAGCTCCTTAATCTGGTTCTGAGATAGTTACATTGTACTTGTGCTCTTTGTTATGTCTGTATCTCTAATCCGTATGAACCCTAAATGGCACAGTTCTATGCTGCCTCTTTGCATTTCCCTGAGAACTAACCATTTTTTCATTTCTTTCCCGGAAACCCTCTTTGCTGTTAAGTATCGCTTAAGACATTTTCTGCTAATTGTTTTGGATTTCTGTTTTTTATTTGTTTATTATATTTGCTTGTGATTAATCTATTGTAAATAAGAAACTGAAGGTGTAAAGCTATGGAGGTTTGTATAATACCTCTCATGATCAAATACATTAGACAATCTTCAAATTTGTAACTTAGGTGAATGGACGATTTATTTACAAAACATTAGATAGAAGTGCAGAACAAATGAAGTATTGCTGATCTAGCCCATAAACTTTTATGACTGATCTTCTGATTTGAAGTAGTAATAGAAAAGTAAATTTATCTTGGCTTTCATGTAATGAATCACAAACATAGGAAACAGATTTTTATTAGGACAGTTATTTGAAAAACAAGAAGTTAAGGTACATATCATAACAACAGTTGTAATGTTTTTTTCTGTATTAAAATGAAAAGGTGCCTTGTACTTTATTGTTACTGATTTTATATTTTTAATAAACTTGTGAAAGTTATTGAAATCTGCTTTTTAAACGTTTTAATGAAATGCAATTGATTTCCTTAATGTTATTAAGACAGGCATTTGGCTTAACTGTAGAGATATTTAAATGAGCATCAGCACAAGCACCAGTAAATATTTTTGTTAATGTTTCTCTGTAAAGAATCACCAGTAAATATTTTTGTTAATGTTTCTCTGTTAAGTTGTAAGGATATAGTAGTAAACAAAACAGGGAAACCAAGTACATCCTGATTGCTTCGTACTGGCTCATTTGATAGTGAGAATCCTAATTTTGAATGTAGATGTCTGACTGCTCAGTAGTTACTTTTTTTCTAAGTTTTACTAGTCTTTATGCTTTAAAAGATGTCTTTATTGCAAATACAATTTCTTTTTAATTACTTCCTTTTATGGAGTTACGGAGTTACCTAGTCCAGTGTAAACTAGCATGCATCTGCAATAGCTGTATGATGTTCAATAAGAAATAATGAAAACGGATATATAAAAGCAGATGAGTGTGGGAGGTTTTGTTTTTGTTTTTAAACTAGACCTGCACAAGGTTTCCTTTGAATCTGCATTTTTGTATTTTTCTAATTTCAGGTAAGTTATTTCTTTTTCCTTTCTTGAAAACGGCTTTCTATTCACATTTGAACCACTTTTCTTCCTCTGTCATTATATCATCCAGGTAAGTTACTTACCCAGTAAGTGAAGGTGATATCTTCTTGGTACAAAATGTATGGCACTGTTGATTGCTCTCAGTCTGTGATACAAGCATGTACTATGTTTTTGTATAAAGTTCAAGAGATTTGACTTCTTATTCAACTTAATAATTAAACTTCAGTGGTTCTGGGGTTAATATTGATAATGGACAATGAAAATTCATGAAGTTTGACTTCTATAGAGTTTTTCATGCTTGTATTCCATCGTAACACTGTTAACTACATGTAATATAATGAAATATAATACAGCACATGACAAATCATGATTTAATGTAGTGTTTCTGTTATTGCTTTCATAAATTAACAAACCTAAGTACAGTTATCAAATCGAGGGGCTGATCAATGGCTTTGAAAATAACATTTTAGCGTCTGTGTTTTAGTGTACTGGTTAGATGCTTGCTTCAGAAAAGTCAAGGGATGTTCTTCAGTTACCTAAGGGTATACGGAAATGTTAACAAACAGGGTTGAAGTAGATCCTAACTTGATGGTCTTTGTTGCTCGTGGAACTCTGTATTGTGGTAGAGCACTGTGTTTGTTAAGGGAACAAACAGTATGCTTGCTTCTGAGGATTGTATCTACGTGTGAAATGTGCAATTCATAAAACATTCTGGAGTGGTAGTTACTTGATTACATACATGTGAAGCCTGATTGAGTTGGTCATTGTCCCATTTGTCCTTTCTTTGAGAGCATGGGAGGTGTGGCCTAGTTTTAGTAAGAATCTTTTCCACCCATTGAGTCTGAAATACATCTGAGTAGATAGTTGGTTTAGGAGCTCAAATGCAGCAGTAGATATCTTGTGTTTTTATAGACTTAATGCTTCCATTTGCAGCGTTCAAAGAAGATAAATATATTGAGGGATGAATGATATGAGGATGTGACCAATCATGACTTATATGAACTTTATGAGCCTTCTTGCTGTTTCTAGAACAGGTTATAGGAAAACATTGTCCAAGTTATGATATACATATTTAGAGGATAATGTTGAAGTTACCTTGAAATAGAAGAGGTAGTGAAATAAAACTTATTCTGACAATTTTCAAATCCTAGAAAGTGTACTTAAAAATGAAGAAATAACATTGCAGGTGTTACGTTTTGTGTATGAGAATGGTCTAAGTTGTATTTTAACTAAATAGAGAAGCTAAAATAGTACAGTGACAAACAAGTACATCCTAAATGATTTCAGAAGTTAATAAGGTGAATTGAAGGAAATTTGTATCAATTTTCAGTCAAAAGTGATTAATTTTTATTTAGTTGTGGTGACAGATTTGTATCTGTATCACAACTTAGGGAATGAAGTAGACAAAGGATGGTCAGCAATAGAAGAGAGGAAATTGTCCAGAAGGTTCTTTTAACTAACACTTTCTTTTGAACATTTGACTGATTTTTGTTGCTTTTTTTTAAGAGATTTTGAAAATTATGAAACTGTTGAATTTTCTGAATACTGTAGTCCATATAAAGCTCTTGCTCTTCTTGAATATTGTGGCAAGTTCTGTATATGATCTCTGTGAGGATGTTTACATGTAACTTTATATGCTACATAACACCTAGCAACTGGAAATGCCTCCTGTATGTGTTGAAAGCAACTGCAGCTGGTTATACAGCTAGATTTATTTCTTATGTTGCCTGCGTGGTAGACTTCAACTGTTAGCAACATATCTGATTTACAGTTTAAGACCTATAAACATTTATCAGTAATGATAAATTTTTTGTTGTTTTTTGCTCTTTTTTTTTTGCCATATTTTGTAGAATTAATTTGAATGGTGATCCAGTTGGTTTGATATTTGCAAGTTACTTAATGTGATATGTTAAACACGAACCAGAGACTTTTGTACACCTGTTAATAAAACTAAGAACATGAAAGCAACAAGAGTTCATAAGCAATGAAAACTTACTCAAATTTTTCATTTTAATTTTGACTATATGTATTTGTCTTATGGTTAAAACTACAGTTAATTTATTCTTCTTGCTTATATATTGTAATTAAAAGCTTATGATGTCTTTCTCATCTTACATAGCTTGTCCTCCCACCTTTCCTTGCCACTAATGCAGAAGAGAAAAATATCTGTTTCACAATTTCATTTCAGGCTCAGTGAGCCCTAAGTCATAATGAACATTTAAGAAATTACCCTAAAATTATGCTATTTGCATTTATATTGGAAGTAGATTTTTTCAATTTATTTTTGTTAGGTTTTTTGTTCCCCAAAATGTTTGTAGTACTGTGCTATTGTATGCTCTTGTAATGTGATAAAAAGACATTCTCAATCTCTCTTGGTCACAGATGAAGAGCTGCCTCGTTGGCTTTTTCCCAAGGATTTCTGTATTTGTCTATCCACAAAAAGAGACAGTTTAGAGTACTTCTAAGATGCAGGAACTTTGGGGAGGCATGTAATGTTTGTTTACTTTGTTGTTACACCTAACCTTCCATCTCCACTTATTTCTGGTGGTGATGGTGGTCTTTTTTCTATATATATGACAGGGACAGTTGACAAATAAAGCCTTTATTTTTCAGTTTAATATTTTGTTCTCACAGCTAGGCAACTTAAGATCTAAGGAAACTTAGGATTTTCTTGATTTAAAGGTCTCATTTGCCAAAGGCCTCTTCAGGCATCTAGTCCAATTCTTTGACCATCTGCCTTCTAAATAATTTATTTTTAGCTTTGCACAGTAATCAGAGAAAAAGATTTTTTAAAAAAATACTTCTTTTATACTTGCAAAGTATACAATTTAGATTTTTCTGCTTGGAGAATTCAGTAGAATCCATACAATCCAGTACTCTGCTTTGGCAGAATGGATTCCAAGTGCAGGTCTTGTTAAGCCTGAGTTAAGGTAACAAATTCTCAAGATAATATTCCTAAGCAAAAAGAGGATACAGTTTAATGTATTTTTTACACAACTTAAGTCTTTGCAGAGATTATACAATGCGGGATACCTTAAGTTATTTTGAAACTTGATGCAAATTAAATGTATAGAACTCTGATTGGAATCCTTTTCTTTCATTTCAAACTTGAAAAAATTGTCAGATGTGTGCTGAAGAGGAGGACAAGTAAAAGATTCTTATCTTGCTTAGCAATGCCTACTATTGAGGCTAAATCAGCTGTGTGAAACTTGGAAGTTGGACTCAGTGACCCTTGTTGTTTCTTCCATCCTGTGATGCTATGGACATGACCACTGTGGAATGCACCTGTGTTGCATTACAAGTACTTCTATTTCTTTGACAAAGGCATTTGTCATTGTAGAACTTTGTTATTAATGCTGGATCTCTGTCAAAGTGTACTGCATAAACTTTTAAAAATAATAAAGCTCCTTTCTTGCTAACTTTTGATATGCGTTTAATATGCAATTGTAATATACATCCAACCCTTCCCTCCCTTATCCAATACCAGGAAAAATGCATGTGGGAGATCCATTCAGTTTTCATTTTTTTTTTAAATCCTGGATTAGCACAGGTGAATAGAAGAAAAATTTGAGTGAAATAGTATTTGAAAGTTGTTTTTCTTCAATTAAACTACATTAATTACACAATAATTTAAATTGTGTAATTTAATAATTACACAATAAATTAAAGACCACGTTTTATGTAGAGTAAATTAAATAGTGTATTTAGTTTATACTTGTTTAGTGTAAGATTTTTTTCATGTTTTCTTCACCAATTTGACAGTCTTCCTATCTTAGTTTAAATTTTGTGCACTCTTGAGTATTCTGTATTTTTTTTTTAGGTTCTTCCTCCAAGAAAACAGATGAAAAATTAAGATATTAAGTTTCTGTGGATTGACTGAAATATTTCACTTGCCTACTTCAGTGCAGTATTTTGTTTTATGTGTGTTTTGAATTAGAGTCTTGCTAGTTCTTAGTGTTATTTGTGAAAAAGAAATACTTGTGCTGACAAATTTAAACTCAGTCATATGGAGGAATTTAATTTGTCAGCTTAGGTAGTAAGCATTTCTGTTAGACTTAACTTGTTACATTTTAATACCTATTACAGAATTCGACATAGTCTTTTTCATGATGTCACAGCATCACAGAATAGTTGAGGTTAGGAGATCACATTGTCCAACAATCCTGGTCAAGCAGGGCCACTTAAAAATGATAAGGTGGCCAGGACTTCGATACTCAGGTTACAGAATGAGGAAGGAGCTGGACCTCCTTGACAATAGCTGAAAATAGTTTGGGTGACTAAATCTTACAGATTGTTGCTAGCTTGCTCTTAATGCTTAAAGGCATGGCCTAGGTGCTGAATATGATATGGCAATCAATAATTAATTTTCTTGTTCTGAGGCTCACTATCTTTGCTTTAAAATTTGTTCTTAGCTGGTAATTGTGTTTTTATTTTATTTTTTCTTTTGGAAGAAATTAACTCCACATGATTTACAGTTACTTGTACTTAACATTACCCCACTCTAGTTACTAAATTGTTAACACTAACTATTCTGTCAGGTAGAATCCTGCCTGTCTTGATGTTTTGTTACAGAGTATGGCTAAAGATTTCATCCAGTATGATGCTAGTGGAAGTTGGAAAAATCAAAGTGAGTTGATGCTTGTTAAAATCATGGAATCAGAGAACAGTTTGGGTTGGAAGGGACCTTTTAAGATCGTCTAGTTCCAAGTGCTCTGCTATAGGCAGAGACTCTTTCCTCTAGACCAGGTTACTCAAAGGCTTGTCCAGCCTGGCGTCAAATGCCTCCAGGGAGGGGGCATCCATAACCTCTCTGGGCGACCTGCTTCAGTGCCTCACCACCCTCACAGTAAATAATTTTTTCCTAGCATCCAGTCTAAATCCATCCTCTTCCTGTCCCTTTCACAGCTTTCCTGTAGGCCCCCCTCAGATACTGGCAGGCTACTGTAAGGTTTCCCCCGAGCCTTCTCTTCTCCAGGATGAAAAGCCTTGCTCTTTCAGCCTGTCCTCACAGGTAGGTTCTCCAGCCCTGTAATTGTCTTTGTGGCCTTCCTCTGGACCCTCTCCAACAGCTCCATGTACTATTTGTGATGGGGGCCCCTAAACTGGACACAGTGTTCCAGATGGAGTCTCACAAGAGCAGAGTAGAAGGGCAGAATCACCTCCCTTGACCTGCTGGCCACTTTTCTTTTGATGCAGCCTAGGATATAGTTGGCCTTCTGGGCTGCAGGTGCATGTTATCAACTCCTGTCCATCCATCAAATGCATTTTTCTCCGATTTGGCAACCAGGATGTTTGCAGGACAGTGTCAAATGCTTTGCACTAGTCCAGGTAGATGAAGTGACTTGCCTTTATCCACTGACATTGTAACTCCATGGTAAAAGTCCACCAGGTTTGTCAGGCATGACTTGCCCTTGATGAAGCAATGTTGGTTACCACCCACCTGCTTGTCTTTATTTTCCACATGCCTTAGTAGGGCCTTCAGGAGGATCGGCACCGTGATCTTGCCAGGTGAAGAGTTGAGATTGACTTGCCTGTAGTTCCTTGGATCTTTTATTCTTTCCTGTCTTGAAAATGGGGGGTTATGTTTCTCCTTTTTTCTTCAGTGGGAACTTTACCAGACTTTTCAAATATATTGGATAGTGGCTCGGCAACTTCATCTGCTGGTTCCCTCAGAACCCATGGATGGATCTTGTTGGGTCCCATGGACTTGTGTACCTTCAGGTGCTTTAGATCGTCTTGAACCCAGTCTTTACTTAGAACAGGTAGTTTTTCCTTCTCCAAGTTCTTAATTTTTCTTTCTGCAGCTTTGGTAGTGTAGCTAGAGCCCTTGCTGGTGAAGACTGGGACAAAGAAGTCATTGAGCACCTCAGCTTTCTCCATACCCTCGTGACCAGATTCCCAGTTTCCTACCATAAAGGGCCCACATCTTCCCTGACTTTCTTTTAATCACTGATATATCTGTAGAATTTTTTCTTGTTCTCCTTTATATCCCTGGCTAGATTTAATTCTGTCTGGGTTTTAGCTTTCCTAACATGACCCCTGGCTGCTTGGACAATTTCTTTGTAGTCATCCCTGGTAAACCTTTCCTGCTTTCACTACCTACACACTTTTGTTTAGCACTTAACTAAGTCCAGGAGCTCTTTCTTGATCCACGGAGGCCACTTGGTGTTCTTGTCTTCCTTCCTTTTCCTTGGGATGCACAGTTGCTGTACCTGGAGGAGATGGTCCTTGAATATTGACCAGCTTTTTTGGGCCTCCCTTCCCTCCAGGGCTTTATTCCATGTCACCCTGCCAAGCAGTTCCCTGAAGAGTTTGAAGTCTGCTCTCCTGAAGTCCAGAGTAGCAATCTTGCTGTGCAGCCTCTTTAATGCCCTAAGGATCCTGAAGTCCACCATTTTGTGGCCACTGCAGCCAAGGCTGCCCTTGAGCTTCACATTACTCATCAGCCTCCTCATCAGGGAGGACAAGGTCCAGCATAGCACCTTTTTTGGGGGGTTCCTGTACTACTTGGAAGAGAAAGTTATCATCAACACATCCCAGGTACCTCTGATTTCTGGTGCCCTCCTGTATTGTCTGACAAACAGATATTGGGGTGGTGGAAGTCCCCCATGAGGACCATGTTTTGTAAACATGAAGCTCATGGTGGAAGCTCATCAGTGGACCTCATCTACTCAGTTTTCTTGATCAGACTGTCTGTAGCAGACTCCCACTATGATGTCTCCTTCCCCTTCCTTCCCTTTAACCCTAATCCTTAAGCTCTCTGTCATCTCCTCATCTATCCCCAGGTGGAGCTCCATGGATTCCATCTGGTCACTGATGTAGAGGGCAACTCCCTCTCCCCTTTTCCCTTGCCTGTCTTTCCTAAAGAATTTATACCCATCCGTTCCTACATTCCAGTTGTGAGAGCCATCCCACCACATTTCAGTGATGCCAATGACATCGTAGCCCTGCAGTCACATGCATGCCTGCAACTCTTCTTGCTTATTCTCCATGCTCCATGTGTTGGTGTACAGGCATTTGAGCTGGGCTCCCACTGAGGCTGATTTACCAACCGGAGTTCCAATGGAGTTAAATTAGCAGATCAAATTATTACATGTTTTGGAATTATAGTTATTTCTTCTGTTATGTTGAGGATACGTTGTTCTCTATTTATTTTAATTTCTACTTTGAGTTATCTTCACAAATTTAAGTAAAGAGTCTCTTATATACAATGCAACTTTTTATTCTGCTATAGCATCTGCTTACAGTTGGTAAACAAGAACTTGCACAGTCTTTCGGGAATTAGATTTGCAGCCTCTAATTAACTTTTCTGTTTTCTACCTGCTTGCATTCCCATGATAGATACTGAAAAAAGAATTGTGGAAAGAATATGCACCTTCTAGAAATTATTTTGCTTGTTTAGAATTTCATGTTATTTTATCTGTATTGATTCACTAATGAGACATGTTGGTTTAGCTTTTTTTTTCTTTTGAGTAGATGGAATTGAGGTCTAGCACATTTTCTTGTGCTAGTAAAATCTAGTCTTAAGCCAACCAATTGTACGTAAGTGCTTTAGTGCTGCTATTGAAATTGAAGGCATTTATTCAAAAACTCAGGTTTTTTTCAAGATGAAATTCATTATTTGTACTTAAGGTTGCTTTTTTCCCCCTTTTGCTTGGTATGCATACTTGTCTTCATGCAATAATGAAAAGCAACACTGGAGACCGGGTTTAAAATTTATTTTGCAGTTGAGTTTGTTGACAGTATAACCTTATACATCTTACTGAGCAGTAAAGTATGCTGGAAAATTCTGTTCAAAAAAATTTTATTGCTGTTTAGCAGTTACTATATTGCATAGCAAAGTAGTTATCTTTTTTTTTTAGAGATTTTAATTATTTCTTATGGTAATTTTTTTAGACCATAAAGCTGGAGGGGGAGACTAATGAAGGGAAACGCTTGCTAAGTACCAAGTTTATTGAATTCTTGTAACTCTGTACAGGAGCAGGTACAGAGCAATAAGTATTGTGTATTTTTTGTGGGACCCTTTTTCCAAGCTGAGCTATTTTTGCAAATTCTTTTAACATGTGTAACAGGTACAGTTTCACTTAAATTCTAGAAGGCTTATCTAGTAGAACTTCTAGAGATGTCATCTTCAAGTTTTCCATAGGTGTTTTGAAAATTCTTGTTCAGTTAGCACGTCCAATTACTAATAAAAAGATGCCAAAGCTTTATATTATGCTTATATTTGTTTCTACCAAAATAATTACTGATTCTATTGTGAGCTTTTATGAACCTTTTGGGGCATCTCAACCATATAAATTAGATCTTGCGAGTATGTACGCGAGATATCAAAACATCAGTTTTGTTAAATAAAAAAGGAATAAATCAGATATGCAGTCTTGAGTTTCTAATTGTATTAAAATTCATTTAAGTTTTCCCACTGTGTATTAATAATAAGTGAGGTCCTAGTATGTTTGTACCATCAGAAATGTGTATTTATGGCATTAAAATTTCAGATGTAAAGTGTGCTCCCACTGACAAAGGTATCTTTCTCCATGTTAAAACACCATTACAGTCATCACCAGAATCTTTTTCATAAGTAGTACAAGAGTGCCATGGACCCAATGATCCAGTGGAGACTGCTATTTTATATTTTTCAGGAGCACAATGGAGCTGAGCTGATCCTGCCAACTTCCTCTTCGTTTTCTGGGACCATGAAAGAACTGGCAACCCCACTTTTTAAACACTGACTTATTCTTAGCTTATTTCTGAAAACTACTCAGCAGATCTAAGAAGAGGTTGATTTATGATAATTTGTAAGACACTGTTGAAAAGGGCCTTAAATGACAAGAATTTCAGGCACTGAAACTTTTTATTTTCAGTTATACCTACTTCACTTTCACAAAGTGTTTTAATATTTGAATATTAGCAAAGGAGCAAAAAATTCAGATGAAAAATCAGTCATCTGATTTATGGGGTTCTTTGCAAGGGAACCACTCACTTAAGGAAATGCTTGTTTCCTTCTGTAGGAGAAAGGCCTGAAGTTATAAATAAATACTGATTTTTTTTTAACATTACCTTTATTTGGTATTGGTTTTGTTTAAATTTTTTGCACATAAGTGCCATTGAAAATATTTTAACATGATTTAGCTTACCTTGTTTTGTAAAATGCATGACTAAATTTTCCATATTTTTATCTGATACTTTTTGTTTTCATTAATATTAACTGATTTTGCACATCTACATTTATAACACATTCCTGTGTGACTAATGACAACCTTTAATATGTTTTCGTAGCACTATTTTATTTTTCGCTTGTATGAGCTTTGGACTGCAACTTCATTGAAAGCCGTGACTGCTTTTATGTTGATGTTTTGTGATTGTTACCTTGAAATACTGATCCTTTTGTTCCAAGCCCAACATAAACTAATTTGTTGAGTGTTTTTTTTATAGTAAAATATTTGTATTTTAAAAACTAAGAAGAACAGCAGTAATCTCTTCCATTAATCCCCCACTTGTGTTCTAAAAGTTGACCAAATAAAATTAGGTCTTCACGAGCCTGCTATTATGGAGACAGTATAGCATAGAGGAACTTTGTAGCATTTTCTTGATGACTTCTAGAAATAAGTTACAGATAAGAAGAAATCCTCTGTATTTGAAAACTCTGTATCTTGGGCCTATTTGCTGGTCTTTGTTTCAAAGTTATTTTTTGGATCATGTGTATAGTACTGGTTAGATCCCATGTTTTCTCTACAAGCAACATGAGCAGAAATGCTTACACTGAGAAATGATCATGCATTTACTGATACTTTTGTTTGTTTTCACATGAAATAGCGTATTAACTGTGTAAGCAATAGCGTGCTGTCTTTAGGATTTTTCACTGTCTGTTCTTGTTCATAATATAGCTTTTCTTTTGTGTTTATGTAACTTATGGAATATTTTCAGTAAGCAGCTCTCTTGGCTGTATGAGCACACGCTCTCTTGCTCACATTCTTTCTCACACATCCATGTATACTAGACCTGATGCGATTTTAATTTAGAGTTAACCATATTGAGCAGATACTTTCATATCTTTCACTTAATACAGAGTACTTTTGTGTTGTAATGGCTCGTTTTGTGAACTTATTTCTGAACGTATTTCATATTATGAACTTATCTTCACTCATTTCTTAAATGTTTAAGTTTTCAAAACTAAAACAAGTAATATGCATTCATATATTTAGCAATGCTCAAGTTGGGTGTAGAAGTAGAATTCTAGCCTTTACTTGTTTTCTTTTTTAATGTGGCATTTATATATGAAAAGAGATCGAGAATCATGAAATTCTATCTATTTTTATACAAAGTTCCTATGTGGTCTAAAAATGTCTATTCACCATACTTTTACAAAAACATGCGCTAATGTGTTTTTGTCTAATTTTGATCCCAGTTTGTTGACTTGAAGCATCATCCCATAGTGCTACTAAAACTAGTCTTCCGTAATTACAAGAACAGTACTTTATTTGTTAATAATACTATAACAGAGGATTTTACTTGGCTATGAGGATACTCATGCTCTTGCATGAGTGCTTCCAATCCAAAAAAAGCAGCTTAAGATAGCAAAGTAGTGAATGTTAACTCTTAGAAGATCTTAGTTTTTATATATCCTTGTAAATATAGTCTGAACAATATCAGTTTTGCAGAATAAGCTGTATCTCAGCTAACATCCTTCTGATGGCCACATCATCTTGCTGTATTGTAGTCTCATGACTTAATTTTTCAAGTTAAAAATTTTAATATTTTGCAACAGATGCTGCACATTTATAAAGTGAATGGACTATAGGAGCACAGCCATTAAGAGGGTCCCAGTGTAGACTTTCAGAACTGTTAAATTTAGAATAGGAAACCCACTTAGAATAGGAAGACCTTTTGTTTCCTTTTACAGGTGGAGAATTAAGAAGAAAAGTCCTACTGGCAATAAAAATGTTTTTAGTCTATTGCTTATGTTATAAGCAATACATAGGCAATATATATAGCAATATAAGTTTATATATAAGCAATATATAAGACATATTCATTAAGTCTTCCTGTTTTATTAGGTGATTGATGGATAGAATCAACCAGCATTATCTAGTCTAGCCTTTCTTCTACCACAAAAAAAACACCTTTCTCTACAAACGATGTCCATAAATGTGCAACATGTAACTGTTTCTTGAACACTTCCAGGGACAGTGACTTCACCACCTCCCTGGACAGCTTGCTCCAGTGCCTGACCACTCTTTCATAGAAATTTTTCCAAATATCCAACCTAAATCTCCCCTGGCCCTCCTTGAGGCCATTTCCATTAGTCCTATTGCTAGTTATCTGGGAGAAGGGGCTGACCTTCACCTCATCACAGGCTCCTTTCAGGTAGTTTCAATTGTATCAAGGTAAGCTTTCCGTGACCCTATTCTTCTCCAAAACTAAACAAGCCCATTTCCCTTAGCCACTTCTCATAAGACTTATGCTCCAAATCCCTCACCAACTTTGTTGCCCCTCTCCTGGACACACTGCAGGGCCTCAATGTATTTCTTGTAGTGAGGGGCCCAAAACAGCACAGTACTCAAGGTGCAGCCTTGAGCTGAGTACATGGGGAACATCACTTCCTTGTTCCTGCTGGCAGCACTGTTTCTGATACAAGCCGGTATGCAGTTGACCTTCTTGGACACTGCTGGCTCATGTTCAGCCAAGCATTGACCAACACCCCCAAGCCCATTTCTTTCACACAGTCTTTCAGCCACTCTGCCCCAAGCCTATAGCGCTTTTGGGGTTGTTGTGAACAAAATGCAGGACCAAACACTTGATCTTGTTTGAACTTTATCCTATTGGCCTCTGTCCAGCAATCCAGCCTGTCCAGATCCCTCTGTAGGGCCTTCCCACCCCCAGGAAGATCTATACTTCCTCCCAGCCTAGGTGATCAAGGTCTCAGAAACAGCAGAACTTCTATAGTAAGCCTTTGCAATATATCTTTCAAGGGAGAGAGATTCTCTGTTGATATCAGAGCTTTCTTGGAATCAAAAAAAGATAGTTCTCCAAAGGGAGATGAACAGGTACATTAATTCATTACTTGTGTGACATACAGAAGTCTAGTGGCTTAGTTTCTTCTTGGAGTCCTGGTTCACTGTATAAGTTGATACTGTATTGGTACATAGATTTAATTCTCTTTACTGTTTTGCTTGGTGGAAAGGTCAGAGTACTTTCTAACAATGATGTATCAACATTTTGATGACTGTATCCAGTGTTCAAATACTCTTTCATTCTGATAACTTCAAGCTGTAAAGGGAGATGTGCTTGTCAACATATGTAGAATCTGTAACAATACTGTAACTGTGGTTGACCACTCCCCTGTGTTCACATGATTGGCAGTTAAAAATGACAGAAAAATATGCTTATGGAAAGTCTCATTTCTGTCTCATTTTTCTTTCTTCCTTTGATCTTTCCAAGCCCCAAATGAAAATAAGATGATTTCACTGAGTAGCACTATATGATTTTTTTACGTCAAGAATATTTTTCTCCTAGTAGGGGGAAAAATGCTCTTGAATACAAGATTTGAGATTGTAAGCATCTTGATATGAAATTGCAACTAGTAAGCCTAAGGAGCAGCAAAGTAAGGTTTATAATGTGAAACACAAAGTTCTATAGGAAGGATGGCAAGCATCCTGTCTCTCTGTGTTGTTTCAGTCACCAAAATTACAGGTTTGCAAAATCTCTAATGGGGATTATATTTATTTTGGATTAGACATAGAATATGAAGAAACCTTTTGTCTGTAATTATTGAAACTTTTAAACTTAGATTTATCTCTTTTCTTTGTATTATGTTAAAAACAATGTTCCTTTGGTTGTCTCCAAGAGGTAATATCATTGAATCAAAGATGAAGGATTTTTCTGAGAAATTAAATTCATAAAACTCAAAAGTTTAACTTCTGAATCCATTCAGTGTAAATTTTATATTTCTGTAACTGTAATAACAATTTACAATACTGAAATTACATCTATTTCTTAGTAATGGATCCATTTTTAAGTTGTATATACAGTAAATGGTAATAAATGTTTAACAAATAATTATAATAAATAATTAAAAAACAGTATTTTTCATTTTGGGGAAAGTTAGCTGACAATAGGAATGTTAGCATTTTTATCTATTCAGATCGTTTTTCTGTTGTACATTTTTGGCTTTTAGGGAAAATATCTGTGTTAGGTGGCTATCATGTTTTAGGTGGCTATCATGCATTTTGAATTAAATTACCTGAGTGTTTGTAGTGGTATTTGCAGAAATGAAGATGTCAGTTGGAATAACCTTCTTTTACACAACAGTGTAGTAAAGAAATGATGCTGGGTGTTGAGACAGGGCAATGAATATGGCTAGGTAAAATTTTTGAGACTTGATTTTAAAATTGCAAACATATTGTTGTCTAGGCTAAGCTATTAGATTGCGTTCCTCTCCACTGGAATTCTCTGTACTGTTAGAATACTTTTACTTGCTATTCTGTGTTTTTTGTTGTTTGCCTTGGATCTTTCTGCAGTCACCTAATGCTATAATGAATATGAGACTGGATACATAACTATTTTGTGGTGTTATTTAAGAATTTGAGAGAATTAAGATGAGCTGTATTGCACAAATAAACACTAAGTTTTGTGACTAGTTTGCCTTTTGTTTATAGACAGCTGATTTGGTGACGAACTTTGCAGCTCTTCTCTGTGGAGTTCCTGTGTGCCTTTTGCTCAATTATAGGAAGAAGAAAACAAAACCAAACACTCAAGCTTTCTTTTGTTTCTCTACATCAAAATATGACTGTATGAAAATAGTTGTTCTATGTACAGTCTTTTATTTTAATACTAAGTCTTTGATATGTAGTGAGTGAAATCTGCTTTGTTTAATAAGGCTTCAGTTTCTTTCCCACACTTACTCAGCTACTTGTTGGAAATAATATGGCTAAATACTATCAGGAGATAAGTAGCTTGAAATTCTCTCTGAAGTGCTGCACGACCAATAAGCTTGAATTTGTCTCTCTATATAATGTAAAGTTGGTGTAGGGAGTTGTTTCATCAGGATAATATGCTTACATTCATGAAAAATTGCATTTTCTACTGATTAACCAATGGACTCCTGCCTAGATTTAGCAAATTGTAGTGATTGAGTGTGATTTTTTTTTTTGAGCAACTTGTATAGGGTGTGATCTTAACTTACAGATGGAATTTCATTTGCTCCTGAATAAATGTTTCTGTCTTTTTCAGCCCAGAGATTTATTACTTGCAATGGAATTTTACATTCAGTTTACAAAAATGGCTCTCTTTTTAGAACAGAGAATATGTTTCATCTAATTAAACCTCACTATCTTAAGAGCTTACAATTCTGTCTTATTTTGGAAATACTCTTCTGTTTGTATTTTGCAGGGTGAAACACTGTAGATGTGTGGAAATACTGGATAGCTAGGTAATGTAGTATTTAGCCATATTTTTGTAGGGCAGCTGGTTAATGCGTGTCTCCAGAACAGTCTAAGAAATAATTATTTCAAACATAATGGCATATGAACTTTGATTTCCTGTTCATCAGTAGGCCTGACAAAAGCTTTTTCGCAGTGTATGTTTAGATTTCTAATGGGTGTCTATGTGTTACATATTACATAGTTCATGGAGAAAGGGTTTTATGTGCATTTTCAATTTGCATAAAGAACAGAATTTACCATAAGCAAAATATTAGTTTGGGTTGTAAGACATCCTACTGTGATGACTAATGATATCTTGAAGCATCTATGTTTTTTATACACCAGAAATATGTCAACTAATAAAATATCTGTGCCTTCAAAAACTTTTATGATTAAAATTCAGCATTATGATTTCCTCATAAATTAGTCCAGTGTTGAATAAATCTGTCTTAGATTTATTTTTTACATAGAATATTAAAATCAGGTGTTGCTGCTTACAAATGAAAAGGCTCAAAGAGCAATATTTATTTTCCTGAATTAATTCATCTTGACAAGTTTGTCCTTCAGAGGTTTTTAACACTGTATTTTATTATCAATTCTATAATAGCTTTATAGAATAGCTTTAATAGCTTCTGTATCAAGGTTGCAATTGTCATTGGTGGATACAATTAGCTGTCCATCTATGATTCATTCTTTCATATTATTTGTACTTTGTAGTGTTGACACAGGAAGAACACCATGCTCTTCTTGACAGGAATTAATGTTTAATGGTGTTCTGATTTTCCCCAGTCTACTTTAACAACATCCTTGAATCTAGTTGGAATGGGCTGTGTGAGTGATCAGTCTAAAATAAGCAAATGGTTATTTGGTGCTTTAACTTCCAAGATGTTAGATGTAGTTCTTGAATAGCAAATATTGATAATTGGAAAGTTATCTGTAATTGGTATACCTATTAAAAACTGCTTTTCAATTTGGACGGAGTATTTTAGATAACATATTTAATAGTGTATAATTAAGTTTGCAAAGTGTTAGTAGTGTGATCTATTTCAACCTGAATTACAACAAGATTTTCTCACCAGATCACTTCTTAACTATTAGTGACAGACTAGTGATGGACCAAGTTTGCTCTGTAAAAGAATATCAAACTACTTTACTAGTGATCAGTGGTTGACAGGTTCTCCTTATTTCCTGTGGCTAATAGACTATAATAGAAGTGCAAGAACTCTCCAAGCTTTCTGTTTTAAGTGTGATATGTTTTCAAAAAGCTTGTAAATAAAAGTACCCATAGTTATCCTACGTTAATATGTAACACACAAATCTGATACCACCACAGTTTACATTTTATTTAAATATTGAGCATATTGAGAAAGTCCAGTGCAGGGCCACAAAGATGATTAAGGGAGTGGAGCATCTCCCTTGTGAGGAAAGGCTGAGGGAGCTGGGTCTGTTTAGCTTGGAGGAGAATGAGTTGATCTCATTAATGTTTATAAGTACGTAAGAAGTGAATGTCAGGAGGATGTAGCCAGGCTATTCTGACATCCAATTATAGGACAAGGGGTGAAGAGTGCAAGCTGGAACATAGGGGGTTCCATGTAAATATGAGAAAAAATTTGTTCACAGTAAGGGTTACAGAACACTGGAACAGGCTGCCCAGAGAGGCTGTGGGTTCTCCTTCTCTGGAGGCATTCAAAACCCTCCTGAACATGTTCCTGTGTGACTTTATGTAGGTATTCCTGATCCAGCAAGGGAATTGGACTAGATGATCCTTTGAGGTTCCTTCCAATCCCTGACATTCTATGATTCTGTGATATTTTTAATTTTAGATTATCAGTGTTTATATGCATTCTTATGCATTCATGTTAATTGCATTATTTGACATACTTTAATCTACCTTATGCACTGGGCCCATTTAAAAGTGTTCTAGAAATAAATCTTTCTACAAATTTTGCTTGCTTGAATACGTTTGAAAAAATCCAGTGGTCACTCAGCATGGGGTAAGGTAAATTGAGAAATATGTTTTCTTAGTGTTTAATGAAAACTAATGTGTTTGTAATAATTTTACATGTTACCCATATATCAAAAGGACATTGCAGTCTCGAACTACAGACTCTTACTGGCTTCTACCAGTAAGTGAGGCTTACCAGACTTTATCATATTAGTTGTAGATGGTTTCTTATCCGTTATCAGGTTCTGACTTAGCCAAGGATTTATTACTGAGGCTTTAAAGCTTTTATTGTTGCCAGTCAGCTAATGCACCTGGATTTCTGGCTAGGTGGCATCCCTATTTGCATTGTGGTTGCATTTGCCTCAGTTATGTTTTGGTTTGTTGTTTACTTTACATTACAAAGATGGTCAGAGGGCTAGAGCATCTCCCCTGTGAAGACAGGCTGAGAGAGCAGGACCTCTTCAGCCTGGAGAAGAGAAGGCTTGGGAAACTGTATAGTGGCCTGCCAGTGCCTGAAGGGTTCTTATAGGAAAGCTGTGAAGGGACTTTTTAGAAGGGCATGTAGTGACTGAACAAGGGGAAATGGCTTTAAACAGGAAGAGGGTAGATTTAGACTTTTTATCTGGGAGGAATTCTTAACTGTGAGGATGATGAGACGTTGGAACAGGTTGCCCAGAGAGCAACCTGTTCTAGAGGGAGGTGTCCCTGCCTATACCAGGGTGCTTGGAACTAGATGACCTTAAAGGTCTCTTCCAATCCAAACCATTCTGTGATTGTGCAAGCTTTTACTTACTTAACTGTATATTTTGCAGAGAATCATTTTCTTGTGTTCCAGATCAGTGGATGAAAGCTTTGTGGTATAGCAACAAATAAATACACAAGTGTTGCAAAGTTCAGTCTTAGGTAATGTATAATATGTTCTTTATGGATGCAAAATTGAGAATTTCTCTATTTTGTTTCTAGAATAGCTTTTACTAAAACACAAGCCCTTCAAACTGTAAAAAGCAACTGTTGTAGTAGAATAAAAAGACAATTTTTGTTGTAGTTTATCTTCAGTTGGATCTCTCATTTGCCAGTATCTAGAATATATTATTGTAAAGGAGACTGTGAGTGTTCACAGTCCTCCAGATATCTTCATTACATGACATGGTGATAATAAGTCTTAAAAATATGTAATCACTTGTAGTTCTTACACAGTAAAGAAGACCTGAGTACAATGTAGTACTAAAGCAAAAGTTATTACTAATGTCTATAGTAGCACATTTTTGCAACAGTTTGATATGCCTAGTTACACATTTTGCAGTAAATTAATGGGAATGTCTTGTTACACTGGAGCGGTAAGATAAAACTACAGTTTTACATAAATTATTGTCCAGTCACAGAGTCTGTTATCTCAGGCAGATTAACGTTGAACATGCTGTATGTGTCTTAGATTCTGGAAGAGCAGGCTAGTTGTTTTTTGAATAACTTCATTTTTTTTATCTTTCTAACCAATCGAGAGTTGTTTCAAAACATACATGTACTCTACAAGTTTTTGCTCTTTAAAGCTGTTAACGAACATATCTAATTTAGCTATAGTTGTACTATTTGGATGATTTAGTAATTAAGCAATTTTTGTTTCAATTTTAGTAGTTAAGCAGGAAATATTGCACAACTATTCTTTCTTATTAATAAAGTAAAAAAGCTACATTGGAGAGTTGATATAAAATATACCTGTCTTGTACTTACAAAAAAAAAAAAAATCAAATGGATGCACTTGAGTTACCACTGTACATGGCTATGAATATTTGCATTCTCTTCTTTAATAAATTTCAGTAGAGCTGTTTATCTCTGAGGAAATGCTTCAATTGTAAAATCATTTATAGTTAAATAACAACTGAAATATGAAATGTGATTTCTGAAATATAACTTCAGCAGTATATGCTGCCAATTCTGTTTTGATCAGTTTATTAACTGTTTATTAACTGTAACGTTATGGTTGTGAGTATTTGCATTAAAAACAAAAGCTTTGTAGTAGCAGTGTTACACTGCCTTCTACTTCTTCTGTACAAGCTCTTGATCTGGTACTTCCTTCTTTTCTTTATGGACATGTTTTTCTGTCATCTTAATTTATTTTCCAGATGTATTGGATTATTGTTGTGAATTTCAAAGTTTAAGACAAAAAGGAAAACCATTAAAATTATTGGTGTAAATATTGACCATTTATATAGAAGTAGAACTTCTGTAAGCATGCTTACTTTTTTCCTAAATACTACATGCTGGAGTTGAAACAATACCAAAGTATTCCTTAAAATAAAAAATTTAGGAGCAACATGATCAAAAGACTGTGCATCTTTGCAGTATGTGCATCATACTCTTTAAATATTTTCCTTCATTTTAAGTAAATATTACTAAAGTGATGATAAATCACCTGTTTTCAAATACTTGATGCCAAGTAAAAAAATAATGAACTGTTTATTGTTCAAAGGCATGCTTTTTATAGAAAAATGAAGTTACTTCCATTATATTTAAATATCTTTGGTTTCTTATATGTGCCATGACATAATGCAAAGTATCTCATACTCTGAAAGTATGATAGGGTGCAGGATACATAACTGGTAAAGGATATCCTAGCTGGTAATTTCCATTTAATTTTAGTGGAGATAAATCCAAGCATATCCAAATGTCTTAATTCCTCTCATAAATCGAGTAGCTCTATGGCATTTGTATTCTTTTTTTTAATATTTATTTAGTTTTCTGAAAGATCTGTGTACTTTCACTTCAAGATATATCCATTATAATATTGAACAAATGTGAGAAAAATATTGTGACGCTGGATGTATACTGTTTTCTTTCCTGGATTTTTTTTGCCATCATATTTCTTCAGAACTGTACTGAAGGGGGTATGAAATAGGTTTAACTCTAAATACGTATTTATTTTCAGAATCTTAGATATGTTATTATAAGTAACCATTTAAACATAGTGGCTTGATGTATGCATTTAATTAATAATTTACACTAGAAAAGCAATGTACCATTACAAAGTATTATAAAGCCTCATAATAAACCTTTAAATTGGGGGTTTGTACTTCTTGATACATCTTTATATTATTATGTTTTTGGCATCATAATATAAAGGCATCAGACAGGGTAACCAGACATCCATTTCCATAAATTCCTTTAGCTTGTTTTACATGGAAGATAGATCTGCATGAGAAGATGACTAAATACTTTTAAAATATTTTTAAGAAAAGAACCTGAATTTAAGGTTTCCTACATTAAGCTTGAGTACTGCATATATTCAGTGAGTTTATAGAACCTAAGCTAATTGAAAAGGTGAATTTGACTGTGGATCTCATGGGCACAATAACAAGAGAACAAACTTTTCCCTCAACAAAATAAGAAAAACAAACTTTCAACTGATCTACTGAATTTGTAGAACTAACAAGCATACATTCATGTGCTTGTACCTGGCTTAAATTATTTTATATGGACTAGTTTACTGAAGAAGAAAAAGTGCATATTATTGGAAACTTGAGAAGTTTTTTGTCTTTACTCTCAGAAATGGAACTGTCCAAAAGCTATTGCTGGAAGCAAATAAATCCCCAGCCTATGGAATTTGTGCTGTTCTTTTAAATGTTTCATTTATGTAAGTGCTTTTCCAAAACTAAATAAATTTGCATCTTTTTCTATCTTTTTTTGTGATGTAAAAATTATTACGAGTTTTCTGAATATTTTCCTGTCCTCCTGACTAGCTCAATTTATATTGCCATTATAGGAATAACATCTTAATATAAATTCAACACGTGGACAGTTGCCATGTCTTTCAAAGTTTAGAAATTTGAATATGTAAAAGCTACTAATTTCATTTTTGAGAAGATTTACAGAATGGACCAATATACACATAAATGTGTTTAAAAAAAGAAATTGTGACTGTTTTTAATTTCTGCTGTATAGCTCATCTTGTATCTTCTTGGAGGTTATTCAGGTATGTTAACTCTAAAATGCAGCCTGTGCATTTATTCATAACTGGTTGAGTTATAAGTAGTTCTAACAGGGAAATTCTTGATGTTAATATTCTCTAGCTCATATATTGCTCCCCTTAAGTATGCTTATGTTGTAATCATTAGTATGCACAGCTTTCCTCCATTAAACTAAAAGCTTAACTTCCAAACAATAAGGCTCAGTTATTTACTAGGATTAAGAATTATTTTATTCTGCTCCTGCATAATAAAAGAAAGAAACTAAAATCAAAAGCCCTGCTGTCAAATCAAAGGTTTCCAAGCATGCAGTTAAAGGTTTATGAATATAACTTTTCTTTAGGATAAATATAGTTCTTAATTGTAACAGAAGATTCAAGATTGCAGATACTATTCTCAAATGTGCAATAATTTCTGTTTCCAAGTTTTGTCAGGGATACTTCTTAGGACTTCCACTTTGATGGGATTGTGAAATCCAGTTTTACCTTTAAATCCTTCCATGGCAGCTATCTGAAGTATTGTTTTTATTTCTCTTGATTTCCCTTAATACATTAATCCTCTACATAACTTTTGAAGTAGAAAAGCGGATTAGTAAACCAAAGGCCTTTAGTCGTGGTGCTGTAGTTCAAGTCCAGTGGAAGTTTAAGATCCTCAATTTCTCTTCAGCAAGAATGTTGTAGGTTTACTGATTTAAAAAAAAAAAAAAAAAGGCTTTTTCTTTTTGAGAACTGAGTACGGCATTAGAGTTTTTCTGATACTGTCTGGTTTTCAAAGTGTGCTCTAAAAAGTGTTACTCCACACATTCTGAAAAAAAACCAAACTCTTTTACAGCTTGAAGAACTAGTTCAGAACTGATACTTTTGTTAGAGAAGAGACAGTGTATGAGATCTTGTAGTCATTACATAGACAAAAAAAAAAAACAAACAACCAGCCGACACTTCAGTTTCAGAAATCTTCAGAGTAGTGACATGGCCTTCCATTCAATTTTTTACCAGATATCACAGACTGGAAATGTGAGCTTTGACTGATACTGCTGGGAAGGAGAGTGCGGCAGGCAGCTGTAATTCCCATCCTGTAAAGGTACTGATACTTAAAGTCTCTGTAGTCCAAATTGGTACACAAAAGTACTAAAATGTTGAATTTGGGCCTTAGTTATATTTTTCAAGCACTTTTTCTGTCAGACATTCCTGGATGTTCTTTGGAAAAAATTATGTTTTTTATACGAGTAAGGAGAAGATATTTTGGAGTTTCTTGCAGGTTGCTTCCTGGAATACTGTCCACTAAAAAGCAGACACTCTCTGTACTAGCCTTTTCTAAAGGTTTTACTTGAACAACTTCCTGAAATGAACAACAACCCATTTTAAAAAGGTATTTCTAGTTTGAGAATGGTTCTTTACCATGATGTATCTGAAAGGTATACTGAAGAGCCACCTGCAAAAAATTGTTCCAGGACATTCACTGGCCATACTGTAGTAGCATCAGGTTTTGTCTGTAGTGCTTGTACCAATTACAGTAACACATCCTACAGAGAAGAATCAAAGCAAAAATTAATTTATTTGTGAAGGAAGATTTTTCTTGGTATGATTTTAAGGAATCTTAAAGCCTAGAAAGTGATTGAACAGATGACTCCATCTACTGTAAAACGCATTCCATTTTATATATTTTCAGGGAGTATGGAGTGGCACAGGAAGGAAATGGCATATCGGTGGAAAGTTGCTCTAATTCAGCACAGGATTCTTGTGAGAAATCCCTTCTAATATTACATCATTCTTCTGTTTTTCAAAGTTTGAAGTCTAATTTCTTCATTTTATGCCAATTTTGTTCATATCAAAAACCACATTAAAATTAAATCAGCAGATAAAATAGACTTTCATTACTGATAGCAGAGCACATCTGGTTAGTGTGAGAATTTGTAGTCCTAATATTTTGTCATACTCTGTTTTGTGAGGACTGGTGGATTTAGTAATAATTATATTACCCCTTTCTGATAAGTTTTGGGTTGGTTATTTTTTTAAACGGTGTTATACTGTTTAACTTGAAATTCCCAAAATAAAAGTAAGTCTTATACTCCAGTGGATGTTTCAGACAGCAATGGAGGTATCAAATCAATGACTTGATCAGAGGGGAATAGAAAAATTATGCCTGTGTGAAAATTGTGTGTGGGGAGAGGGGGGAGGAGGGGAGGGGGAAGGCTATTCATGTATTACGTTACTTATATTACTTAATTTTATATAACAACATACTGTTTTTCTATTTTGTTTTGCCTGAGCTTTTTAACTTAATCTAAATCAAATTTTGTTTATAGCTTAAAGGAAAGTATTTTTTTTTTCTTCATCTGTAATATCAGATGAGAGCCTGAAACATTATTTTTTTTTCCTTACCAAAAAGATAATTTGAGGTCAGCAGTATCTATCAAAACATATATTTTCAGATATAATAGCATGTAATTCAATAAAAAGTTCCAAAATATGAAACATTAAGACCAGATTACCATCGTTGATTTAGAAAAATGCTTACATAGTTTGAAGAATAACCTTTACTAAATGGACTCTTTTATTCTGCTGTTTTTTTCTTCAGGTAGTTGTCATTTGTAGATGATGCAGAAATTAAGATGAGCATGAAAAAGCTATGACCATGTGATGAACTCTATTTGCCAATTCATACATGGGATGTCAAATGGAAGATATTGCTGCATTTATTTCTTTTATTTGCAAAACAAACATTTTTGGTAAAAAAAAGTGTTCCTTGGGAAACAGTGACTATATTCTTCAACATTTTTAATGCATTTTTTATGAAGCAGTCCTGTATACTCTTGAGTGCCTATTTTATGGCAATATTGACTTCATCTTTTCCTCTTCTTTGAAGCGTATTTATTTCAGCTGTTGATCTACTAGTTGGTGATTTCCTCTTGTAAAGATTGTATGACTCCACTATTTCTTGTCCTCTTTCTCTCCCAGTTCTACTTTCTGAACCACATATACACAACTTACTCATTTCAATTACTTAATTGGTGTAAGGCTCTTGTGTCATGGTGGAATGCAAGAAACTGTTAACCATTTGTAACTTTGTCTCTGAATAGCTCATCTTACATTATTTGGTAGTTTGCCTATCATCATCTCATTTTACTCTTTGTGCCAGACATTTACTTCCTAAAATTCTTCATTTCCTCGATACAGTTTATCTTGCACATGGATTTGATCAATATTGTGTTTTATTTTGTTTCTTGTGCAGACTCACACATCTAGTTTTTCTGTCCCCAGTTCTTAGGACATCTTGTTTTGACTCTGCTCATCTTATATATATGTATATGTGTATGTGTGTGTGTATATATATATATATATACACGCACACACACACATACATACATTTATATATATACATACTCTGCTTGGAACTTGAATGACTTAGTTTAAAGATTATCTCCGTTTTCTTTCTGGACACTTCCTTTTTAATTTTGGTTACTGTCGATAACCTATTCTCCATTTTCGTCACTACTAGTTTGAGTACCAAATTGCATACCCTGTAAAATTCTAGATTACGTGCATCTAAATTTTGTAAAACTTTCAAACGCTTGTTTTCCTTTACAGGTAACCAGAGTCATATCTAGGCTCTTAACTTTTATATATTTCAAAAATTGTATACTTTCAAAGTTATTTGGCTAAGGTTTTTTTTTTTTTCTATCAGACCTCTTCAGTTTAATTGCTTTGTAAGTCTTTATCTTGTAAAATCTAAATGTTGTTTCTACTTATCGTAGTTTCCTATACCTTAACTCCTTTTCTTAGAGGCTTACAGTGTTTAAGTTGCAGCATTTGTTAATAACTGCAATTGCCTCAAGTTATAAACATCAGAGATTGTAGCTGGACTAACTGTACATTATGAATTGTGAGTTATACCACTTTCCCAGTGTTATAGAGTAAAATGAAAACAAATTGAGATTGAAATCATGGATTGGTAACATATCCTCAGTTGGAAGGACTCACAACAATCATTTAGTCCAACTCCACTCAAGTCCAAATATCTGGATAGGTTCTCATTAAGTGTACATAGATGGCTTTTTCTGAACGTTCTTTTCTCCTGTAGTTCTAAATATCTTCTTAGGTTGGAGTATAGGAAAGTGTGTTTCCATTACTGTGTGCTGCCATGGTGCTTAATTGTTGGGAAGGGGAGAAAGAAGAGGGAAAAAGCATCTTAATATGAACTTGAGCAGCTAATCATAAGGTCAGAATTAAGCTCAAATAAACTTAGCAGTAAAGCTAAGGGATGAAATTGTCAGTGAAAGAATATGTGGAAGGTTCAGTTATAAGTGTTCTTTGATCTATGTACTTTAAATATTTTATTGTGCTTAAGTGAAAAACATTATACTTAAGTACTATTTTTGTTATTAAGATATTATTATCACATACAAAAACTCAGTAACGCTTCAGAAACCTTTATGTAAACTTAAGTCTTGTTTGTTAAAAAGTGCTATGTAATAAAACTGGGAAAATGATTCTTCAGCATAAATGATATAAAATTCTCTGTAACTGATTAAAAACTCTTATGTTTGAGTTGCTTAGTTTTATGTTTAGCATTAGTCTAATGTTAGTGTGTTAGTCTTATGTTAAGGTATTTGTAAGTCTCATAAGTAAAACACTTCAGTTTTTGTGCAGAATACATCTGTACCTGAATATTAGGTAAATGCTAATATTTTCTCCTTTACTTTTTGCACACTATTATTAGTTTACAAGGTTATCGTACTTAAATGCATTTCTAGGAGCATGTTAAGTTTTCATTGTGTTAAAGGAATTGTGTCAGTGTATGGTAACCTTTTTTTTCCTTCTACTGTACAACTTATAATAGTTACTTTATGCTGATTTAATGTCTTCCTTGAGAATACTTTCAAGGACATATTTGATTAGATTGATCAGACTTAATGAATATGTATAAATATTGGACTAAATTGTAGGCTGCATTTAAAAATAAACTGTCCTGTATGTATCATATTATTGTAGATTGCAGTGAAAGAATGGGGACTTTCTAAGAGTGAGATTCAAGTAACTTCAGCTGAACTCTCATTTAAATTATTTAAAACCCTACAATTCAGTCATTCATTCTTGAACTTGAAATTGACCTAAGGATTCTGTAGAGTTGCAATTTTTCTTGCCTTTTTTTTCTTTCAATGCCTGCTTAAGTGTTTAAAAACTCTTCTTAAACATCAAATAGACCTGGACATTAGAGGGTGTGATTTTAATATGTGTTAAGTAACGTGTCTGTCTTGGCATTGTCCACTTGTTGCTCTTAGTGAAGAGATGTGCTATGTAGAATTTTTGTTGAAAGGAGAAGGTACAAATGGAAATTTCTTATAGGGAATAGTATGCTTTTATACAGTACCTTGGTAGCTTCTTAAGAACTTTTCTAATAATATGCCTGGTACAGTACAAGTTGTTAATCATATGTGTTTAAATGACAATCATAGTTTAACTGAAAGAGCTATTCTCCCTTTTTAATGCATTTTTTCATCTCACTTCAAAATAATTGTCTACTAAAGTATTATAGGATAACTAAACTGACAGATGGCAGATCAGATCAGATTTCTGTAGAGGCTGTGTTCTTTTTAGTTTGCTTTATAACTGTCATTTCTGAAAAAAAAATGTGCTTGTTAAGACTCAGATGCAGAATAAAATAAAATGATTCCTTAGACTAAATTAAGACTCATTACATGTTATATGGATTAATTACTACTAAATTTTTTTTAAACAAATTATTTTGTTAGAGATATTTCTGCAGCTTTCAAATAAGGATTTATTTGGTGATGTTTATTAAGTGAATCTGGTTAGAGTAAACATGCTAGAATGATTTCTCAATTATGTTACTTCTTCAGGACTGAGAGGAACAAGAGCAAGAAAAACTATTAAATCGGTTGTTTAAAATCCAGAGCACAGAAAGATTGGATTTATCTTGTGGAAATATTTTATTCCAGAATGAAGCATCACTGAGTGTACTTCATGGAAAGCTTAAAAATTGAAATAGGAAATGAAGATGCCAGTTGACTCAAAAAAATCCATATGGTAGTGACATGACATAATACATAAAAATGGTAATATTTTATATTATTAATTCTTTGTAGTGGCATACTATGATTTTATGAAACAAAATGTTAAATTACATCTTAAGAGATATGAATACTGATTACTTCTTTACCTTGAATCATAACAAAATTTTCAATGTAAACAATGCATTTTTTTCACTCAAATATTAGTGAACTGTAAGTTTTACAAAAAAAACCATTCATAAAATAGCAGAAGGGATAATATTTCTTTACCTTCATTTCGTCATTCTATAGAAAGCTAAATAGTAAAACATTGAAGGAGATTTTTTAAAGCAAACAGACAGAGAACACAATTTTATATTAAAAATATATATATATATCCTAAGGATGATTATTATGTTGAAATTTTAATACGTACCTGTTTGCTTATATTATGGAAATGGTTCCTTATTGTAGTTAAGATAATCAGTGTAGCAAGACCATAGAGAATTAATCAATATGACCTGAGGAAGTGTGCCTGTTGCAAAATTAATTGGCAAATAATTATGTTGATGTAATACTTTTGGAGGAATTGGCCACATCTGGTTCATTGTGTTCAGAGGGAGTTTCAATCTAAAATAAATGACTGGATGGAGAATGTGCAACAATTGCTGATGTAAAATGGCCTGTTTTTTTTTATCACTATGTAATCCTGGTCAGATATGTTTTGTAAAGATAATGAAACTGATAACAAAATGCTCTTGGGGTTTTAGGTACAGAAAGCAGAAGTATCTGTACTAAGTTTCTGCAGAGCTGTTATAAATTATCTCAAAGATGTATGTTAGTCAAGAATTATACTGAGTTTTGTTTCTTATCATTATTTCCATTCAAAGTTTAAATAATTTTTTTTTAGTTTTAAAATGAAAATACTACTCTGAAGTTATCTAATTGAACTCAAAATTGCGTTTTTTTGTCCTGTTTTTCAACTTTGGTAAATCAATAGCTGTATATAACTGAAAACTTGAAGTTTTGATCAGCAATCCTTTTACATAACTTATTTTTTGTGAAAACATTTTTATGATAGTCTGATTTTTCTTTGGAAGTCAATGTACTTCATGTAAACATTACTAAATCAAAAATGTCGTGAATATTTACATTACTTTTTTACAGACTACATATATTTACTATAACTGTTTCCAAGAGCGTATTCATATTTAATTTCTGAATCATTGAATTGGTTATTTAATACATTTTAAACTATCTATATGTATAAAATATATTTGCTTTTACTTCAGTTAGTGTTGTTTTCTGTGCTTGCTTTTTGTGTGAGTGTGCCTGCTTAATGTAAGAGCTCCTGCTTAATGATAACTTTAAAGAATTACTTTTAACATAACTTTTAACTTTAAAGAGTTACTGTTTTGTTGACAATTATAATTGTCTTTAATTTCATTATATGCTAAGCAGATTATGCCTTAAAATATAACTTGAACTTCCTTAAAGTGCAGGATAGCTTCATGATAGCTTTCTTTATTGACAGAAAAGTACCATGTAAGTGGAATAGCACTCTGCATCTCTGCATACATACTTCATATTTTCTCTTCTATTGCAGACTGAGATACGGATTCCTCAATTCTATCTTCTTGTGTAATGACTTAGAAGACATAAAGTTTGTCCTAACTAATTCCACAGTGACTGTGTACTGATTAATGAAATCTGATGTACTTAATAATTATCCCTTACATTACACTTCATGTGATTAGTTGTTTTTAACACAAGGTCTGTCTGTGTAAAATTACAGTGGTATTTCAATAATAGCTTACTCAGGCTATATAATTATTGCTGCTTTCCTAAGCTGTAGTTAAGGAAAAGCCGCCATGTTCATGAAGAATGATGCATGTTTAACTTGAATGTTTGTATTATCTGTGTGTATATAAAGTTTATGTAGATTGTGTTCTGCTGAAATTTCTGATTAGACCCTCCTACAATACCGAGTTTTCATATTTTCATCTTCAGAAAAGCACCCATTATAAGCTCTTTTGTGGCAAAGGGAAATGTGTGCAGAAGTGACAGAAATGCTATTTAGCAGTAAGCAGTTAGAAAGTAAATACCACATCCTTTTTTTAATTTATTTTTGAACCTTGCTCTGTGAAATTTTTTGCTTTAGAAGATAGTTCCTTTCCTATGCTTTCATGATTTTGCAGACATCTGACATTTAGCTGAAGTCATTACCAGATTTTAGGAGTGTAAGCTTACATTCATTCTTTTATTATAGAAGCCAACCTGTTGCTTTAACTGTCCTTTTGGTCTCTTCTGAATCCTTTCCAGTTCTAATGCATCCTTCGGAGACAAAGTGACCTGAGCTGAATACAGTTTAAACATGCAAGTAAATCTTTTATGTCATCATAAGCAGTGTCATACTCTTCTCTGTTTCATACTTCCTTCCTAGAAATTCCTAACATTTGGTTTGCCCTTTGGCTATTAACACTGAGCCAACATTTTTATGGATATCATAATCCGAAATTTCACTCTTGAGTGAAATAACAGTCTATTCTGAGTCCATTATTTGTGTGTGAAGTTAGGATCGTTTTTCTCCTTTGTACATCGTATTTGTGTACATAGAATGTCATTTGCCTTTCTTTTATGCGGTCGCTTAGTCTTGAAATTCTTCTGTGGTTCTTCACTGACACACGTCCTTATCCCCTAACAATCATCATTCAAATAACAGAACCATCAGCATTGATGTTTGCTCCCATTTTCCAGATTGCTCACTGCATGTAATACTATAAGTGATCTCTCTCCATTGTGAGAGTGGATAGTTTGGTCTTCCCTATTCCCTTTTAATTCATTATTTTTGCATGTGAGGACTTTTCTTACTCTGCAGCAGTTTGATTTCTTAATAATCCTTTGGAAATGACATTATTGGAACCTTTTTGGAAAGGGAGTAGCAAAGGCTCTCTGTGCTCTTACAATTGAAACAGAACCTTTCAAAATTTACATCGTGTAACTTGTTCAGAGAATTTTCTTTAATCTGCGATTTCATCAATGAAATCTCCTTCAAATTTTAATATAGTATCTTATTAAATAAAGAATTTGGAATATGTATTCAGAACTGTATACTATTTCTCCATAAAATGACATTGTGGCACAACCTTGTTGTCTTCTAGTCTGTGACAAGTGCATTGATACTACATAGTAGAGAAGTCTGTAGTCAGAAACAGATCGTGTTTTATTGCATCTTATATGATTCCTACTGTATTATCCATATAGTACAGATACGAATTCAGATTAAAAGATCTTCAGAAAACTCCTTATTAGTTTGCAGTCTTTCCTAGAATTATTCTTAAAATATTTTTTTTATTTCTTTTTGTGGTCTCATCTTTCGTGATTATTCTCCTGGTTGCAAATTCTAGAAAAAGCTACTTAAGAGGCAATATAGAAAATATAAAAAACAATTTAAAAGTAAACTTAGATAAAAGGATTGTCTTTTCTAGCTCAATAGAAAAAGTACAGAAATGATCCTAGGTTATATAAAATGACCTATAAACTAACTTTGCTGTTGTATATTCTTTTGGGTTTACAGGTAAATACCTTGTATAATATTCAGTATAGCTGGTATAACCACCTTTTAAAATAACTCTTAAAAATTCTGTGAAATGGCTGTTATATTACTATTTTGAAAAATGAAACTTGTTTTCTCCTTTTTTAATGCTGTACAGATCATTTATTAAGAGTTGTCAGTTAGAAAGCTTGTTTAGTTTACAGTCCTAATCATTTTTAAAGCTCTTACGTTATGTCATCTCTAGCTCTTCAAAACTTTGCATCTTAGGTTGTTTGTTGTTTTGTTTTTTTTACCAATGATTTTTTATGTTTGCTTTTTGTGGTAATTGCCATGGCAGATAGAATTGCCAAGATATAGCTTAATCAGTACCGTATAATTTAGAATAATTCTGCTTCCAAGGAATTTTCCTAACATACCTGATACTTCTGCATTGAGGAAATATTTCATTTGATACTGACAACAAGGTTTGTTTCAAGAAAATTTACCGTTGATTTATAATCTGTAATTGACTTCAGAGTAGTTTAGATTTCATACATAACCTTACACTTGTTTACATTGAATTTTGTCACCTAATTAAATAGCTCTATATTGATACATATGTTCTTCTTTACAGCGCTCATCTTAAAGGACTTGGAGATGTCAAAAGATTGAAAATTATTCCTGGATAATTTTCAACACTATATTTGTACAGCTAAAAAAGGAAGATTGATAGCCTGACTTCCTAATAATAATTCATGTCACTTTCACAGATCGCATTTATATCCAAATACCACAAGAGAGAACTTTGCTCTACAGATGAAGGAGAGGTTTTAAGGTTTTATCAGAATACAGAAAGAAGAACTGCTGATAGCACCACAGAAACTGTATGCATTAGAGGTCAAACTTAAAAACAAACAGTAAAGAAAACTATAAGGGATAGAATCATAGAATGATTCAGTTTAGAGGCTATCTCAGAACATTTTTAGTCCAAATTCCTTCTTCAGATGGGATCAGCTGTGCGGTCAGATGGGATTACTCTTGATCCCTTGATTTCCTATTATTGTAGAGCTTCTCTGCAGCTTCTTCCACTGCATGTTAGTCCTCACAGTGGGTGGGGGTGGGGAGGGGAAGGGGAAGCGGAAGCAAACAACATACAAATTTCCTTATGTTTAATTTGAATCTCTATTTTCATTGTTTGACCATATTCTCTCACTATGCACCACCAGAAAGAGTATGAGTCAGTCTTCTTGACAACTTCTGCAGGAACTGGGGTATTACTGTCTGTCCTCCTGAAGCTGCCTATTCTCCAGGCTACTGAAAGAGATCAGTTCCCTCAACTTCTCCTTATGAGGGCAGGTGCTCCATACCCTTGGTTATCATTGTGGTATTCTATTGAACTTCCTTCAGTTTATCAGCATCATAGTTATACTAGGGAGTCTAAACATGGACCCAGTACTCCAGGAGTGGACTAACAGCTGCCAGAGGAAGAATAATCACTTCTATCAGTCTACTGTCTATGGCACCAAAACTTAAATTAATCAGAATGGTTCAGCTGAAGTACAAAGAGTGTTATTTAAGCCCAAAATAGAGCATGTTGAAACTTATGTTAATAGATATCTGATTTAATTTTGTTGTTTCTACAACGTAAAATTTTCAGAATTAAATATCTACCTGAGATGTGTGTCTGTTTAAAAAAAAAAAAGTGTCATAGCTTTTTGAAAGGAAGGTGGTGGAAAACTGGAAGTGGAAAAAGATTACAGGGAAATCTAGAAGCTTGTCAGTTTTAATAAAACTTGTTTTTCTGATGTAGTCAGTGCAGACAAGTACTTCACTGTGTGTTTTGAATTTCTTGCTCAATTATTTCTATGTCACTTCAGATGAGTTTTTGTCTGCAATGTTGGTGTTTTTTTATTGCTGTATTAGGAAATGCTGAGGAAACTGTTATCCTTAGTGTAAAAACTAAGTGTACTAAGAGTAATAATAATAATAGCTATGGCTGGACTGGTTTTCATATTTTGTATTGAGGAAGCATTGAGGAAATAGGCATAAGAAAAAAACAAGTGTTTATTTTAATGCCAGCATCACTGCTTAATCTCAAAATAGCTGCTCTTACTTATATTTCTAATCTTTCACGTAACTCTTAGTTTTAGGGTTCTTTGGTATTTTTTTTTTCTATATACATGTGATTTAAAAATGTTAATTCTTTTTCACATACACAAATGTCTTTCTGATGGTTACTGTTAGTACTGCACAGAGGAAGCAGATTATTTCTTCTATTTCTAATTGCATGATGGTTTCTCTTCTAACTAGTAGTTCTTATTCTAAAAGTGAGTTATAGTTAACGTGGTATTCTTAGCATTTAACTTGTTTGTGATCACTAGAACTGGTGCAACAGGAGGTTTTAGATACAGTAATATGATTCTCAACAACAACAGTATTTTAATGTATCAGAGGAAATGTGTTTGAGTGTTTACTTATGTAGAGAAACCTTAATAGTTGTTCTATGAGGAATTTTATAGGGGAGGGCAAAAAATCTATTACAAAGGTCCCATGAATCAGTTATGACAATATTGAACACCCATTTAAAGATTTAAGGTAGACAGTATGATTAGTATATTGAGAGTTCTGAAAGTTAAAGAACTGTCATACTGTCCTGAAATAGTGACCTCCAATGAAAGGTCCAGAGAAAAAAGTTATAATAATCAAGGTTGTAAAACTGTAGGTTGCTTGTTGGCTGTGCTATTTAATAAGGGCACAGCCAGAATATGTGAACCTCTGAAGAAAAGTATATGAACAAAAATAACACCAAGATTCTCAACATCATAGGAACTGCTGCAAAAATCCCAAAACGAGATGACGTGGGGATGAGGAGCAGAAGCTCGTACCTTCAGCTGTCTGCAAATTCATGGATGACTTGGGCTCTGGAATGTGTGTGGTTCTGCTACTAAGCTGTCAGTTTATCCTTCCTCAGAGTGTTCTATTGCAGTGTAAACTGCTTCTAAACAGTTTATGCTGTATTTCAACAAGGATTTTATTCAGTAACTAATTTGAGTGGCATCCTATTTAAGGAACTGAGAACAAGTAGTTAGCATATACGAAAGGCTCTTATCATTTGATCTTGGTGACCAAGAGAGGTTTATTAGTTGAGGGTGTGGCCTTTATATTTGCAATTTCTATGTTGTAGAGACAGAGGGAGATTGGAGGTCCCATCTCTCTCTCTTTTTTTTTTATGGATTGTGGGGAGGGGAGGTGTAGGGGGAAGTGGGATTAAAGTGAGATACTGAAAATTGTCCAAGACAGATATTCAAGGATGTTACTGTTCCAGACCCTAAAACCTTTTCTTTGGTTTGGTTCTTGCTGTTATACGTAGCTATGGTAGGTGTTGTATAAAGTAAGGTTAGCCAACTAGACTTAGAAGACATTGGGCAAATGACATTTTTAGTACAACAGCCTCCCTCTCCTTAGGCAATATTCAAGACATACCACCTAGACAGAAGCAGAATGTATTAGTTTAGTCTGTATTTTGGCACTTCAGGTTTTTGGCTTATTTGTTTTAATGCAGTCCAAATAACAATGTATACCAGAGCTTTTCATAAATTAAAAGAAAATGGCTATAAATTGATGCTAGTGTCATAAATGTTTTTGTACAGTGTAATTGTTCTGTGTTTATTTCTTGTCTTGTGCTTATTTCTGCCAGAACACCTCTTTTATGATCAAACAGATCTATTTTTCCCTCACCCAGATGTTTCCTTTACTGTCAAGAACTTCTAGATTTTTAGGAGTGGAGACTTTTTAGCAGAGTTCCTGTAAACATTTGCTTCTTAGAAATACTGTCTCATTTTCAGAGGAGCTTATAATATTAATTTGCATAGTGTGTCTCATTTTCTGGCTTTGACCTTGTGCAAATCCTGTTCTGTTCTTTTTCGATACTTAAACTCTTACCCAGAGTCAAGAGTGTCTTAAATATTACTTTATCTTGATCGGTGTTTCTCAAGGATCCTTTTTTAACATTTTTGTGTTTCCTTGGATTGTGGAAACACTTCTGAACACTGAACACTTCTGAAAAACACTTGGAAAAAAAAAAAACAAAACCAACACCTTTAAGGATAACTTTTATATAAATGGGTAAAATACTTCTTTTTCCATTTTGTGATCTGCATTGATGTTATAAGACAATATCTTTTTATTCGTTTTCTGAAAAACTCATGCATGCTCACCTGGACATGAGAACTGGTAGCACTGCACATTCTGTTGTCATACTGTTGCTCTAAAGCCAAGAAGTTCAGGATGTGCTGCTTCCACTTTTTCCAGTGCTGCTCTGGGAAGGAAAGCTTGAGCACATCTTTCATTTATCAGAATAATTTTGGGTAGGTTGGCATCAAGTGTGCCTTATATTCATATTTATGACATTTTAAAAGTCAAGTGGAGCATCTGCAGAGTATTTTCAGTCTCTTTGTCCTTTAGAAAGAACTTTGCTTGGCTGCTGCTGACAGCTTCTGAATTTCTCAGTATGTGTCATGCTGTAAGAACATCTGTAATGGAAATAACCGATTTTCAAATCTTGTTTTCACTGAGCAATCCCCCAAAGATCAAGTGTGTTTGTTACAGTGAAATCATTTTGTACTACAGTGCTTCATTTTTTCCAACCAGTTTTCAGGTTGTTCATCATATTCTGAAGGTGAACAAATCATTAGTGCATACAACCTATTCTTATCACAAACTCTCCAATAGGAAAACCAGCATGGATGGTAATTAGAAGCTATACTATGTATTGCAACTAACAAGAATGATTTTGGAAGTGTTTAGCGGTTTCTGTCCAGTTATCTTGGACTTTCTGGCTGTTTTTGTTTGGTTTAAGAAAGACACATTCATTTTGATTTGGTACTGCTTCTTGATGTGTAAATCAGTAGTATATAGTCAGGGTGAAATGTTTGTCAGGACAGTCAGTCTAGAGGGGAAAAAAAGGGGTGACATTCTTCAGCTCTATGAAAATGTTAAATGATACCCGATTCAATGCTTGAATGGTTTATTTTTCATACTTTGTTTTAATTCCATGATTCTCTATAAATATCCTTTTACAATATTCTATAAAATGTACTATGTACTTATATTAGCTAGTTTCATACAGTCTCCTTTTTCTCTTGAGAAATAATCTCTGATTATAAGATTATGTATTACATTTCTTTTTCAGAGATTCCACCTCCCTTTTTAATGGGTGTATGGTAGGGAATTGTTCTGGTTCATGACTTGTAGTCTGGTAGCCCAAATCTTTTAAAATTACATTTAAATATACAAAAGGTACAATAAATGGATGAGTTATGTCACTCCATCAGGCTACTGTGGCAAATGTACTCTGTAAGCTAAACATTCTGTGAAATCACTCTCCCCCTGAATGCTTTAACTTGCCAATATTCACTTCCAATTTGTTAAGTACAGAGCTTACTGCTGTTTCTTCTTGTGTATTGTGTAACTGGTGTCTGAATGAGAGATAAGGGTACAGAATTATATGGAATTTGCAATTTTAATATGTCACATTTCAAGCTAAAACAAATACAGATATTGATCTGTTGATCTTGAGTGTTTGTTTTTTTTTTGACTTGTTAATCTTCCTTTATGTGTGAGTAGATATTCCCTAATTCCAACAGGAAATGGCTGGTTGTCACATCATGCCACTTTTGTTCCTGGTGAAGGATGTGAAATATTTTTAAGTCAGAAGGAAAACTGACAAAGCAACTACAAAACACTAACAAAGCAGCACAGATCACTTTACTGGTCTTTAATAATGTGTGTAATACCGTATTGGAAGAAGTATAGGAGAAGCTCATGCTCTAGGAGCTCAACTCTTCCTAATTTTCTTTCATCCCATTTTCTCTTAGTGTTTTGCAGGTCTTTTAAGGAGAAACTTCTACTGAATTTCTTTATTCTTGTTTGTTTCCTAGTGATAAGCAGATCCATGTTCATAACTGTTCCTCCAATAACTCTCATAGCTTTAGATCCCAAATGTCATTAAGCTTGTCTGCTTGTCACCATTTCTGCGTGTTTCCTTCTGTCCAAGTGATTATGTGAAGTTGGTGTATACTTGGCTGTTCCTTGCAATCCCAGTCTTTCTGAAGAAAAGTCCTGTCTTAGTTTTTCTTTTCCAAGTCTTGAGGACAAAAGGCATGCAAGTGTTAGGTATCTGTAACCTAAGCCCATGCTTGATTTTCATCAGTAGTGACTCAGTTATGTCAGGTATGTGTTTCTGAGTCTTACATATGCTTTTTCTACTAGAGGGTAAGTTATTTGTCTACATTTCTTTAGTGCACATTCTGGAATCCTTGTCTTCCAAAATAGAACATGCTAAGGCTGTGATGACTGGAAAAGGAGTGAGAACCAACATGCCATTCAAGTTGATTATTATTTAAGGAATTTTTTTATTCCTGTGTTTATTTATATCCTTATTGATAACTTGTATTTATTGTCTTACTGCAAACCAGTGTTACAAATGAAGGCTTGTCATGATGGACAAGTCTTAATTGAATAAATATTCTGCCCAGATTATTTTTGCAGCTCTCAGGTGTTGCTTTCACTCACTTTCCACACTCTTGATCTCTATTTATATTTAAGACACTAAAGCACTAAATTGTTCCCGAATCTTTTGATCATAATTTCCTGTGGTTGGTTGTATAAGAAGAAATCCACAACGATATCAGTAAAATGATTAAAGCTGCCCCTGTCTGATGAATTTGCATATTTCTTTTCTTTCAGTACTGAGGCAGTAGTTATCTGTACGCATGACCCCAGTGAAACTAAATCTCATCAGTTCTTTTGTGTGGAACTAGTAGTAGAAAATCTTATTGTGGTTGTAATGCTGGTGTTTATGGTGAAGTATGACTGGCATTTTAAAAGTTTGAAATGCCATCTTGACATTAAACACAGAACTTTGTGTACAGTGAAGACTGAAGGCCTTTTAACTGAAAGAATATGTGCTGCTTATTTTTTTACATTTTCCTTTGCTGTAGAAAAGACAGCATTCCTCTGCTGTAAGGTGTTTATAGAAACTATTATTTCCAGTGGATTATGATGTTTTCCTATAATCAGAAATCTGTGTGAAAACAAAGGGTGTTGCGAGAACCGCAAAAATTAACTTCGGAGAAACTAGTTGAAGTTGTAATGTGAAAGGAGTTTGTCCCTATTGCTGTATGATTGTAATATTGACTTGTTGGTTTCTTTGGGATTTTTTTTTAAGTTATAATGTCAACGTAGTTGGAGCTGAACACTAAATTCTAATTGTGTGTTTCTGTATTTTGTACATTGTAGCAGAACAGAATAGGTTGTTGCACTTCTTGAACTCTCGCTCATAAGGCTGACCTTTATGTGGTTGCTTGTCTGCTTTTTTTCTTCCTGGCTGCAGTATGGATTTCTGATCCTTAGGTAGGAATGTCTCTTGCAAGGGAACATTTCTCTAAAATGTCTGCATTTTTTATAAAAATAGACTTTTCAGTTACCAGGGCTTACTTTGTCAGAAAGATGAACTGAAGTAACTCATGAAAAAGGTACCCTAAACTCTTTTAGAAAAACAAAAATAAAACAAGCAAACAAACAAAAACAACAAAAAACAGCTGGAGAAATTCTTCCCATTGAACTTTTCTGAGTTTCCTGTTTGCTTGCCTTTTTTTTTCCTGAATAATCGTATTACAACAACAGAATTGTCTACCCTTTTTTAAAAGATCAAAGCACTTAGCATAAGCCAAAATCTGTTAAGCTTTATTTCTGTTTATGGTGTAAACTAAAACTCTCTATAGCATGGTTTGACCTCAGTCTGATTTATTGCTTTACTTGGCCCTGCATTAGGATAGTTGTGGTTTTCTATTCCTGTTCCTACTAGAATCCTCGTGTGTTATGATTTCAAATCGCTGAAGAGCATTTGCTCTGGATACTGAAAACTTTGTCTGGTTGATCTTTACAGTAACACAGAGATACTAGGCTTCTTTTTTTTTGTTGTTTGTTTTGAAATTTTTTCTGTGTATGAAAAATGATATATTTTCATAATTTAAAATTTAATTTTAGATATTAGAGTAATTTACTGTTTTAGTGAAGGCATTTACTAGATCAAGTCCATACAGGAAGATTCTGAAATTAGGAACATAGTCACAGTTCTTTACAGATCCATTTTTTCTTGACTAATGACAAAGTATGCAATTAAAGATGACTGCATAAGTTTGTTCTTTTCTATAAATTTTGACCCTACCTGTTAATGAAGAAGTGTAATTTATGCTCAGATTTAAAATATGCTAACCTTTCACTGACTTCAGTTGTCCACTTAATCTCATCCATGTTATATCTAAATATTACTGTCACTGATGTTTTTCCCTTCTTCCAACACCAACACACATCACAGTAGGAAAATTTCTTCAGTTTTAGGGGGAAAAAGTAATTTAATTTATATATGTTTATGTGGATATGTCTGTATATGCATAGGAGTGTCTTTGCAAGTGGGGGAATCCATAGGAAGTACGATCATTGAGTATTTTGTTTCCAATTTTATAAATCATTTTTTAGAATTTTCTATTACGATGAACAGTTCTCTTACCGAATATCTTAGTGACCATGTTTATTGAGGATATGTTTTACCTTAAGAATGAGAAAAGTGTATAGTTACCTCTAAGAGGCAAGAATATCTGGGTTGGCTTTTATTTTTGCTGCCAGTAATCTTTGCTATAATCTTGTCTCATCCACTGATATTGTCATATTAATTGCTGCAAAGTGCATGAGTTGTTTCACCCTGGGAATATATGATATGAAGGTTTTGAAATTTTAGTACAAGCAATATTAACAGAAGTGCACCCAAATTATTTTAGTACTGACTAAATTAAATCACTTGATTTAAACTTAATCTGTTAGGACAGTGGCTGTGGATTTTGTTATTTGTATTTGTTCTTAATTGTGGCGATTAACAGTCCGTATTTAGACATGCTGGTTAATGCAGCATCCACTGGACTCATTATAAACGTTCTGGTTTAGATTATGCTTTTAGCCGTTCTAATCCATTCAAACCTCACTGATGATGTAATCTAAGGAGTAGTAATAAACATGGAGAAAAATTTGGGGGTTTGTATAAACAAATCATTAACAAGAATCTCAAAAATAAGGATACTACTGCTTGACCCTTTTTAGCAAAGTCTCTCCGTCTGCTGATACAGTATTACTGACTGAAGTCCAAAATAGAGCAGGACACTCCAGAGGCACTGTGATAAAATCTGCTCAACTGAGTGCTTAGTTCAAATTTTGAACAAGATACAAGTTCATTATTGTGGAATAGGTAAGAATAAAAGGCAGAAGCGTTAAGTGTTTCTATACAGATGTTTATGCATAAATTTGCTTTGTTGTGTCACAAAAGAACACATCATTGAGTATGAATTGTGGTAAAGCAGATACTTATTACACATTAAGCTAATTTTATATTTTCTAATGACTGTTGCTTCCTCTGAAGTATAAAGGAAGAGTATTGGAAGGAATACACAGGTGCATGTGGAATAAGCAGATGAGTGAGTGTTCATGCCTGTGAGTAGAAGGCAAAGTTATTAATACTAATTAAAACAAACTACATGAACAAAATATTTCCTTTGGTACTGTGAAAAAGGAAATCACCACAGGAGAACTAAAGTGGAGAAGTTTGGGAAAGAATAGAATTAGAAATTAAGGAAGCATAGGAAGCATTGAAATGTAAAAGAAGGAAAGTTAGAGAATAAAAGCTAAACAAAAGAGGAGGATGATTAAAAACTATGCATGGAGAATGCATGACTTCAGAATTAATGGTTGTATACAAAAAGCAGAAAATTTGGAAATGTTACACAAAAATACTAAAATGTAAATGCAGACTGGATGTGTGAATTAAAGATGCATTCAGAGTATTCATTTACCTAGGAAATATAAAGCTATAAAGAAAAAGAAATGCAAAGGAAATGAGTTCAATTTCTATTTTATAATTTTGAATAATGTATCACTACAGTTCGTCAATTTGTAACAAGTTCACTTTAGAAGTGACAGGTGCTTTTTTATGTTACAGGAAGAAAAATAATTCCGCGAAGATGAAAACTAGTACAGGAGTCAGAATTAAAAATACTCTGTTCTCAGGAATGCTATGTATATAAATGGCAGTTGCAATTTAAAACAAGACTAGTACTTTGAATGTACTTCGGGCTTTTTTTTCCCCCGTAAGACTTCACCTTTAAGATGATTAACAAATTAATTAAATAAATTTCAAAGAAGTCTGTGAAATGGGCAGCTGCTTTAGGTGTCCCTGCCTGAGTAGTGGGGTTTGACCAGGTGAACTTGAGAGGTCATTTCCAACCTCAACTGTTCTGTGATTCTGTGTAGTATATATGTGTTCTGAAAAAAAATGCTATAAGTGGAAAGAAATATACAGTGAACATATGATTTAAGTATTTGGCAGTCACGCTATGGTTGCTAGGTAGTGTGCATTGAATTTTTTGCATTTTTTTCCACTTTGGAGACCAAGTTTGCACATCTCATTTTATTTTATTTTTTTTCCTAAATTGGGTTACATCAAGTTATTGGGGAGACTCATTTTCCTAAAATTATTCACAAGTATTTAAAATGCTGAAGGTATTAAATGTTACTGTAGCTCCTTAAGAGTATTTTTCCTTCAAAGCTGAGAAGCAGTGGCATTTCTCTTAGATTTTATCACAGTTTTATGCTTGCTGTTACCATGGTAATTCTTTTTCATGCAGTCAGTTTCAAAGGAGGCAGAGGATTCCATCAGGTCTTCTGTTATTTATTTAATTATGCAAAAAACAACCTGGAATATATTTCTGTGTAAAAATTCTCAATTCTTTCTCAATTTTACGTGCAGGTATAGCTTTTTAAGTCTTACGGAATTATATTTTCATTTCTTCCTTTTTTATTCATAATTCAGTCTTTTCATATTTCACATATTTAATGAAAATTATCTACTTATTCCACGTTATTTCTAGATTGCATTTTATAGTATTAGAATAACTTAAAATTGTTGAAGACAATCTGCAAATCATAATCTGATTTCAATTTCAGTAATCTGAGTTTCTTCAAATTGGGCAACATTGAGCATGCACAATAACTTATCATTTATTACTTTTTCTGCAGTTTCAAAAGGCTATAGTCGGCCTACCATTAAGAATCACAGTCAAACATACTGTGTTGAATATTTGTAGAATCTCAACAGAATGTGCCCGCAAATCAGAAAAGTTATCCTTTATGCTATTGTCTTTCTTAAATAGTTTCATTTTCTATTTTCAGTGAGGCTTTAAATGATACAGAAGGGGTGAAATACACTGTACTCTAATAAATGACATAATAAATAATCTTTATTTCTTTTTTCTCTTCTGGGTAGGTGAGACACTGAGGGAAATGAGTTCAAGTGAGCTGGCTAAAACAGTAACATTTCATCGCTCTTTAGAGAGAAACATAAGGATCACCTAAATTAAAGGACTGGAACTGAGGTTTTTGTCCTCAGAGGCTTAGTGGTGTAGTTTCGTGGTCTTCTGACATTAATTTAAATGTCATTGCCAAAAAGGTAGTCTTGCCCTAAGCCATGCATTCCAGTCCTTTCTTTGCATCAGCAATAGCATCTGTCCAGTTTTGCAGTAGGTCTCATCAGCTCACTCATCCATTTGAGAATGATTTTTATTTTTTTTTTTTAAAGGGAGTTAAGAGGATTAGTTTGCAAGCTGATCACTGAGCTTATCTAATTCATTTTGCAGCCGTAGGAACACTTTGCGTGGGAAGGAGTGGAGGAAGGAGGTATACTCCCAAGAGCTGAGTGGGTTGCTGACCCAGTCCCTTCCAAATTGTTTCCTGCTGTTTGCACGATTGGAAATACTTTATTCTCAGACCTATTTCTGTGGTGCTTCAGTGAGTTACTCTCAGTATTTTCAGAGTCAGGTTATAATAATTTTTTTTCTATAATAATTTTTTTTTTCTATAATAATTTTACCTGGAAATATTTAAGCTGATTTTCCTCATTTTGACTAAAGTTGTTGAGAAAGTGTATTGTGAAATTATTAAATTTGCCTGTTGTTTTGAAATAAAGCTATTTTTTTCCTCTTTTTACTACTTTTTTTTTTTTTTTACTCCTTCCTTAATTGCATGCATTAGAAGATAGACACTCAGGATTTCTACCCTTACCTTAAGAACAGAAAATAAATTTTAATACTTGGTAGTTTAAATAGAGGAAACATAGACCTAGAAATGCAGGAGGAAAAAAAAAGTAGAAAATGACGCTACCTCTTGTGATACTATAGAAAGTTTTTTGTTTTTTTTTCTCCCTGTTCTTCGTTGCAGTAAAATCATCTCAAGTGAAGATCATTGAACCATTCTGGGTATGAAAAGGTGCCCTTCTCCCATCAGAATGTTCCTTCTGACATAGGGTGTAGCAGGCAGGAAGCCACTTTCTCTCCCATTCTAACCATGTATACTTCAGGAAAATGTAATGTGTCAAGCATGTATAAAACTGAAAAGTTCAGTCATGTGAGTGAGGAGAGATTTAGATAAACATTTTTTTTGCAGCAGATATAGGTATATTAAGGTATTTTTGAATTCAGGTGGATAGCATATAAGCAGGAGTCTTTTTAAATTTTACGGATGAAGCTGGAATAATGATTAAGCCCACGGAGAACAAAACTTAAGATTGAAAGCTTGGATTTACACATTTTGTGTACATGTGTAGATAATGCAGTGCCCTGTATTTTAATTTCTTTTGTTAAACATTGGGAGATAAAAGTGAGAGGGCTAGAGGCTGGGAAACGCTGCATTTATAACAGGAGTTACGGGTAAAATTTAGAGTATGCTATTCCAGAAATTTTGAAAAGTGTGACATTTATTAACTTGTGTTGACTTTTCTATTGTGTTATTTAATTAAGATCACAAATATTTGCAATTGCAACAAATTACTAATGTAGCAAGCTACATGAATTTACAAAAACTGCTCCAATCACTTTTGTCTTTTCTTTCAGATGCACAAAATTAATGTGTTTAAACCTTGGTTTGGCATTGCTTCTCTTCTTTGTTTTCTGCAATAGTTAATTATTTTTAAAGGAAAATATCTTAAGAGATTATGGAGTAAATCCGTAAATGTAATGGCAGTGTAATGTAAGAGTTAATGGCAATATTTAGGTTACTATCTATATATAATTTATTTTTGCTTTTATTTGTCCCTTTTCCTCTAGGATAAATACCAGTAGGACTTAACTGGAGGCAGGAAAATCACTGTCACCCTGTTTTTCCAGTATGTAACGAACTGTATTCACATCTGCTTTTAAAGTTTATTTCTGATCATCCTGACTATAACTCCTTGTCCTAGCACAGGAAAAGGGGAAATCTACTCCGGAAACTGGAACAAAGAACTTTGTAGTGACCGAAAATAATATTCTTCCTGAATGTAATTTGGAGGAGGGGTAGTTTGATGTGTGATTGTCTGCATTTACAGACATTTTGAATAAATCAGTTTGCAGGCTTTTAAGATTGTGTGAACTTCTTGAGATTTTTTTCTTTATTCTCTCATACAGTATTCTTTCCATTTGGATTAAACAACCCTTTCTTTAAAATTCTCTGATGTGTGCTACTGTGTTCTCTGCTTATGTGCATTTCCAGCAGGAAAATGGGTCAGGAGTGGGTCTAGAACAGGATTGTGAGCGGTGGGGCAACAGGCAATCGTGCTCCACAGGGATCCTGTGGAGCAGGAGCAGAAGTGCCATGAAGGTGGTGGGAAGAGATTAGTACTTTGTGCACACAAACAGGAAACAGGCTTTCAAAAGCGGGAAACTGGCCCTGAGCCATGGTGACCATTAGTCCCTACTAGGGTGAGGCTAAATGTCTGTAGCCTGCATTCTGGCAGAAAATGCACCCATACACTTGGAGGTGGTAGCACTGTTTCTTGAGAAGTGAAATACTACATGGGTCATTCTTGGAATTAAAGCTTTGTGTTTCTGTAATATGGAGCAAGATAATGGCAAATACAGGGTGCATAGGGATGTGATGCAGCTGTTATACTGGGAAGAGGATGGAGTGGGTCCTACTCCTCAAGGGTGCCCACAGATGTGTCCTTTGGTAATTGTGAAGGCAATATGAGTCTTTTTAAGTGGAGAGATTATACATTGTCCTAGTTAGTGAAAAAAGTTTTAATATACTAATATTTTCATATTCAGTGTAAAAATCTATGTAAATATAAAGATTTATTTAGTGTAAAATCTAGAATTAAATTTCAGTTTTGTTACATATCACAAGATAATTGACTTAATCCACTACTTTATCCGTGGTGCTGACTGCTTGCTAAGAGTTGGCTGAATATTAGTTGGTTGAATATTTGTTTTTTTGTGTGGATTTTTTTTTGTCTTTTTGTGAAAAATATTAACATATCTACTCAGAAATGGCTACATGTTTGTCGTGTCTTGATTTGCTATCACTAAAGGAGTCAGTCCACAGTAGTTATCTGATAAGGAAGGTAAGCATGTGAATTTCGTTAATTGAGGACACTTTTCACGGTTGGTGAAGCTGCGTGGAGAATTATGGTAGCGCTGAAGTCTGAATGATGGAGTTTTAAGTGATATCTTAACCATTCATTGTGCTTATACATTCAGGGAACTTTTTCTTGAGTACAATATTCATTATCATTTACATCATAAAATCATATTTGTTGTTTGAAAAAATACTGATTTACAGTAGAAATTTAAGTACTTTAAATTGTTAAATAGATTCCCCAGTTGAATTGTGATCTCTTAAACCAGAGGAGTAACAAAGGAATTTTTAAGCCTCTTGCATCATTACTGATGGAATTTCTAGATCTTCAGCAAGCAAAGAACAGGCCTGAGGTCTAAATTAATGCAGATAGATTGTTTAGGAGAGGAAGGAACTTAGTGTGCAGTTCTTTTTTTGTTCTTTTATGTTGTTGTTGTTCATTTTTTGTTTTAATTATGGGTGGAGCAATAGCTTGTACTAAGACTGCTAAGCACTTCCTGCTGACTCTGGCCCTAACTCTTGAGAATGCTTGTCACGTACATTTGGTCTTACATTTATCAGCAGTGATTAGAAAATGTGAAAAGTGTAACACTTTTGCAGCCTTTCTTTTAGCATCTAATGTGAACAGTACTAATTGAATTTTAGATGCCTGTATTTCCTCTTTAAGAATGACTGATACGGATTAAAAACATGTTTACAATTTAGTGTGTATATTTAACAGGGCTAGGGAAGCTCTCTGAACTGATGTATTAAGCAAGCATGTTGCTACTACTACTAAAGTTATTTCTAAATGACCTAATTCAGGATGTATTCAATGTATAAAGATCCTACATGATGAGCTGGTACTGGATAAATAATCCTGGAGAATTCTCTCTGATTTCTTATAGTTAAATGATCTTCCCAAGTTATATAGTGCATATCATTAAGAGTTTGCACAGAGATTTTCTCTGCATAGCTGCAGTGCTTGGGAATGTGATTTTCTTCATGTACTTACTACTGTTCTCGTATAGTTAAAGATTTCCTGTGTATTTTGTCAAGCTTAAAGGTAGGTAGCTCTTCATGGAAAGTGCCAACATGTGTGGTTTGCTACATTTGCTATATTTTAAGAATAGTGACCATCAGAAAGACGCTTCTACTGTTCTCAAAGAGGCATAATCATCAACTTAGAGCATTACAATGCAATTTCCTTTCCTGTACATGCAGAATATAGTTTAAATGTCTGAAAAGTTTTTATGACCATTAAGAATAATATACATTTCATTTCCATATTTAAGTGTAGGAGCTTGAAATTTAACATGTTTCTAAATAGAAAATGCATTTTTTTTATTTTTGTTAACATTTGCCCATTATAATCTTATAAAAATCTAAGTTGACTCTATGTTCATAAGGTGAATGTATGTGTAGATCAGATGACAGAATAATTTATGTTAGAAAGGAAGTGAGACTGCTTAACTGAAGACTTGTACTCAAAACAGCAGCTAGAACAACATCATGTATGGTTTTGAGCATCTCTGTGCATTAACACTGCAAACAGCAGTGCCAGTGTTCTATCATCTTCACACTGGGGCGTGTTTTTTCAAAATTTTGAGTTTGTATTTAAATGGAATTTCTTGCTTCACTTTGTGCCCGTCACCTCTTGTGATTTTGGTGCATAATAAAGATTCTGGGTCTGTCTTATTTACTTCCACCTACTAGGTAGGTATTTGCACATGTTAAGATCCCCCTAAGTGTTATCTTCTCCAGGTTCACCATCCTTAGCTCTTTTTAGCTCTTTCAGCTCCTCCTCATACATGTGACCATTTTTATTGTCCTTTGCTGTACTTACATCAGTATGTTGACGTCTTTCATTTACTGGGGAGCCCAGTATTGGATGTTGCACTCCAGATGTGACTTTATCAGTTCTGAGTGGAGGTGAATGATCACCTCACCCGATGTGCCTCTGATGCTCTTCCTAATGCAGCTTGGGACTCCATTGGTATTATCTGTTACAGGAGTGCACTGCTGGTGTATGCCAATATAGTGTCCTCAGGACTTGCTCTGAAAAGCTGCTCAGACATTAGATCCTCACTATTAGATTGAGACTGTACCAGGAAAGGGGAAACGGCATGCAGAATAAGGCTTACCTGTGGAAGGTGCCCATTGCACTGAGGTGGGGAGAAGGGAGAAGTGCAGTAGGGATGCCAAACTACAGTGAACAGTTCATATTCTGTTATGTAAAAGGCAAGTGGTTGGGACATGAGGACAAAGCAGCATGGAACTACACTGCACAATTCCTAGGTTCTTCCCATGCTACGTTTTAATACATTTGATTATGAGCAAAACTGCTAAATATTGAAAACTAATCATGTGGGTTTTTTTAAAGTTCTTTTTGTAACATTTAAAATTATTTTTCAGTATTCTTACAGCTTCATTATGCCATTATTCGTTCTTTCAATGCAGCTATTCCTGGTTTCCTCAGGAAAGGTCAGAGTCAGGCAATCTGGCAGTATGGCAAAAAAGTGAACTCTCCTTGCTCTACCGCTAAAAACAAAAGGACTGCACAAAACAGCGAATCTAATATCATTCATCTTGACACTTCCTTTGGCAGTATGGCAGATGCACATACATGGTCCACAAAAGTACATAGTAAGTGAAAGGAATCGAGTCATACTGAATGTAACATGATTGGTACATCTTATTATGTATCTTAACCATGATTGGTACAGTACTTATGGCAAAGAGTAGGAGCAAAATCACTGTTAAAAACCAGTGCAGAAAGGATGGAACCTTAGAATTTTAGTAGACATTAAAACAGAGCAGTAATTTACGGTTAAAGCATTGTTCATTTGGAAAAGATCTCTGGTTATCTAGAAAGTAAGTTAAGTTCCAGCATATGTCAATAATGTATTCACTGTGTTTAAATTCAATATGTATTTTCAGCGTTGCTGATTAATTCCACAGTGAACCTTGAAGTCAAAGTTTAAAGGTTAGAAAAAATTCAGAAGTGTGCTGTTCAATTTGAAGGTGTTATTAATTCAAAAATATTGTGAGTGAACTGTGCTCTAAAATAATATGAACATTGTCAGCTGAGCTCCCTTGAAATATCCAGAAATAATACTGATTCAGCTAGAAGCCTTGCTAAAAAAAAAAATAAAAAAAAATCACAAGAAAGGAAAAAAAAAAGCAATATAAAAGAAAACCAAATCCTCACATCACTTATTCACCAATCAGAAAATACAATTTGCTGATTCTTAGCACTTTTTATTGTAATTTTCTTCTCAGGGAAAAAAAAAAATCATTTTCTTTAAAAAGAAATTAATACCTTCATCAGATCAAGGAATGTAGGGCATGTAAGACGTCTGTGTTCATTGTGAACTGTGTGGGCATATTGCACTAATCAGATTGCATTTCTTTTTATTTCTTAAATCACTCATGTGATTTAAATATATCTGATTGGTTGAATGCCAGTAGATGAAAATTTGTCAAATTGTACTTTTGGGAAGATGATTTCAGCTGCTATGTTTTCTTGCAAATCCGATATGCACAGCTACTGGTATATTACTGAAAACTCAAGAAAATGTCCGTTGCCATGAATTAGGACAAATAAAAAACACCAGCTGTTATCTGTGATTTTTAAACTAAATACAATTGTATGCCTATTTTTTTTAATTAATGAAAGGTTTTAAGAGTCCCATTATTATAGATAAGGTTTGAAATAAAAGCACAACAGGAAACTTGCTATAGTGATTAGTTCACACCTGCTAACTGCCTTGAATAGGCATCAGGATAACATCTGGCATGGAATGAGTTGATTCTTTAGACATTTGTGGCTCTTCCTACAACAACTGACTCTTTGCAGCCCTCTTTTTGTCAAGGTGCTACTTAAACTTGTCCTGCTTTTGAAAAATGCTTATTGCTGTGGACACAGTTGTCATAAGAAAAGATATAAATTAAAGGAATTTTCATCACAGTTTACACCGTGTTTAATGTAGCAAAACTAAAACTAGAAAACAGTTTAAGTGAATAGTATAGGGGAGTAGTGATATTGTAACTTAGCTTTGGTTTTGCTTATATACAGAGCTTTCACACCACATTTTTAAATCCCTGCTTTCTCGACTAAGTTTCATCTCACTTTTACTCTTTCCAGAGTTGTCATTAGCTCAGATTTTGTTAATGAGATGTAGTATGTGTAATATAGAGCACAGTTTGGATTTTACATTATTTTCCCGAAAGCTCCAAAATTTTATCATCATATGCTGAAGTCATGGAATGTCAAGTTTTTTGACGAATGTTTAAAAGTTCATAGGAATCTGACCATACTTTGTTGTCTCTGTGGACAGTATGAAATTGGAATGATTTATAACTTGTAACTGTAAGAGTTTGTGTGCTTTCTTTCTAAATGCTTGACACTAACCAGCTTAGGGAACAGGATACCACATTTGATAGGTAACTGATTGCAGCTGCTGTAGCAATTCTTTTCTCTGTAGTGTTGATTCAAATGGTCTGTGCATTACAAGATTTCTATCCTATTAGAGCTTATAGGGGTTCGTGGCCAGGGGTTACAAATCAGCCAACTGATGGTGCAGTGTAGGAGTTGCAGCATGCCATCTGCTTGTGAATTAGCTCCTTGATTACCACGGTTTTTAGCCTGACGTTTTGAGGTAAACCAGTCCAAAGTTTTAGTTTATCCCGATTCGTCAGTCTGAAAATGATCAGATCCAGTATTTCTGTTGTGAGGGCAGCAGCATCTGTCAGAAAGGAGTTGTGTGCAACTGGGGTAATAACTGTTTTAGATATTGGTCTCAGTTTAGTCTCTTTCCATGTTTCTGTCAGGACCTTCAGTTTTTGCAGCTATATATGCCATTACTGGGTTTCTTTATGAAGCTGGATATTCTGGATTGTTTCTGTAAAGTGGTTTTCACATTTTAGGTTACAAATATTGATGCTTCTTCAAAGAGAATGGTAAGTAGAGTTTGAAATAGGGGAAATAGTAGGATTTAGTATTGCAAGTAAACTGACAAACTACTCACATGTAATTTAATGTTGACAGATTCTATATATTGTGGATGAGAACAATAAACAATATAAATAACATGAATAGTGTTGAATGGAGCATTGGACACCCTGATTTCAAGAGAGATGTCCTTACCATGGCAGGTGGTTGGAACTAGGTGGTCTTTAAGATTCCTTCCAATCCAAGCCATTCTATATTCAGTGAAGAGGACTTTGAAAAAATTCTGGCTTGTCTATTTTTCATAAATACAGTTCTGTAAAAGCAATTACCAAAAGCAAAGGATATTAAAAATAATGGTAATGTAGGAAGACTGGTTAGATGCCAACTTTGAAGAATTATACTCAAATATCAGAAGCATTTCGTGTCTTAAACTGTAGTGTTTTGTTTTTTGTCTACAAAAAAAAAAAACAATATGCTAAAAATTAGTACTGCTGTTTTTTTTAATTTCTCTTTACCTGCTTATAACATAACGTGTTAATATACGTAGTAAGAATAAGTGCTTGTGTTTTGTTAACTCATAAACTTTGGTCTTCACATAGATACCCCCAACTCACAGCACAGTAAGTGAAAATTGAGCACTGTCATTAGCTGGCAGAAGCAAATTGTAAAGTTTTATTCTTTTACAGTAATTTCATTTGATAGGAAAAGTCAGTTTTGTAAGCCAGCTTGTCTGATCCTTGATGATTGATTACATGCAGCATGGTAACTCTTTCTCTGAGCCAATTTAATTACTGATGTGAAGGAAAGTGAATGCATCAGTTACTGTACAGATGTAACTACTCTTAGAAACCTGTCCCTAGAGTCTGAGGCACCTGAAGAAGCAGAATAGTCCTGTTTCATAATTTGATAGTAGCTGTTTCTTTGTCAGCATGCTTTATTGTTTTTATTTTCTTGGTTGCCTGGTTTTATTATTATTAGTTGTAGTTTTTTCCTGGGTGGATATTTGAAGGCTTTTAAACATACTGTTTTTAATATTAATATGTCTATACTCTTCTCACACTAGCAAGGAAGCTCTGCAGCAAGTTTGCTTATGGATTTGTGCTTCCAAGGAATGACAGTTTAATATATTATTTTGGTTTTAAGATATTTAGTATTATAATTTTATTTTCTTATTTTTAATTGACAGTTAGTAAGCACCAACAACTTTATTGTTATTCTTAAAAAGAAATATGCCAAATTTTTCTAGGTAGAAAGGAATTTTGGACGGTAAGTGACTAGCAACAATGTTGTATTGATGTTCCTTGTAAATATTTTTGCCTCAGTTCATGAATCAGTATGGTTACTTCTCTTTCCATGATGCCATATTTCTCTTTATTAAATGTGGTTAGGTATCAGTATAATTTCAGAGAAAAACACCTTATAAACATGGACTGTATTATAAAAAGTAGCAGGTAATTGGATTGTCCTACGTATTTTTAGAGACTTTTGCTTTCTCAAAAGACACTTGGATGCATGAAAAAAATCCTTTTTTTATAATGTTTTTAGTAAACTGATTTTAGTAAGTCTAAATCAATAACAAGTTTTTGAAACAAGCTAGACAGCATGTAACACCTGTGGCTCATCTCACCTGCTACCATCACTTCCTCCTTCTCACCTGCTGCTACTGCCTGCTGTTAGTTGACTTTCAAAGGAAGCTAATGTTGGTAGAATGCAATTAAAAGAAGCAAGTTTTGATTAATAGATGCCTTGTTACATTCTTTAGTTAAAACCTTACCTCATTTTATGAAGTTTAGTCTTCATTTCTGAAGAAGCAGCTGGAAGCCTTGTGGAGCCTGGTTATGAATCTACTTCTGTAAGAATGAACATCAAATTAATGAAAATGGGATCCTTTAAAAAAAAAAAAAGAAAAACTGGACATTTTTCTTTTCTACTTTCATGCGTTTTTTAATTATTTTTCTTCTGATTACAGCCCATAGTTGCAGAGCATTCAGTAGCAGTGGGTGGCAGTCATAAATCTCTATAGTAGATTTCTGTAGCCTGGCTGCCTGCTGGCACAATTACCAGCTTAAAATCAGCAACTTCACAATTTGAAGGAGGCTTTTTACAAAACTCAGGATTTTTTAAGGAGATTGTTAGCATTTTGAACTTACTCCTCTCAAAGTCAAGAGGCAGTAGTATATGAAAGCATTTGGTAATCTTTTTCTTTTAAACTGCATTTAAATAATACAGAGATTAGGTTTTTTGGTAAGGTAATAAAGCAGCTATGTTGATATTCTAGGTTCTGTGCTTTTGGGGCAGCTGAAAGCACACTGCCTGCATTTGTAGATTGCATGTAATTTAAATCAGGTAACTGCATTTATTAATAAATAAGCTGTATATAATACTGTTCATGTATGTACTTTAGAATGAAGCAAACAGCTTTTTGTGTTTGTGCCATACCAGACTAGAAGCATCTCCTTGTGGAAGTACTAAGACGAGAATTATCCACCACTCTTTCTTGCCACGCTCAATTTTGCTTCTGTAATGGCTGACGGTGTACTACCTTCTCTATATTCTTTTCCTGTAGAAGTGTAAAATATGACAGTCAGGGACCTCATGGGCTGGCAATTAACTCTACTTTCCACCTGCCTCTTTGTATTTATGCTTCAGAATTGCAGTTTGTTTTAACTTCTTCCTGTTATTTATGCAGCCAGATCTGAGTTTTGACTCTGTTAAAAGATCTGGAAAATCTAGTTTTCTTCATATAATTGTCTGATATGAGCAAACATTAATTGACATTCAAGTCCTTCCAGGGGAAAGCAAGTAATAAAGGATTGCCATGAGGAGCTCATGTTAATATAGATTTGTAGCAGAAAGTAAAATTATTTCTAAGAACACGTAGCTGAGTACTGCACCTCATTGTTTCAGTACAGTTGTTTCACACCACTGCTTATAGAAAAAGAAGAGAAATTATCCTAGTTATGATGTAATTCATTTAGAAGTCTTAGAGTAGTAATTTTAAGTAGTTGGGAGATAAGTATATATGAATTCTATTTCAGTGTGATTTTAGTAATCAATGTAGCAATCAATAGAGCATATTTCTGCAGAGGTGATTGAAGTATCCTTTAATTGCAGCCTTTAATTAGAATTGAAGGCTCACTATTCTAACTCATCTATTACATTAACAATTGCAGAACTGGTTTACTTCCATTTAAATTTAGATACACTGGGGAGATTCGTGGCTCAAATTCATATCCTTGCAAATGAAGGTGATTTGTTGATAGAAGCCATATAACACTACCTCTTGTTTATAAGTGCAAACAACTCTTTCTAATCATGTCCTATCCAGTTATTTTATTTAGGGAGAGTAAAGGAGCAATGGCAGGACTGTTAATGTACAGTTTTGCCACTTTATTTTCTTTTTTATCGTTAGGCCAGATTTCTTAGAGAATTACAGTGGAATTTTGTATTGGTTATTGCAAAAATGCCTTGCTACAAAGACTTGAGATGTTAACATTATCAAATATGTTCAAAAATCTTTCGAGCTCTTCATGCATTTTTTTTTCTTTTCAGGCCATTCATATTAAAGATTTATTACGTTATAGACAGGAACTCATTTTTGTACTTATAAAATACTTTGAGATGTGTGTGTGTGTACACATCCATGTTTATATAAAAATATTTCCTTCCCCATGGACAAAGGAAAACCTTAAAATCAGCATTTTTATTTTTGATTGCCCTACTTTCTTTTCCACATCCATTTGTTTAATAAAATTCCAATATCTAAATAATATGATGTTCCTATTTTGGCACTTACTAAAGCAGATGAAAATGCTGTCTGAACTGTATGTGTTGCATTTACAACCAGCTGTAGCTTACTCTGCCCTCCAGGTAACCTGTAAATTGAGATACTGTACTGTTTATTTGCAAAGGTAGTGTTATCTTGCATACTGCAATAAACACTGTAAGCAGAAAAGTTAGTTCTGAATAATGGGCTGTCTTCGGCAAGTGATATCTCTGGCTATACCAGAATGTGATTAGATTACAGTTGAATTTTATGTAAATATCTTTTATGTTGAAAAGTTAAAGAATGAGAACATTTCCCAGATTATAATATGAGTTTATTGGAGATTATTTCCTGTATTCTAAAGATTTATCCTGCTGGATTCTCTGAGAGTTGGCTTTTTTGACTGTTGACTGTTCAGCCGCACACCATTGCTTTAGAACATATACCATAAACATAATCATTTGACTAGCAATCGACTTAAAAGATAGTCTTGAGTAATATGTGAGGAAATCTTGATAATTTCAATCTGAGATCCCCATTCTTATTTCCTAGGAGCTTTGTGTGTCATGCATTTTGGACAGATATGCATTATGTAATTTAGTGAGATTCAAACTTTGTGCTCATGAATAATGACCTCTTATTTTTAGTAGCACATGAAATCTCTGCATGTTAGAATTTCTAAGTCCTTTCATTTGTTATTAGTTAGATGTTGTTTGACAACTTCCCAAGTGAGCATCAGCATTGTAGTCATTTCCATGCTACTACTCCACCTTGCAGTGAGTGACTGCATCAGAGAAAATCTTGAAGGAGTTTGCATAGAATATTGTGTCAACTTGGGAAGAAATGCAATTCTAACAGGTCACAATGATAAACAAAATTAGCATCGCTGACAGGATTCTGCAGCAGACTGACTTCTATAAATCAGTTTGCAGAATATATTACATTTGAAGTTTGTCATCATATTATTAGTAAAAATAAAACAGCAGATCTTTAGATTTTATGTACGTATGCTTTCGCATGCACGTTGTGTCAAGAGAGAACAAAATTGAAGCACAACACTCAAACTTACATTTTCTTCAGGACAAATGCCATACAAAACAGTTTTAAATAATGTGAGCAGTACCTGCTGTATGGGAACTGCAGAATCATGGCCTGAACCTCTAATTGATCACCTAAGGCAAGCAGTGAGTCAACCATGGGAGCACAGGTGAAGGCAATTCACCTGTGCTGCCGGAAGGCGTGGAGCCTGGTTCCACCTCTCCTAGACCCATTTAAGAGCTGACTACCAGTGGGATAGGATCTCTTCTGGAAATCCATCCTCTGGAGTTTTGCAGCGAGGTAAGCTATAATCTTTTTGTAATTATAACCTGCTTAATTCTCTGGTTTATTTCATAATTATAACATCTCCATATTCATTGATTCTACACCTGCCCACGCATAACACAACAAAATATTGTTTAGCCTTAATAAATTTTTAGTGTAGAGGTTCATAATCTTTAATCTCTCTTAGAGGTATTCAGCATGTAATGCTTTCTTTGTAATTGTAAATCACCTTTGATTCTGTCTGTATTTTACTTAATAAGCAGAAAGCACTTCTGGTGTTAGTCCATCATCATAAACAAACATAGAACAAAAAGAAGTGGATCACTTTTCTATTTTATTTCTCACTGATTTTTCACCACTACAGTACTGAGCTTGTGATGGGTAGACAAACAGGAGTGTCATGAGAAACAGTGGACATTTGAAGTATCCCCTACTTTAGAAATTCTCACCTGCCTCACCTTGTAGCCTCCACCGCATTGTTATGCAACAAACTAAATTATATGATTTTAGGCAATTTGCTATTTTTCTCTTAACTAGAGGTTTATCCCTGAGGCTTTTCAAATCTTTCCACATTCATTTGCATTGTACGTCTGGTGTTACCAAAGAAATTACCCAGGGTGTCTGCAAGGAAAAGGTGAAACTGCATCTGAAGGAAACTTCTGTTTGCTTTGAAAACTGCATGATATTTTAATTCAAGTTCATAAAGACAGTTTCTGTAGAGTCTCATGTCACTGGCTAGATCTATAAACAAAGGAGATTAGAGCTCCTTCTCTGTAAGAAAATCACGAAAACTGTGCTTTTATGTCATTTGAGAGTCTTACTCTTGTTTACAATTTGTTTTTTGAGGGTTTATTTTCTATTTATTTTTTACTGAAATGAAAACTTTCAGGAAAGGAAAAAGGAAACAAAGAACAAAATCTGCTTCTTGACTCTAAGCTTCTGGCTGTCTGTAGAGAACTGATATCTTGTTTACTGTCAATTTGAAAATAAATTTTTCTTTTGTATGTTTGAACTCAGAACAAAACATTAAATAATTACTAGGAATTAAACACTGTAGTTGCTTCTCACAAAGGGAAATTTCCTCTTATCGCCAAAAAAGAAAACCACAATAATGTGAACATAAATCTGCCATGTATGTGTAAATATTTCCACTGATAAAAATTGATCGGTCTACAGTTTGCAATACAAGCTTACTTGCCAAGCTTTTTAGGATATTACCTAACTGCATGTGCAAAAATTGAGCATTGGCAGTATCTTAGAGGATTTCTGGACTCTCTCGTGGTCAGCCCTTTGCACCCTGGATACTGTCCCTGTCATCTAAAAAGATGATAATAGTTAAAAGTAGGAACTTAAAGATGTCAACACATGAAATCCATTTTTCACTGATACAGTGCTATACTTTCAACAGAGAGGAGACCTATAGATTTCACATATTGAGAAAAACTGTATTGTTCATCTGTATTTTTATTTGAAGGCATTTCTGTAATGAGTAAGAAACCCCACGTTATAACTGTGGTTTGATTCACTGATGGAAGTTTTATTTAAATAAATTCTGTTAGCAGTGTTTAGTTGCAGCTGAGCCAGTGTAGAATAAAATTTATAATGCCATCTGCAAAAGACTCATGACTGGGTCATGGTTGATGATGTATGTGAGGAGCAAACATTACAATTATAATCAAATACTGATACATAATCTGCAGTGCTAACCTGGTGCAAACTCAGGTGAAATATTATGTGTAATTGTCTTGGTTTTATTTTAAACTTGGAGGAAAGTTAATGAGTAAAAGTATTTCTAATAAAAAGTAGCACTGATTCTATTATAATTTAATCATTTTAAAAGTTCAGGAAAGTGGCTTTTCAAATTTAATTTTACAACTTCTGTAGCTGTGATGATTGCTTATAAATGAACAGCTGCATCTTCATTGCCACAGGCTTAAATTAAAGTCCCAAAGTCTCACAGGTTTTGAATTCCATAACGTGTTAGCAAGAAACCTGCAAATATAGGAAGTCTGAGATTCTGAGACTGGGCACAATTCATGCAATATTCATGATTGCAATGCAAACACATTACAACCTTGCACCAACTGCTGCAGTGAAAACCACAGTAGAAGTTAAAATATAAAGGAGAAAAAAAAAAAAAAAAAAACATTTTCCTGTAATTATGGCAGCGTGTGGCTATTATATTCTTATTTTCTATTTCAGAACTTAATTTTTAGTTGAAATTGTATTATTTTTGTTACTTAGAGTTTACTAACTCAAGTAGCCCACATTATTTAAGATGATGTTTTCTCCCTCGTTTTTCTTCAGTTTGATATTTTATAGATGAAAAGCTTAACATGAGCCAGCATTGTGCTCTTGCAGCTCAGAAAGCAAATGGTATCCTGGGCTGCATCAGAAGAGGGATGGCCAGCAGGGACAGAGAGGCGATTGTCCCCTTCTGCTCTGCTTTTGTGAGGCCCCATCTGAAGTACTGTGTCCAGGTCTGGAGCCCCCAGCACAAAAAAGGCAGAGTTGTTCAAGAGGGTCCAGAGGAGAGCCACAAAGATGATCAGGGTACTGGAGCACCTCCCCTAAAAAAGACAGGCTGAGGAAGCTGGGCTTGTTCAGCCTGGAGAAAAGAAGTCTGCGGGGCGACCTCATTGCAGCCTTTTAGTACCTAAAGGGAGCCTTCAAACGGGAGGGGAGCCAACTCTGTGAAGGGTAAATAACAGCAGGACAAGGGGAAATGGTTTTAAGTTGAGGGAGGAAAGATTTAGGTTGGATGTAAGGGGGAAGTTCTTTACAGAGAGAGTGGTGAGGTGCTGGAACAGGCTTCCCAGAGAGGCTGTGGATGCCCCATCCCTGGAAGTGTTCAAGACCAGATTGGATGGGGCCCTGGGCAGCCTGGTCTAGTAATACATGGGGAGGTTGGTGGCCCTGCTTGTGGCAGGGGGGTTGGAGATTGATGATCCTTGAGTCCCTTCCAACCCTGGTCATTTTGTGATTTTGTGATGTTGACTTACTATTCCATGTTGCTTCTTTCTTTTGCACATGTATAGATATCTTCATTATTACTACTACTACTGAAATTATTTGGGTCAGAAATGTATTATCTTATGAGTGGTACAGAAGCCTCCAAAAAGTACAGTGACTAGGGGAAAAATCCTCATGGCTGTAATTCAGAGTGAAATCAGAATGTGTCATGTTACTCAAAGAATTGCACCATGTACATCTAGCAAGAAATACAAATTTAATGAATGGGAATTAGGTAATTAGAAAATCACTGTTTAATATATATAGCTAATATATATTTTCTACACATGAATTGTTAGCATTTAAATAACATTCCTAACCTTTACAAACCATCATACTACATCTTCCCCACAGACTGGCATCATGAAAATTCTCTACCCAAAATTCATTTGTTTGTTTGCTTGCTTTTTAAGAAAAGGTTCTATTGCAGATTTCTTTTGTCTGATACATGTTTTGATTGATAAGATTTTGAAAGTTTCATAGTTAAGTATTGCAATAGTTAGGCACATTGAGTGTACCAGTTGAAGAGGAAGAGGAGCAGCAGAATAGCATTCACCTTCCATAACTTTTAACCATTCTGTACACTTAAACCTCTAACGCTTCCCTACTAAGTTAAAGAGACTGTATAAGCCTCACTGTTTCAGAGCTGGAGAATGAAGCAGACTTAGGATTGCTGGGGACCGAGTCACTCCTGGTACAGAATTTATACAGCAAATTAAAACAGGATAAATATTGTTCTTAGAGCTCACTTTCTGATTTATAGGTCTACTGCCTTTTTACATAGACAAGCTCTTGGGCAAACACAGCAAGTGGCAATTTTCTGTGCATTCATATCAGAAGGAGTCTGCCATTTGGAGGTCAACTTGTCTTGCTTCCTCGGAAGAAGTGGTGAGGTTCTCAGCTAAGTTTATGTCATGTTCTTGCATGTCAGGGCCATGGGGGAGTTTTTGGGAATCAGCAGTTTATGCAGACTCATCAGAAACTATAGTCCCCAGAATGGATCTCTGCAAGAGAAGCAATGGGAAAACTCTGCTGCTGTGGAATCGCTAGAGATGTAAATTCTTTCTTTTTCCCCTGGCTCCTAAGGAAGTTTTATGAGCAGGATTCTCAGCTTATGATTTAATTTGGGGAAGGTGTGTTGAGCATTTATGTAGTAATTTAATTGCTGGTGATTTAATTTATTTCATGTTGAATTATACAGTTTGTGCATTTAGAAAGATGTAACTTGAATTCAAAGGGCAGTAACATTCTCCTTGCAAATGTTCCTAGGAAGATTTTCTAACTGTAGTGTTAGTGTTTGGTCAGATTTGTGCATTATCACTTCTATAATTTTTCTTGATCAACTGCCTACTAATTCGTCAGTCTCTGCCAGGCACAGTACTTTGTATGGATTCCCATTATAAACAATGATTCTTTTTAGCTGATAACGATCTCTCTGTTTTGATTAACTGGAAGATAAGCAGGTGTCATGTCTGCTAGATAAATAGTAAGTGTGTTGAAGAATATTAAAATATTTCTGTGTTAGGCCATATTTGTCTTACAATTTTAATGTTGTTATGGTTTTAACTGCAATAAAACTTCATCAGGGTGTCAGGTGTGATGCTGGATTCTTGGTTCTAGGAGAAGAACAGTGTTGAAAAAAGTAGTAGTTGCTGCTAAGCAATCTTGCATAGAGCTATGTCCATTCTCAACAAGGATTGCTGAGGAGTGTCACTGAGCTGGGAGGGAATGCAATTAGAACAGCTGACTTAAACTGGCTATAGGAATGTTCCATACTGTACGTAAGAAAGAAAGTCTTGAAGGGGTGGGAGTGCTGTTAATGAAGGTCCCTGTATTTCTTAAGCATCTGTCTTGGACTCTACATAGTTTTAGACAGCTATATTTAGAGGGACGTAAATGCCACTCATAAGGGGGAGAAAAATACGGAGCAGTGGGACGTATTGTAAAAGAGTTAGAGTCTGTAATTCAGGAAGGAAGAATTCAGGAAGGTAAAAATAATTTTATTGCACTGAATATGTAGGCAGTACACACAAACTCCTCCTATGTGTTAGCCATGTAAACCCTGAACTAGAATGTCAGTACTGGAGACCAATGAAATCAGCGTACTGTACAGCAACAAAGGTGAATGTGTGTATGGGTTTGCACACATTTCTATGTTGCATGTGCATTGATATAACAACCTCAAAATGGCAGCTGGTCCTATTTTTCACATGACAGCATTCTTTCTAGAATGAAAATATACATCTGTATTGCATCCTTTTTTCATATTCCTGGACTGGAACGTGGAGTAATTCATATGCTACAGCCCTTGCTATAACTACAATTGCTATAACCTTTCTCTGTGATTTATCCTTATGTGAAATGCCTTTTTTTTTCTGTGGTATTAATCTTGAAAGGCTTTTTTTTGAAGGATTGTGACTTAAAAATCATACAGCAGCAATAGGTATGCTGATGGGGAAAAAAAAAAGAAAAAAAGCTAGAGATGCTCACTTTCTGTTTTTTCCTTAAAATATATTTAAAATATTCATTCAATAAACAAGTATATTCATAGTGTACAAGTATTAGGAATTTTTCTCTAGAATTAAAGTAATTTCTAAGCTTAGTATAGCTCTTTTACATGGGATATGTTATTTGCTTCTTCTGAACAGATAGATAGTAATGAGTGTATTTAGGTATTTTGATTTCTTGAGCATCTGGCCTTATCTAAAAAAAATTCTACAAATTTTCAGACTTTTAAACTATGAAACCTGAGAAATTATTTTTAGGAGAAAAACTTCCATGATGATTTGAACTGTTATCACTTTAAATTATAAGATGTATCGTTTCCTACAACTTCTTAAAATATATTTTACTGCTTAAATGGAAGTGGGCTTTTTTCTTTCAGTAAATATATGTGTAGAAGGCACTATTAACAAAGGTTTACTGTAGCGTAGCATAGAGGCTTTAACTGCCAACTGAACATAGCTTTGCATGAAATATATTCTTGTGCTTTTGTTCTTATCAAAGTTTATTTCAGATACCTTGAAGAACACTTTTTTTTTTTACATCTATATATTCTATTGTCTTACACAAATCAGATCAAATCCTTTTTCTTCCATCAAATTTGATCTTATGGGGATATTTTTTGTGCTTAAATTTTAATGATTTTGACAGCTTTCTTTTTCTGAGAGACCTTCGCATTTTCAACAATCTTATGTATTTTATTAATTTGAATTTATTTGTTTAGATGAGTAGTGTTTACTGGTTGGGTTAAAAAAAAATATTAACAGCAAAATTCTTGGAACTTTAGTAATCTTACAAGTATATTAATAAGCAAGTTTTAAGACAGTTTTATAAATAATATACTCAGTTTGGAGGAATTGTTGACATATCAAACAAACAGTATGAAAGCTGCTTTGGAAGTTATGCCTCCTGTTTTATTTTGCTGACCCATGATGTCAGAAATGGTATGGCAGCAAAAAATGAACCTTCCTGCCAGTATTCAGTTACATGTTGTTGCCATCTAACAGATGGCAGCAGAGAGGCAGTCCGACACAATGATGCCTGACATGGAACTGTGTGTGAAGCATAGGTACATAATTGAATTCCTCCATGCAGAAAAAAATTGCACCCATTGATATTCATTGACACTTGCTGAATGTTGATGGAGACCAAACAGTGAATGTGAGCACAGTGAGGTGATGGGTGGTGCATTTCAGCAGTGATGACAATGATGTTAAAGCCATGTTCTGGACAACCATACACAGCTATAGCACCACAAAATGAAGAGCATCTTGATCATCTCATCCACACGAATTGGCAGCTTATGACCTGGGAACATTGTAAGGAGACGAATACCAGCTTCAATGAGTTGGAAATAATGGTGGAAGTATTGGAATATTGTGAAGTTTACACCAGGTGGGTGCCAGAAATGATCAGAAAGAGCACCATATACAAGTTTGTCAGGACCTACTGGATCAGTACAAAGCTGAATATGATGCCTGGACTGCATCAAGACTAGTGATGAGATGTGGTGTCATCACTAGGACTGAAGTCAAAACAACAATCCATAGAGTGGTGATATGAGAATCTCCCACTGAAGAATGAGCTCAAGACACAGCCCTCAGCTAGTGAAGTGATGTGCATCGTCTTTGGAAATAGGAAAGGAGTGATCCTTCTGGATTTCCTGGAACTCTGTCTGCTACATTGCACTGCTAACTAAGCTGAAGGCTCAAAATTCCAGTCAGGCCAGAGAAGAAAACAATCTTTTTCTTGCAACATGGTAATGCCAGGCTGTATACCACTTTGAAGACTGTGGAGCACATTACCAGATAATTACCATTATCTTGTCTGAACTGTCCTACCACACCCACCATATGGTCTGGATTTCACACTTCCTGGCTTTCATCTATTTGGGCTGATGAAAGAAAACTTTATCATATGACACATGACTATATTCTATGTCACTGGTGAAATCAACAATGTCATAGCAACTTAAAAACAGAGGGTCATTTCCTCTAGTACAGATTTTTACTTGCACAGCATGCAGGTCTTGTTCACTGTCAAAACTGCATTGCTAATGGTGATGGCTATGTTTAAAAAGAGCGCCTTGTAGCTGAGAATTTGCTGTATTGTGCTCTTTGTAACTGTTGTAGTTTCCATGTAAATAGGAGGCCTTACTTTCAGATAATACCAATAATACCAATGTGTAGTGTTTCTTCAACAGTTTGCAGTCCTTTCCAATTCTTAAGCTTTTATTTTCTAGAAATTTGTTTTTTGTTCATTTGCATGCATATTTTCTGATTGTTTTTCATCTAAGTAACAATCCTACATAAAACCATAGCAGTAAATATCCCTGACCTTTTCTTGATTTGAGTGAAATTAATGAGCTTTTGGAAGTGAAATCTACAATTTTTTTTTTATTTAAAAAAATCTTAAACAGAGGAAAGTAGTTATGTTAGACAGTAAAGAAGTATTACAACAGTGTAATAAGTATCAGTAATTCCTTATCTCATTTTGTATATTTTAATATTTTGGAAATTAGCATGATATCCTTAGCCGATAGCCAACAAAACATTTTGTATAGAAGGGACTGTTTGCTTTCAAGATGTCTCTCCATTCTCTCAAAGCCCTTGTCAATTGTGTGGTGTTTTTGTTTTTTAATTTTATGATCTTTTTAATTTCTTACATTTCTTTCTAGCAGGGGAATAAGTCTCTGAGTTCATACTAATAAGTACACCAAACCCAGATACATGTAATTCGCTTGTGACCTGAGCGAAATGTACTTTGAAGTTTTCATTTAGATATGAAAGCTCAGATGCTGTGAAGCAGTTTTCCTCTTGATTAATTTCAGTATCTAAATTGTACTTAAGGAGGTAACTTTCAATACATGTAAAGTAAATAGTATGCGAATATTAATGTGTATGTGCACATATGTTCATGGCTAGCCACATTTATCTAGATGCAACTGTATATATGCAAATTGAGTAACTCAAGCTATCATCTTGCTGTGTTGTGTACTTTGAGAAAAAGCCAAAATGAAGTCACGGAGACAGTATACGCTTACTGAGACAACTGATTTATTTTAAACTCATAGCAGTGTATCTAAGAGTCTGTCTTGTTTCAACGTTGCTATATAGATTAAAATGTTATCGTTTTATTTTGACAAGTATTTATTTTGACATATCGCCTGACTGTGTTGCCTCACACTGATGCTCTTGTGTTCAAGTGTAGTGTTCTGTCCCAGTTTTGTGGTGCTGAAATTACAAATCACATTGGGGTATTCTCTTACAGCCAGCTGAAAGTGGAGTTGGGCACAGTGGGGCACACTCTGGAATGTTCCTTTTTCCTGTCATAAATCTGTGTGAAGACCTGGGAAAGGATTGAGTCTGGGATCTACAGTTGAGTAAAACAGCCCTCTCTGAAATCTAATTAGCTAACCATTTTGGCCACACTGATGTGCCACATGTGATCAGTATGGGCTCAGCAGTCACCTGTTTCTGCTAAGGCTTCCTGTGAATGTCAGGAAACCTGATAAGAAAATACTGGAAGACTGATATTTCTAATGTTCATTTTTCCATATTTTAGCAAATCACAATCATTCATTGCACTTGATTAACATCACATGTTTCAAGAAACACACCGCTATTCATACATGTTTCAACTTTTTTATTAGATGTTTGACTGATGTGAAGTATCAGCTGCAGAAAACATTAATAGTTAGAATTTCAGAAGGTATAATTGCAGATGAAACAGTAAAGATCTGTTTATCTCTCTGTTAAAGAACGGAGCATCAGTTAAGCGAAATGTATCTAGTCGGTAATCTGCATCTAAGTTAAGTATGCCCTAGTTTTATGAAAGAGACATAAAGAAGATTCCTACAGGCCATACTCATTTCTTTTTGATTTCACAGATTACTTCATTAGATTTTTCTCGGTTAGATTCTGTTAATTACTTTATCAGGCAATATTAAGTTTCAGTCTCTAATTTGCTATGTGTTTTGTGTAAACACTCCCCAAATTATTTTGTCTGGATTAAAATGAATGCAGAACATGAATGTGTTAGTACTGCTGCCAGCCCTTGTTGCCTCTTGTAGTGAGGGAAGTCTATTAGCACATCAAGGCTTGTGTTGAGAAAGATGTCTTTCTGTGATGGAGATGGGAATGAGCTCTCAACTAATAACAACTAGAGCTGCCTCAAGAATTGAGAATAGAAGTACAGCAAAGAGAGAATTATCGATGGAGAAGAGTGCCTTCTTGAGCTTTCTTTGACATTTTGCACATATGTGACTTGCTACATTTAAGGATATATGAATTTTGTCGCTTATCAGATAAAAGTCTCTTACATCTCTTAAAAGCACAAAATATTACTAATGTATTTCAATAAAACACAATTTTCATTGTCTGGTTTTATTTATTGAGATGTTATGCAATTGCAGAGATGAAATGTATACAAGGAAGAATTTTTATGCTAAGAACATTACTGGCAATTTACAAAAGACTGTTTATTTTATATTGCTGGAGTAATTGTGTCAAGGCACAATCACATTTTACCAAGTTTTGTGAGGTAAGTAACAGGCTGAAACATTTCCTAGCTGTTTTAGAACTGTTTAGAACATTTCCTAACTGTTTTAGTACAGGCCTTTTGATCATTGGTCAGAAAAATAAATGTATGGGATGCAAAGGTTAGTAGACGGTTCTGCTGTGATTTATCAAATAAAAACTTCAATTCAGTTGATGAGAGATTGTAACTTAGCCTTTCCATTAGTTATTCTTAGCTGTGGCTCCTCTGTCAGGTTTTCCCTTTCACTGTCAAATAGGCACGATACACTGGAAAAGTATAAGAAGATATAATTAGTAGATGCATTGGGGGTACTTTATGCTGGAAGTGCATTGGGCTCTTTAAGATTGATTCAAAAGCCCAAGAAAAAATATGCAGAAACACAGAAAAGCCAGACATTCATTTCTGAAAGGTACAGTGTGTTTCCCAAAATACTTTTAATCAGGTTCACAAAATACAGAAGCATATTTTACTTTTTAGTAAACGTTTCTGTGAATGCAGTAGAACTTTCACTTATTGAATCAGAACTTTGAAGGAAGCACTTAAAACTTAATAGTATCTAGTATAGATAGGTGTATGCCCATTAGAAACTCAAATAACAATGCAAGTATAAATTTCATAGCTTCTTTCATTGTATTGCATCCTGCATATTTTTGGTGAGCATAAATAACTGGCAGGTGATGACCACCAAATCTGTGTTTATTAGTTTTCTGAGAAAAAGCTGTTCTTAACTTGCATATGTTTTATTTCTTCCTATTTGTAAAAGGAAATTATTCATATATGGCAACTCAGATTTTATCTGTAAATTGTTTAAGAAATAATTTATATTTGACAAAATCTGCACACACACAAAAAATCCATAAAGACATTTGGTACCTTGTTTTTCAAGCTTTAAGCTGTTTCAATAATGGGATTTGTAATTTTAATACAAATTTTGAACATTATATGAAGACGTATTGCTGGTTGAACTGTTCTTTTTTGCATAGAAACTTGCAGTGGGCTTGTAAATGTATGAAAATAATAAATAATCTAATGGTTTGCTTTAGACAATAATTGAGACTAGAAGTTTTTTAAATTACAGCTCTTACCAACTTCAGTGATTTTTAGGCTTATTTTTGTTGTGCGGGTTGGTCACATCTGATAGTTCTTCTTGTGTGACTCTAGCAAGTGATTGTACACTGTTATCTGAGTGAAAAGCCGTTAGACTTATATGAGGGAATATGACAACATTGCTTCAAAAGATTGAAGTACTTCCCAGCTGTGTGTGAATAATTTCTTCAGACCCCTATTCTTCTTTACTTTTTTTTTTTTTCCATTTATTTCTTTAGAAATTGTAAGACCTAACCTTCAAAGAAAGGTTCTTACTCTATGTGGAATGTGCATTTGCGCAATTCTCTTTCTTCATGGAGCAGTGATGTCTGTTTTCAGCTTTCTGGTTTATGTGTATTAGAATGCAGTATGTTTGGACTAAGACGTATGATTAAATGTGTGTGTACTATGTTGTGTGTTCTAAAATAACACAGACAGTAGCATACCCTCTAGTCACTTACTGCCAAGTCCAATGAAATTCCTGTTTAGCAGTGGCTCTTCTCCTTTCACATGTTTTGACAGCAGTCATCCTTGTTAAGTGCTTTCCACATCAGACTCCAGTAGCTTGGATGTAACCTGATCTATGTTTGGTTTCAGTGTGTTGTCTGCTGACCTAGAGAACACTTGCATTAGCTGCATTGATCAATCCACATCACATCTCATCATTTAGGAGACAATTAATACTGCAGTGTAAAGACTCCCCAGAGCATTTTTTTAGAGCTGGATTGCTTTACATAAAAACCACAGGAGTTGTTTCTGAAGGAAGGAAGAATCCAAACAGAAAAGAAAAGTAGGCATCAAGAAAGCTACGTGCAGGAAACGAGCTTCGTTTACAGTGGTCACTTCCACTTATGTCATTCAAACCCCCTTCTTTATTAGCATTATTTTGAGGAAAAAAAAAAATCATATTTTGAAGATGATGTATTGAAAAACTGTTATAACTCGTCACATAAATATTTTGAATTTTTTGCTATATATTGACAAATGTATTGACATGTAGTATACTGCTCAGAATGTAATCAGTTTATCAGTGATCAGTTTTTTGAATTGGTTGCAAATCGTCTTGTATCATGAGTTGCTTAAAACATTTTAAGATATTTACTGTGATACTGCTAGATGTTTTTTTTAAGGCTGCTTTTGAGCACCATCTTTATGACATAATTCAAGTGATTTGTGAGTTCTGACAAACCCATTTTATCGAGGTTAACTTTTTTCTTTCAGGTACTACAGAGCGGGTGTGTCTGATCCAGGGAACAGTTGAAGCACTAAATGCAGTTCATGGCTTCATTGCAGAGAAGATTCGAGAAATGCCTCAAAATGTGGCCAAGACAGAGCCTGTCAGCATTCTACAGCCTCAGACCACTGTCAATCCAGACCGCATCAAACAAGTGAGTTTTTGGTTGGGAATAGAGAGTCTCATCAACTCCTTAGAATTAGCTTCCTTTTTCAGAAGCTTTAAAATTTTAAGGTGGTAAGGGGTGAACATAATATGTTCCTTCAGAAAATGTTATTTTCCTTTTTAGTAATTTATTAAATTACTAGTCCTTTTTTATGCTTGCATGTTCCGTGTTTCCCAGCAGTTCTTTTAGTGTCTTACAAATTTCATACTCTAATGTGTTTCTTTCGTAAACTCTTCTCTGCTGTATAAGGCAATAAAACACATCTAGATATTAGCTAGAAAGGATTGCTAAAGTTTAAAATTAAAAATATGAGCCTCTTGTAAATCTTTAGAGAATTAAAAGAATTTTTACAATTTTTGTTTATCTTAAATAAAGCAAAAACAAACCCAAAAATGTTAATTGTATTTTAGACCTTTTAATAGATGCTTAAAAATCACATGTAAGAATTTGAAAATATAAAGATAACTTATCTGGGATTTTATCTATTGCTCATTTTCTGTTATTTTTGGCATCTTTTTGCTGTATTATATTGTCTTATTTCAGTATTTATGGGACATACAAAATATTTTTTCAAGATATCATTGGATTAGTGTTTTCTCTAGTTCATTGTAATTTCCAGTACAATTCTAATTTTAAAGAAATCATTTTCTGTAAGGAGAATGTGGAATTTGTCACATAGAATTTTATATAAATTATTTTCTATTCTATTGAATAAGAAAAAGATGAAGAAGGAAATAAGTGAACGTTAGTTTCTCACCTTTCCTACATAGGATAAGTTTGGTCCTCCTCACTAGCAAGTTGCAGTATCCTATTAAGTAATTTTGTAACTGTCTGCAATTACTTTACTTTCTATGTATGCCATACACAGAACATATAAAGGAAGATGTGGTAAATGAACACCCTGCTTTAAATGGATGAAACTGTGCCAAGCCATTTTATATGATTTCTATTTTTTTCTACTATTTTCTTTACATGCTATACTTTTGCATTAAAAACAAACAAAAAACCCTCTAGGTAATTTATAAATGTATAAGAAAATACTAAAATGAAAAGACTCAATTTTTAGAATTAGTTTCTCAGTTATTAAGCATGAAAATAATTGTGCCTGAGGGGGAGAGGAGAGGAAGAGAGAGAAACCTGAAGAGATCTGTACTTTAAATGTACTTTCATCCTGTAGAATGTTAGATTTTCTGCCATTACCTCTTAACCCGGTGGGAAATAAATTTTATTTATTGCAGTAGAAAGTGCTTTTCCACTTTGTAATGTAAGTGAAACTTTTTTCAAGTCACTGCTAAGAAACTAGATTACAAAGAAACTAGATTACAGAGATGCATAGTGATATTCCTTAATACTTCCTGTCTTGTTTTTCAATTTGATGTAGTTTTTCCATACAGAAGCTGAGGAGGAAATAGTTCTAAAGAAAGCTTACTTGTGAAGTTCGTGGTGGTGTAGTTAGTTCTCATTGTTCTAGTCTTTTTCTTTTTCTTTCTTTTTTTTTTTTTCTTTTTCTGTTTGTTTATTTACTTTTATTCATTTGATTCCATGCTTGGAATTTAAATTCTGAAGTGATGGTTTAGATATTAGAGCTGCTACCACTGAAGTCTAGACGCAGGCTGAATATAATGTATTGCTTACATGATTCTAGTATGATTTTTCTGGCTCCACATTTTATAATTTAAACGTATCACCTGTGCACATACAGGTGAACACCTGTCTGTCATTTGCAGATATGCTTGTTCATATGTTGAACAGTTTCAACTGTGTAAAGTTAATTGTTTTAATTTTGTTTTAAGGAAGCTACATCTGTTCATGATAATTTCATAATGTGTAAATATTGACAGTATAAGTCTAATTCTGTTTTGTTGTTTGTTGTTTTTTTATCAAGATTTGAAATCGTTAGGTTAGTTGCTAGAGTTTATAGTGAAGTATACTCCACTGTCAGAATGTCGACTGTCTTAATGAAATAGAAATTACTTCTATTTAAGAAATTTAAAAAGATATTTTATAATGGATGATCATGATCTGGAACTTCTGTGCTGCTGTGTTCTTACAACAGACAGGACACAATTTTATACACTATCCCGATCATTCTGGTCATTCAAGTCATAATTAATATGTGGAAAACAAGCCTTATGAATTACAGCTTCTTCTTTTACACAAACTTTTTATGTGTTTTTTACTCTCTTGGAGAATTACCCAAAAACTTTGTCATTCAAGTATTCTGAAGTATAATGTTGTAAACTGAGGAAAGTAGCTTTAGCATTTGAGATTGAGATTAGATTTGAAATTATAAATGTTGCCTTCACTTGAAGATCTTAGAGATATTTCAGTTGATTTTGTCTCAAGCAAATAAGAAAAAAAACAACAGGGCTGTTGTCCCTTATGAATAAAGGTGCTTGTAGCTTGAGGCATTGCAATATCACCCATGTCTATATGAGCATATAGCTCTCTTTTCTCATTGTGGACTTCTTTACAGATAAGAAGCAAGCAAAGAAAGGAGATGTATGTCTATGATTTCAGTTAAGAATGTTAGTAGGTAAACTGTTTGCTGCCTCTCTCAAGTTTCAGAACTTTCTGTCTTCAGGAAGGTGCAGGTGTGCAGTGAGGCTGAGCATGGCTTGGCTTTTATTTATACAAATCAAGTTGCAAGTGTTCTGTTCTCTCTAACTTCTACATTTTGTCACTGGAATCCTCATGGGCAGGTCTGTCTGATTCAGTTTGAGCCTTTTCCACAATATTTTTTCTAATCTTCTGACCTTGTGGACTTACTAGTAGATATCAAGTAGGTCTGTACCCTGAACAGGTCTGATCCATATTTAACTGATTACTGTTTGCATCTATTACCTCTATGAAATGTAGATAGCTTCTTCATAGCTGTCAGATATCTATAGCTTCTAGATACTGTTCAACAATAACCGACTGTGTCCTAGAAACTGCTATGAGGATCTAACCTCTCCAATAGAGGAAGTATCATACCAGCTTTATAATACCACATTATAACCCGGGAGAACAGAATGCAGTTTTCATAAAGTACTCAGGAGATTGAGCTGTTTTGGCTTCATAATTAGCTCACAGAGTTTTAAATTTCACCTCTAAACTAATAGCAGCTACTAAAAAGAGTGGGAGAAAACTCTGTAGTGTCTTATCACATCACGTTATTCAGAAACCGTTGAAGCTTCTTTACATTATGACAGAATTTTCCTTCCAGCTATGGAGTTATTTTATAGATAGGTGTTTTAGCAGCCTACCCAGGAACCATATGGAAGTGCAGTTTGCTATTGCAGAGGTTAGCATTATACGTAAGGAAGAGCATGAGATTTTATAGTGAACTCTGCTATAACAAAGAGTTTACCTTAATGGCCTTCTGAGATCTTTTCCAACCTGAATCATGCTTTGATTCTATGAAGTCTTTAGTTATTACAACATGAGCAAAGGTTTATTCCTTGAATATCTGGACTAAAGCTTTCACATATAGAACTTCCAATTAATATTTTTGTTTCTATTTTTTCAGTAGAGAAGTAACTTCTTGTAGATCTTTTGACTTCAGTTTCATTCATTAATCACATTCCCAAATATTGTATTTAAAATGTATAAAATTCATTATCTGAACTCAGATTTGTACATAGCTTTTCTTCCAGTAAAAATAACTACTTGAGTAGGATTACTTCAGAAATTTTGATCAACAACAAAATATATCGGATCGCTCACCAGATTTAATGAAAAGCTTATTTTCTAAGTGTTTAAATAGAACCTGACTTTAAGAGTACACATCAGAATATGTTGGTTTAATAGAAGATTTAATTTCTATTTATTTATTTATTTTTATGTTTTGGGTATGACTTGGTCATACTAGAGCTTTAGTAGATTTAAGAGGTTTCTTAAAATGCCTCTCCCATCTGATGAACTTTTCTTATTTTAGCATCTGCTTCAGAAAGAGTGTATCACCTACAGCAACCTTATTAACATGCAGAATATAAGAAAACTCCACATTATTCGTTTGAGGATAATAATAAATATAAGCTGTTTTGCAAATCACTGTCTCTTCATCTTTCCAATAATTTTTCATAAACCTTTCTCAGGTTTGAATATCAGTGAAGAATGATACCAATTACCATTCTTAACCATGAATAATATGTTACACAGATGTGTTTACAAGTCATCAGGATGAACAGAAGTAATTTGTTGTCCTATACTAGAGAGACAGTTGTTTGTATTAGGTTCCATGGTAAAAGTTTAGCGTTCCAATTCCTAGTTCCACAAACAAAACTTATATTTTATCCCTCATGTGCACTTGACTTCTGCTGCTAGATCACTATTTTATGATATTTTAATTTTGTTTCATTTCACCAGTAATTCAATGTAATCATATGTGTATAAAAATGCTTTTAAAAGTCAATTAATGTTCCATGATGGTTACCTCTTCTTTGTATGTGCTTCAAAAGTGGAATGAGGAAACAAGATTGCTTTAGGGGAATGAACAGTAGCATTTAGCATTGCAGTAGTTCTCATTATCTTGAGCCTTCTAAGGCTTTTCAGTTTTGATAGTACTTTTCTGAATGTCAAAGCCCAGAATCAAAAGGTGACGTTTTTTTTTTCTTCTAGTTCTCAGTTTTGTGATCCATGTATTCTTACGTATTTTGTTACCTGTGTTTGGTTACCTACTTGACTTTTCTGGTTTCTACATAACCACATCTTACATTAGATCTGTGTTACTGTGACAAGTTTTTTGAGGAAAGAAAGTCCTTCTTTGTCCATCTTACTGTAATCTTCGTCGTAAATCACACACTCCATCTAGGAATTGCTCTGATGATCCAAATGGCACCTGCTAGTTTGCTTTATGCTCATTCACCCTTACTGTACAATAAAGGCAAAATATGAGATAAGCTCTCTTTCACATCAGACTTACCACAATTTGTCTCCTGTTTCAAGGAGATACCCTAGAGTATACAAACACACAAAAATAACCTCTGTCCCTAACTGTAAGCAAGCATTTTATCTGCATATGCTAACTTTCTTTCTGTCCTGTTCTGTTCTAGATATTCTTTTTCACAAAAGCAAAACCAAATGCAAAGAGCATGAAATATCAATCTGAATGGTTTTTATTTGGTCCTTGTTGAAAAGGTAGCAAGTAAAGTTAGATCCCTTAAGTTATCAAAGTAGCCCTTTTACAGTCTTGTTTGAAAATTACTTAGCAGTTCTCAGTAATTTCTTGTTTAAAATGTGTTTTTAAAATGTGTTGCTTATACAGTCGTTACTCAGATGAGAATCATTTGGTTAAGTTTTAAGTTATAAAAATTCACGAGGTGGAAAAGAAAACGTGTTTAGCAAAAGAAAGAGTCTTAGGCTCGTCTTTGCTGCAACTTACTAGCTTACTAACTCAGTCTTATTTGTTGTACTGTGTAACAGGAACTTTCAGAGCTTTTTTCTTATTCTAGTTGCAGGTATTCAACTATTCTATAGAATTCCAAAAAGATACCACCTTATCCTTAAAATTATTACAATATTGGTTTGAGCAAATTAATATTCCCATCAAATTATTTTGATTTACAAGCACAAATGTTTATATTCAGGACTGAAACTTACTATTAGATTGGTAATAACAGTAATAATGTTATGATTATAATGTTATGAGCAAGATTGTTTAGCAAGCTCTATAGTGGGAAACTAGAAAGTGGTTAACTGTAAATGCACTTTCATCTTCACATTTAAATGTTTTTTTTTTGTCTTATGCTTTCATGTCTCTAACCTTGTTTTTAAGTATTTAATTTTGTTCCTTTCCCTTCTACCTGTCTGTGTACTAGAAACACTGATAGATACTGAGAATTAAATTAACACTCTCAGTATAATATTTATCTTTTCTTAGCTTATTTATATATATATTTATATATAAAAAGATGTGACCTTTGTCATTTATATGTTGATTGTAATTAGACCGTTCACAGAGTTACAGGAAAGAGGTCTCAGTAGGCATTCTGGAACACCATGAAGTTTTAGTGTACATATTCTGTACTTCTATGATGCAAGTGTGTCTTCATTTTGCAAGCTAAAAGTACAAAGCGTGCAAATATCATGCTGTGGCCATCTTTCTGCACCCTTTAGTATATTGTAAAGCCTGAGAGCATTCATATCCAGTTTTTTGTTGTTGTTTTGTGAGAAAAACAAGGAAGAGGTATTTTCTTGAACTTGGAATAAGAGTTCAAATACAACTCAATTTTACTTCAAAAAATTGTATTACTTAAAATCTGTTTTCTCAAACCTCTCTTCTACAGGTTTATAATGGAGAGGGGGAAAAAAGGAAAAAACAGCCAAAGAAAAAAACATTTTATTCCCTATAAATATTGTTTCTATTTGTTTGCTCACATAACTTATGCAAAAGGAAATAATCCTAATGAAAGAAAACAGAACAAAACTGCAAGATTCGTAAAAGTGGTATATAGTACGAATTGTGACTAGCCTGCCACCCGGGAAGGTGTGATTTCAGGAGAGACTCAATTACAGTACAAATGTTTCAGTCTCAAAAATTGAAACTCTATTATGTGAATTTGTCTTACAATTTTTAATCACTTTATACAGCTCATTCCCACAAGCCTAATAATTACTAGATTAAAGTGGTTGCCTAATGCAAAAATGCTTGCCAAATTTTTAAAATATATTTTACACTGTAATAAATCAGAATTATTGAGCTCTGTCCAAGTTAGTTTTGTTTTGTTTTTAAGAATTAATTTTTCCTAAAAGCTCTTGCAAAGCAATTGGATGTACTCATATATTATAAATCAGCCAGTGGAAATTCAAAACAATTTCCAAATTATGTGTTTCTTTTATTCCTTTTTTTCCTTTTTTCTTTCCTTCTCCCCCACCCCCCTTCCCCCCAGACATCTCATTTTGTTATTTAAATATTGAAGGAATTAATAGATAACTGGTATTTAATGTGTCTCCAGAATTATAAAGAAGAAGCATGAAAAGGGATGAAATTTTGCATAAGTCTGTCCGGTTTTTTTAAATATATTTATTTCTAGATACATATAGGTGTATCTTACATATATATATGTCTAAATATAAAACAAAGTAATAGAGAATAGAGATTAAGCCTCAAACGCAAACACCCCAGTTTCAGTAATAATAATACCTACTGTTAATATTTATATTTTGTCACCAGTGTACTTGGAAAAAAAAAGTCTACGTTGTTACTTTATTCATGTTTGTTAATATAATTGTTTCACTTTTCAGTGCTTTTATCTTTTTCTTGTATTTTAAACATACTTTTGCTAAAATGAAATAGCGAAATACATCAAAGTAATGAATGTTATAGCTCAATATTCACCTGAAGTATGAGCACTCTCTTTTATTTGCTGCCATACTTTTTTATTCTTTAACAAGACTGATATTAACGGAAAAATAAGATGCCTTCAATTTCATATGGTCCTAGTATTATCAGCATTTAGTTCATTATTCAGTGTTGAAGCATTCCACGTGTTTTCATCCTGTAGATGTAGAAACACTAGTGAAGAAAGTTCATTTTATCAGCCTATTTTTTCCTTCAATTAGCATAGCGTACCATAATTACACTGGTACCAATACTGTATGCCCTAGTGAGCAATGTATGATGATCACACAAATTGCTGTGTGTATGAAATATTTTAGTCAAAGTATATTTTCTGTTTGTTGGTGGTATGTTTTGTTTCTTGCTTTTTTTTCGTTTGTTTGTTTGGGTTTTTTTGTTGTTTGTTTTTTTCCTGGAGAATTGTAAAATATATGTATGTGTATAGCTATATATGTATTCTAATTCAGGATGAAAGTTTAATATTAACCTATAATTAAAACCAAAAATAGAGAGTTACAGTCTTCCATTCTGGTTCTGTTTTTTCTTTTTTTTTCTCTCCTTTCCCTTTTCAGTTTAAGCTTAAATGATGAAAATCAGTGCAGATACACTGTGTGATCTCAAAAATCAAAGCGTGCTTCTGTGATTGCAAATTTCTAGCACTTTACTGTTGTGTAATCTGACACTTCTTTTTCTAAAATAACTAACCACTTGCAAATGAACCCATGTTCTGTACAGAAAGACATGGGGGAATCCTTTACAATGTCTTGATTTTCACAAGTATATACTATCTGCTGATCAACAAGTCTTTGGTAGGCATTTATTTGTAGTGCTTCATACATAGCAGTATTTTTTACTTAAGCTTCTTGAGGAAGTCCCAACTGATGCTGAAAATCTGTATGTATCTTGTTTTTATTTTTATTGTTATATATTGTAAACTACAAGTTGGAAACAAAAATAAGGATCTATTTCTTTTTTTTTTTTTTTTTTTGCTCCTATTTTGGCTGCTTGACTATGTACAAACTATGAAAAGATGGATCTTCATATTGCTTAACATGCAGACAAAATATTTGTGTGTGCATATGTACAAGCCCATATTTTTCTAATACACATAACTTTATGCATTCACAGTGTTCCAGCTTTTCATATGCATTGAGTTTTAGTGAAAAATTATGTATACCTATTTTATGAGGGACTGTCGATGATTGTAAGTAACAGAACTGCTGAAAATGTGAAATTTTGCTTTTATTTCCCAATAGTTTTGGTTAGCGATTGTTTGTCCATATGATGCAGTATGTTGTATAGCATTTCAACATTTTACTTCCTAAAGTAAAAATAGTGTAATTTGGAATATTTTCTATCATTTATATATTATAAAAATGTTAAAAATACATGCTTTGAATAAGTATTGTATGTTATGCTTTGGAAGTGGGAGTTTGACATTATCACAGCATTTATTAAAAGAAAAGAGTTACTCTGTAAGGATCTAATACATTAAAAAGAGATACTTGTATAAAGTTTTAAGCAGAGCAGTGCTTTTTTGGTATGTTGAAGAATTAATGTTAAGCATATGTATATTATTTAGAAACCAATCAATAAATATGACTCCTAATTCTTTTTTGTGTTTATTTTGAACGCAGGCTGATGATACGTTATTAACTTTTGCTCAATTAAAGGATCGTTAACACTAATGATAAATTTATTGTAGCAATTTGTTGTGAAGGTATTAGTTGCATGCTCATCCATCATGAGGTTGTTGTTTACATTTTTTTCACACGCCTCTCAATTAAAAATGATCAATTAATATTTTGGTAATTAGTACATTGCTGAAAGCTCCATAGCTTCAGTGTAATGGTTTTAAGGTATGGAACACAGTTTGCTGGCTATAGTCCGTGCTATAGAATGGTGCATTATAAGGTGCCAAAGTAAATTTCCGTAGTTTCTTTCAAACACTGGCCATGTTTGCTTGTAGGCTGATAACTGTTTTTAGTGTGCTCATTGAACTTGCTGGAATTTGTGTTTTCTAGTTTTCATTTTCCCTAAGAGAAAGAGAGAGGAAAGAATACATTCCTCATGTGGCTGGCATATTTTTTAGTATTTATGTGAGTTCACCATCTTGATTTCAAGTCATGAATTTCTTTTTACATGCATAAGCATGCATATTTACGTGCATTATTTATCCAATTGACTTTAAATTCCATTAAGTTCCAATGAGTAGGAGAAAGATTTTGTCTTAGGCATTTTTTATTCATTTTAATTTTGTAGTTATGTTACTTTTGTTGGTTTGTTTATTTTTTAACTGTTCAGTCTAAGGCTTGTAAAGGTTGATTTGCTCCTGAACTGCTTTGTTCCCAGACATTGCCATCTTCCCCAACTACCACCAAGTCCTCTCCATCTGATCCCATGACCACCTCCAGAGCCAATCAGGTACAGTATCATCCTACCATCTACACCATACTTTTCACGGGTGACAGCTTGCAAACTGGAGAAAAAGATATGGTGGGTTAAGGATTTATTCGTTCATTCACATGTGTACACCCATAACCATAGATATCTAACTCTTACTAGAATTTCGTAAATTGAATGGAAATCTTTTTTTTCAATTTTTTTCAATTTTTTTTAATCTTGTAAAATAGTATTATTTTTTAAATTTGGTTAGTAAATAGTAAGGATACATACTGATATTTCTGTAGACAGAGTAAGTCTTGGTATGTTTTATGTATATATGCACACACGTATTTACTTCCTGGATAAATTACAGTGGATTTACCCATAAACCATATTTAATTGGATGTATATCAGCCTGGCAATATATTTTAGATTTTATTTACTTACAGATTTCATGAATTTTCAAATATGTTTGTGGACAGTAACATAAGGACATTGTTTAAGTATGTTTAACTATTGTTGTGTGTAATAAAAGATCTTAAATGAAAATCTCTTGCCTTAGAATGAAGTAAAATTAAGTCACATTAAAACATCTCAAATACATCTAATTAATTTTAATTCATATCTAGTTTTTAAAAAGCATAAACTGTACTTGTAGTAAATTTTAATTACACTCATTTATATCTCTTTTAACTGCGGAAAAAAACAACCACATGTTTGATTCATTATGTCCACAAATCATCATGGTTGTGTATCTTCCTTTTTCATGAAAATTTTTAGAGTTACTTCATACTTTTCTATTTAGAACTGATTCATGTTTAGTAAATATTCAGTTTTTTAATGTGCTGTTGAACTTAACATATTTGGTGTTCAAATAATATAAGTATTCAGTTAATGCTAACAGTTTTCTAAACACAGCTTCTGTTTAAGTTAGCTGAGTGCTTCTGTCAGACCTTGCACAAATTAGTTTTTCAGAAGAATTTTCTTCAAAACAAGCTATTTTCCTCTTGAAGTTAACATTGATAGTAATAATTGATTTTCTGATATTTTGTGAAATGTTTAGAACTTTTTGTCTGTATGAACAATTTTACATATAACAGGACAAAGCATATTAAAGCAATATATTTTTGATCAACATGTAAGCAGCTGTTGAAAGAGACATCTAATGCAGAAAGTAATGAAATTTAGAGAGAAACAATACAGATAGAAGAACTATAAGAATACTGTATGTTATGATATCCTTCACTTCAGTATGAAAGCCTTCTTCATCAGACTGCTTCCATTCCAGCAATAGTTGTTTGGCTTCATCGTCATTAAATGACAAAGATAAAATCTTTGCCAGCAACTATGGTTTATTTTATGAACAGTCTATTCTGTTCACTCTTTATTCTTTCCCTCTTAATGTTAGTGTTTTATGTATTTTAATTAGAAGGTTTTGAAAATGTTGAACAAATAGATCTTTTTAAAGTGTTCTTTCTTTCTGCTCTTTTACCACTTTTTTTTTTTAATATGGCTCTACTTTGATCATTACTGAGAGATAAAGGAATATGTGCTTCTATTTAACAGAAGATATTATTTGACTGTTTTATTAGTATCAGAGAGGTGTCTACTTTGCAACTGTTCTATGAATTTTGAATAATCAAAATTACTGTGTATCGTATTAAACTTAAATGTCTTTTAATAGTAAAAATATAAATCTTTATCAAAAATTGTTCTACGAGAATTTTATCAAGTGATACAGCTGGAATATCGAAACTAAGAGAAAAGTATATGCTTTGTATAGTTGCCTGTATCCCACTTTACATCTGCTAATGCATTTTATCCCTAACTCATATTTAGTTCCATTTTCATAGAAATAACCAAGACCTCTTTTGAGCTGCATTAAAACTGTGTAAATGAAAAAGAGGAATACATTCTGTAAGTGACTTTTGGAAATGTATTTGTCATTAACCCTAGAAATCTTTACTGGTTTTTAATTATTTTATCCCAGCTTTCAAGCTTTCATTTCCTAGTGGTTTCTAACCATTTCAGCAGCAAGCACAAAGCACATGATAAAGCAATTAAGGCTTTTCTGTTCATGCTTGTGATAAGTGATGTAGCTGGCAATTGTTCCTAGACTGTAGTAGTGATTAGTATTCAGCACCAGTTTGTCACAAGTATCTGCACTGCGGCTGTGACACAAAAATAGGTTCCAACACGGTAATCTAAAACCGTCGGTAGTCAAGTAAGTAACCAATAGGAGACTGAGAGAACAAATTTATTTTGATCTATGGCTAGGTATGATGATTCTTAATAGAAAATAACTATTCAGGTGTGGATTTTCTAACAAAATGTTATATAAAGACAATATGAAGGAGTTTATTTAACTGCATAGAAGTCAGGGAATTTAGTGTTAAGTTGGAAGATAAATTCACAGCACAGCCTGCTCTGTGTGTATAATAGCATATCAGGCTTAAGATCATTCAATTTTCTATAATATTTCAATCATGACAAGACCATATTTTATATTAAAAATTAAGAAAGGTGATTAAGCAACATTTTAGCAAGGCTTAGTGCTGGTAGAAATTGTTTGCTGTTAGAGTAAGATTTTAACTGAGTTGGAACACTCCCTATGAGTCATTGCAATTAGAGACTTGTTGAAGATGCGTGTAGATGAGCTTACATGATGGTATGATCCTTCCCACTGTACAGCAGTTATTTTCTTCTGACAGGGTTTGCATAGTGGACAGAGGAATTCCTAGTCACAGTATTTTCCACAAGAGAAAACAGTTCAGTCAGGAGAAGTCAGAGGACACTGAGCAGGAAATCCAGCTTATATTACATCTTCCTTATAATGACTTGATTTGCCTCTATCCAGATGAATTCATAACTTCCTTTTAGGGCAATTTCAATTCTTGTTGAATTTTTGTTTTGTTCTTTTTATTTTGAAAAATTCATAGATCACAAAAGTGTCATCCTCAAGAGGATGGTAGTCTCTATCTTAGCTATTTATACTGGAATAAAACTCTCTTCTGATCTGTCATGTTGTGCTATGCTGAATTCCCATTAATGCAGTAGTAACCTGTGCATGGCGAAATTTTTTTCTTTGTTTTTGTTCCAGGAAAATATGTATCTGACAATATTATTGTTTCAAATGTCTAATTTATTTTTTCAGTACTTTCATGGACATTTGTCCACAATATAAAGTAATGCACTGGAAATGTTCAGTAAGGAAGGAACCAATGATGAAATAGAATTAAGAACACCCAGAATGCATTTCAAATAGAGGGTTGTGTTTTTTTCTCCTCTGTGCATATCACTGAAAAGAACAACTTGAATCTTTTTGTGTACTTGTAGACCAAGAACTTCAGCATTACCCTCTCATGACAGCTTTTTTGTATACGAAAACATTTCTGTGTGACTACAGTGGTGAAACTGTTCTTCTCGCACCCCTGAAATTGGCAGAATATAGCATTACTTTTGTTTACCTGAAGGAATAAATCAATTTTACTTCTCCACAGTACACTTGGATTATACAATAAGATGGAAATTTTCTTTCAAAATTGATAAATAGTACCATGAACGTCATGCTTTTTTTTCCTTCTTTGCTACTTCGGAAAGGTACAGATGACAATAATTATTTTAAGTGAAAATAGAGAAGTGTTTCTTTAATAAATGTGTTTACTTATTGTTTTACTTTGTTTACAAGTTTGCTTTTCCTTCTTAGTCTGATATGACTTATTTTAGAGGTAAACACAAGTGATCCAAGGCTAAATTTTGTATCTATTTTATGTATACCTGTAAGTGCAATTGCGAACTTTTACATGGTTTCTTCTCCAGTCCTCCCCTTTTCCATGAGATTGATGTTGCTTAACTGCTGGCTGTCAAAGAGTAAAAGGCCAAAACAGATGTTAGCACTTAAAGATAAAAGAGGGATGGGTACAGCTATTCTGTCCTTCCCTTACAGCTTAGACCGGCTTAAACTCACTAATGTGCTTATTGCAAAATTTGTGTCATGAACTTACTATAAACATTTAAATTTTTTTTAATGCACTATTTTGTCTCAAGTTGTTTACATTTTTTTTAAAGTATACCCTATATTTTTCACCTGTAACTATTTTATCATTTTGTACATTGCAAAGATTTGCTCAAGATTGGTAATTTTTTTTGAGTGTATCTATTTCATCTGCTGCCAGCAATATCCGTAATAAAAAATGCTTTTAAACTTTGTACAGTATGGGACTGAGCCAATTTTCTTGGTACTGCCTGTACCAAGCAAGTACAGCACACGTGACTTTTAAAGGATTTGTAAATTCATCTAATTTAATATCTGTTTTGTTGTAGCAGATGGAAGAAGAAATAAGAAAGAAAACGTTTTTATCAAGGACGTGGACTTTGAAAAATAGTACAAAATATTTGTGCAAAACTAAAACTCTCAGTGTGTAAATCTTGAAGTGCAAATAATTTGAAGTATGATTTCAGGAAACTAGCTAGCTCTCATAGGCTATCCAGATACTATCTCTATTTACTTATGATAATTTGATGTGAAAGTTATCCAAAGTACATTGTCTCTGATATTTTAACTTGAACATTTATCTAATAATTCTAATCCTCTTATTGTGATGTCGTTTCTTGCAGTGGTATTGAAAACATCTGTTTCAGTTTTAGGTCTCTCAGAGTTTGACTGATGCTGGATGTATCATTTGATTTTTCCAAACCTCAGTTCCATGTATTTAAAAGCACAGTCAATTAGAAGTTATTTAGCATTTTTATAAAATACAAATAGCAATTTAACCATTTTCAACCTGGTGAATTGACCACTGATAAGTACAATCATTTTATTAACATGGGATCTGATTTCCACTCACAAAAGTAATATGCTTTTTGGAAGAGACTTCATCTAATAGGGGGTGTTTTGTAGGGGCACATCATGGAAGAATTTAGTACACTGGATACTAAAGTTAGAAATTCATCAAAAAAACACAAATATCATGAATTATGAATATTTTCTTGTGATTATGGGTACCAGGCCATTTTTTATTTACAAGTAGCTTTAGTGATAACTGTATAAACCTCATCACAATTTTTAAGGGAATAGAGACAAGCAGTAGGTTCTGTAATTTGCATAGGTTTTTACTGACTTTTTCTGGACCCTATGGTATATTTTTGTTACCAATGGAAAAATTCTTCACCAAATTTCTCTAAATAGGATATTTTTCTGGGTACATTTCAGCAAGAGCATTAACATCTGAACTTATCTGCTACTCAGTATTTGGTGTTCCTTTGTAGACTGACCCACTAATAATTTTGACTCTCCATTCAGCATTGAGTATCTTAAGAGTATTAAAAGAACATGCCTACAGTAGTTAGATAAACACTTGTCTTTGCAGTGTGAAATATCTGTTAACATTCTAGATTTATAGATTTTTGTATGGATTGTAAATTCATATCTCTGTAAAGCGAACTTTTTGCTTAATAAGATGACCATTCCTTTTTAGATCATATGTTGATTGTGGCACACTGTGGATAGCAAGTAATGAGTAATGTTTGAGAAAGAGCTAGGGAGACTTATTCCCTTGTTCAAGTGAGAAGAGTAGAGGTTTCAGTGCCTCAGAGGTAACATTTCCTGCTTATGTTCAGCTGAAACTTTTCATTTCATTGCCAGAAGACAAGTTGAATTAACCTGTACTCCCTAGAAGACTTGACATTTTTTCTGATTCTCTGATGAATATATGACTTCTATCATATTTTTCTTATTCTTGGGCCACTTTTCACATTGTTTTGCAGTATCTGAGATCAGAGTTTTGCTAACAATGTCTATTTAAATACTTACAAATTAAAACATTTTTAGATACTATAAAGTTTTTGAAGAAATTTTTAAAAATCTTATGTGTAAATCAGTATTTTTTTTCTTTATTTGCCTATTCTGTATTTTCCCCTTTGGACAACTACATAGGTAATTATTAGTGTTTGTATTTTTTTTTATATTGATTTACTTGATTCTTTTCCTAATACTCTCTCCCACTGAGCAAGTTTAAGGTTCATTTTTCACTATTCCTTTCTGACTGTAGAGAAAGCATGTTGAAAAGCATTCATGACACCTGAGGAAAAAAGTTGCTTTCTTCAGCAACAGAGGCTCAGACTCTGAACATTGTTGACATATTACTCATTCAATGTCTTTAATTGTCTGCCAATCACATTCCCGTAAATCCTAGCAGCTCTTATGGAGTTCAGAATTTATATGGTCAAGAATTGCATAAGAATGCAGAAAGAGAAGTTGAGATTACAAGGCTTATTGTCACACCACAACAGATACTGGACAGCACAGAATATGGAGTAGAAAAGTCAGTACCACATTTTTCTGATATCTCAGGGATAAGTAGACATTGTTAGGTCTAGCACTATTATGAAGTTACTGCATGAAAATAAGATCCTGTATTGAATATGCAATAGTAAATTTTTTATTTGTGCTATCTAAAACATCATTTTCTCAACTTGTTTGTAGGAATATTACAGCAATGCACTGCACTTTCTTGCAGATAGTATCTGCCTCTTGCATGTTTCAAGAACTCAGCAGGCAGTGAGAGTCACAGATATATGTGAGATAAACTCACAAATGGAAGTAGGTGCCTTCCTGGTATAAATGAAAAAAATCCTTTTTGTGTACAAATCATAGAAACAATCTTGTTGATATGTTGTGCTACAAGGAGTATATGATGGAATGTTTCTTCTCTTACAGAGGATAAGGTGCATCTCTTGAAGCCTTTATCCGTAGCATAGCCTCTCAAACTTCGGGTAGTCAATACCTTTTAATATGTTTTACCCTGCAGTCAAAACAGTATGCAACTTCATCTTATTCAGAAGCAGTGTTTACCCATAGTTTTTTATTTGTAATTCTTTTCATGCTTGTTTCTTTTGCTTCTTTTAGGAAATTAGGTTTCCAGTTTCCTGTTAGTAAATGTAGAGTTAGTAATTTCCTCAGTTATTCTGAGCTTGCAAATAGTAGAGCGGTAGAAAATCATGACAAAGGGCTATCATAAGGTTCCTTAGAAATGCCACGGATGAGTCCAGTGTTCTTTCATATCCCAGTGATGTAAATTTTAATTTCAGTATTTAGTGGACCTGAGCATTGGAGGTTTGTCCTTTTTCTTTTGCTTCCTTCTTAAACGACAGTTCAGCAAATGCAGTTTGCCACTGACTGTATTTCTGTCCTCTTCCTTTTTCTTACATTATTCAGCAATTAAAAAGTTCTACACGACAAACTATTCTTTCAGTTGGAGTTGGAGGCTAAGTGTTTGGATGGGATTAGTAAAGTATTTTTAAATGTTTATTTATTTAACTGCAGTGTGACTTATTTTACGTTCCTACTAACCTAATACGTTATATCCATGCATCCCACCTCATAATGGTTATTTTTATATTTCACTTAACCAAAATCATAAATGCAGTGAGAATATTGTAATCCATTTCAATTTATTCTTAGTAATTGGAATAATTTTGATTGTAAATTAACAGCTCATTCTTACCCATGAGAAACCAGAATGTAGTGTCCATTTAAGCTCCTTTTAGAAGTATAGATGTTCTATGGAATAAAATTTATTTATGCAATAGACTGAACAATGAATAATGACATTCTTTAATAAGTATTCTAAGGCTATAGTTCACTTCTACTCGAGCACTTGAGAGGCTCAGTCCCTACTTAATTTATGTCAAAATTAATTAGTAAGTTATGCTACACTTCACCTGAACATTTACAGTGAAGTCTAATTGGCTGTATGCAGTACGTATACTGACAAACATTACTGATGTTTGTCTTTACTTCATGCCATTTCTAAGTATAAGTTATACCTAGCTTATATTAATAGCTACACATGTGAATGAGGGTAATAAAGATTGCAACCTGAATGGGATGAAAATTGTTTGTAAATTTAAATTTAAGAATTTAATTAAGTTGTGCATACTTTATTAAAATATATATTAATGTAAATATATCTTCCAGTTAAGTGTATTTTAAGGTCTCCAGTTACAAAACATTAGTTATATAATATCTATAAAGTTACAAATGTTATTATGACAAGAGATATTTCCTAAATCTTATTGTACTCCATACTGTATGTACTGTTCAATTATTTTATTCAAACTAAAATGTAATTATTTGAAAATAATATATTAATGATGAGAATTTTTTAATTCACAAGCCATGTATGTTTACAATTCTATTATATATAGTACTGTTTATCCTTCTATATACGTTACTATCACAGAAAACCTTTCTTTTTGACATGTCTGAATTATATTTTTATGGACAGAAAAATACTGTAAGTCAAATAATAGAATACAAAAATTGGGACAATCAATTGGGGCATCTCAGCAAAATCAGTGTTTTTAATATCACAAAAAATATTTGATCATTTCAAAAGTAATAAAGGAATATTTTAATTTGAAGTCTTTTTTTTTTACCATTGAAAATAATAAAACAAATCTCTGGCAATAATCTCCACAGTACATTAATAGAAAGTAATTGTGAGTAGCTTTATATATGCTGAGGTGATAAATTATTTTTAAAGTCTTACAAGATCAAAAGTGGTTAGTAAGTATATTTACTTTTTCCACTCTGATTTCTGAGGGTATTTTTAAAGCTTATATTTTTTGGTAGGTTTTTTGAAAAATAAAAATTGTAATACATGTAAACTGAAGAATATGTATATATTTTTCTTAGTAACTGAGGAAATAGAAAATGTGAGTACTTTCTCAGTGTATCTTTAAAGAGTTAAAAAAAAATGTTGTAAGTCCAAATTATGAATATGCAACTCCCAACTTATTATTAATAGCATGCTTTTCAAAGCTAATGCACGTATAATTACACTCATGTAATGTGTATATATAAATGTGTGATGCTTACACATAAGTACAGCTTTTTATTTGTGCCTTACCACTTCATTTTGTTTAGGAACTCTTTTTTTTTTTTTTTGGCCATGTGGATATTTACATTAACTAGCCAAAAATTATTAACATACGTAAGTTATCTGTATTCAAATGTTGCTCGTACCTCACTTCTGTAATGCATTATTGAATCTCAAAAGTTGCTTAGTTTAGTGGAGTTTAATTTCTTATTTAAGAGATATGTCTTTACTGATATTTGGCTCCACACATTTTTATTTTAGGAGAAATATAGCTAAGAGCATGAATGTATGGAGACAATATGCTGTACAAATATGTGATATAATAATAAATGTATGCAATTTTCCCCACTGAGTCAAATATTACTGTGAGTCCAGGATCATCACAATACAATTCTAGACTCAATTGTTTCTTGAATTTATAGCTTTTGTTGGTAAGCTAGGTTGACTTAACTAACTGGTTTATCTTAGCTTGTATTTATTGTTGTTTTTGTTTACTCAAATAATTGCTAATTCATTTCCTCCATTTATTCCACTATTCTTTTTCCATTTCTTCTTCTTTCCCAACAGTAGTCACTGCTTCCCCAGTGCCTCTCTTGGTTAATAATGTTTAATTATTAATTGAGAGTCTGTAAGGGATAAATCAGAATGTATGTGTCCATATAAATTAGTCATATATATACAGAATTACTGGGCTGAATGTTAAGTTCTAAACCAGTACTTAGCTTATCTGCAGGTATCGATATGTTTCCTTAGATTAACAGCTTGATATGACCTCATTCTGTTCTGTCTCTGATCCTTGTCAGTGACATAGCATCAGCCTCTGAGACAAAAGTTGTACAGTAATTTGTCAGAAGTCATCAGCATTACAAGGCTAAGCACTACTGTAGTAGTACAGTAATGAAACTGTTCTTTTTGTAATAAAAGTTTCTGGTAATTAGTATTCTTATGAGAGAAATATGATTATTTAAATAATGTTTTTATCTTCAAGAACTCAGGAAATTCTTTACTTTCTTACTTTAAAGCAACTCTTAAATGACATATTTAAGATGGCCTTCCTGAGAAATTCATTGAGTAGTTCTTGCTATACAAAATTATTTGTTTAGTAGTTACTCAGTGGTCAGTACAGAAGGGATCAAGCCTATGCTGCTAGTTGCAAAGCTAGGTGTGCAGAGTGGTTAGTAAAATGAGCAGGATCTGGCACAAAGAATTGAGCATCTAGGAAGGCCAGATGCATTTTGCCTAGGCTGAATTTCTTGCCGTTTTTCAACCCTTTCACTGTGAAAAACAGTGAAACTAGACAGAACAAACTGCAGATCAGAGAGCCTCCTATTTTCACTGAGTTGAGACATTTATGGGGTGTTCCTATCACTTTAATTCACATCTCCCCTTCTTTCTTTTTGTAAGAATTGATAGTTACATCGGGGTCTTAATTAAGAATACTGTAAACTGATATGTTAGAGTTTATTATTATTTTATTTTATGGCACACAAAAATATAAGGGTGTTCATTTAGTTACGGTAGTTTCGCCAAAAGTCACCAAGTATTATGGAGTCATGTGTAGAAGTATAGTATAAAAATATATTTAGAAATATATATATGTCATTTTCAGGTGATTAGGAATTTATTTCATGTATGTACAAATCATGTTTTACAGCATTACAGTGGCCAAATAAGCATTTAGGAGTTTCTATGACTACTTCTTTTTCATGTCATAGAATTGAAATTATTCTGCTGCAGCATAGTATCCTTACATCCTTTCTAGTACAATGAAAAGATTAATTTTAAATGCAACTTTCATAAACTATTTTTGACCGTTCTTACCTCAAATCTTGGAATGTTATTTTGATTTTAAATTTAGATTTAAATCATAAATGAATTTGAGAATCTGGTCAGCAATGTCAGACAACTAATATTAATTTCTAAGACTTGTTTTTAAGCTTTGCCCTGCTTTCAATTTTCAGCCACCTTCAATGAATTGTGCCATAGAAAATAGCAAGTCTGCTTTGAACATTTATATTGAAATTGAATGAAATGAAATAACTACTTTATATAATACATTATGTAATTTTGTGGATGGATTTTTTGGAGGTTTTTTTTTTTTAAGCACAAAATGATATGCTGCCTTGTTTATCAAAGCTTATAATAAAACTTGGGCACTGTTGGATAAAATGAATAAATATGAGGTTATCTAATGCTTAACATTGCATACTTACATTAAAAATTTCTGTTTTAGCTAAAGCCAAACGTATTAATACACTTAAGCTTGTCTTAGACTTACAGATACACAACCATAAAAAAAAATATGGTAACTTAACCCTCCTTGAATTCAATGGGAAATTAATTTCTAAGTGTTTCTGCATATGGACCATCAAATTTAACTTCAAGATTTGCTATTAATGTCTTGTCAGATCTTCTGTATGGTTGAAACAGGATTTCTCCAAGTATTTGCCTTCATCAAGTGTAAGGTGTCCAGTAAAAATATGGAATATCATTCATAACAAGTTTATGACTTCTGTGGTACTGAGGAGTGTATGTAAAGCTAATGGATAAAGCCTTTTAGGAATTCTCTTGAGAAGGGTAGAAAAGTCCTTGTCATTTATGTACTTATTTTGTGTGAAGATTTTCAAAGAAAGCAGTCCAGTACCTCTTTAAACAAAAAGTTAATGAACTTGAGAACATCTATAGTTTTTGTGAGTGGGAAAGCATAAAAAAGAAAACATCACCTGTGTCCAAAATTCATTCATGATAACCAATTCATTCAGGATTTTTTTATCAGTTTTTAGGGTAGATCTTTTTTAATGCAAAACAGTAGGAGTTTTCTTGATGCCATCAGAGATAAGGATTTGTTTTTAAAAGAATGTACACTTATCTACTGTTTTTTGTAGATTATTTTATACTGAGAAGTGTTTTTCAGCAATTCTGATAACGATGTTACATTATAATTACATGATGTCTTCCAGTTAAAAGCTTCCAAAATTACCATTCCATTCATCCTTGTATGTTACGGAATTATAGCAGGTGTTCACAGCATACCACAAAAGGAAGAGAAGAGAAAAACACAGAAAAAGAAATCACAGGAAGATTTTAGGGGAGAAATACATCTATTTTAATTTTAGCTACAGAATAGGGTTAACATTCTGCTGCCACTGAAAGTGTAATTCAAGCATTACTGGGCAGAGTAGTTAGTAAACCTGCTTTCTGTCATCTCAAAAAATGTTTCATCTGAACAATACATATATCTTATTTTCTGTGTCTTTGTCATACTGTGCAATTGAGTAAAAATTTATTATTTATGCTCTTTTATAATTCAGTATGTAACCATCTAATTTTTTTCTTTTTTTTTTAATTATAAAGATGTGGAAAGTATAAATGAAACTACTCAAAATACATTGCACTTCAATAGAAATGTAATTTGAAACTTATGAAATATTAATGCATGAAATATGGAGATTTGTTTTTATGCTATATTGAAAAAAATAGAAGTTCCTTCTCTGTGTTATTAAACTTATGCATCATAGAGAATTTATTTTCAAGAAAATTCATAGAATCATAGAAAATTCAGTTTCTTCCATTCAAATACTTCCAGAATTTGTTTTCATGAAACGTAAGAAACTAGTCATAGACTTTTGTATGTAAATTTTAAATAGTTCCTACCAAATTAGATGATCTCATAAAAGTAACCACCTGTATGAACATCAGTTTGAATATTTATTCACTGCATATAGAACCAATATGCACCAATTTGGTAGAATCTGCTGTTTAAAGAAGGTAGCCTTTCCATTTATGTGTTTAGAGTCTAACAGTGAGAGAGTGGCAACTAAAGCAGAAGCCAGATAATTTTTTGTTTGCTTAAACATGATTTTCTAATTCCTTGAAGTGAGTTGTTTACATTCCAGATTACATATTTAGTAGAAATCCTCATGTTTCTATTTTCAAATGAGTAGCAACATAAACTAAGAGAATTGAAAAATACTTTTTTGTTACAACAAAGAGCCAAGGTTTAGTATAAAATACTTATTTTAAAGTACTAATTTTAAAATGTTCCCAATTTAAGATGAAGCAAAAATGTTTGCAAAATAAATGTGTAATATTCTTTCATGTACTAAATCTTTCTCCAGTTTGGTTCTGAAGTGGTAAGCCTTTTGGTTATAAATATAAATAATTCTGAGTGTTTAAGATAAAATTACTTTTGTATTATATCATTGTAACTAGGACTAAAGTATTACCATGAACAATGCAGCTCACAAAAACACTGGTGATAAACAGTAGAGAGGGAATCAGATGGTCCAAATTCATGCTCCAGTTTAGGAGCAGATACAAATACAGATTTTAGATTATCCCTGTGCATTGTATTCTAATTTTTTAAATTTTTAGAGATCTTGTATGTTTTTAACATGGGTAGGACCTGTCTTGCCTGCAGTAAATGTTTCTTTCAAAGTACTCTTCTACGGTACCTTCTATGATGCCATCACTGGCTGAGTAGATGAGGGGAGAGCAGTGAATGCTGTGTACCTTGACTTCAGCAAGGCATTTGACACCATCTCTCACAACATCCTTGTTGAGAAACTTAGGAAGCGTGGGGTAGATGATTGGACATTAAAGTGGATTGAGAAGTAGCTGAGTGGCAGAGCTCAGAGGGTCGTCATCAGCAGTGAAGAGCCTGGTTGGAGGCCTCTAACTACTGGTGTTCCCCAAGGGTCAGTGCTGTTTCTGGTCTTGTACAACATCTTCATCAGCAAGCTAGGTGAAGGAGTAGAGTCCACCCTCAGCAAATGTTGCTGATGCTGTAGAGCTGGGAAGAGTGTCTGACACGCCAGAAAGCTGTGCTACCCATCAGTGTGACCTGTACAGACCTGAGTGTTGGGCAGGGAAGAACCTGATGAAGATCAACAAAGGCAAGTGTAGAGTCTTGCACCTGAGGAGGAATAGCCATGTGTATCAGTATAGGTTAGGAGATCATGTATTGGAGGGGATCCCTGTGGAGAAAGACCTGCATGTTCTTGTGAAAGACAGGTTGTCCGTGAGTCAGCAGTGTGCTCTTGTAGCCAAGAAAGTCAGTGGTGTCTTGGGATGCATTAAAAAGAGTGTGGCAGTAGATCGAGGGAGATGATCCTCCCCTTCTACTCTGTCCTGGTGGGGCCACATTTGGAACACTGTTTTCAGTTCTGGGTTTCCCTGTTCAAAAAAGTGAGAGATCTCCTAGAAGGAGTCCTGATGAGGGCCACAAAGATGATTAAGAACCTGGAGCATCTGCTGTATGTGGAAAGACTAAGTAACCTGCATCAGGTCAGCCTGGGGTAAAGAATACTGAGAGGGGATCTGATAATTGTTTATAAATATCTAAAAGGAGGTGGGAGGCAAATGGATGAGGTCAGGCTCTTCTCAGTGATGCATAGCAATAGGATGAGGAGTAATGGTTTCAAACTTGAACTTAGGAAGTTCCATATAAACATGTGTTAGAACTTCTATATGGTGTAGGTGCTGGAGCACTGGAACAGATAGACCAGAGAGGTTGTGGAGTCTCCTTCTATGGAGATATTCAAGACTCATCTGGATGCCTACCTATGTGACCTACTGTAGGGAGCCTGCTTCAACAGTTGGACTCAATAATCTCTTGAGATCCTTTCCAACTCCTGCAATTCTGCGATTCTGTGATTAATTTAAATGGACTTGGAAGAAATACTAGTTACGAAGACAGGAGTACCAAAAAGAAGCAATTAGAAAAATTTTAAAAAAAAATGAAACTTATCTTGCAGTAATCACAGGTAAAACATATGCAGAATATATTGTAAGTATATTTACTTATTGTGATGAGAAGAAAATCTTGAGAATACTAACTAGAATAAAGATGTGCATTTCACTAAGGTGCAAAGTAGTGTCTCATTTCATCCTATAATCCAAGTAGTCTTCACAGAATCTTTTTGTAGTTGCCTTCACCCTTCCAAAGGCTGTGAGAAGAGAGAATGTAACCAGTTTACATGTCTTCAGACTAAGGTGGTAAACAAAAGAAATACAGAGTCTGGGGAACTTGCTGTAGGCACTTGGAAATGTTTGTGTGAGACGAACAGGAATGAAAAAGGGGGAAAAGGGACATGAGGTTTTAATGTGGATAGTAATGAAGGTTTGGTGATAGTTCTGCTCACCGGAAGGATATTTTATGTGTGTGGATACACAGTTATTGCTGCTTTGCATGGATTATCTCTTTGCAGCATAAGGGAAGGAATGAGAAATGGCATAGAATGATCTCTGAACACTTGGCATTCACCTCTCAGGACTGAGCAAGGACTTTTAGTTCTGTAAATCAGAGGACTTGCAATGTCAGGGACATGTGTAACAGGGTGTTATGCAAGTGGGCTGTCAATAAAAGAAGAAGGATTAAGGAATTAAATGGACTTGGATGCACAGTTCAGGAGTCTAGCAGTTCTGCAGTGTGAAATGGTGATGGTGAGTTAGAGCAATTTGAATTGTGTTCTCAGGATGTAAAGTTTGCAATCCTTCAAGTACCAGCTATCTTCCTCTAAGTACTCAATTGCATCAGATCTTTGCTAACTTCAGTGAGAACTGAAAGCAATAAACTGCTCTCAGGTTTGAGCCCTTCAGCAGCACCACAGTTTATTGGGTGTTTTTAGGATTTTTAAAGACAGCAATGTGTTAGTGAAAACACTGCAGTATTACTTTTGCAATTACTTTATATTGTTCAATCTCTTTTCACAGGAGAAGTATTAAATATGGAGCCTGATTTTGATGTTACTTAGAATAACACAGAAAGTGTTGGGTGATGCCAGTGGGAGTAATTAATTTGCTTTGTGAATAAGCAATTGTCATGATTACAATTATTTTTCTAAAATCTGTTTAGCATGAGATGAAGGCTGAGTTCCTTCTACCCCTACACCCCACCTTGCAGCATTTGGAAAACAAACAAACAAACAAAAATGAAACAAAACAAAAAAACAAGTTGTTTATACATTTCAAACTTGTTTATTACTATTTTTGTCTACTTTGTCTCCTTTTTGCAGCATAAATTTCAATATAGCCAGGAGCATACATGAACCTGTTGAAACCTAACCTTCCTGCATACTCACAGCACTTAATTTGGATTCTATTGGGATTATTCATTTCTGTACCCAAATCACATTCTGATCTTTTTATCTATAAAAGGAGAGCAAGAATACTTCCTGATTTACCTGCTGGACAAGGGAGTACAGTATTTATGTACTCATGGCGGTACAGATAACTAAATCAAATAGATCTTAGCTTCTCATTTTCTGTTTGAATAATAGAGTTGGGACCAAGAACATTACAATTGCCAGAAAGAATTGATATTCCAATATGCAAACCATGGAAATTCAAGTTAATACAGGAAACAGATGGAAAATTATGAATCATTATCAAGATTGATATGATCTAAGTAGAAATTCTATATTTCACTTTTTAAAATTATTATCTCAATTTTCAAATTATATTTTTCAAGAAATTGTTACAAATACAGTACTTTGGATGCTTCAACATGCAAATGCTGCCACTTATTTCAGCAAGAGCAGGCTTTTACTGTTTTCAGCAAAATGCATAATTTTGCGTTTCTATTCTCTTAAAAATGAATTTTAATTGTAATATATTTTCTGTCATGTCTGAGTATAAAATAGATATGTTGTGCATATTATTTTATTTTTAGATAGCTGTGAATTTTTAAAAGTTGTGGTGTATGTTAATTGGTGTAACATCCACTCTCATAATGTTTATATTTGAAAGCATATTAGTGGTATATTCTTAAAATAAAGCAGTTCAAAAGTGTTGCTAGCTAAAACAAACACAGTCTGATGTTTCTAAAATAGTAATTTAAAGTATGTATTTCTCAGAAGCAGGAAAAAAATATATATATACATATATATATATATATATGTATATATATATAAAATATATATATACATCCAGTGAAGCCAAGATTTATCTTCCAAAGTCCAACATGATCTAAATAGCAGAAAATTTTAAGAAGGCTGTGGGTAGGTGTAGGGAAGGATTTCAGTCTGCATCTTCTCTAAAAGTAGGCAGATAATTCTCTTGGGCAATCAGAGCTTTTAGCGATTAACCAAATGAAGTTTTTTGCTGTTAAGCCTGAAAGTGATAATTTCTTATTGAATAAACCTTTATTATTATTCTTTTGCATAAAGAGTTTTTCCTTCATTTTATATCTGAATTAAACAGTTGTAATGTTGGACTGCACCGGGCTTTTAGAGTAAGCCACGCCATATTACAGTGTTCTAGATTTTCGTATGTATATATAACATATGTAGCTATGGTATTGTGTGTCCTACAGTGCTGTCCTAAAATTAAGTACTCAGTTTACTTCTGCAATGGTATGTCTGATTATAAGATTATCTGTCTCCAGAGCTTTGCACTTATGGTGTCGCAAAATCTAGTCAGACCAGTTCCAGCGTCAAATTTTAGATTTCTGCTGAGATTGAGATTGAAACAGCAGTTGCACACTTTTTTGAAATGGAAATTAATGGCATGTAGTCCTTAGGAAATTGTTGGTTTCTTTGTTTTTGTTTTGTTATTTGCTTTGTTTTGTTTAGTTTTTTTCTTTGTTATTTCTTGGAAGATATTTTGAATCTTTAAGGATATTTTTATACAACTTAAAGTTGAAATTCAATATAAAGGTGTTTTTTTTTACTAACTTTAATGTCAGGAACAGTTAAATAGTTGCAAATAGTACATCTGTGGTGGCTTAGTCTAGTTTTTCACAAAAATTTTAAAATATGACTTCATTTGCGATGCAAAAATGATTGTTACAGTACTCATTACATTGATATCTTAGAAGTAAAAAAGTAATACATAAAACTAAACAACACCTCCAGAACTCTGACAAATAAAGCATTAACTTGAGCTCTTTCAAACCTCTCAACTGAATTCATATTCCCAGCATCAGAAATCAAAGATCTGTGAAATTTTTCAGGTATTTTTTTTTATTTTGTTAGGAATATGGATTTTGTTCTTACTTTTTTTCTGAATCCATTATTTGTTTTCATACCTCCTTATGTTTTTACATTTTTCTTCTGCACTTACGCCTAACTTAATCAAAACTTTGCATGTTACTTATGAAACCAAGCAGGATCTGGCAAGTTACTTTTGTCAGAATCTCCAAATTGTTAATATGCTCTAAGTCAAATGAGACAGTTAAATTATATACTTGATAAACATATCAACATTCATTATATTTAAAAATTTCTTAATTTTGTCTCTAGATCATACATCCTGGTTATAAAAATTGTGGCTTTGTTTTGCTAATTGGAAAGTTGAAAGAAAAAGGATCTCAAAATCACCTAATATGTTGAGCTGCACTTTAAAATGACTGTGGCCTTTCCTTACTTAAAAATGCATATTCACAAAGTGAGATGTTTTCTATAGGATTATGTAGCTCATGGATGGCCTAATTTTTTTTTTTTTTTTTTGGAGATTATAATTTTACCTGTAGAATAAGTCTGCACCAATATTTTTTATTTATTCCTTAGCAAATTTTTTGTTATGATGTCAGGGAACTTAAATACGTTAAATTTTTTAAGGTACATACTACGTAAGTGGAACATACAGATGTTTTTCAGCTTCAGAGTATACTGGACTTTCAAATACTTGATTTTGATACTGTCATAACAACTGAAAATATCTAAAATTGATAAGATTAGAAAAAGCTTGTTTCTAGGGCATGCATTTTTATTTCTGATTAGCTTGATTTTATAACAAGCTTGAATTTGTAATGAAGTAACACAAGAATGTTGCTAATATATATATTTTTGGTTGTATTTTTAATTGGCTTGTTGCTGAGATGGCATTTTGGTGATAAGAATGACAATTTTTTAAGTGTTATTCCTACATACATACTCCAGAAAATCTGGAGGAATGGTTATGAATAGTTATCAATCCCAAAAACATATTTTTGTAAAGGTAAAACTTCATATTAATTGAATACTATGGATCAGATGGTACCTTAAACATTAAAATTGTAAGACTGATTTGTGAATATATATTGAAAAAGAAAAACCAGCTAAGTATAATATGTTTAAGCACTGAATTTTTATCATGGGTGTCATTCTTTACTCATAGCAGTAAGTCAGTGAGGAATTAATTTGTTGACATTAATGAAACTTGTTTAAATAGGAAGGTTAGGATTAACAGGGAGATCCCCTTTGTTTGAAGATATTCGGGTAAACTTTTTAAGAGGGATAAGCACCATATTTTTTATTTTCAATGTCTACAACATTTAGTTATACTCTCCCACTGTTCTTCATCTTCATAGGCTGGATAACAGTAAGGTGTACAATATCCTGAACTTTCGTATTCTGATATGGGTAATGGGTTCAACAGTCAAGATCATGTCCAATTCAAGATGAACCATTTTATCTGTCCACGCTATGCTATACTTGCTTTCACCAAGTGTTGTTTTTTTTTTTTTTAATTATTACTACATTATTATAGATCTTTTAAGGGAAGCTAATTAATGTGAAACACATTTTGTCTTATAATTTGGTTTGCAACATTAGCCTGGAAAGAGAAGAATCAGATGAAAACACTCACCTTGAGACAATCTATGATAATCTTTTCATATAAGAATAATACTTGCATTTGTTTAATCTTTTATCTGAAATGTAGTGTGCTGAAAGCAGTATATTATGTAGAACCATTAATAGTTTTCCTGTTATTCTCTTTAATTCTTTGTATTGTACATTTGAAAGAGATTCAGAGCATTAAAAAACCTGATAAGCTGTATTTCATTTTATTTTTTTAATCTTTTCTTTTAAAAGCTCATTAACTAATTTGCTTCATTTTTTCCTTCCTTTTATAGGGTAGCAAAATATTATAGTGTTCATGCACAAAGCAGAAGTATTATTTATATATATTTTTTTTAATTACAGGTAAAGATTATAGTTCCCAACAGCACAGCAGGTCTGATAATAGGGAAGGGAGGTGCTACAGTGAAGGCTATAATGGAGCAGTCAGGGGCTTGGGTGCAGCTTTCCCAGAAACCTGATGGGATCAACTTGCAAGAGAGGGTTGTCACTGTGAGTGGAGAACCTGAACAAAACCGAAAAGCTGTCGAACTTATCATCCAGAAGATACAAGAGGATCCACAGAGTGGCAGCTGTCTCAATATCAGTTATGCCAATGTCACAGGTCCAGTGGCCAATTCCAATCCAACCGGATCTCCTTATGCAAACACTGCTGAAGTGTTACCAACTGCTGCAGCTGCTGCAGGGCTATTAGGACATGCTAACCTTGCTGGAGTGGCAGCC